>CM077644.1:6135525-6738025 GCA_039707465.1 Rhabdophis nuchalis | reverse complement strand
TATATTGTATTATTGTATTGTATTGCATTGCATTGCATTGCATTGTATTATTGTATTGTATTGTATTGCATTGTATTGCATTGTATTATTGTATTGTATTATTGTATTGTATTGTATTGTATTGCATTGTATTGCATTGTATTATTGTATTGTATTGCATTGCATTGTATTATTGTATTGTATTATTGTATTGTATTGTATTGCATTGCATTGCATTGTATTATTGTATTGTATTGTATTGCATTGTATTGCATTGTATTATTGTATTGTATTGCATTGCATTGCATTATTGTATTGTATTATTGTATTGTATTGTATTGCATTGCATTGCATTGTATTATTGTATTGTATTGTATTGCATTGCATTGCATTGCATTGCATTGCATTATTGTGTTGTGTTGTGTTGTGTTGTGTTGTGTTGTGTTGTATTGTATTGTATTGTATTGTATTGTATTGTATTGTATTGTATTGTATTGTATTGTATCTTGCCTCTTCCTATTTTCCCAACTACAACCTTGCGAGGCTGGTTGAGTTGATAGCGAGATGGGCTGGCCCAAACTTACAGTGGCTTTCATGCCTAAGGTGGGACTAGAATTCCCTGTCTCCTGGTTTGTAGAACCAGCGTCTTAACCACTACCCCAAACTCTCTTTCTCTCTATTATGGCAAGGGTAGAAATGATGAACAATGGTGCCTGTTGGAGTGGAATTCCTGGATTTTGGGGGCCGTGGGGCTTTTTAGACAAAGATGCCAGGGGAGGGCTTTGCCTGGTGTCTGCAGGGGTTCATCCCATGCAAAAGGAGCGAGGGAGAGAGAGAGAGAGAGAGACAGACAGACAGACACACACACACACACACACACAGAGAGAGAAGACAGAAACAGAGGAGACAGAGGGAGAAATAGAAAGAGAGAAAGTGGGAGAGAGAGAAAGGGAAAGGAAGGAAGGAAGGAAGGAAGGAAGGAAGGAAGGAAGGAAGGAAGGAAGGAAGGAAGGAAGGAAAGAAAAAAGAGGGAGGGAAGGAGGGAGATAGAAAAAGAGAGACAGAGACAGAGGCAGGGAGAGAGAAAGAGTGGGGTAGAGAAAATTATAGAAAGAGAGAGTGAAAGAGGAAGAGAGAGAAAGAAAGAGACACAGAGAGGAGATAGAGAAAGAGAGACAAAGAAAGAGACGGGGAGAGAGAGGGAGAGAAAAAGATAGAAAGGGAAGGGGGGAGAGAGAAAGACAGGAGAGAGAGAGAAAGAAAGAGAGAGAGAGAGAAAGAAAGGGAGAGAGAGAAAGAAACAGGAGAGAGAGAGAAAGAGACGGAGATAGAGAGACAGAAAGGGAGAGAAAGAGAGGGAGAGATAGAGAGACAGAGGGAGGTAGAAAGAGGGAGAGAGAAAGAGAGGGACAAAGAGAGAGAGACAGGGAGGGAGAAAATGAGAGGTAGAGAAAAAGATAGAAAGGGGGGGGGAGAGAGAAAGAGATATCAGGTTGTCAAGAGACAGGGAGAAGGAGAGAGAAAGAGAGAGATATAGAGAAGAGAGATAGAGAAAGTTATTGTGGCTGGGGATTTTAACCTAATTAGAGATAAACTAGATAGCACAAACCCTACTCGTTATAGGGAAACAAACAAAGGGGGGATTCTGAATAAATGGATACTTCAGAATAATGTTGTAGATGTTTGGAGGGAGTTGAAAGGGACGGAAAGGGTATACACTTTTTGCTCTAAGATATATAATACATATTCAAGAATTGACTATTTTTTTGTTTCTAAAGATTTGTTAAATAATATAGATAAAATAGATGTGGGAATTTTTAAGGATTCTGATCATGCAGAGATAATGATGGAAGTAGATTTTAACCTTGAGAAGAAAGGAAGAAGTTGGAGATATGATGAGAAACTATATAAGAATGAGGGAGATAAAAAATGGATACTTAAAAAATGGGAAGAAAGCTGGAGAGTGAATGATACTGGAGAGGTTAAATTTGAAATTGTCTGGGACGCTATGAAAGCTGTTTTTAGAGGGGAAAGTATTAAGTTATCAAGTAGGAAATATAGAGAATATAGAAATAAAACGGAACAGAATATAAGACAGATTAAGGCATTAGAGAGTCAATTTTTACTTACGAAGGATAAAAAGTGCTGGGAGGAATTAAATTTATTAAAAAATAGATTGATTAAAGATGATGTGGAATTGGTTAAAAAAAATATAAGATATTTAAATAGGAACTTTTTTGAATTTAGTAATAAAAATTCTAAGTTATTAGCAAGGATGGCGAAAAATAAAAGTGAGAAGAGGGAAATTGGCTCTTTGATAGATGAAAATGGTACAAGATGTTATAAGACAGCGGAGAAATGTGAAGTAGTTAAGACTTTCTTTCAAAAATTATATTTAAAAAAATCAATTGATTTGGAAAAATTGGAAAATCATCTTAAAAAGTATGTAGTGAAAATAGATCAAACCTACAAGGATTTGATGGAAGGGGATATAACACAGGAAGAGATTAAGGAAATAATACAAGAGATAAAATTAGGAAAGGCTCCAGGTGAAGATGGACTTCCTGCTGAGTTTTACAAGGATTTTAAAGAAATAATAGTACCAAAACTACAAAAATTATTCAATGGAATTTTATACGGTGGTGAAGTTCCGACCTCATGGAATAGAACAGTAATATCAATAATTCCTAAACCAGATAAAGATGTAGAGCGGATTGAGTCCTATCGACCCATTTCTTTAATTAATCAGGATGCAAAAATATTTACTGCCATTATAAGTAAGAGATTAAGTAGGTTTATAGATAAATATATAAGTTATAATCAAGTAGGTTTTGTTAAAGGTAGATATATGAGCGACATAGTTAGAAGAGTATTAAATATTATAGATGTAGCTGAACATAATGGGGATAAAATAGGAATAGTATCACTAGATATCTTTAAAGCATTTGATTCTGTACAATGGGAAACTATTAAAGCAATTATTGAGGCATTAGGCTTTGGTAATAGATTTATACATGTTATTTCAAAATTGTATCAAAAAAGTAGTGCAAAAGTGAAGGTAAATGGAATAATGACGGGAGAGATTACTCAGGAAGCAGGTACGAGACAAGGATGTCCCTTGTCTCCAATATTATTTTTATTGGTTATGGAAATATTGACTAAAATGATAGAAGAAGACGAAGAATTGAAAGGGTACAAGGGATATAAGATAAATTTGTACGCAGATGATACTTTGATTATTCTGAAGGATATAGAGAAGGACCTGAGGAAGATAAATAAACACTTGAAAGAATTTGAAGAAATGACAGGTTTGAAAGTAAATTGGTCAAAATCTGAACTATTAATGGATAAAAGTGGTAAAGAGTGGGAGAATATGCAAGAACAATTCGGGATAAGAATTAAAAACACATTGAAATATTTGGGAATAACACTTTCACTTAAAGTTAAGGAACTGAAAAAAATTAATTATGATGTGATGTTAAATGAAGTAGAGAAAAAGATAGACAAATATAAAGAGATAAAGTTGTCTTGGTTTGGCAGAATTGCAATGTGTAAGATGATGTTGCTACCAAAATTCAATTTTTTATTTGAGATGCTACCATTAAACTTGACAGAGAAAGATATGGAAGGATATCAGAAGAAATTAGATAAATTCTGTAATGGTGGGAAAAGACCTAGGTTAATGAAGAAAATGTGGTATCAAAACCAAAAGGAAGGTGGATTGGGAATTCCCAATCTACTTAATTATTATTGGGCCTATAGTATTAGAACTGTGGTAAAAATACTTAAAGGTGGAGATGGACACTGGGGAGATTTAGAGTTAAAAGATATTAAGAGATTTGGTTCTGTATGGTTTTTAGATAAAGCAAAATCAAAAAAGGTAATCAATAGTTATTGGTTAAAGGGATTGAGTAAAATATGGAATAAATTTGTTAAAATATTAATCCCAGATATAACCTTTTTGGGAAAGACAATTGGAAATTGGCCGATTAAAACCAACAGAAACCGTGAAAAAGTATTGGAAGAGGAAAATATAGAAAGTATAATAGATTGGTTAAAAGCCTTAGGAAATGAAAGTAGAAGAAAAGAAATAATGGAAAAATTGGGTTTAAATTGGTTTGAAAAAATACAGATAGAAAAATGGACTATGAATGTAAGGGGAAAATGTAAAATAGGTAGAAACGAAACTGAATTTGAAAACTTAGTATCTCAAATTATTAAGGACGAAATTGGGTTAAAGGGACTCGTTAGTAAGATATATAAGATTATAAATTTTAACGAGAAACCACAAATGGCAATGAAGATGAACTTGGAAGAATGAATTTAAGATTAAAATATCAGACGTGGATTGGAAGGTGAATTGGAAGAGTCGAATCATGAGGATTCTATCCATAAGGATTAAAGAGCATAACTTTAAGGTGGTTTGGAAATGGTATTTGACTCCATTGAGGTTATCATTGATGGATAAAAAAACAAGTAATAAATGTTGGAGGTGTAATATGGAATTGGGAACGTACGAACATATGTGGTATAAATGTGATAAAGTTAAAAAGTTTTGGCAGAAATTGGAGGAAACGATATTTGAAATAATGAAGAAAAGAATAACATTGAGATTGGAAACTATATTATTATTGATAATTAAGGAATTAGAATTAACACAGTATGAGAAAGAATTGATTAGAATTATGATTATAATGGGTAGAATTATAATAGCAAGATACTGGAAAGTGGAGACGAATATTAAAATAGAAGAGTGGTATTGTGAAATGTGGAAATTAGCCTTAAATGATAAAATGACATGTGAAATTAAATTTAGAGAGGGTGTTTATAAAAAGGCTGTTTTTTGGAAGACTTGGAAGCCATTTGTGGACTATGCACTTGGGACTTTGGATGCTTCGACACCTGTACCCAGAGAACGCGGATTTTGGAGGACTTAAAGACATTTGAAGATACCTATTTTTGAAGAACCAAATCTTCCTTTCCATTGTATAGCACTGGGTGAAATATTGTATTGTATATGTTATTTTTGTTATAGTGTTTATTAAAATAAAATAAAAATTAATTAAAAAAAAGAGAGATAGAGAAAGAAACAGAAGGCGAGATAGAAAGAGACAGGGAGAGAGACAGAAATGGGGAGAGAGACAGAGAAAGAGAGAGAGGGGAGAGAGAAGAGAGAAAGAAACAGAAGGAAAGAAAAAGAAGGAAAGGAAGATAGAGAGACAGAAAGGGAAAGAAAAAGGGAGAGATAAAGAGACAGGAGAGATAGAAATACAGAGGGAGAGAGAAAGAGAGGGACAATGAGAGGTGGAGAAAAAGATAGAAAGGGGGAGAGAGAGAAAAGAAAGAGATATCAGGTTGTCAAGAGAGGGAGAAGGAGAGAGAAAGAGAGATATAGAGAAGAGAGATAGAGAAAGAAACAGAAGGAGAGATAGAAAGAAAGAGACAGGGAGATAGAGAGACAGAAATGGGGAGAGAGAGAGAGAGAGAGGAGAGAGGAGAGAGAAAGAAACAGAAGGAGAGATAGAAAGAAAGAGACAGGGAGATAGAGAGACAGAAATGGGGAGAGAGACAGAGAAAGAGAGAGGGGAGAGAGAAGAGAGAAAGAAACAGAAGGAAAAAGAAGGAAAGGGAGATAGAGAGACAGAAAGGGAAAGAAAAAGAGGGAGAGATAAAGAGACAGGAGAGATAGAAAGACAGAGGGAGAGAGAAAGAGAGGGACAATGAGAGGTGGAGAAAAAGATAGAAAGGGAGAGAGAGAGAGAAAGAAAGAGATATCATGCTGTCAAGAGACAGAGAGAAAGAGAGAGAGAGAAGAGAGAGAGAGAAATAAACAGAAGGAGAGATAGAAAGAAAGAGACAGGGAGATAGAGAGACAGAAATGGAGAGAAAGAGAAAGAGAGACAGAGGGAGAGATAGAAAGACCCAGAGAGGAAAAACACAGAGAGAGAGAGACAGACAGACTTCCCCCCATCCCAAACCTTCACTGAGTTTTTACAACAGTTTTATTTTGGGGACTTCGAGGTTGTACAAACATTTTCCTGCCTTTAATACTAGGAGGAAAGGCTGAGGGATCCACAGCAAGAGAGGGAGGGAGAGAGGGAGGGAAGGAAGGAAGGAAGGAGGGAAAGAGAAGAGAGAACAAACAGAGCAATCCGCCAGCAAGCCAGGAATTCCTTTGCCAAGAAAATTAAAAAGGCAGAATTAATATTTTTTTTACCACCACCACCAGAAAAACTTTCCCCTTTAAGTTCGGCGCCTGCCCGCTTTTCCCTCTTGGCTTTTCCTTCCTTCCAGCTCTTGTTTAATCTTTGACATAAAAAATGCTGATCAGGCTTTTTGGCTTTTAAAAAAGAAAAAAAATTAAATATTACACAATAGCAAACACAAAAATTTCGCAAGAGTCTCTCTCTCTCTCTCTCTCTAATGCGTTTGTGTTTGACACAAATTTTCTCGGCTCTCCCCTTCCAGCCTCGGTGTTTTTCCCACTCGCTCCCTCTCCTGCCTTCCCCTACACGGGTAGTCCTCGACTTACGACGGGTTCGTTGAGTGGCCATTCGAAAGTTATTATTATTATTATTCGAATTTATAAGCCGCACCCATCTCACCACACAGGGACTCGGGGCGGCGCACAGGGAATATAAAATATAAATATACAAATATACAAAAATAAAACATTCTTAAAACTAAATTAAATTGAACCCACCCTGCGCTAAAACCCATATTAAAACCCCTGAATTAAAACTTTGGTAACTAAAAGCAGTACGGTGTCGAGTAAAAGTTACGACAGAAAGTTACGACGGCACTGGGGAAAAAGGGCCTTCCGTCGTTCACACTTTGGCACCGTTGCAGCATCTCTGCGGTCAGGAGATCAAAATTCGGACGCTGGGGGAACTGACTCGTACTTATGACGGTCGCTGTGTGTCGGGGGGAGGTTACGTGATCCCCTTTTTCCGACCTTCTGACCGGCAAATTCAACGGGGAAAGCCAGATTCACCTCGCAACAGTTTGACAAATTTAACAATTGCCATGATTCACTTAACAACTGTGTTACTCGCTTAAACAACTGCAGGGATTCACTTAACAACGGTGCCTAGAAAGACGAAAGTCCCTTAAGATATTCCTCTCTCAGCAACCTAGATTTTGGGCTCAGTTGTGGTTGCCCGTTTGACAATTATGGCAAGAAAGGTCGTAAAATGGGGCCAAACTCAAGTGTCTCGCTTAGCAACGTAAATTTTGGGCTCAGTTTTGTGGTCGTAAGTCGGGGACTACCTGTAATGCGGACCACAGTTCTGGCTTGGGAAAAAAATGAAGATAAATAATATCTGGGGAATGGGGAAAGCCAGATTCACTTAACAACGGTGTTACTTGCTTTACAACCACGGTGATTCATTTAACAACGGTGGCTAGAAAGCTGGGTTGAAACTCCCTTAAGAAATTTCTCGCTTAGCAACATAAATTTTGGGCTCAATGCGGACCACGGTTCTGGCTGGGGGGGGGGGGAAATGAAGATCAATAATTCTGTTATTATTATTTTCTCTTTTAAAACCTTTACGAGAAGCCAGATCTTACAGCCACACAACCCTTGTGGGTTTTTCATGCACTCCTTTTCTATTAAGGCATCCCTTTGAAACTGTTTCCCTCATTCGGGACTGGATGGGAAGGAACAGACTCAGACTCAACCCGTCCAAGACCGAGTGGCTGTGGTTTCCCGCATCCCGGTACAACCAGTTGACTCCATCACTGGCCATAGTGGGTGAACACCTAACCCCTGTGGATGGAGCACGCAACTTGGGCGTCCTCCTTGATGCACGGCTGTCCATGGAAGATCAAGTGATGGCCGTGGCCAGGAGGGCGTTTTACCAGGTTCGCCTGGTCCGCCAGTTGCATCCCCTATTGGACCGGGATGCCCTCCGCACGGTCACTCATGCCCTCGTGACATCCCGACTGGACTACTGCAATGCTCTCTACATGGGGCTCCCCTTGAGGTGCACCGAAAGACTTCAGCTTGTCCAGAATGCAGCCGCGTGGGCAGTTATGGGAACCTCGAGGTTTGCCCATGTAACACCACTCCTGCGCGAGCTGCATTGGCTGCCTGTCATCTTTCGGGTGCGCTTCAAGGTGTTGGTTATCATCTTCAAAGTGCTCCATGGCACGGGACCTAGCTATCTGCGGGATCGCATCCTGCCCCATACATCCCTGCGGCCGATTCGCTCCCACAGAGAGGGACTTCTCCGGGTGCCGTCCACTAGGTTATGCCAGCGGGCGACGCCCAGGGGAAGGGCCTTCTCTGTGGTGGGCCCAACCCTCTGGAACGACCTTCCCCCCGAAATTAGAACAACCACGGACCTCCGCTCCTTCCGTCAAAAATTAAAAACATACTTCTTCTGCTTGGCCGGCCTAGGGTAATTAAATTGTTTTTAGGGGTTTTTAGGGCTTAGTTTTAGTTTTTATATGGGATTTTAGCGCAGGGTGAGTTTAATTCATTTTAACTTGTATTCTGTATTCTGTTTGTGGTTTTTATTAGTATTTTAATTCCCTGTGCCCCGCCTCGAGTCCCTTCGGGGAGAGAGAGCGGGTTATAAATTAAAAATTATTATTATTATTATAATTATTATTATTATTCGTTTATTCCACAGAATCCGAAGGGGGCCCCCAGAGGTCATCCAGTCCATCCCCCTGTCCAGTGCAGGGTTGACTACAGCACGAAGGAAGGAGGGTCCTTCTGCGGGCTTGCAAGATGGTTTTGGGAGTCCATAGCGTGTGGAAATTGCAAAGCTGGAGGCGCTCCGAGGGTTCGAATAGAGGGGGAATTTCCAAACTTCACGCACGGAATATTTTCAGGGCCTGGAGTGGAGCACTGTAACTTTTTTTAAATTATTTCTTTTGTTAAATAAAATAATTTCCTCTTTTTAAAAAAAATATATTAAAAAATAATGAAAAAGATAACTCAAACAAACTAAAAAGGACACCGGTTAATTGTTAAGTCATGAGGGTAGTAAAATTTTACAACCTTGCTTTATCATACAATAAAATAGCAAAGTTGGAAGGGACCTTGGAGGTCTTCTAGTCCAACCCCCTGCCTAGGCAGGAAACCCTACACCGTTTCAGACAAATGGCTATCCAACTTCCTCTTAAAGACTTGCAGTGTTGGGGCAATCACAACTTCTGGAGGCAACTTCTGTTCCACTGGTTAATTGTCCTAACTGTCAGGAAATTTCTCCTCATTTCTAAGTTGCTTCTCTCCTTGATTAGTTTCCACCCATTGCTTCTTGTTCTGCCCTCAGGTACTTTGGAGAATAGCTTGACTCCCTCTTCTTGGTGGCAACCCCTGAGATATTGGAAGACTGCTATCATGTCTCCCCTGGTCCTTCTTTTCATTAAACTAGACATATTCCTGCAACCGTTCTTCATATGTTTTAGCCTCCAGTCCCCTAATCCTCTTTCTTGCTCTTCTCTGCACTCTTTCTAGAGTCTCCACATCTTTTCTACATCGTGGCGACCAAAACTGGACGCAGTATTCCAAGCGGCCACGATGATTGTTAAGCAAAGCGATGGTTTGCACTGAGTAAGCGCTGGAAAGATAAGTCTATGGTTTCATTTACTCAGCAGTTTGACGATCTGATTGTAACCTAGGCGTGAACTGCCTAGAGACGCAGATTTCGCAGAGACAAATATAATAAAAATATAGGACTCATTTATACTTTACACAGGTTTTTTTTTAAAAAGTTGATACATATTGATACAATAGCAGAGTTGGAAGGGACCTTGGAGGTCATGTAGTCCAACCCCCTGCCTAGGCAGGAAACCTTATACCATTTCAGACAAATGGCTATCCAACATCTTCTTAAAGACTTCCAGTGTTGGGGCATTCCCAACTTCTGGAGGCAACTTCTGTTCCACTGATTAATTGTTGCTAACTTAACAATGGCAGTGATTCATTTAGCAATTGTGGCAAGGAAGGTCATAGAATGGGGCAAAACTCACTTAACCACTGTCTCGCTTAGCAACAGAAATGTCGGGCTCAAGTCGAGGTGTATCTCTACTACCACTTGTCTACAGATTCCACCCACCTGCTCTGACCGAGGCTTCCCAAGAGCATGAAGCAAACTCTTTGGTCCGAATTGACTGTGGATTCTGCTCGTTCATACCCAGTGAAGTCTTTCAAGGGAGGATTTACGGTTACCGACCTTCTCTGGCTTGGAGAGCTGCCAGGCCGAGATCTGCAAAACTTGGCCAGGAGCCTCGGAGAGTCACGAACCAATTTATTTATTTTATTTATTTAATTCGATTTCTAGACCGCCCCCTCTCCCCGAAGGGACTCGGGGCGGTGTACAGGTATAAATTAAAATGATCAAAACCCCAACAATACATATACTCAGTTGTACATATCCACCCCAGACCACCCCAACGATGCCGTCGAGGTCATGTCCCGGTGTTTGGAGGCCGTACGGATCTGGATGGGTAGTAACAAACTCAGGCTCAACCCGTCCAAGACTGAGTGGCTGTGGCTTCCGGCACCCCGGTTCAGCCAGATTATTCCAACTCTGGCCATTGGGGGCGAAACACCGGCCCCCGTGGAGAGGGCGCGCAATTTGGGTGTCCTCCTGGATTCCCGGCTGTCCATGGAGGACCATGTGGCGGCCGTGGCCAGGGGGGCTTTCCATTAGGTACGCCTGATGCGCCAATTGCGGCCCTTACTGGACCGGGCTGCCCTTCGCACAGTCACTCAGGCCCTCGTGACCTCTCGACTCGACTACTGTAATGCTCTCTACATGGGGCTTCCCTTGAGGTGCACTCGAAAGCTGCAGTTAGTCCAGAATGCAGCCGCGCGGGTGATTACGGGAGCGCCTAGACACTCCCACATAACACCTATCCTGCGCGAGCTGCACTGGCTCCCTGTGGTCTTTCGGGTGCGCTTCAAGGTTCTGACGACCATCTTTAAAGCGCTCCATGGCTCGGGGCCTAGTTATATGCGAGACCGCCTCCTGCCCCATACATCCCTCAGACCAATACGCTCCCACAGAGAGGGCCTCCTCAGGGTGCCGTCGGCCGGACAATGCCGACTGGCGACACCCAGGGGGAGAGCCTTCTCTGTGGCAGGTCCAGCCCTTTGGAACGACTTACCCCCTGAACTTCGCACCATCTCTGACCTCCGCCTCTTCCGCAAGTGTCTTAAGACACATTTGTTCCATCTAGCCGGCCTAGCGTAGCCCCCTATACTGACTTTTAGATAGTTTTTAAATTTGGGGATTTTAATCTGGTTTTAGCACAGGTTCCATTGAATTAGTTTTTTAAATTTTATATGATGTTTTGTATGTATTTTAATTTTCCTGTGCGCCGCCCTGGGTCCGTTTGGAGAAGGGCGGGGTATAAATTGAATAAATATAAATATATATATATATAACTAAAATCAGATTAAACAATCCTCTGTACAAATGTATAAAAATTAAAACTAAACCCATCAAACCAGATAAATAATTTAAAATTACAGACTGGGGCGGGAAGTCTGGAATTAGGCCAGGCCGGCTAAATGAAACAGGTGGGTTTTGAGTTTCTGGCGGAAGGAGCGGAGGTCCGTGGTCGTTCTGATATCAGGGAGGAGGTCATTCCAAAGGGTCGGGCCCATCACAGAGGAGGCCCTTCCCCTGGGCGTCGCCCGCTGGCCAACGAATGGTCTCCTGCAAGCTCCACTCCCCTTTCGCTCCTCTTTTATTTCCTCTGGGAGGGGCTGTTCATCCTCCACCTGTGGCCTTCCTCTCAAGCCGACCCCTGTTCTTTAGCTCTTCCCTCTTCAACTCTACACTGGGAACAGGCTCCAGCTGTTCTTCTGCCTCACTGATCTCTGACTCTGAAGGCAGTTGATAACTGTCGGACGGCCCTGGTCCCCTCTCTGCCTCTGACACAGAGCCCTCCTCAGAGCCTTCCCCAGACTCCAGGACTGGCCCAGGTTCCTCCCCAACCTCCTCCCTGTCCGAATCTGCTGCCAGCTCTGCTGGCCAGTGGCGGGCCACAATACCACCCACCTTAACGTCCCCCACTTTCTATCCTTTTTAAGGGTTAGGTGG
The DNA here is from genome assembly GCA_039707465.1 of Rhabdophis nuchalis. Lineage (NCBI taxonomy): Eukaryota > Metazoa > Chordata > Lepidosauria > Squamata > Natricidae > Rhabdophis > Rhabdophis nuchalis. The sequence continues at coordinate 6,725,981 of CM077644.1, read as the reverse complement.
TCACAACGATTTAAATCAGGGGTCCCCAACCTTTGCAACTTTAAGTCTGAAGGACTTCAGCTCCAAGAATTCTAGGAGCTGAAGTCCTTCAGACTTAAAGTTGCAAAGGTTGGGGACCCCTGATTTAAACGATGCAGAATTGGTTAAGCCCTGCAGATTGCGATAAAGAAAGTCCTCGCATCCATGGCTGGCTGGGGAATTCTGGGAATTGAAGTCCACACATCTTCAAGTTGCTTAAGGTTGAGAAAGAGTTTTAGGACTTTCATGCGCCCTCTGGTGGTAGTAAACCTAAAGTGCCTGCAGAATTTTCACGGGTCCTTTCCAATTGGTTTCTCCAAGTTTGGGATGCATGCAATCCAATAATTTCCTGGTGGTCTCCCATCCAAGCAGCCCCTCCAGCTCACTGAGCTGTCCTTATAAGCAGAAATTTGTGAAGTTCCGATCTCTCAGGGGCTGCCCCAAAGAAGAGGTGTGTGTGTGTGTGTGTCAAGCTATTCTCCAAAGCACCTGAGGGCAGAACAAGAAGCAATGGGTGGAAACTAATCAAGGAGAGAAGCAACTTAGAACTAAGGAGAAATTTCCTGACAGTCAGAACAATTTATCAGTGGAACAGAAATTGCCTCCAGAAGTTGTGAATGCCCCAACACTGCAAGTTTTTAAGAAGAGGTTGGATAGCCATTTGTCTGAAACGGTATAGGGTTTCCTGCCTAGGTAAAGGGTTGGACTAGATGACCTCCAAGGTCCCTTCCAACTCTATTATTCTATTCTATTCTAGCAACAAAATGATAAGCCTGGATCGTACAACAAATGACTTAGAGATCTAGGTATGTCTAGTCTAACAAAGAGAAGGACCAGGAGTAGAAGTCTTCTGTTATTTTAGGTTACCATGATATAAATTGTTGAGAATCTAGAAAAAGTGCAGAGAAGAGCAACAAAGAGGATTAGGGGAGCAGAGGCTAAAATCTATGAAGAACGGTTGCAGGAACTGGGTATGTCTAGTTTGATGAAGAGAAGGACCAGGGGAGACATGATAGCAGCCTTCCAATATCTCAGAGGCTGCCACAAAGAAGAGGGAGTCAAGCTATTCTCCAAGGCACCTGAGGGCAGAACAAGAAGCAATGGGTGGAAACTAATCAAGGAGAGAAGCAACTTAGAACTGAGGAGAAATTTCCTGACAGTTAGTGTTAAATTGGACAATCGTGTGTCTGAAATAGGTTTGGGTGTCCTGTCTAAGCAGAGGGTTGGACTAGAAGACCTCCAAGGTCCCTTCCTACTCTGGTGTTGTGTTGTGTTGTGTTGTGTTGGTTCCGTTGCGTTGCGTTGTGTTGTACTCTACTCTACTCTACCCCACCTCACCAGTGGTGGGTTTCAAAAATGTTTAGAACCTCTTCTGTAGGTGTGGTCTGTTCTGTTCGAGTAGCTTGGCAGTCATGTGACCAAGTGGGAGTGGCTTGGCAGTCATATAACTGGGTGGGCGTGGCCAACTTGTCAAATGTGGTGAAACTCACTTAACAACGCTCTTGTTTAGCAACCAAAATGTTGGCTCAGGAACTCTGGCATTTGAAGCACACACGTCTTAAAACTGTCAAGTTCCAAGACCCTCGCACCCCTCACCCTTTAGTAAAAAAAACCCCAGGGGGTGTTCAAACTTGACAGCTTGAAGACTTGTGGACTTCAACTCCCAGAATCCCTCCTCTCGCTCTTCCTCTGGATGATGGGCGGACGGGCGGGGGGAGGGAGCTGGAACCGGTTCTAAACGGCCCTGGAGATTTGTGGAACCTCTTCTATGGAAGAGCTTAGAACTGGCAGGAACCCCACCCCTACACCCCACCCCATTTTAATCAATTGTGGTCTGTAATTCATCAAACTGCTTTTAAAACAGAGAAATCTCTGAGCAGTGGGGTGGTGGTGGTGGTTATTCAGATTAAGCACCACCAGGGGGCGCCTGACACCTTCAATTGCTAAGCTCTGACTAATGAGTACACCCATTTCTCCTTACTTTTTAAGGCTCATAATTCAATAGGCGCAGTTCTCAAAGATTACATGTATTTACTCCAGTGGTGGGTTTCAAATTTTTTAGAACCTACTCTGTGGGTGTGGCCTATTTTGTGGGCGTGGCTTGGCAGTCATGTGACAGGGTGGGAGTGGCCACCTTTTAAAATGTGGTGAAACTCATTTAACAACGCTCTTGCTTAGCAACCAACATTTTGGACTCAATTGTGATGATAATTTCTTTCTTTAATAATAATAATAATAATAATAATTTAATACTTATAGACCGCACCCTCTCCCCACAGGGACTCGGGGCGGTGCACAGGAAGAATAAAAACAATGACTATATACAACATTTCATATTAAAAATAGATTAAACAGTACCTGTGCTAAAATACCCGTTAAAACTAATTAGACTAAAAATTCCCCAATAAACCCAAAAACAGAGGAATAACTATCCCAGGCCGGCAAGGCAGAAGAAGTGTGTTTTTAGTTTAAGACGGAAGGAGCGGAGGTCCGTGGTGGTCCTAATGTCGGGGGGAAGGTCGTTCCAGAGGGCTGGGCCCGCCACAGAGAGAGCCCTTCCCCTGGGTGTCGCCCGCTGACAGAGTCTAGTGGACGGCACCCGGAGAAGTCCCTCTCTGTGGGAGCGAATCGGCCGTGAGGATGTATGGGGCAGGATCCGATCCCGCAAGTAGCTAGGTCCCGAGCCATGGAGCGCTTTAAAGATGATAATTAATACCTTGAAGCGCACCCGGAAGACGACAGGCAGCCAGTGCAGCTCGCGCAACAGCGGTGTTACATGGGTATACCTTGCGGTACCCATTATTGCTCGCGCGGCTGCATTCTGGACCAGCTGAAGTCTTCGGGTGCACCTCAAGGGGAGCCCCATGTAGAGAGAGTTACAATAGTCCAGTCGGGATGTCACGAGAGCATGAGTGACTGTGCGAAGGGCGTCCCGATCCAATAGGGGGCGCAACTGGCGAACCAGGCGAACCTGGTAAAACGCCCTCCTGGCCACGGCTGTCACTTGATCTTCCATGGACAGCCGAGTATCCAGGAGGACACCCAAATTGCGCGCCCCATCCACAGGGGCAAGATGTTCGCCCCCTATGGCCAGCGTTGGAGTGAGCTGGTTGAAACGGGCAGCCGGAAACCACAGCCACTCGGTCTTGGTCGGGTTGAGCCTGAGTCCGTTACTTCCCATCCAGATCCGCACGGCTTCCAGGCACTGGCACATCACCGCTACGGCATCATTGGGGTGGTTTGGGGTAGATATATACAGCTGAGTGTCGTCAGCGTAAAGGTGGTACTCTACCCCAAAACCACGGATGATCTCACCCAGCGGCTTCATGTATGCATTAAACAGGAGAGGCGAGAGGACCGACCCCTGAGGCACCCCACATGTGAGGGGTCTCGGGGTCGACCTCTGCTCTCCTGCCAACACAAATTGCGATCGGCCAGAGAGGTAGGAGGAGAACCACCGCAAAACGGTGCCTCCCACCCCCAACCCCCCCAGCTGATGCAATAGGATACCATGGTCGATGGTATCGAAAGCCGCCGAGAGGTCTAATAGGACCAGGATGGAGGAACAACCCCCATCTCTGGCCCTCCAGAGATCATCTACCAACGTGACCAATGCCGTCTCGGTGCTATGCCCGGGCCGAAAGCCGGACTGGCGCGGGTCTAGATAATCAACTTCCTCCAGGTGACGGGGAAACTGTTGTGCCACCACATTCTCAACAACCTTCGCCAAAAAGGGAAGGTTGGAGACTGGACGATAGTTATTTAATAGAGCTGGATCCAAAGAGGGCTTCTTAAGGAGGGGCCTCACCATCGCTTCTTTTAGGGAAGCAGGCAAGGAACCCTCACTTAAGGATGCGTTGACAACCTCTTGGAGCCAGCCTCGTGTCACCTCCCAGGATGCCAGTACAAGCCAGGAGGGGCACGGGTCCAATAAACATGTGGTGGCTCGCAGTCGCCCACGTAACCTGTCCATATCATCGGAAGCAACGGAGTCAAACTCCTCCCAAACAAGATCTGTCTCGTGGCAACCCACTGGACCATCAATGGGGGCTAGCTCGTTCTGTATCTGAGCGGTTTTCTCCTGCAGAAAAGTCACAAATTCCTCTGCTCTACCCTGTAGCGGGGCTTCCCGCACCCTCTGTTGAAGGAGGGAGCGGGTCACCCTAAACAGGGCGGCAGGGCGGTTTTCTGCGGATGCTATGAGAGTAGCACAATGATGGCGTTTGGCCCCTCTCAGCGCCACAATGTAAGTCCGTAAATGGGCTCTTACCTGTGTCCGGTCAGATTCAGACCGGCTAGACCTCCATCTTCTCTCTAGGCATCTCTTGCGGCGTTTCATCACCCTCAGCTCCTCGGTAAACCAAGGAGCCAGGGTGGTTCGCCGCCGCAAGAGAGGCCGCAAGGGCGCGACCCAATCCAAGGCTCCCACGGCCGCACTATTCCATGCGGCCGTGAGGTCCTCTATCGGGGCACGGGTCAGGGGTACAGGAAGTGGCCCAAGCGCCGTCTGGAACCCGTCCGGGTCCATCAGGCGCCTGGGGCGGTACCAGATAGGAGGCTCTGGTTCCGCCTCCCCGCGGAGGGGAGCAGCGGTCAGAAAGTCGAGCCGGAGAAGTGAGTGATCTGACCATGACAAGGGCGTGATGACTATATCCCCTGTACCCAGATCACTCTTCCATTGGCCTGAGACAAAGATAAGATCCGGCCTATGTCCACCCTCGTGAGGGGGCCCTGAATTAATTGGGTCCCACTTTCTTTCTTTCTTTCTTTCTTTCTTTCTTTCTTTCTTTCTTTCTTTCTTTCTTTCTTTCTTTCTTTCTTTCTTTCTTTCCTTCCTTCCTTCCTTCCTTCCTTCCTTCCTTCCTTTCCTTTCCTTTCCTTCCCGTTGGGTCATTGGCAGCGGTGGGCCAGATTTACTTCCAGGTACGCCGGTGGAACCCCCTCTCACCGGTTCTCTAAATTTCACCAGCCGGCTCTCGTGAGTAGGTGCGAGCCTGCAGAAACCCACCACTGATTTACTCACTGTTTTATCTCTATCTTAGACCTTTATCTTGATCTTGGTTTTATGCTGCCTAGAATTGTCTATATTAATTCAAACAGTGCTCAACTTACGACCCCAATTGAACCCAAAACGTCTATCGCTAGGCAAGATGGTTCTTAAGCGAGTTGGGTTCCATTTTGCATAAGGTGACCAGACAGCCTGCTTTTGGCGGGACAATCACGCTTTTCAAGAATTAGTTGCGCACCCTGCCACCTCTTAAAAATGTCCTGCTTTTTGCCTGGAGAGGCGGGGGGGGGGGGGCAGCCGGCGGCCGCTCTGCACACGCTCAGAGGTGGCCTGCGGCCAGGGCAGCAGCGCGGGCAGGAAGCGGCCAGAGCAGGCTAGCGGGCAGGTGAGGGCCGGCGAGGGAGGAGCGAGCGAGAAGCCAGCAGGCGGAGGAGGAGGCTCAGAGCCGTGAGCACCACCACCACCACCTCTCCGCCCGAGCCGGCTGCTCTCAGTGCATCGCGGCGGCGGCGGCGCAAACTTCAGGGCCACGCGGGCTCTGGCTGCAGCCCTGAACTTTTTGCCACTCGGCCCGGACGAGCCGGACAGAGAGGGGACGTAGCAGCGGTGGGGGTCACGCCTGGCTGCTGTCAACGCAAAGTTCAGGGCCACGCCCCCATCATGCACAGCTATCTTCTTCCTCCTCCTCCGCCTGCTGGCTTCTCGCTCCCTCCTCCCTCGCCGGCCCTCGGCTGCCCGCCAGCCCGCTCTGGCCGTCGCTTCCGGGCGCGTGCAGAGCAACCACCGGGCGCCTGGTCCCGCTCCGCCGCCCCGGTCTCTATGGGAATAGTGCAACCTCAGGTACGGCCAGCGAGGGAAGCGGCGGCTGCAGGGCCGGGAAAGACCGCTCAGGCCCCCCGGTCAATGGTGTCCTTCTTGACAAATTTTGAAATCTGGTCACTTTAATTTTGCGACATTTTCTTATTACGGTTCTTAAGTAAATCACTGCAGTTCTTAGTAGCACGGTTGTTAAGTGAAGCTGGATTTGCTTCTCAGGGGGTCACAAAAGGGGACCGTGTGAACTGGATACACTGCAGTGGTCATAAATGTGAGTCAGTTGCCCAGCGTCTGAATTTTGATCACGTGCCCATGGGGGATGCGGCAACGGTCGTTAAGTGTGAAAAATGGCCGTAAGTCACCTTTTTTTCAGGGCGGTTGTAACTTCAAACCATCAGTAAACGAACTCTTGTGAGTCATGGAAAATAAAGTAAAAGAAAAGGAAAATCAAGGAGAAGAAAAACAAGGAAAGGAAAATCAAGGAAAGGAAAAGGAAAATCAAGGAAAGTAAAAGGAAAATCAAGGAAAGGAAAATCAAGGAAAGGAAAATCAAGGAAAGGAAAATCAAGGAAATGAAAAGGAAAATCAAGGAAAGGAAAATCAAGGAAAGGAAAATCAAGGAAAGGAAAATCAAATAAAGGAAAAGGAAAATCAAGGAAAGGAAAATCAAGGAAAGGAAAAGGAAAATCAAGGAAAGGAAAATCAAGGAAAGGAAAAGGAAAATCAAGGAAAGGAAAATCAAGGAAAGGAAAAGGAAAATCAAGGAAAGGAAAATCAAGGAAAGGAAAATCAAGGAAAGGAAAAGGAAAATCAAGGAAAGGGAAATCAAGGAAAGGAAAAGAAAAATCAAGGAAAGGAAAATCAAGGAAAATCAAGGAAAGGAAAAGGAAAATCAAGGAAAGGAAAATCAAGGAAAGGAAAAGGAAAATCAAGGAAAGGAAAATCAAGTAAAGGAAAATCAAGGAAAGGAAAATCCAGAAAAGGAAAAGGAAAATCAAGGAAAATCAAGGAAAGGAAAAGGAAAATCAAGGAAAGGAAAATCAAGGAAAGGAAAAGGAAAATCAAGGAAAATCAAGGAAAGGAAAATCAAGGAAAGGAAAATCAAGGAAAGGAAAATCAAGGAAAGGAAAATCAAGGAAAGAAAAAGTTAAATCAAGGAAAATCAAGGAAAGGAAAAGGAAAATCAAGGAAAGGAAAATCAAGGAAAAGAAAATCAAGGAAAGGAAAAGGGAAATCAAGGAAAATCAGGGAAAGGAAAATCAAGGAAAGGAAAATCAAGGAAAGGAAAGGAAAATCAAGGAAAGGAAAATCAAGGAAAGGAAAAGGAAAATCAAGGAAAGGAAAATCAAGGAAAGGAAAATCAAGGAAAGGAAAAGGAAAATCAAGGAAAGGAAAATCAAGGAAAGGAAAAGGAAAATCAAGGAAAGGAAAATCAAGGAAAGGAAAAGGAAAATCAAGGAAAGGAAAATCAAGGAAAGGAAAATCAAGGAAAGGAAAATCAAGGAAAGGAAAAGGAAAATCAAGGAAAGGAAAATCAAGGAAAGGAAAAGAAAAATCAAGGAAAGGAAAATCAAGGAAAATCAAGGAAAGGAAAAGGAAAATCAAGGAAAGGAAAATCAAGGAAAGGAAAAGGAAAATCAAGGAAAGGAAAATCAAGGAAAGGAAAATCAAGGAAAGGAAAATCCAGAAAAGGAAAAGGAAAATCAAGGAAAATCAAGGAAAGGAAAAGGAAAATCAAGGAAAGGAAAATCAAGGAAAGGAAAATCAAGGAAAGGAAAATCAAGGAAAGGAAAAGGAAAACCAAGGAAAATCAAGGAAAGGGAAAGGAAAATCAAGGAAAGGAAAATCAAGGAAAGGAAAAGGAAAATAAAGGAAAGGAAAATCAAGGAAAGGAAAATCAAGGAAAGGAAAAGGAAAATCAAGGAAAGGAAAATCAAGGAAAGGAAAATCAAGGAAAGGAAAAGGAAAATCAAGGAAAGGAAAATCAAGGAAAGGAAAATCAAGGAAAGGAAAAGGAAAATCAAGGAAAGGAAAATCAAGGAAAGGAAAAGGAAAATCAAGGAAAATCAAGGAAAGGAAAATCAAGGAAAGGAAAATCAAGGAAAGAAAAAGTTAAATCAAGGAAAATCAAGGAAAGGAAAATCAAGGAAAAGAAAATCAAGGAAAGGAAAAGGGAAATCAAGGAAAATCAGGGAAAGGAAAATCAAGGAAAGGAAAAGGAAAATCAAGGAAAGGAAAATCAAGGAAAGGAAAAGGAAAATAAAGGAAAGGAAAATCAAGGAAAGGAAAATCAAGGAAAGGAAAAGGAAAATCAAGGAAAGGAAAATCAAGGAAAGGAAAATCAAGGAAAGGAAAAGGAAAACCAAGGAAAATCAAGGAAAGGGAAAGGAAAATCAAGGAAAGGAAAATCAAGGAAAGGAAAAGGAAAATAAAGGAAAGGAAAATCAAGGAAAGGAAAATCAAGGAAAGGAAAAGGAAAATCAAGGAAAGGAAAATCAAGGAAAGGAAAATCAAGGAAAGGAAAAGGAAAATCAAGGAAAGGAAAATCAAGGAAAGGAAAATCAAGGAAAGGAAAAGGAAAATCAAGGAAAGGAAAATCAAGGAAAGGAAAAGGAAAATCAAGGAAAATCAAGGAAAGGAAAATCAAGGAAAGGAAAATCAAGGAAAGAAAAAGTTAAATCAAGGAAAATCAAGGAAAGGAAAATCAAGGAAAAGAAAATCAAGGAAAGGAAAAGGGAAATCAAGGAAAATCAGGGAAAGGAAAATCAAGGAAAGGAAAAGGAAAATCAAGGAAAGGAAAATCAAGGAAAGGAAAAGGAAAATAAAGGAAAGGAAAATCAAGGAAAGGAAAATCAAGGAAAGGAAAAGGAAAATCAAGGAAAGGAAAATCAAGGAAAGGAAAAGGAAAATCAAGGAAAGGAAAATCAAGGAAAGGAAAAGGAAAATCAAGGAAAGGAAAATCAAGGAAAGGAAAAGGAAAATCAAGGAAAGGAAAATCAAGGAAAGGAAAATCAAGGAAAGGAAAAGGAAAATCAAGGAAAGGAAAATCAAGGAAAGGAAAAGGAAAATCAAGGAAAGGAAAATCAAGGAAAATCAAGGAAAGGAAAAGGAAAATCAAGGAAAGGAAAATCAAGGAAAGGAAAAGGAAAATCAAGGAAAGGAAAATCAAGGAAAGGAAAATCAAGGAAAGGAAAATCCAGAAAAGGAAAAGGAAAATCAAGGAAAATCAAGGAAAGGAAAAGGAAAATCAAGGAAAGGAAAATCAAGGAAAGGAAAATCAAGGAAAGGAAAAGGAAAACCAAGGAAAATCAAGGAAAGGAAAAGGAAAATCAAGGAAAGGAAAATCAAGGAAAGGAAAAGGAAAATAAAGGAAAGGAAAATCAAGGAAAGGAAAATCAAGGAAAGGAAAAGGAAAATCAAGGAAAGGAAAATCAAGGAAAGGAAAATCAAGGAAAGGAAAAGGAAAATCAAGGAAAGGAAAATCAAGGAAAGGAAAATCAAGGAAAGGAAAAGGAAAATCAAGGAAAGGAAAATCAAGGAAAGGAAAAGGAAAATCAAGGAAAGAAAAATCAAGGAAAATCAAGGAAAGGAAAAGGAAAATCAAGGAAAGGAAAATCAAGGAAAGGAAAAGGAAAATCAAGGAAAGGAAAATCAAGGAAAGGAAAAGGAAAATAAAGGAAAGGAAAATCAAGGAAAGGAAAATCAAGGAAAGGAAAAGGAAAATCAAGGAAAGGAAAATCAAGGAAAGGAAAATCAAGGAAAGGAAAAGGAAAATCAAGGAAAGGAAAATCAAGGAAAGGAAAATCAAGGAAAGGAAAAGGAAAATCAAGGAAAGGAAAAGGAAAATCAAGGAAAGGAAAATCAAGGAAAGGAAAAGGAAAATCAAGGAAAGAAAAATCAAGGAAAATCAAGGAAAGGAAAAGGAAAATCAAGGAAAGGAAAATCAAGGAAAGGAAAAGGAAAATCAAGGAAAGGAAAATCAAGGAAAGGAAAATCCAGAAAAGGAAAATCCAGAAAAGGAAAATCAAGGAAAACCAAGGAAAGGAAAATCAAGGAAAGGAAAATCAAGGAAAGGAAAAGGAAAATCAAGGAAAATCAAGGAAAGGAAAAGGAAAATCAAGGAAAGGAAAATCAAGGAAAGGAAAACCAAGGAAAGGAAAATCAAGGAAAAGGAAGATCAAGGAATGGAAAAGGAAAATCAAGGAAAGGAAAAGGAAAATCAAGGAAAGGAAAAGGAAAATCAAGGAAAGGAAAATCAAGGAAAGGAAAAGGAAAATCAAGGAAAGGAAAATCAAGGAAAGGAAAATCAAGGAAAGGAAAAGGAAAATCAAGGAAAGGAAAATCAAGAAAAGGAAAAGGAAAATCAAGGAAAATAAATCCTGCTCTGCCAAGTCTTGTTGGCTGCTGCTTCGGCCTTTGAACTCCTGGGTGTCTCTATTTTTGAGATAGGCGTAACTGCACAGTGTTGTTGGAAATACTCACGCCACAAATCCCGTTGGAGCTGTGCAGGTTATCGCATCTCCGGTCTGCAAACTTTCCTGCCCCGTCACTGTCATTTGGCACCCAGGTTTCACTCAGTGGTACTTCAGCTTTACACCCTCTTCCCCTTTTATCCCCCAAACGACTGTTCAGCTCTTCAGCTGACTGCATCCCCCACCCCCTGCTTTCGCCCCCTTCCCCCAACCCTCGCTGGACTTTGCATCTGTCTGCAATTGAATATTTATTTGAGGAAAAAGGAATAGCTCCTAGGCTTATATGCCGCTTCACAGGGCTTTTACAGCCCCCTCTAAGCTGTTTACGGAGCCAGCCAGTTGCCCCCAGCAATCTGGGTCCTCGTTTTACCCACCTCAGAAGGAGGGAAGGCTGAATCAACCTTGAGCCAGTCAGGATCAAACTGCTGGCAGTGGGGAGAGTTAGCCTGCAATACTGCATTGGAAGGAAGGAAGAGCAATAGCGATAGTACTTATATACCGCTTCACAGGGCTTTTACAGCCCTCTCTAAGTGGTTTACAGAGTCAGCCTTTTGCCCGCAACAATCTGGGTCCTCATTTTACCCACGTCGGAAGGACGGAAGGCTGAGTCGACCTTAAGACAGTCAGGAATGAACTGCCGGCTGTGGGCAGAGTTGGCCTGCAATGCTGCATTCCAACCACCGCGACACCCCCACAAAGGCACACAACGGCAACGGGGAGTGCAGATTTCCTTTATAGATCAGAGCCGGCGAAGAAAATGACATTTGTCAAAGCGGACGAAGCCAAATCTAGAATCTAGATCACGTGAAGTGTTAATGCCACTGTATAGTGCCTTGGTAAGGCCACACTTGGAATACTGCATACAGTTTTGGTCGCCACGATGTAGAAAAGACGTGGAGACTCTGGAAAGAGTGCAGAGAAGAGCAACCAAGATGATTAGGGGACTGGAGACTAAAACATATGAAGAACGGTTGCAGGAACTGGGTATGTCTAGTTTGATGAAGAGAAGGACCAGGGGAGACATGATAGCAGTGTTCCGATATCTCAGAGGGTGCCACAAAGAAGAGGGAGTCAAACTATTCTCCAAAGCACCTGGGGGCAGGACAAGAAGCAATGGGTGGAAACTAATCAAGGAGAGAAGCAACTTAGAACTAAGGAGGAATTTCCTGAGTTAGAACAATTAACCTCTGGAACAGCTTGCCTCCAGAAGTTGTGAATGCCCCAACCCTGGAAGTCTTTAAAAAGATGTTAGATAGCCATTTGTCTGAAATGGTATAGGGTTCCTGCCCACGCAGGGGGTTGGACTAGAAGACCTCCAAGGTCCCTTCCAACTCTGCTATTGTATTGTATTGTATTGTATTGTATTGTATTGTATTGTATTGTATTGTATTGTATTGTATTGTATTGTATTGTATTGTATTGTATTGTATTGTATTGTAAAGGTTTTGGAGCAACTGGTCGGAGCTGGCACCTCCTAGAGGCGTTTGGACCACACTACCCATCCTGCCCCGCCGCCCGAGACAAGGAGGGCTGGCCCGAGATGAGGCGAGTGGCTGCCCAAATCACAGAGGCTACCAAAAGGGGGGCAAATATACATGTGGGAAGCTTATTGGAAGCACATTAACCGTTCTCAGGTCTGGTCACATAGGGTTAATGGCCTTTTCATGGCGTCTCCGGCCATTGGGAGTTGAACTGTATTGACCGTAAGCTTATAAGTTTATGTATTAAAGTAAAAAAACACATAGTCCTCGGTTTACGACCACAATTGGGACCACGATTTCCGTTGCTAAGCAAGGCAGTCGATATAGTGAGCCGCAGGAGGTCCTCGACTTACAACAGTTCATTTAGTGACCGTTCGAAGTTCCAACGGCACTGGAAAAAAGGTGCCATGGCCGTTTTTCACACTTAACGACCGTTGCCGCGTCTTCACGGTTACGTGAGGATGCTTGGCCAACTGGTTCGTATTTATGATGGTCGCAGTGCCCCGGGTGTGTGTGTGTGTGTCACATGATCCCTTTTTGCGGCCTTCTGACAAGCAAAGTCGTGGATTCACTTAATGACCATGCTACTCACTTGACAGCTGCAGTGATTCACTTAACAATGGTGGCAAATCTCATGTCAGGCCTGCAGCCATCTTTTCTTTTCGATCTTTGGCCTGCCACCCTTTCTATTATTCTACTATGCCTTTTTCTATTGTGGGAAAATGGGAGGGGGGATTGAACGGAGTTAGATGACATGTAGCCATAACAACCTTCTTTCTAGTAAACCAAGGTCATCCTTTGTTTTTTGCACCTCTGCACCTGACTGGAACTGGATGGGTGGAAGCTGCCAGCATGGCAGTGGGAGATTGGACCCTGGGATGGACTGGCGGGTGTAGGGGCAAGATCTTGAACTTTCAACTAGGTGGGGAAAACTGGGAAGCTTTCAGATTCGGGCTTTCGCAGATGTGCCGACATGGCTCTCTTCATCAATGGGAACTTTGAGCAATACTTTGCCTCGGACTCTGATTTACTTTTGGATGCTATTTGGAACCCTGACATCTCACTTGACAAATGTCTCACTTAACAATGTTAACTTTGGGCCAATTGTGGTCGTACACCGAGGACCGTGAAAAGGCCACAGAAAGAGTCAACTTTCCAGTTCTGATGTTGTACCTCGGCCTCAGCCCTAGAGGGTCACTTGGTCGATGCTTTCGTACAAATTTTCAGGCGCCATTTTGTTCTTCTGCCCCTTTGATTTCTTCTTCACCTTGTTCCAGTAAGTGTCCACGGACTCATAAGCCGGCTCGGCCACTGGCCGACTTGCAACTTTGGTCGGGGGTTCACACGGCACAGTATCATAGTAAGGCTCCATTGCGGTGGGCAACGATGAGGACTGGTAACATGGAATGCCATTGGATTCCTGACCGACCATCATCTCCTGGCAATGCCCAGGATTCCCCTTTGCTTGGGGGGCTATCTCTTCACCGTCCCCTTCAGAGTGCTGGGCTTTCTTCTTCTTTTTGTCTTTGCACACCACCGAGTACATTTCTTCTATCTGTAAAAGAAAAAGCTGTTAGGGGCCGTAGCAGCCGTACAGATTGTCCTCGTTCAGCGACCACAGTTGGGAATGTCAATTCTGTGGTTAAGTGAAACTCTTATCATCTTTCTTCAGCCTTTTTGTTCTGCTTTACAGACCGGAAAAAGATCTTCACACTGGTCTCAACAATGCTTTAGGAATGGGGTCTCCAAATTTGGCCATTGTAAGATTCGTGGACTTCAACTCCCAGAATTCCTCAGCCAATCAGCCGGTCTGGCTGGGGAATTCTGGGAATTGAAGTCCACAAGTTCAACTTCTCGAATTCCTTAGCCAGTCAGCCGGTCTGGCTGGGGAATTCTGGGAATTGAGGTCCGCAAGTTCACCTTCTTGTATTTCTCAGCCAGTCAGCCGGTCTGGTTGGGGAATTCTGGGAATTGAAGTCCGCAAGTGCAACTTCTTGTATTTCTCAGCCAGTCAGCCGGTCTGGCTGGGGAATTCTGGGAATTGAAGTCCGCAAGTTCAACTTACTGAATTCCTCAGCCAGTCAGCCGGTCTGGCTGGGGAATTCTGGGAATTGAGGTCCACAAGTTCAACTTCTCGAATTCCTCAACCAGTCAGCCGGTCTGGCTGGGGAATTCTGGGAATTGGAGTCCGCAAGTTCAACTTCTCGTATTCCTCAGCGAGTTAGTTGGTCTGGCTAGGGAATTCTGAGAATTGAAGTCTGCAAGTTCAACTTCCCGAATTCCTAAACCAGTCAGCCGGTCTGGCTGGAGAATTCTGGGAATTGGAGTCTGCAAGTTTAACTTCTCGTATTCCTCAGCCAGTCCGCTGAATTCAAAACAGGCAAATCGGCTAAGGCTTGACATCTATGTTATGGTGTCAGGTGTTGTTTCAAAGCTTCTCAAACTTGGCAACTTTTAAGTTATGTTCAACACTTAGAATTCCCCAGCCAGCATGCCCTCAACTTATGACCACAGTGGGTAGCAGAACCAAGGACAAGGACCCCCTTGTACATTTAATGAATCAATCAAAAAATTTCCCATGGTCGCTAAAACAATGGTCCTTCTAGAGCAGGGGTCTCCAACCTTTCCAACTTTAAGTCTGAAGGACTTCAGCTCCCAGACTTCTCCAGCCAGCTGGCTGGAGAAGTCTGGGAGCTGAAGTCCTTCAGACTTAAAGTTGCAAAGGTTGGAGACCCCTGCTCTAGAGGGCTTAGGAGGGGAGATCTAACAATGGAAGCCACCATTCTTGAACAGAACAAGGACATTTCTCTTGAAGGCCACTTAAAAACATCTCCTACCTCTTTTGCTGACAGAGATAACCCCGTGCCGGCGAGAAGAGACATCTCTTGAGGTTTAGCCACCTCCACCCAGGTTTGTTTGCCATCGGTCGTCTTCTTTTTCACAACACACGCATAGCTGGGTCCACCTGGCTGGGGTTGGGGTCCTGGGATGTTCTCCATTATCATATCTGCCCCAGGATGACTGTCCTGGGCTCCTTCTTCCTCCACTCTCTGAGATTCGCCCAGCATCACTTCGCCTCGTTTTGGGAAGCTGAGGTTGGAGTAGGTCATGTCTGGAGAAGACGGGACGTTGGGCAGGTCCCTCGGAGGGAAGATGAGGAAGCTGCAGCTACCCACCGCGTTGTCGTCTTTGTTCGACGGCTGAGGAAAAGTCAGTGGGGCTGGTGGGATGTCTGCAGAGGGAAACACACCGATTGTCAGAGTTCCAAGTAACACACCCACAGCATGCAAAACCCCCAAGGCAGGTAGATTCCTCAAAGAATAGTTTTATTGGGTATATCACATTGGCACAGTTTTGGTGAATACCGACTCTGAAGGTTCCCATGTGTTGAGTCCTCAGCCCAGACAGCAAGTCTGGTAACCTTTGAGTCACCGCATTCCGGAACAGATCAGGCAGCTGTGTTAATTGACTGAGACGAGCTGTCTGGAATCTGTCTGGAAAGGAGTTACATGTTGCAATTGCTTGCTAGGAGTTTCCTGCCTGGTAACTCTATATAAGAGGTTGCCAGAGAAGAAACCTTGTCAGCTGAATTCTTGTGCTGTTGTAAGAGTGTGAATAAACGTTCCTGTTGTTTTGACCATGCCTGAGTCGGAATCCTTTGTCTGATCTAACACTGGCGACGAAGGTGGGATTCAGGCCGTGGCCTTAGAACGCAACGGGTAACGAATACTTCAACAACAGAGCGCAGCGCAACGCACAGCCTCACCATGGCTACGGCGACAATGCCTCCGTTTGCACCGTTCGACCCGATGAAGGAACAATGGGCTTACTTCTTAGCCCGGTTCGAGTGCTTCTTGATAGCCAGCGACTACGGCGAACTCGCGCCTGCCAGGAAGCTGAGCCTATTCCTCCAGTGCGGCGGCCCTGAATTGTTCGCTACCGCCCGAACCATAGCAGCACCCGCAGCGGTGCATGAAGTGCCGTGGGACGATCTCCTGGGCCGCCTGAGAGCACACTACGCGCCGGCACCTTCCCGCATAGCGCATCGCTATGCATTCAGGCAATGTGTGCAACAGCCGCAACAGTCGGTAGCCGAGTTCCTGCAGAAATTGAGAGCGACCGCAATTCCCTGCGAGTTCCCTGCTGGCTTCCTGGAGGAATCCCTACTGGAGCAGTTTGTATGCGGCGTAAGAGACATCCGCCTAAAGCGCCGCTTGCTTTCAAAAACTGTCCTGACTCTCGAGCAAGCGGTGGAAGAAGCACGCGCGACAGAATTGTCGGAGATCTCCACATCCGACATGGGCCGCGCGCGCCCTCCTCTTTTCCCCACTCCGCGAGCGTGTCTGGTAGACGAAATAGCGCCGCTGGATGAGCTGGAGGAGGAAGACCGTGGGGACTGCATGAGGGTGACCGGGCGCGTGCCGAATCGCGCATTCACACCGCAGCAGAAGTCCGGGAACTGCCTAGGCTGCGGAGGGGCCCACCAGAGACCAGAGTGCCCATTCAAGGCATCGGTGTGCCGCAGATGTGGCAGGAAAGGACACCTAGCAGCTGTGTGCCGTGCTGCCGCTCCAGCGACAACGCCAGCTGCCGCCTCCAGAACCGTTCCACCAGGACAACGAGGGTCGCAGAAGCGTTCAGGACGCTACCAGCCACAGCCGACCGACTGCTTCGCGCTGGCGGAGATGCCCCCAGCTCTAAGCTACGACCAGGCAGAGAGTAGGAGACTGTCAACAGTGGTTTGCTTAGAGGGGGTGGGGGTAAAAATGGAAATAGATTCAGGGTCCTCTAGATCACTCATGTCCTGGGCGCATTTAGTTAAGCTTTGCCCCAAGCTCAGGAAGCGGGATCTCGGCCCCACGGCGACGATCCTGAAAGATTACCAGGGCTCACAAATTCCCATTCTAGGTCTGCACAGAGTGAGAGTAGACCATGGCCCCTTCCACGGATCCCTTCCCATCCTGGTAGTGGCCAAACCCCTAGCTGCCTTGATCGGATTGGACTGGTTTCCAGCCTTGGGACTGTCAGTCCAAGGAGTACACAGCGTGCCAGCCAGTTCTCCGGTAGACGAAGTAATCAGAGAGTTCAACGACGTCTTTGATGGCAGCTTAGGAACGTACAAAGTCACTCCAGTTTCCCTAAATTTGGACCCCCAGGTTGCTCCAGTCCGCTTGAAGGCCCGCAGGCTGCCGTTCGCGCTGAAGCCCAAGGTTGAAGCGGAATTGGATCGATTGGTGGCGCAGGGCGTACTCGAACCCGTCGATCAGGCGAAATGGGAGACCCCCATTGTGGTCCCCATTAAGCCCAACGGGTCCGTGAGGATCTGCGCCGACTATAAGTCGACGATCAACCTCGGGCTTCAGGCGAACCCATACCCGGTTCCGGTGGTGCAAGACCTACTCCACTCATTGGGACGAGGTCGAGTGTTCGCGAAACTGGATATGGCGCAGGCCTACCAACAGCTCCCGGTGGATGACGAGGCTGCGGAAGCGCAGACCATCGTGACCCACCGTGGGGCTTTCCGCTGTCGCCATCTCCAATTCGGCGTGTCCGTAGCCCCGGGGATCTTCCAGAGCCTCATGGAGCGACTGCTCCATGGGCTCCCTGGCGTTGTACCGTATTTTGATGACGTCCTGATTGCTGCTTCCAGCATATCAGAACTCGCCAAAACGTTACGGAAGGTCCTCAGAGTTTTCAGGGGCGCGGGTTTAAAGTTGAAACGCAGCAAATGTATGTTTGCTGCGCCTAGGGTGGAATTCCTGGGTTTCATGATTGACGCCCAAGGAATTCACCCAACCCCCTCCAAGGTCGAGGCCATCCAAAAGGCCCCCACTCCTGCCTCCAAAACGGAGCTGCAGGCATTCCTCGGCCTTCTGAATTTCTACGCGCCGTTTATTCCCCATAAGGCATCGCTAGCCGAGCCGCTGCATCGGTTGCTCGACCGATCCACGGCCTGGCACTGGGGCAGCCGCGAAGCACACGCGTTCGCGGCTGTCAAAGCCATGCTCACGTCAGATGCGGTACTAGTCCAGTACCATGACAGGCTTCCTCTGACGCTTGCATGCGATGCCTCCCCTTTTGGCCTGGGGGCTGTCCTTAGCCACGTCTTTCCAGACGGCTCGGAAGCCCCCATTGCTTTTTACTCCCGGACAATGTCTCAAACGGAGAGAAACTACACCCAAATCGACAAGGAGGCTTTGGCTGTAGTGTCCGGGATTAAGAAGTTCCACAATTACCTCTATGGGCGGACCTTTTCTGTTGTCACGGACCATAAGCCGCTCCTTGGGCTATTGGCCGGTGACCGTCCGACCCCCCCCATCCTGTCGCCCAGGATGACCCGCTGGACGGAATTCCTGGCAGCGTATGACTATACGCTGCTATACCGTCCTGGCAAGCAGATAGGGCATGCTGATGCCCTAAGCCGCTGCCCTCTCCCGGGGCCGGATCCGGCCCCTGTGCCTGCTCTCTCTGTCCTGATGGTCGCGGAGTCGGACTTGCCCCTGTCCTCTTCCGCCGTTGCCGCTCACACCCGCGCAGACCCCGTCCTCGCCCAGGTCTGCCGATGGGTGCTGAGGGGCTGGCCTTCGGGCAGCGTGGCTGAAAATTTTCGGCCTTACAAGTCACGCCAGCTGGAGCTCTCGCTCCATTGCGGGTGCTTGTGTTGGGGAGATCGGGTCATCGTCCCTTCCCCTCTCCGGCACATGGTTCTTCAGTCGCTCCATGCCAACCACCCAGGCATCGTCCGTATGAAGGCATTGGCCCGGAGCTATGTCTGGTGGCTCGGCATGGACGCTGAAGTGGCGGAATGGGTGGCCGCCTGCTCCTCCTGCCAATCGTCCCGGGCCCCGCCGGTCTCCCCGCCGAGGGAGTGGGACGCCCCCAGGTGCCCATGGTCCAGGCTCCACTTGGATTTCGCGGGTCCCTTCCATGGCCAGAATTTCCTCGTGGTGGTGGGTGCGTTCTCACGCTGGGTGGAGGTGATTCTCATGGCTTCCACCACAGCGGAGAGCACGGTGCGTGCCTTGCGCCGTCTGTTCGCAACCCACGGGTTGCCGGACGTCGTTGTGTCCGACAACGGACCCCAATTTCAATCCTCCACCTTCTTGGACTTTCTGGCCACCCAAGGGATCCGCCACGCGCCGGTCGCCCCTTATCACCCGGCGTCTAATGGACGCGCGGAACGAGCCGTGCGCTCAGCCAAGGAAGCCTTGGCCCGTTTGGATAAAGGGGACTGGCAGGCAAGGGTGGCTGCGTACCTTTTGGGACAGCATGTCACACCTTGCCCGGCCACAGGGAACAGCCCCGCGGAGCTCTTGATGGGCCGACGCTTGCGGACCACTCTGGACAGACTGCACCTCGATTACGACGGGTTGCAGAGGGGCAACCTGCAGATTCCCACTCCTCGTTTATTTGAAATTGGGGACCTGGTTTGGGCAAGGAACTTTTCAGGGGAGCCGCGATGGGTTGCCGCAACCATTTTGGACGTAACCGGACCCTGTTCTTACAGAGTCGGCCTTCAGGATGGATCCGAGTGGCGGCGCCACCTGGATCAACTGAGGCGCCGCCTGCCCGAAACAGCAGTCACCATGCCAGGCCGTTCCTGCCCGTTGGCCCCCGTTGGGCCGTTGTTCTCTGCTCAAGCCAAGCAGTTGCTTGGAACCCCGGAGTCCCTAGCCGGTCCAGACCTCGTATCAGCGGGAACAGCACGGGGAGACCGCCAGGACCTCACAACCCAATCTGACTCTCAGCTGGGGGCCTCGCCCATCGGAGAACCACCCTACCAGAATAATACTCGCCAGCAAATGTCAACTACCCCAAGCCCGGTCGCCACGCCCCCTCGCCCGGACTTGCTAGGGTCGCCATTGCCGCCTACGGCGACTCCACCTCCGAGGGCAAGCCGCGGTGACGTAGGCGAAGGCTCCGTGTCCCACAGAGAGGAGCGTCCTCAAGAACTAAGGCGGTCAGGGCGGACCCGACACCGCCCCGCCTATCTGAACGACTACGCGTGCGCATGTACTGTGTTGGACAGAGAACCTAGACACATGCGCACTGAGTATGGGGGAAGGAGTGTTGAGTCCTCAGCCCAGACAGCAAGTCTGGTAACCTTTGAGTCACCGCATTCCGGAACAGATCAGGCAGCTGTGTTAATTGACTGAGACGAGCTGTCTGGAATCTGTCTGGAAAGGAGTTACATGTTGCAATTGCTTGCTAGGAGTTTCCTGCCTGGTAACTCTATATAAGAGGTTGCCAGAGAAGAAACCTTGTCAGTTGAATTCTTGTGCTGTTGTAAGAGTGTGAATAAACGTTCCTGTTGTTTTGACCATGCCTGAGTCGGAATCCTTTGTCTGATCTAACACCATGGTTTTCACCTAATTAAAACTAAAGGTTTTTCCTCTTCCCAAACAATCAGTGTGTCAAGTACCCTAAAGATGCCTGCTTCATAATAAGCGACTGATACTGTAATACAAAAAGCAGTGATTTATTAACAGCTTTATTAGCCGTTTCTTGTTTGCAGCCATCTTTTTTTGCTTTCTTTATCTGCTTCTGAACTTTACCCGCATTACTGTCCTCCCTTCAGCCTTCGTCATAAATCACAGCCAATGAGAGATGGTAGTTTGGACATGCGCATTCACCGGCCAGCTGGAGATTCCTTTTTGACCACAGGTATGTTTGGAATTCCCCCCTCTCTCTATGGCAGTTTGATGGTATTCATAGAGATGCTTCACAAACTGACATCGTGGTCCAATCAAGGGGCCGTGTGGTTGCCTGGTAACGTCGCTCCTCCTCTCTCGGACCAGGTGTGAGAATGTCCTTGGTTCTCAAGAGAAAAGTATTTTGTTTTGGCTACAAAACCCCAGTTGTCTCTATTCCTCACTCCCTATCTCTCAGCACCAGTGTGACAACACTGTAGCTTCAAAATTGTCAGTTTGTTGCAAAAATCACATCCAGAAAGCACACACAGATAACTGATTCAGCAGGGTTCATTAACTTCTTTATATACCGTATTTTTCGGAGTATAAGAGGCATCTTTTTCCCTCAAAAAAGAGGGTGAAAATCTGGGTGAATCTTATACACTGAATACAGCATTTTTTGCCTCCAAAAGCCCCACCCCTTTCACCAAAATAGCCATGCACAGCCTTTAGGAGGCTTATAGAGTGCTCCAGGGGGATGAGGAGGGCAGAAATGAGCGAAAAATGGGCCATTTTTGCTTAATTTTGCCCTTCCCAGCCCCCAGGAGCATTCTATAAGCCTCCTAAAGGCTACGCATGCCCTTAAAAAAAACCGGCCCTTTTTTGCGAATAACAGGCTGTTTTGGGGAGGTCTGCAGAGTGCAAAAACTTTTTTTTTAAATTTGCCTCTTCAAAATCTTGGTGCGTCTTATACTCTGGTGCATCTTATACTCCGAAAAATACGATAGATAATAACACATGAATAAATGTACAATGAACAATATCCACAGCAGATTCTTCCAATGTCGTAGAGAGAAGAGAGATTGGTTTCCAGTTTGGGGGGGGGGGGCAAAATTGAGGAAAAAAACAAGTTGCTGAACCTCAGCATTTAAGGCACCCCGAGACGCATTTTAGGAACCTCAAAACTCCTTGTCCTAAACCAGGAATTGCCAAAGGTGACAACTTTAAGATTTGGGACTTCAACTCCCAGAATCCCTCAGGCAACTGGCTGAGGAGAATCCCTCAGCCAGCTGGCTGAGAGATTCTGGGAGCTGAAGTCCCAAATCTTAAAGTGGCTGGCTGAGGAATTCTGGGAGCTGAAGTCCCACATCTTAAAGTGGCTGGCTGAGGGATTCTGGGAGCTGAAGCCCCACATCTTAAAGTGGCTGGCTGAGGAATTCTGGGAGCTGAAGTCCCACATCTTAAAGTGGCTGGCTGAGGAATTCTGGGAGCTGAAGTCCCACATCTTAAAGTGGCTGGCTGAGGGATTCTGGGAGCTGAAGCCCCACATCTTAAAGTGGCTGGCTGAGGAATTCTGGGAGCTGAAGTCCCACATCTTAAAGTGGCTGGCTGAGGGATTCTGGGAGTTGAAGTCCCAAATCTTAAAGTGGCTGGCTGAAGAATTCTGGGAGCCGAAGTCCCAAATCTTAAAGTGGCTGGCTGAGGGATTCCGGGAGCTGAAGTCCCAAATCTTAAAGTGGCTGGCTGAAGAATTCTGGGAGCCGAAGTCCCAAATCTTAAAGTGGCTGGCTGAGGAATTCTGGGAGCTGAAGTCCCAAATCTCAAAGTGGCTGGCTGAGGAATTCTGGGAGCTGAAGTCCCAAATCTTAAAGTGGCTGGCTGAGGGATTCTGGGAGCCGAAGTCCCAAATCTCAAAGTGGCTGGCTGAGGAATTCTGGGAGCTGAAATCCCAAATCTTAAAGTGGCTGGCTGAGGAATTCTGGGAGCCGAAGTCCCAAATCTTAAAGTGGCTGGCTGAGGGATTCTGGGAGTTGAAGTCCCAAATCTTAAAGTGGCTGGCTGAGGGATTCTGGGAGCTGAAGTCCCAAATCTTAAAGTGGCTGGCTGAGGAATTCTGGGAGCTGAAGTCCCAAATCTTAAAGTGGCTGGCTGAGGGATTCTGGGAGTTGAAGTCCCAAATCTTAAAGTGGCTTGCTGAGGGATTCTGGGAGTTGAAGTCCCAAATCTTAAAGGAGTCACCTTTGGCAATTCCTGGTTTAGGACAAGGACTTTTGAGGTTCCTAAAATGGGTCTCGGGGTGCCTTAAATGCTGAGGTTCAGTTACTTGTTTTTTTCTAGAGCCCTCCTCTTACTATGACTGGCTGATGAGACAGGAAACCCACCACAATTAACCGAAACCTGACCGAGTTTAAAAAAAACAAACCTCGCCCCCTCACACTCATATATGCCAAAGAGACAGGAAACCCACAAAACTTAAAACACAAATTTAAAAACACAAAGTTTTTAAAACAATGATTCCTTCCCTCACCTGCCCCCACCCCACCCGTATGCATCAATAGAGATCGTTCTCAATTTGCAGTCCTCTGTTTAATGACCGCTCAAAGCTACAACGGCACTGGAAAAGCTGACTTATGACCCGTCCTCGCACTTACGACCCTTGCAGTCACGTGAGGAAAATTCAGACCATTGGCAACTGCATGTATTGATGATGGTTGCAGCATCCCGAATTCAAGGGTTCCTCATTCGTGACCCTCTCAGATGGCCTCCGGTAAGCAAAGCGAATGGGGGAAGGCAGATTCGCTTAACGACGGCAAGATGCACTCAACAACTGCTGTGTTGTTGTTTTCTGAACAACTCTAGCTAAAAGGTTGCACACAATCGGGCGCGATTCGCTTAACAATGGGCTTGCTTCGCGAGAGACATTCAGATTCCAGTCGCGGTCCTGCCCTGAGGACGACCTGGGGCAAACCTGATTGGGGATCCCGTTTCATGGGAAAGTTGGGAGGGGTGCGGTGGCCTAGAGGTGGAGCTCTCGCCTCACAATCTGGGGGCTGTGAGTTCAATCCTAGGCAGAGGCAGATATTGCTCTCTGTGTGCACAATGAGAATATATCTGCTGAATAAAACTCCGCACTGGCGACAGGGAACAGCGTCTGGCCAGTAAACACCCAGCTCCATTCAGTTGCCCAGATTCCACCCTGCAAGGGATTATGGGGTCATTAAAAGAGGAGGATGAGTTCATGGAAAAGTCAGGGAGCTCCATTATTCCATTCTCAAATTCCAGTGGGCTTCCCCACCCCCAATTCTGATGAGAAAACATCTGGATGCTTACTTGAATCCCCTGGATCTCTCCCACTGCCGTGCTGCAGACTGGGCAGTGAGCCTCCGAATGTGAAGGGTGCTGTCGGTCCTGGCAGAGCCTGCTAAAGGACAAGGAAAGCCGGTGATGGGAGGTTCAGAAGCAGGAACCCCAAAGGGAATCTATCTGGGCCTGGAATTCTGGGTGCATGTGTCCTCTCAGGTGCTCCCCCTATTTTTCTCTGTCACAACAAGCCAGTAAAGTAAGCTGGAGAGAGGGGGGGGAGGCTGGTGCGAATTTCTCCAGGGTTAGCTTCTATGTCTATGGGAAGATTAGAACCCAGATCTTTCTGTTCTAGCATCTTCTGTATTGTACTTAGAGGTGAGATGTGGATAAAGATAGATAGATAGATAGATAGATAGATAGATAGATGATAGATGATGATAGATAGATAGATAGATAGATAGATAGATAGATAGATAGATAGAGAGGGAGGGAGGGAGGGAGGGAGGGAGGGAGGGAGGGAGGGAGGGAGACAGGATAGATAACAGACAGGATAGATAGATAGATAGATAGATAGATAGATAGATAGATAGATAGATAGATAGATAGATAGATAGATAGATAGATAGATGTGGCCCAGCCGGCTCTGGATGAGCTGCTGACGGACACTTCGCTAGAAGTGTCCTATGAGTCTGCCCTAGGATGACGACCTTGGGCAGGTTTCAGAGGCAGAGCAGGAAGCAGAGAGGCTGGTTGGCCACCAGGAGGCACCTGAGGCCTGGAGTAGTGGGGAGGATCAGGGGCAGTTTGTCCCTGATGTTAGATTACGCAGGGCTGAGAGACGGAGGCAGCAGTTACATCAGAGGCAGGCTCGCAGGAGGTAATTGGGCACCAGATGGTTGTTGATTGGCCCCTCCCAAGGGAGCTTATAGGGAAGGCTTTGGGAGGGGCCATTTGCAGGAAACAACAGTTCCGAATCTTAGTCAAAGCCTTCGACTCGTGTCCGTTTGAAAACCTCTGTCTGAACGTGAGTTATATGGTCTCACAGCCAAGGGATTCCTAATCTCAGCAATTAAACAGTGGCAAGCAGCCAAGCCTGTGCTTTGTACTCTTCGTAGGCTGGGAGGGGTCAGAATGGATGGATGGATGGATGGATGGATGGATGGACGGACGGACGGACGGACGGACAGACAGATATAGATGACACACAGATAGATATGAGAGAGAGAAGATAGACAGATATAGATGATAGACAGAAAGAGATTAGATAGATGGATAGACAGATAGACAGACAATAGATGACAGACAGACAGATAGATGAGAGAGAGAGAAAAGATAGACAGACAGATATAGATGAAAGCAGAAAGAGAGATAGATGGATAGACAGACATATATGGATAGATGGCAGTCAGATAGATATAGATGATAAACAGACAGACACACAGGGTATATGATAGACACAGAGAGAGAGAGAGATAGACACACACACACACAGAGATGATAGACTGTAGGTAGATCATAGGTGGATGAATGAATGAGCATACATATGCAAAATAGAGAATAACAGAATTGGAAGGGACCCTGGAGGTCTTCTAGTCCAACCCCTGCTCAGGCAGGAGATTCTATGTCAAACAATGCTGCAGCCCCCTCTCTCTTTATGTTCTAAGCCTCTGGACCAAGCTCATGTTGGCTATTTTCCCTTTTCAAAGCCCTTTCTTTGTCTCTCACGCCTAAAATCAGGCACAGGGACCGAAATGGCCGTTTGACTAAGGAGAGTTCTAGTCCTCATGAACACCGGGAGAATGTAATAGGAGAAGAACTGCACTCACAGGCTCATCACGCAACACCTGGTCATCCCCGTGGGAAGTCAGCTTGCTCTCATCTTTCCTAAATAACACAAAAGAGGCAAAATTAATCCCTGGGCAGGTATATCGCTTAGCGTATGTTAAACGAATTTTGTTATCGAGGTCCAGAAGAAGTAACACTGGAATATCCATTCAATTCAAGTGGGCACAATGACACCACATTCACAAGTCCCAAAACACTTTCCACATTTGGGCATTTTCCAGCTAACGTGACTTTTCCTAAGGCTTGTACACCAGTGGCTCAGTGGCTAAGACGCTGAGCTTGTCGATCAGAAAGGTCGGCAGTTCGGAGGTTCGAATCCCTAGACACCACGTAACGGAGCCAGCTCCCGTTCCTTGTCCCAGCTTCTGCCAACCTAGCAGTTCGTAAGCACGTAAGAAATGCAAGTAGAAAAATAGGAGCCACCTTTGGTGGGAAGGGAACAGCGTTCCGTGCGCCTTTGGCGTTTAGTCATGCCTGCCACATGACCACGGAGATGTCTTTGGACAGCGCTGGCTCTTCGGCTTTGAAACGGAGATGAGCACTGCCCCCTAGAGTCGGGAACGACCAGCACATATGTGCGAGGGGAACGTTTACCTTTATTTTTGGGAAATGGTGTGCTGAATGCGACAGACTAACATATGTTTTAATACAATA
This sequence comes from Rhabdophis nuchalis, assembly GCA_039707465.1. NCBI lineage: Eukaryota > Metazoa > Chordata > Lepidosauria > Squamata > Natricidae > Rhabdophis > Rhabdophis nuchalis. The sequence goes on along the minus strand of CM077644.1, from coordinate 6,699,973 downwards.
CAATAGCAGAGATGGAAGGGACCTTGGAGGTCTTCTAGTCCAACCCCCTGCGTGGGCAGGAACCTTATACCATTTCAGACAAATGGCTATCCAACATCTTCTTAAAGACTTCCAAGGGTTGGAGCATTCACAACTTCTGGAGGCAAGCTGTTCCAGAGGTTAATTGTTCTAACTGTCAGGAAATTTCTCCTTAGTTCTAAGTTGCTTCTCTCCTTGATTAGTTTCCACCCATTGCTTCTTGTCCTGCCCCCAGGTGCCTTGCAGAATAGTTTGACTCCCTCTTCTTTGGGGCAACCCCTGAGATATTGGAACACTGCTATCATGTCTCCCCTGGTCCTTCTCTTCATCAAACTAAACCTACCCAGTTCCTGCAGCCGTTCTTCATATGTTTTAGCCTCCAGTCCCCTAATCATCTTGGTTGCTCTTCTCTGCACTCTTTCCAGAGTCTCCACGTCTTTTCTACATCGTGGCGGCCAAAACCGTATGCAGTATTCCAAGTGTGGCCTTACCAAGGCACTATACAGTGGCATTAACACTTCACGTCATCTAGATCCTATCCCTCTGTTTATGCAGCCTAGAACTGTGTTGGCTTTTTTGGGCAGCTGCTGCACACGGCTGGCTCATATTTAAATGGTTGTTCACTAGGATTCCTAGATCCCTCTCACAGTATATTCTCAAAGACAGACAGGAAGCAATATTTTATCAAAGTTGGGCAAAATGGTATGACTGGATGGAGGTAAAGAGACTACGGGATGAGAGAGAGGGAAGGATACACCCTGTAGATATATCGATAGTAAATATAATGAATGTATGGAGCAGTGGCAGCTATGGGGAATTGATAAATGTAAGAGATAGACAAATAGAAATAGCTGGAATATCCAGGAATGTATTAAGAGGGTATACGATGCTACTTGGTAACTATGTACATATAGGGGTGGGTTACTCCCAGTTATATCTGTGTAATTTTGCTTTGTCTTTTTTAAAAAAAATCTATCTATCTATCTATCTATCTATCTATCTATCTATCTATCTATCTATCTATCTATCTATCTATCTATCATCTCTATCTATCATCTATCGATTATCTTATCCTATCTATCTATCTATCTATCTATCTATCTATCTATCTATCTATCTATCTATCTATCTATCTATCTATCTATCTATCTATCTATCTATCTATCTATCTATCTATCTATCTATCTATCTATCTATCATCCATATCCATCCATCCATCCATCCATCTTCATAAGTTTACAATTTTAAAGGTAAAGGATAAACATATAAAAAGATTACATTGTATAGTATATATACAATCATCTTTTTTTTTTTGGCCATTTTATCTTGTATCAACAATTACAATAGTATTTCAAATAAACTCATCGATCTGAGTCTTTTTGCAATTGACTCCTCTTCCCTGTCCCCGGGTGGGGCCGTCGCTCCCTCCATTCCCCCGTCTTCACCTCCCAACTGGGGGGAATGTTTTTTAATAAAAGCCTCCGCCTTGCTTAGTGTTTTGATTTTTACTCTGCCTCCCTCCCAGAAAATCAACATTCCCTCTGGTAATAACCACTTGAACCATGTTCCCTTTGTATATAATTTCTTAGCCAAGAAAGAATACTTCCTCCTAATTTGCTTTGTCTTGTCGATGTCTTATTTATGTTCTTTTTTCTGTTACTAATTTACAATAAAAACAATTAAAGACAATTTTAAAAAAAAGGAAATGAAAGTTTCCGATCCTTGGATTTCCTTAATAATAATAATAATAATTTTTAATTTTATATCCCGCTCTCTCTCCCCAAAGGGACTCGAGGCGGGGCACAGGCAATTAAAAATACAATTAAAACCACAGACAGAATACAAAATTAAAAATGAATTAAATTAATCCTGCGCTAAAACCCATAATCTAAAACTACCCCTAAAACCCCTAACCTTAAAAGAGACTACCCAAGGCCGGCCAGGCGAAAAAGATGTGTCTTTAATTTTAAACGGAAGGAGCGGAGGTCCGTAGTTGTCCTAATGTCGGGGGGAAGGTCGTTCCAGAGGGCTGGGCCCGCCACAGAGAAGGCCCTTCCCCTGGGCGTCGCCCGCTGACAGAGTCTAGTGGACGGCACCCGGAGAAGTCCCTCTCTGTGGGAGCGAATCGGCCGTGAGGATGTATGGGGCAGGATCCGATCCCGCAGATAGCTAGGTCCCGAGCCATGGAGTGCTTTGAAGATGATGACTAACACCTTGAAGCGCACCCGAAAGACGACAGGTAGCCAGTGCAGCTCGCGCAAGAGCGGTGTTACGTGGGTAAACCTAGAGGTTCCCATTATTGCTCGCACGGCTGCGTTCTGGACCAACTGAAGCCTCCGGGTGCACCTCAAGGGGAGCCCCATGTAGAGAGAGTTACAATAGTCCAGTCGGGATGTCACGAGAGCATGAGTGACTGTGCAAAGGGCGTCCCGATCCAATAGGGGGCGCAACTGGCGTACCAGGCGAACCTGGTAAAACGCCCTCCTGGCCACGGCTGTCACTTGATCTTCCATGGACAGCCGGGTATCCAGGACACCCAAGTTGTGCGCCCCATCCACAGGGGCAAGATGTTCGCCCCCTATGGCCAGAGATGGCATCAACTGGTTGAATCGGGCAGCCGGAAACCACAGCCACTCGGTCTTGGTCGGGTTGAGCCTGAGTCCGTTACTTCCCATCCAGATCCGCACGACTTCCAGGCACTGGCACATCACCGCTACGGCATCGTTGGGGTGGTTTGGGGTAGATATATACAGCTGAGTATCATCAGCGTAGAGATGATACTCTACCCCAAAACCACGGATGATCTCGCCCAGCGGCTTCATATATGTGTTGAACAGGAGAGGCGAGAGGACCGACCCCTGAGGCACCCCACATGTGAGGGGTCTCGAGGTCGACCTCTGCTCTCCCGTCAACACAAATTGCGATCGGCCAGAGAGGTAGGAGGAGAACCACCGTAAAACGGTGCCTCCCACCCCCAACCCCCCCAGCCGATGCAATAAGATACCATGTTCGATGGTATCGAAAGCCGCCGAGAGGTCTAATAGAACCAGGATGGAGGAACAACCCCCATCTCTGGCCCTCCAGAGATCATCGACCAACGCGACCAATGCCGTCTCGGTGCTATGCCCGGGCCGAAAGCCGGACTGGCGCGGGTCTAGATAATCAACTTCCTCCAGGTGACGGGGAAACTGTTGTGCTTGTGGTCTCCTATTCAAAGGTTAACCGAGCCCAGCTCGGTTGAGCTTCCAGGCTTAATAAAACCAGCCAGATGTTCCCCTTGCTGAGAACAATCAACAAATCAACTTCATCATTTATGGACTCTCCGTTTCATAGATCCTACAAAATCCTAATATCGCCGTGCCCAAGTGAGCCATCATGTTGCTTTGGACAACATAATGTTTTACGTTCTTTGTCTATCTAAACATTATTGTGTTGAGCGAGGCTTCCCAAGAGCCTGGAGCAAACTCCTTGTCCTGACAAAAACCCCTTTTATTAATTTAACTCTGAATTTTGCTCCTTCACATCCAGCAAAGTCTTTCGAGGGAGGATTTACAGTCGCCGACCTTATCTGGCTTGGAGACCTGCCAGGCCCATATCTGCGAAACGCCAGGAGTCTTGGAGAGTCACGAATCAATGAAGCGAATCAATGGTCTCCTGCAAACTCCAATCCCCTTTCGCTCCTCTTTTATTTCCTTTTTTTGGGGGGGGGGGTTTCTGACATTAATCTGCATGACCAGCAGGAGGCGCAACAATATTCTTGCACAAAGCAGTCCTTGGGTTGTGTTCTGACCCAGGCTTCCCAAGATCATGAAGCTGGCTCCTCGTCCCGATAAACCCCCTTTTATTTAGGATAAAGGGAATTCCTCTCCATCAAAGTTCCGGCCGACAGTCTTTCAAGAAATTTCACAACTACAGACCTTGATCAGGCTTGGAGAGCTGCCAGGCCGATATCTTCTTTTTTTTTTTTTTTTTTTTTTTTTAATTTTTTTTAAAGATTTTATTACAATATATCACCCAGTGCTGTACAAAACAAAAGGAAGAGTTGGTTTCAAGTGTCGTCTATTATCTTTAGGATCTCCAAAATCCACGTTCCCTCGGTACAGGCGTCGAGACGTCCAAAGTTCCAAGTGCATAGTCCACAAATGGCTTCCAAGTCTTCCAAAAAGTATCATTTTTATAAACCCCCTCTCTAAATTTAATATCACACGTCATTTTATCATTTAAGGCTAATTTCCACATTTCACAATACCATTCGTCTATTTTAATATTTACCTCTATTTTCCAATATCTTGCTATTACAATTCTACCCATTATAATCATAATTCTAATCAGTTCTTTCTCATGTTTTGTCAACTCTGGTTCATTAATTATCAATAACAATATAGTTTCTGGTCTCAATATTATTATTCTTTTCATCATTTCACACATTGTTCCTTCTAATTGCTGCCAAAACTTTTTAATTTTCACACATTTATACCACATATGCTCATAAGTTCCCAATTCCGTATTACATCTCCAACATTTATCATTCATTTTTTTATCTATCAGTGATAATCTTAGTGGGGTCCAGTACCATTTCCAAACAACCTTAAAATTATGTTCTTTAATCCTTATAGATAAAGTCCTCATAATCCGACTCTTCCAATTCTCATTCCAATCCAAATCCAATATTTTAATCTTTAGATCTTCCTCCCAATTCTTTTTCATTACCATTTGTGGATTTCTATCAAAGTTTATAATCCTATATATCTTACTGACGAGTCCTTTTAACCCGGTTTCATCTTTAATAATTTGAGATACTAAACTTTCAAACTTAGTTTTACTTCTATCTATATTACATATTCCCCTTACTTTCATATTCCATTTTTCTACCTGTATTTTTTCAAACCAATTTAACTCCAATTTTTGAATTACTTTTTTCTTCCTACTTTCAGTTCCTAAGGCTCTTAACCAATCTACTATATTTCCTATATTTTCATCTTCAATTACTTTGTTCCGACTTATATTGGTTTTAATCGGCCAACTTTCAGTTGTCTTTCCCAAAAACGTTATATCCGGAATCAATTTCTTAACAAATTTATTCCAAGTTTTACTCAACCCTTTTAACCAATAACTATTAATTGTCTTTTTTATTTTTGCTTTATCTAAAAACCATATAGACCCAAATCTCTTAATATCTTTTAACTCCAGATCTCCCCAATGACCATCTCCACCTTTAAGTATTTTTATCACAGTTCTAATATTATATGCCCGATAATAATTAAGTAGATTGGGAATTCCCAATCCACCCTCTTTTTGATTTTGATACCACAATTTCTTCATTAATCTTGGTCTTTTCCCACCATTACAAAATTTATCTAATTTCTTCTGATATTCTTCTATATCTTTCTCTGTCAAATTTAATGGTAGCATCTCAAATAAAAAGTTAAACTTTGGTAATAACATCATTTTACACATTGCAATTCTACCAAACCAAGACAACTTTATCTCTTTATATTTATCTATCTTTTTCTCTACTTCCTTCAGCATCACCTCATAATTAATTTTTTTTAAATCTCTAACTTTAAGTGAAAGTGTTATCCCCAAGTATTTCAATGTATTCTTAGCTCTTATCCCAAATTGTTCTTGCATACTCTCCCACTCCTTACCATCTTTATTCATTAGTAATTCAGATTTTGACCAATTTACCTTTAAACCTGTCATTTCTTCAAATTCTATCAAATGTTTGTTTATCCTCTTTAAATCTCTCTCTATATCTTTCAAAATAATCAAAGTGTCATCCGCATACAAATTTATCTTATATCCCTTATAACCTTCCAACTCTTCATCTGCTTCTATCAATTTAATCAAAATTTCCATAACTAACAAAAATAATGTTGGGGACAAGGGACATCCTTGTCTCGTGCCTGCTTCCAATTTAATCTCTTCCGTCATTATTCCATTCACCTTTATCTTTGCACTGCTTTTTTGATACAGTTTTGAAATAACATGTATAAATTTATTACCAAAGCCTAATGCCTCGATAATTACTTTTATAGTATCCCATTGTACAGAATCAAAAGCTTTAAAAATATCTAACGATATTATACCTAATCCATCTCCATTATTCTCTGCTACATCTATAATATTCAATACTCTTCTTATTATATCACTCATATATCTACCTTTAACAAACCCTACTTGGTTATAACTTATATATTTATCTATAAAACTATTTAATCTATTACTTATAATAGCTGTAAATATTTTAGCATCTTGGTTGATTAAAGAAATGGGTCGATAGGACTCGATCCTCTCAAGATCTTTATCCGGTTTAGGAATTATAGATATTACTGTCTTATTCCATGACATCGGGACTTCTCCACCATGTAAAATTCCATTGAATAATTTTTGTAGTTTTGGTACTATTAGTTCCTTGAAATCTTTATAAAATTCAGCAGGTAATCCATCTTCTCCTGGGGTCTTCCCTAATTTTAACTTTTGTATTATTTCATTAATTTCCTCCTGTGTAATATCTCTTTCCATCAAGTCTTTGTATGATTGCTCTATCTTCATACCATATTTTCCAAGATGATTCTTCAATTTTTCTAAATCAATTGATTTCTTTAAGTATAATTTTTGAAAAAAATTCCTAGCTACTTCACATTTCTCCAATCTCTTATGACACCTTATACCTTTATCATCTATCAGAGAACCAATTTCTCTCTTTTGAATTTTATTTTTCGCCGTCTTTGCCAATAACCTAGAATTTTTATTACTAAATTCAAAAAAATCCCTATTCAAATATCTTAAATTTTTTTTAACCAATTCAATATCTTCTTCTATCAATTTAGTTTTTAATAAGGTCAATTCCTCCAAACATTTTTTATCTTTCGTAAGTGAGAATTGGTTCTCCAATATCTTAATTTGTCTTGTATCCTGATCAATTTTTGCTTTGTATTCTCTATATTTCCTGCTTGACAATTTAATACTTTCTCCTCTAAATATGGCTTTCATGGTATCCCAAACAATTTCAAATTTAACCTCTCCATTATCATTCAATTCCCAACTTTCCTTCCATTTTTTGAATATCCATATTTTATCCTCCTCCCTTTTATACAATTTTTCATCATATCTCCAACTTCTTTCCTTTTTCTCAAAATTAAAATCTATTTCCATCATGACTTCTGCATGGTCAGAATCCTTAAAAATTCCCACATCTATTCTATCTACTTTATTCAGCAAATCTTTAGAAACAAAAATATAATCAATCCTTGAATAAGTATTATGTACCTTAGAACAAAATGTATACACCCTTTCAGGGCCTTTCAACTCTCTCCAAACATCTGCCACACTGTTTTGAAACATCCATTTATTTAAAATTTCCCCTTTATTTGTTTGTCTAAAGCGGGTAGGATTATTACTATCAATTTTATCCCTAATTAGGTTGAAATCTCCCGCCACAATTACTTTCCCTTCACTTTCTGTTTCCAAAATCTTAGTAATTTTATCCAAAAATCCCTTTTGTTTTTCATTCGGTAAATATAAATTAACCAATGTCACTTTTTGCTCGTTAATATTCCCTGTAATTATTAAATATCTGCCTTCCTCATCTCTAATTACTTGTTTTTTCTCAAAGTGTACCCTATTTGATATCAATATTGCAACTCCTCTAGCTTTGGAAGACCCAAAAGATTTTTCATAAATTTGCATACCTTTAATATTCATTCTATTAAAATCCTCAGATTTTTGATGAGTTTCCTGCAAAAATAATATATCTGGAGAATCCCTTTTAAATTTAAGTTCCAATCTTTTCCTTTTTATATGATTGCCTGTACCTTTCACGTTCCATGTCATTATTTTTATAAACCGCATTTAAGCGGTAACTTTTTTAAGCCTGACCCCTCCTCTTCCTTTATGTGCACACCAAACACCAAACAAAAAAGACATACAAAAACATAAAACTCCACAAACAATATATAACAAACAACATAGACAAAAAACTCAAATATCAAACGCAGCAACCACAACAAATAACAAGCAATCTTCATCCCCCACATCCTCAATCAGATATCGCCTCTATATAAAGAGTGTGGGGGAGTGGGACGTGCCGATGGTCGGATCACCTCTTCGGGCTGTTCTTTAAATTCCACTTTCAAAAAAAGAAGACAAAGCTGGCTTCACCCCGGACTCAGCTTCCTGCTTTTTACTAAGATCCTCCATCTTGTCTGGCGTTCGTTCAGTATCTTCACGAATTTTCTTATACTCAGAGACTGCCGGGGAAATTTCTTTTCTCTTTAAACTCTTGGGATCCTGGCCGCCAGTTGCACCTCTTTCTTCCAAAATTGGGGATTCCTCTTGTACTCCACCCGTCTTAAGCATATAATCTTTAATTTCTTCCAAATCTTCCTCTTTCTCAATCAGCCCAAGCCCCCGAATTAATCTTAATACATCTGTTTCTGAAGTAATAGTATGCATCCTTCCTTTATAAAAAAACTTAAGTTGCTGTAGTGGCCTCCAATTGTACTTAATATCATTGTCTCTCAAGAGCTTTGTAACTGGTTTCAAATGATATCTCCAAGCTCTGTCTTCCCTGGAAATATCCGGAAAAACTTGAATCTCTTTCTCCTCAAACTTAGGAACACCTTCCAGTTCTCTTATTTTTGCCATAACCTCCAATTTATCTCCAAGGTTTGCAAATCTTACTAAAACATTTCTAACCGCTCCACCTTGCCTCTTATAACCGATTCTAAAAACACTTACTAAATTTGCTGCTGTAAATTCAAATCCAAAATCATTCAACCATTTTAGCACCCTCTGCTTCAAATCATCCGGTCTATTTTCTGGAATATTACGTATAACAATATTGAATTTTCTAGCTTCTTCCTCCAAAAGACTAATTCTCTTATCTTGCTGCTGGTTTTTATAAAAAATTCCTTCCATCTTACGATCAATTTGTGCGTCGTGTGCATGAATTTGTTCAATTTCATCTTTAATAAATTTCACCTCCGCGTTTTGCTTTACAAAACTAACATTTAATTCACTTATCTGTTCTTTAGCTTTTTGAACTTCCAATGTTAAATTAGCCACATGATCCGTTAACCCGGTTAACTTTTCGCCAATTGTATTCAAAGCTCCGAAGATCCTTTCCAGCTCTGAAGGCTGTTGAGTCGACATTTCAGTTCAAAAACAAACTTTATATTTATACTTCTTTGCCAAGAGGGTCTCTTATAAGAATAAAGGGCAAACAGTGTTCCAAATCAGATAAGGCTAAGCCGGCTTAAAATGCACCAAGAGAGCCAAAAAGAGAAAAAGCCTAGGAGAGCTTCCCCAGTTTATTTAACTTTTAAGCCTCCATTTTAAGTGTAATCGAAAAAGCTTGTCCGCTACATTCAGCTCACACAATCCACTTTAAAAGAATTTAAAGTTCAAAGGAGTTATAATCCACATGCCATCACCAACTTCCTTCTTTCTTAAACTTCAGCTTGTATTTACAGCCTTGTAGCGAGACAAAAGGCATGCAAATGATCTTTGCCAGAGACAAAGGGTAGCCCCCCTTACCTCGGCCGCTCGCCCAACTCTCTGCTCCACGGAGAAACAAAACTTTGAAATTCAAGCAGTTCGAGTTGTCCGATCACTTTGAAAAGCAATTTACAAGTCACACCGACCTTCCAAAACATCTATAAACATTTCCAGCTCTCAGCGGCGCGATTTAATCACTTTAATCCACTTTTGTTGGTAAAAAAAAACCCTACGAGGTGGAGAAAACGTCCTCACCTCATCCGGCCATAACCACGCCCCCAGGCCGATATCTTCTAAACTCCATGCTGTAGCAGCAATTCCTTGGCAAGAAGCCAGAAACAGATCTTCACCCTCATGAATGGAACTCATGGTCTCCTGCAAACTCCACTCCCCTTTCGCTCCTCTTTGATTTCCTCTGGGAGGGGCCATTCATCATCCATCTGTGGCCTTCCTCCCAAGTCGACCCCTGTTCTTTAGCTGTTCCCTTCGTCTGGCAACTTTGCGCATGCGCACACTGGGAACAGGCTCCAGCTGTTCTTCTGCCTCACTGATGTCTGCCTCTGAAGGTGGCTGATAACTGTCAGATGGCTCTGCCCCCCCCCCCCCTCTGCCTCCGACACAGAGCTCTCCTCCGAGCCTTCTCCAGACTCCAGGACAGGCCCAGATTCCTCCCCAACTTCCTCACTGTCCTAGCCGGCTGCCAGCTCTGCTGGTTGCTGGTGGACCACAACCCCAATCTACAAGGGAAGATGGTTAGGGTCACGTCTGATACACCGATTAATTTTTGAAGTAGGATGTGCCCAGATGTTCCTTTAGGGGGGACCCTGGTCCCAAAATTGCTCCAGTGATTACCTTTTGCAGGCTGCGCAGAGAGCCACGAAACAGGCGGAGAGCAGGGAGACCCCAGCGATGAAGAAGGAGAACCCTCCCACCGGTCCTCCCTCAAAGACGGACGCCATAAAACGGAGGCCGTAAAGCTGCTGGGCACAGGAAGCTGTAATCAAAGAGAGAGAGAGAGAGAGAGAGAGAGAAAATCAGCCCCTGAAACAAAGATAGTCCTTGACTTACAACCACAAGGGAGGCCCCAATTTCTGTCGCTCAACGAGACACGGATTAAGCCAATTTCGCCTCATTTTGCAACCTTTCTCGCCATCGCGAAGCATCGCGGTGTTCACTTTGTCGCCCGGTCGTTAAGTGAATCCAGCTTCCCCATTGAATTTTGTTCGCCAGAAGGTCGCCAAAGGGGATCGCAGGGCACTGGCATACCGTCATAAATACGAGTCGGTCGTCATGCATTTTGATCATGTGATACCAGGGCTGCTGCAAATGTCGTAAGTGTAAAAAATGGTCCCAAGGCTCTTTTGTCAGCGCCGTAACTCTCAGCGGTCACTAAGTGAATCATTGTAAGTTGAGGACTACCTGTATTTGCCGATTGCTAAGCCCCTGAGTCATTCCTTTCAGAAATCAACCTTGGGCCTTTAAGTAATTGTCCCTCATATGCCAAATTAAAATGTATGGATTCCAATAAATCAGCAACTTAAACAACATTTAACCAACATAGCTGATGGAACCACTGTAAGAGAATAGCAGAGTTGGAAAGGACCGTGGAGGTCTTCTAGTCCAACCATTTGCTCAAGTAGGAGACCTTTTACCATTTCAGATAAATGGTTGTCCAATCTCTTCTTAAAGACTTCCAGGGTTGGAGCATTTACGACTTCTGGAGGCAACTTCTGTTCCACTGGTTGATTGTTCTAACTGTCAGGAAATTTCTCCTTAGTTCTAAGTTGCTTCTCTCCTTGATTAGTTTCCACCAATTGCTTCTTGTTCTGCCCTCAGGTGCTTTGGAGAATAGTTTGACTCCCTCTTCTTTGTGTCAGCCCCTGAGATATTGGAACACTGTTTTCGTGTCTCCCCTGGTCCTTCTTTTCATTAAACTAGACCTACCCAGTTCCTGCAAACGTTCTTCATATGTTTTAGCCTCCAGTCCCCTAATCCTCTTTGTTGCTCTTCTCTGCACTCTTTCTAGAGTCTCCACATCTTTTCTACATTGTGGTGACCAAAACTGGATGCTAAACTATTCCAAGTGTGGCCTTCCCAAGGCCTTATAAAATGATATTAGAACTTACAATACAATACAATACAATACAATACAATACAATACAACACAACACAACACAACACAACACAACACAACACAATACAATACAATAGCAGAGTTGGAAGGGACCTTGGAGATCTTCTAGTCCAACCCCCTGCCTAGGCAGGAAACCTTATACTGTTTCAGACAAATGGCTATCCAACATCTTCTTGAAGACTTGCAGTGTTGGGGCATTCACAACTTCTGGAGGCAACTTCTGTTCCACTGGTTAATTGTTCTCACTGTCAGGAAATTTCTCCTCAGCTCTAGGTTGCTTCTCTCCTTGATTAGTTTCCACCCATTGCTTCTTGTTCTGCCCTCAGGTGCCTTGGAGAATAGCTTGGCTCCCTCTTCGTTGTGGCGACCCCTGAGATATCGGAAGACTGCTCTCATGTCTCCCCTGATCCTTCTTTTCATTAAAGTAGATATACCCACTTCCTGCAACTGTTCTTGATTCTATCCTTCTATCTTCACACATGAAACTTTTGGAAGCTGGACCTCAAACAAATAAGAGAAGGACTTTTTCACCCAGAGGATCACTGGTCTATGGAACTCCCTGAAGAAGAAGGGGTGACAGCTGTCAGCCTCGACACCTTTAAGAAAGGATGAGAGGAGTTCATGGAGAACAAGGGTATCCATGGCTATCATGATGGATGCCTAAGGACACCCTCCGGGTTGGAGAGATAGGGAGGAGATCTCTCAATGCCATTTGCAGGGAATCACAAGCAGGTGAAGACATCTGCTTGGGAAGACCCTGAAGCAAATGGGGAGCCACTGTGGGAGACAGACGGCTGGACTGGATGGGCTGTGGCCTCTTCCAGCAAGGCTGTTCTTAGGTTCTTATGTTCTTATGTTCTTATTAATACAGCCTCATATTGTATTGGGACTTTTGGCCACTGCAGCACAATGCTGGCTCCTATAATTTTAAGCGATGGTCCACTAGGACACCCAGATCACAAACCCAACCAGGTTGGCCTAGAAACGGACCAAGGGGGCTTCACAGAAGGGAAGAGGTCCCACAGCTAAAGTTTAAGGTACAAAGAAGCAACTTACTTCACTCGTTCAAGAAGACGCGGGAAGCCAAAGTCATGCTTACGATCTTCCCCATAGAGCCATGCTCGTTTCTCGTGGATCTTCTCGCAGTTTGGACCTTCTTGGGGGGGGGAAGCGTCCTTCAAGCCAAGAACCCCAACTCCTGCTTGGACCCCCCTCTTTTCTCGCTGCTGGAGTCACTCTCCCCTCTCTCTCACACGCAGCCGTTTTCACCAGAAGGTGTGGAGCGCACCAGCCAAACATACGCACAGTCGAAGATAACACACTGGTTTCCTGCCCACGCGACCCAATGACAAAGCGGCTGTTTGAAACCAAATAACCGAAAAGCAGCCAGTTCTGACAGGCGGGGGGGGCGGGGGTGGGGGCAGGAGGGGAGTGAATCATCTACAGGTAATCCTTGACTTACGACCACCGTCGAGGTCAGAATTTCTGTGGCTAAGTGAAACTTCGGTGGAGGGAGTTTTAGCCCATTTTAGGACTCTCCTGGCCAGAGTTGTGACCAACTCTAGGGGGCGGTGCTCATCTCCCTTTCAAAGCCGAAGAGCCAGCGCTGTCCGAAGACGTCTCTGTGGTCATGTGGCCGGCATGACCAAAAAGGTTTGCCAATCTTATGTATAAATAAAAATGTAACAAGAGTTTGTTCAAAACCGCTAATCTCCGAAAGTATTGCACCGATCGCTTCCAAATTTTCACACAACGTTCCTTTCAAGTACGGCACCAATGATATATATATATATAGATTGTGTAGATGTCACACCTGTGCCAGGTACACGCAACGGAAATGTAAAACATTGTAAAAAAGGTAGGTAGATGGAAACAGAGAGAGCAGTGGGCCACAGGTATTATGTCATCCTTTATGACATAAAATACTCTGTCCATAAGATTCAAGGAGAAATACAGTAGGTAGGTAGGTAGGCAGCTATAGGGATAGAGAGAGGGAGGGAGAAATGTGGTAGGTAGGTAGATAGAGGGATAAAGAGAGGGAGAAATACAGTAGGTAGGTAGGCAGGCAGCTATAGGGATAGAGAGAGGGAGGGAGAAATGCGGTAGGTAGGTAGAGGGATAGAGAGAGGGAGAAATACAGTAGGTAGGTAGGCAGGCAGCTATAGGGATAGAGAGAGGGAGGGAGAAATGTGGTAGGTAGGTAGATAGAGGGATAAAGAGAGGGAGAAATACAGTAGGTAGGTAGGCAGGCAGCTATAGGGATAGAGAGAGGGAGGGAGAAATGCGGTAGGTAGGTAGAGGGATAAAGAGAGGGAGAAATACAGTAGGTAGGTAGGCAGGCAGCTATAGGGATAGAGAGAGGGAGGGAGAAATGTGGTAGGTAGGTAGATAGAGGGATAGAGAGAGGGAGAAATACAGTAGGTAGGTAGGCAGGCAGCTATAGGGATAGAGAGAGGGAGGGAGAAATGCGGTAGGTAGGTAGAGGGATAGAGAGAGGGAGAAATACAGTAGGTAGGTAGGCAGGCAGCTATAGGGATAGAGAGAGGGAGAAATGCGGTAGGTAGGTAGAGGGATAGAGAGGGAGAAATACAGTAGGTAGGTAGGTAGGCAGCTATAGGGAGAGATAGGGAGGGAGAAATGCGGTAGGTAGGTAGAGGGATAGAGAGAGGGAGAAATACGGTAGGTAGGCAGGCAGCTACAGGGATAGAGAGAAGGAGGGAGAAATGCGGTAGGTACGTAGGTGGATAGAGAGAGGGAGAAATATGGTAGGTTGGTTGGTAGGTAGGTAGGCAGGCAGCTATAGGGATAGAGAGGAGGGAGAAATGCGGTAGGTAGGTAGGTAGGTGGATAGAGAGAGGGAGAAATACAGTAGGTAGGTAGGTGGATAGAGAGAGGGAGAAATACAGTAGGTAGGTAGGTAGGCAGCTATAGGGATAGAGAGAGGGAGGGAGAAATGCGGTAGGTAGGTAGGTAGGTAGGTAGGTAGGTAGGTAGGTAGGTAGAGGGACAGAGAGAGAGAGAGGGACAAATACAGTAGGTAGGTAGGTTGGGGGTTATACGGTGGTTGTGTGTACATGTTTTGTGTGCAGGTGTAGATCTACACACAGATTGCTTGGCCGTTTAACCAGACTGGGCCACAGCAACGCGTGGCCGGGAACGGCTAGTGTGTAATATAATAAAAGAAGGAAAATGGAAACCTTCCCGGATATTAAAGGGGGTATTATTATATCTAAAATGAGAAGCTTCCCAATTAGAACAGCGAAGAAAAATTTCATTTTACAAGAGGACCAGCTGCTTGTTTAGCATTTCTTCTGTCTGGCCGGCCTAGGATAGTCTCTCTGTCTTTGGGGTTTTATTGGGGTTTTGTAATTATTGCTTAGTTTTAATGGGAATTTTAGCGCAGGTTTGGATTTAATTTATTTTTAATGAAATGTTTATATGTATTTATTGTTTTACTGTGCCTGTGCACCGCCCCGAGTCCCTGTGGGGAGAGGGCGCGGTTTAGAAATATTAAAATTATTATTATTATTATTAAATTATTTTGTGATGGGAGTCTGAATTCGCAAAAACTTTGCTTGCAAAGATGAAAAACGGGAGGGGAAGGGAAACCACAGCCAGCTCTTTTTCCCCCCCCCCACTTCGGGGGATGCGCGAGAAAATGTGCACAGGAAACGGCAGCGATAAACGGAGTTATTGTGGTCCGATCGCTTCACCGCTGCTCTTGATGTGCACGCCGGCAGCAGGTTGCGGATCCTCTCGCTGAGGTCTAGCAGCTTGTTCGCTTGCAATTGTTGCCTCTGCTGAGTCGAAGTTAAAAAAAACAACAACGGTGGTTTTTGCAAAAGCGCTCTTTTTGCTTTTTCAAACGGCAACTGGAGTGTCTTGTTCTGCTAGAAGAGATTTCGCTTCTCCTGCAAGAAGCTTCTTCCGTTCTGACTGAATGGTGGCGGATGGAAGGACTTACCGTATATTTTCTTTGCAGTCGTCTGGTCGTTCGTACTCTCTCTGAGAGTCATTGAGGCCACTTGGTTTCTCTGGGCCCTCGGTCACCTGGATCTTCTTCTTGCAACTGCTGAAAGTTGCAAGAAGACAGGGTAGAGGTGGCATCCTATTCCCCCACCCCTCTTTTCAAATAATCAGGGGAACACCTTGCCTCCAGATGTTGTAGGTGGAACACTGGAAGTTTTTTTTAGAAGAGCTTGGACAGTCATTTGTCTGAAATGGGATAGGGTTTCCTGCCTGAGCAGGAGGTTGGACTAGAAGACCTCCAAGGTCCCTTCCAATTCATTCTATTCTATTCCGTTCCATTCCTTATTCCATTCCATTCGTTATTCTATTCTATTCTATTCTATTCCTTTCCATTCCTATTCTATTCTACTCTGTTCCATTCCATTCCTTATTCTATTCCATTCCTTATACTATTCGATTCCATTCCTTATTCCAGTCTATTCTATTCTATTCCCTTCCCTATTCCCTTCTATTCTGCTCGTTGTTCTATTCCTTTCCATTCTATTCCTTTCCTTTCCATTCCAATTCCTGTTCTATTCCTTATTCCATTCTATTCCTTTCCCCATTCTTTATTCCATTCCATTCCTTATACTATTCTATTCCATTCCTTATTCGTCTATTCTATTCCCTTCCCTATTCCATTCTATTCTGCTCGTTGTTCTATTCCATTCCATTCCATTCCTATTCGATTCTATTCCATTTCCTTCCCTATTCCATTCTATTCCGCTTGTTATTCTATTCCATTCCTTATTCCATTCCTATTCCTATGCTTTCCATTCCAATTCCTATTCCATTCCATTCCATTCGTTATTCTATTCTATTCCATTCCATTCCTTATTTGATACTAATTCTATTCTCCCTGTTGAGAGAGGGCTGTTAAATTTTAGTGTAGATGGCCGCCTTGACCCCATGCTGGACAGAGAGGACTGCTAGTTTGAATGAGAGGTCAAACAGTTCTTTCAGCAGTTCCAAGAAGGCCCCCCCACCCACTTGCCCTCCGATTCAGGTGACCCAGATAAACCTCACAATAGAGCTGCAAGGGACCTTGAAGGCCTTCTAGTCCACCCCTCTGCTCAAGCAGGAGACCCTATGCCATTTCAGACAAGTGGCTGTCCTATCTCTTCTTAAAGACTTTGAGGGATGGGAGCACCCACAATTTCTGGTGGCAAGCTGTTCCACTGGTTCATTGTCCTGCTAGGAAATTTAGTGACTGCACTGGTCACTTTATCATCATGGTATTTGTTTAATGACTGTCACAAAAATGGTTGCCTGGGTCAACTGGGTAACTCGGACAATCACGAGGAGACAGTGAGTTCGAGTCCCGCCTTAGGTTTGAAAGCCGGCTGGGTGACTTTGGTCCACTCATCTCTCTCCGTCAAAACCTACAGTATTTTTCGGAGTGTAAGACACACTGGAGTATAAGACGCAGCAAGGTATTGAAGAAAAACAAATTTAAAAAAGTTTTTGCACTCTGCAAACGTCCCAAAAACGGTCCGTTTTTTGTGAAAATGGCCCGAGGTTTGTTAAAAAAAAAAAAAGGCATGAATAGCCTTTAGGAGGTTTGTAGAATGCTCCTGGGGGGAGGCAAAAACGGCCCATTTTTTGCAAAAGCAGACCAGTTTTTTGTCAAAATAAGGGCATGGATAGCCTTTAGAAAGCTTATAGAGTGCTGCTGGGGGTTGGAGGTGCAAAAAACGAGCCATTCTCCACTCATTTCTGTCCTCCCCAGCCCCCAGGAGCACTCTGGAAGCCTCCTAAAGGCTCTGCACGGCCATTTTTGCAAAGGGGGCGGGGTTTCAGGCGGCCAAAAAAAAAATGCTGCATTCAGTGTATAAGACGCACCCAGATTTTCAGCCTCTTTTTTGAGGGGGAAAAGGTGCGTCTTATACTCCGAAAAATACGGTACCTCACAGGATCGTTGCGGGGAAAATAGGAAGGGGATTGCATTGGATACGCTCACTATCTTATTTGTAAAAAACAATAAAGGCGGGATGTAAATAAATAAATGAAAGAAGTGAAAGTGGCAGGGCCCCTGGGAAAAGCGACGCAACTTGTTGTGGTCCGCCAGCGGCCAGTGGAGGTGGCAGGAGACTCGGACAGTGAGGAGGGTTGGGGAGGAACCTGGGCCAGTCCTGGAGTTTGGGGAAGGCTCGGATGAGGGCTCTGTGTCGGAGGCAGAGGGGGGGCCAGGGCCGTCCGACAGTTATCAGCTGCCTTCAAAGTCAGACATCAGTGAGGCAGATGAACAGCTGGAACCTGTTCCCAGGGTGCGCATGCGCAGAGCTTCCAGAAGACAACTGCTAAGGAACAAGGGGCAACTCGGGAGTAAAGGCACAGATGGAGGGTGAATGGCCCCTCCCATAGGGAATAAAGAGGAGCGACTGGGGAGTGGAGTTCGCAGGAGACTATGAGTTCCATTCATGAGGGTGAAGATCTGTTCCTGGCTTCTTGCCAAGTAATTGCTGCTACAGCTTGGAGCTTAGAAGATATCGGCCTGGCAGATCTCCAAGCCTGATCAAGGTCTGTGGTTGTGAAATCTCTTGAAAGACTGTCGGCCGGGACTTTGCTGGAGAGGAATTCCCTTTATCCTAAATAAAAGGGGGTTTATCGGGACGAGAAGTCGGCTTCGTGCTCTTGGGAAGCCTGGGTCAGAACACAACCCCAAGGACTGCTTTGTGCAAGAATATTGTTGCGCCTCCTGCTGGTCATGCAAATTAATGTCAGAACCAAAAAAAAAAAAAAAGGGTTTTCTCATTTTATTTTTCTCCATTTTCCATTGTAGTGCTCCTGTCTGCTAAGAGGGAGAGAAAAGAGGCCATTTGTCCTCAAGCAACCATAGAGAAATCCTGGAGGAACCAAGTATCAAAGAGATGGGCAGGACATAACATAGGAGCAGGCAAGTATGGCAACTCTAGGACCCATGGACTTCAACGCTGACTCGGGAATTCTGGGAATTGAAGTCCACAGGTTGTAAAGTTGTCCTGACCGAAAACCTTCCTGAATCGGATCCGTTCTGAATCTCCTGTGGCTATTATTCGGGGGGAAGATTTCTCTGAAGCTCCCAGTTCAAATCCAGCCCGCTCGCCCAACGGGAGAGAACCAAAGCCAGGAGAAAGGAACCGCTTTTCACTGGAGCAGCTCCTCGGCAGCCATCTTGAAACTGAACTATCCTTTTTTTTTTGGGTGACAGGGAGCAAAACCTAGAACTCGGTCATTTTTTTGTGCGTGTCCGCTTTCTTCTGCTCCTGCTGGAGACTCGCCTCCAAAGCCCGCAGCTCGCCCAGTTTCTTGTGGGCGCCCGACAGCTTCTCCTCCAGCTTCGCGGTGGCGACGGTGTGCCTAAAAATCGTGTGAGAGAGAGAGATCGAGATCGGGAGTGGGACAGGTAGCCCTCGAGTTTGCAACGACCGTTCAAATGTAGGACACACCTAAGAAAGAGAACTTATGACCGGGAGGTCAACGTTCTGACGGATGGATCCAGGGATGGGATTGAAAAATGTTAACAGCCGGTTCTGTGCCCGGTTGCTGGGTGGGCGTGGCCATGGTGGGCGTGGCTTACTCGGCCTCGTGCACCATGGTGGGGGAGGGGGTTGTTTTTGACTTCCCTAGGCTCCGGACATTTTCTTTGAGCATCTGGGAAGGTGAAAATGGCCTCCACCGGGCTCCGGAAACTGAAAACGGGCTCGTTTCCGAACTTCCGGGAGGCCTGTTTTGTGCCCTCCCAGAGCCTCCGCACGGGCCCTGCACTTACCTGGCATGATGAATGGGCCACGTGGAGGCTCCTGGGAAGGGCGGGACGGGCGGGGCTAGCCAGTCCTTGCAACTACCGGTTTGGCAAACCAGAAGTAAAACTAACACCCGGTTCGCTTGAACCGGGCTGAATGGGCTGAATCCCACCCTTGAAAGGGTCCCTCTGTGGTCGCAAGAACGAACGAACGAACTTCGGGTGCTCGGCAACACAGCTGCATTTATGGTGGTTTGCAGCGTCCCGTGGTTATTTGATCACGTTTTACGACGGTTATGGGCCAAAGCTGGAACTTAATTTACAGGTTCTGGGCAAAAATGGCACTGGTTCACTTAATGACCACTGGATTTGCTTAACGATGCGTTGGGAGAGTGAAGAAGAAATTCAGAGGGGTACGAATCTTCTCTGAGGACCAACTTCAACTAGGGGAAAGTCAAGAACAGCCAACACCCCCCCCCCGCCCACCTCGAAAAGGGAAGCTGCCTTCTTACTCGTTCTGCCATTTCTGTGTGGCCAGTTCTGCCGCTGTGTAGCCATGAGCTGGACTCAAATAATCCTGAAGCTTGAATTGGTGGCTCTGAATTGATACCCACAAAGGAGCAAATGCTGGTTATGGACCCCTCATCACTGGGGAAAATTCCCCATGTTCTTTTGCCCTTCCCTTCCCCTTTCCTTCCTTTCTTCCCCCCTCCCTCCCAACCCTCCTTCCTTCCTGTATTCCTTTCCTTCTTTCCTATCCATTCCTACCTCCTGCCCAACCCTCCTTCCTTCCTTCCTCTATTCCTTTCCTTTCCTCTCCTGCCTCCTTCCCTCTCTTCTCCTCCCCTCCTCTTTCTCCTTTCCTACCCTTTCTCCTTTCCTACCTCCTGCCCAACCCTCCTTCCTTCCTCTATTTCTTTCCTTTCCTTTTTCCCTAAAGCTTCCTGTCTTCTTTCATCGACCTTCTCCCTCCCTCCTTCTCTTCATTTCACACAACCTACTGGCCAAATACCAACTTACCGTATTTTTCAAAATATAAGACGCATCTCCCCCCCCCCCTTTAAAAGAGCTGGAAATATTGGTGCGTCATACACCAAATACAGCTATTTTTGGCTTCCTGAAGCCCCGCCACCGCATCCCATTTTTCTTTAAAAAATAAAAAAAGGATGAAAAAAGGGCCGTTTCCCACAAAAATGGAAGTGTTTTTCCTTTCCCCCAGCCCCTGCTGAAGCCTGCAGAGTGCTCCTGGGGACTGGGGAGGACAAACACCTTTTTTTTCTTACTTACCTCTTCGAAATCTTGGTGCGCCTTATATACCGGTGCGTTTTATAGTCTGAAAAATACGGTACTCTCTAGTTTGCATGATATACCAAATCACGAACTAAATCCAACCGATCTGGAGCTCCACAACCAGCTAACCCACATAAAACCTTCATCCGAGCGAGCCGACAAGCAGAGTCTGCCGGTTGGGCCAAATCTGGACCTTGGTTTGACCTGGGTATAAAGGCCCTTTTTCTTAAAGGCAGAGACAACTACCGCCAGAGAGGTATTGAGCAGGTCCAGTGAGCAGATCCTGCACACTTGCCTAGCCTATGCGGGAAGACCCGAGAG
Organism: Rhabdophis nuchalis; assembly: GCA_039707465.1. NCBI lineage: Eukaryota > Metazoa > Chordata > Lepidosauria > Squamata > Natricidae > Rhabdophis > Rhabdophis nuchalis. The sequence goes on along the minus strand of CM077644.1, from coordinate 6,678,977 downwards.
ATGGGTGTTAATTCCCCCGCCGCAGGATCAGCGGAGGTCAGTCGAACGACCCCTCTCCCGCCCACCAGGCGCTCTCCTTACCGCCCGACGTTGCGCGCCAAGGCCTCGCGAATCCCTCGGATGTCCCTCTGAGTCTGCTCGATTTGTTCCACCGCCTGGAAGAGGCGGACGTTCAGCGCCTTCTTGGTGCTCTTGCTGGCGTGGTAGATCTCCTTGCTGCTCCTCTCCAGCGGGGGCAGCGTCCCTCCCGCCTGTCCCCCAGAGTCCTGACTCTGCAGCTTCTCGTTCAGAAAATCAAACACGTTCCGCCGGGGTTTCGAGGTCTGCTGGCGGAGGCGGGGCGCGGTCTTGCCTTTCGCTTTCCGTTTCCTGGGCTTGGACGCATCCAGCTTCCCCTCCCTCTTCTTCTGCAAGATCTCCGCGCACTGGTCCAGCGACTTCCCCTTGGGGAGCACGACAGCTAATACCGGCTCGATCCGACCCTCTGAATTTTTGCCCAGGCCTGGAAGGGAAAGAGGGAGACAGGCGTGCGTGTGTACAAGAAGAACCGCAGAAAATTTAAGAGAATTAATGTCTACAATTTTAGCAGATTACACTAAAAAGAACAAAGAATATATCTGGGGGGACATTGACCTGATTTATAGAATTAATTCAGCATATGCCAGAATAAACGATGTACCCAGAGATACATATTAAATTTGTAAGAAGGTCAACAAGGGATGAGATTCTGAGAGCATAGAGAGATGGCCCATTGATATATCAACAGAAAGAAATTCATATTTTGAAGCAGATCCCGAAAAAGATTCGTGAGATTAGAAGGAATTATTCCTTCCTATCCAAAAAGCTTTATAAAAAAGGGGTGTGGTTCAAATGGTCAATGCCTGAAGGAATGTTGGTGTTCTGGGAGGGAGGAAGAGTAAGAATCGAAACAGTTGAGGAGGCGCAAGCCTTTCTTAAAAAACATTCCTCAATCCTGGAGGATGAAAATGGGGGAACGGGAGGGGCCATGGCTCCGCCCACTGGCGAGAAGGAAGACGACGATACAATAGCAAAAAGACTCAGATCACAAAAATGATTTTTATTTCTTTTTATATACATTGTAATTCCCAACGGACGCTAATAGAAATAAATGATTGATTGCATCGAATTTATGATATGTTATGTATGTATCACTCTCCACCTTATATTGGAAAAAATTTGTATGAAGTCTCGGAGGCGGCCACCACCTCCGACATGGAAGCCCTAAAATATTTCTATGTATATCCTACATACCTTTTTCCCTTTAAAAATTTGTAAAACCAATAAAATTATTGTTAAAAAAAAAAAAAAAAAAAAGAAGAACCGCACCGGGGGCATCCATTGGAACAGGGGTCCCCAACCCTTTTGGCACCAGGAACCAGTTTCATGTAAAAAAAATTTGGGGACCGGTGGGAGCCTCCAGCGGGTGAGTCGAGTCACGTGGGCCACGCACGCATTCGGCGGTCAGGTGCAACCGGGTGGGAAAGCTGCCAGGGGTGCCTTGCGAAGGATCCTCGGCTGGGGCAGGGAAGGACGGGCTGCGTCTCGGGCAGGAGGGCCTGGCAGCCCCTTCCCCCCGCGTAGGGCCGGGTGGTGCCCCGACCCCCCCCCAATGCAGGCCGTTGCCCCCATCCTGCCCCCGAAGAGCGCCCCGGCCAGCCGCCAGGATAGCGGAGCGTTTGCTACACTTTCCTAACAGTTGCGCTACTCTCTCCGCCGCTCACTCCGGCCCGGTTACTATCAAGCCCGGGGGTTGGGAACCCCTGCATTAATAATAATAATAATAATAAATTTAATTTGTAGACCGCTCCCTCTCCCCGAAGGGACTCGGAGCAGTGCACAGGGGAATTAAAAACATACATAAATATATATAAAATCAGATTAAACAATTTATCCCTGCGCTAAAAACCCAAAATACTAAAAACTAAACCCCTTAAAAACAATTTAAATGTTCAGACTGAGAGGCTGGAAGGTAGGTTAGGCCAGGCCGGGTCCCACATTGGAGGGTGGGACCTTTGTGGGGGTGTACACCTCATTCTCCCCCCCCCCACCGGACCCACACTTACCTTTGCCAAGCTCGTAACCCATCTGGGCCATAAGTTTGGAGCCAATGCCGCGCGTATGGGCTTCCCAGCTGCCGAAGGACGAGAGACAGGCGGAAGTGCCTTCTCCGTTCTCCGGAATGCTGCCATCCATGACTGGAGAAAGGAGGGAGAGAGAGAGAGATTAGAGGCAGAAACGTTTGGCCTCAATTGTGGTTGCAAGTCGGGGGACTACGTCCATGATAGCCAAAGGGAGATTCGGAGGGTGCAAGCAGCCGATTAGGAATAAAATAAATGCAATAACTACAAGGTAGCGGGAAAGGCAGAAAAAGCAGAGACGGAGCTCCGTTCTCTTTTACCTTTAGCGTACGCAGAGCTATCCAACTCATCGCCTTCGGATTCGGACTCGGAGGAAGAGGTCTCCTCGCTACGGAGCGGAGGGATTATGCCATCCCCTTCCACCACCGCTTCCTTCAGGAGCAGCGAGTCGAACTTCACTGTGTAATAACCGCTATCAATGTCTGAGAAAGGAGAACAAAAATGGTCTGTGGCAGTGATGGCGAACCTTTTTTGGCTCACGTGCCAAACGTGGGGGGGGGAGCGCAGGGGGGGCATGCGCAGGCATGCCACACCCATAATGCTTTGCGCACCACCAGCACTCCCCCCCCCCATTTTTGGCGTGCTTTTTTCGTCCTCCCCAGGCTCCAGAGGCTTTATAGGAGCCCTGGCCTAGAGGTGGAGCTCCCGCCTCCCAATCAGGAGGTTGTAAGTTCAATCCTGCGGGATCGCATCCTGCCCCATACATCCCTGCGGCCGATTCGCTCCCACAGAGAGGGACTTCTCCGGGTGCCGTCCACTAGGCTGTGCCAGCGGGCGACGCCCAGGGGAAGGGCCTTCTCTGTGGCGGGCCCAACCCTCTGGAACGACCTTCCCCCCGATATTAGAACAACCACGGACCTCCGCTCCTTCCGTCAAAAATTAAAAACACACTTTTTCTGATTGGCCGGCCTAGGGTAATCAACTGTTTTTAGGGTTTTTAATGATTAATTTTTAGTTTTAATATGGGATTTTAGCGCAGGGTTAGTTTAATTTAATTTTATATTGTACTATGTTTGTGTTTTTATATGTATTTTAAATTCCCTGTGCCCCGCCTCGAGTCCCTTCGGGGAGAGAGAGCGGGTTATAAATTAAAATTTATTATTATTATTATTATTATTATTATAATCCTAGGTAGAGGCAGATGTAGGGTCTCCTGCTTGGGAAAGAGGGGGTTGGACTAGATGACCTGCAAGGTCCTTTCCAACTCTGTTAAAAAATGGCCTCAAAAGGCTGCAATCAGCTGGCCAGCTGACAAGGCAACACCTCGCGTGCCCTGACAAATGGCTCCGTGGGCCACCTGCGGCACGCGTGTCATAGGTTCGCCATCACGGGTTCTATGGGGATTCCCAGTCATCCAGGTCAGGATTGTCACCAAGGTGCTTATTTATTTATTTAATTAATTAATTAATTCGATTTGTAAACCGCACCAATCTCCGTCGGGACGGACTCGGGGCGGTGCACAGGACATTAAAAAACAATAAATAAATAACAAATATACCAAAGTTAAAAAGAAATTTAATGACAAACCTGTGCTAAAATTCCCATTAAAACCTATCTAATTTAGCTGAGGCTCTATCGTTCCTAGATCTAAATTCTATGCTAGTCCAGCTTGCTGAAAGAGATGTGTCTTAAGTGAGCGGCGGAAGAGTGACAACTGGGCTTTCCGGTTTTTCTTCGAAGACGTTTCGCTTCTCATCCAAGAAGCTTCTTCAGCTTCTACTCTTCTTCGGCTCTGAAGACGCTTCTCGGATGAAGAGCAAAATGTCTTCAAATAAAAACCAGAAACTTCAGTTGCCTGGTGAAAAAGCACCTTTGGGACAAGAATGAAGATTATTATGCTATTATTATTCCACCTTAATTATTTCTATAAGTAAGTCAGGGTGGTGCATATACAAATGTGTACCTTGTTACTCAATCGCTTGAAAACTCGTCAAATTTGGTACTCGATGCAATTTGATGCAAAAACTTTTCCTGGTACTGTTTGTTTGGTACTCGACCTATACTTTGGCTGTCTTGTGACTCACTCCATTATTCCTGATGAGAAAATGTGTTTGGTACTCATTGTTTTTGTTACTCACTGCGCCGCCTGGAACCAATAAACGATGAGTACCGAGGTACGTACCACTATACCTAATACTTCGTCCTCCTCTTCCTATTTTCCCTACAATAACAGCAACCCTGCAAGGTGTATTGGGCCGAGAGAGTGTGATTGGCCCAAAGTCACCCTGCTGGCTTTTGGACCTAAGGCAGGACTAGAACTCAAAACTCTCCAGGTGATTGACTGGCTGGGGAATTCTGGGATCTTAAAAGGGTTGCTGAGTTTGAGAAACCCTAAATTAAAAGGATGGGGGGAAAAATGGGCTGCCTCAGATCTCCAAAAGCTTCTTAACCAATGAGCCAAGGAAACATTAAAAAAACGAGCAGACTTGGAATACAGCAGCAAAGCTAGGGGAAAGGTTACCCCTGATTTTCTTAAAAGAGCAAATAATCCACCAAATCTGGATGCAATTAAAGGGCCCTCAATTCTAGGCCAGAGTTCTACCTGTCCCAGGTGTGGCTTCCAACGTCCTAGACCAGGGGTCTGCAAAGTCGACTCTTTTAAGACTGGTGGACTTCAACTCCCAGAGCTATGCTGGCTGGGGAATTCTGGGAGTTGAAGTCCACCAGTCTTAAAAGAGTCGACTTTGCAGACCCCTGTCCTAGACTGTTCTGATGCAGCCTTAGCAGAAACAAGAAACAGATTCCTTGCCACAAAAAAAACCCTCTTTATTTATCTCCTGTGAATTAATGGCATTCACCCACCGAAAACTCCAGGCAGTCTCTGAGACACAAAACACAATGAGCAAAATCTTCAGAAATACGAACTGTTCTCTCCTACGACCACCACTCCCCTTTCCTTTATTTATTCCCCAGTCAGGGGGATTTTGCATTTTGCTTTGCTTTGCTTCTCGGGTCGACTCCTTGTCCTCCGCTCTTCTCCTCTCCTAACAGCTCTGCTCATACATGCATTTGGAACAGGCCCCAGCTGTTCTTCTTCCCCACTCATATCAGCCTTCTAAAACAGCTGCCTCTCCGGTGGCTGGGATATGTCGGACGGCCCTGACTCTATCTCTGCGTCCGTCACAGAGCATCCATCAGAGCCTTCCCCAGACTCCAGAATTGGCCCAGGTTCCTCCCCAACCTTCTTATTGTCTGAGTTGGCAGGCCACAACATAGACTCTTCATACAATGACAGCCATGGTGTGTGTGTGTGCCAAAAACGACCTCACCTGTGATTTTAGCAGCATACCAGATCCCATCCTGGTGTCTCGCCAGGCAGGCTGACCCCACAGCTAGACAACTGAGGTCAGGCTCTTCGAAGGGGTGCAGCTCCTCAATGGATACTACCTGCCCGTGGGAAAACCTGCCATGAAGATCACAAAGGGAGAGTCCATTGTAAGTGCCTTGGTTTCCAAACACTGTAGCTTTATACAGGAAGTCCTCAACCTATGACCAGACCCTAAGCAGCCATTGCAGGTTACGACAGACCTCCCTGGCGGAACACATGACCCAGATTTGGAGAACCGATGAGTGTCCATTCCCCGCCTCCTCAGACAATTGGGCTGCGCTTACGCCCATTGGCAGCATCCCACAAATGATCAAAATTTTGAGTAGTTCGGAGAACCAGTAGCGGAAATTTTGATAAGTTCAGAGAACCAGTAGCAGAAATTTTGATAAGTTCAGAGAACCAGTAGCAGAAATTTTGAGTAGTTCAGAGAACCAGTAGCAGAAATTTTGATAAGTTCAGAGAACCAGTAGCGGAAATTTTGAGTAGTTCGGAGAACCGGCAAATGTCACCTCTGGCTAGGCCCAGAGTGGGGTGGGAATGGAGATTTTGCAGTATCCTTCCCCTGCCATGCCCACCAAGCCACGCCCACAGAACCTGTAGTTAAAAAACCCTAAATTGCACCACTTGAGTTTGACACCCGACATAGATTCTGCCCACAGGACGCGCCCTGAATAATGAAAGACGTGCTTTTTGGACGTATCAGGGTATCCCGCCCTCCCCTACCAGTCGATCTACTTACCGACAATTCTCCTTAAATCGACATTTGTCATCCAGGAAAAAGGGGCAAGGCTTCAGAGACTTGTGAGTTGGGTAGAGGTAGAGCACCCTAACTCCGGGGCCTCCATCTTCCAAGCATTCACTACCTACGATCATAGCATTGTGATACTCCAGGGTTCCCCAGGAACTGTAGTAAGGAGCTTTCACTTTCATCCCGCTCGCTATTTCTTCTTCTTCTTCTTCCTCCTCCTCCTCCTCCTCCTCCTGTTCTTCTTCTTCATCACCCATCCCATCTCTGTCCTCCTGAGTCCTTAATGGGCCATCCTCTCCCCCTATTTGTTCAATGGCTTCTTTAAAAGCAGCATATTCATCATCGGCGTTCGGGCGGTCAGCTGCTTCTACACCGCTCTGCTGAGGTTGGGTGGATGAAAGCGTAGAAAGAGCCTCGGGGTTCAAACCTAAACAAAGCTTGCTTTTTTTCACAGACAAGAGGCTGGCTTCGGTCAGTTCTATCAGCTGCCTTAAGTCGGCCTGCAGCTGGATTAGGTCGGCCTGTTGCGTTGGGTCCAGCCCAGCTCCCAAGGCCAAGTCCACCTGCTGCAACTGAGCACTGTAGGTCTGAATGGCTGCTTCCAAGCTCGCCTCGTCCATGGCTGCTCTCCTTTCGAAAACTCAGCGCATTTTCAGCTTAGCAGGCAACAGAGAAATGCGATATCCGCCCAACAATAAGGACTGCACGCTTTAGTTCATGGGTGGGCTGTTGTCTTTAATCCAAGCTCACCGGGCTACAAGAAACAAGAGATCATTGTCAGTAGGTTTATATTACTTTTCAGGAAAACCTTTCAAAATCTGTGCGATGGCACCCGACATTAATTGAGTGGGTTACAAAGCAATATTACAGGTCGCCCTCAATTTACGATCACAATTAAGCTCAACGTTTCTGTTGCAGAGGTAGACAGTTGCTAAACGGACTGGGTCCGTTTGGAGAAGGGCGGGGTATAAATTTAATAAAATAAAAATAAAATAAATAAAATGAGTTGCACCTCATTTTGCCTCTTTTGCCACGTTTGTTAAGTGAATCCTGCGGTTGTTAAGCAAATCGGGCTTCCCCTATTGATTTTGCTTGTCAGTAGGGAAGGTTACAAAGGGCGCACGTGTGTGTGTGTGAGAGAGAGAGAGAGATGTGAGGCCAGGACAGTGCAACTGTCATAAATGCATGCCAGTTGCCAAGCGCCCACATGACCCTGGGGATGCTGGTCATAAGTGTGAAAATTGTTCATAAGTCATTTTTTTCCAGTGCTGTTGTAACTCTGAACGGCCACGAAACAAATGATTGTAAATCGAGGATTACCTGCATTGGGAAATTATGCAGATAGCATCTGTAAAAAGCACCAAGATATTTATTCTATCTTCTTGAGTGGCAGAAAATTTGCAGGAAAAGGTACCCCCCCCCCTGTTATGACTCCGGAATTGAGCGGAAATCAAAATTTCAATGGAAAACCAAGTCAGAAAACCATTTTTGTCAGGAAACCAGGTTAGAAAATCCAAACACTGTAGATTAAAAACCGCAACCAAGTTATAGTCCCCCCCACCCCCACTTCTGCTGCTACCGGTCTGCCTTTTAAAAACAAGCCAATGAAATAATTCCTGATACGAAGGGATTAAAATTTCTGCAGTTGATATTTCTTAATAAGTCAATAAATCTTCTCCAGGTGATATTTAACGGCATAGGAGCAAAGGCAGGAAGAAAAAGGTGGCAACTCCAGCTGGTCTCTGGGCAGTGAAAAGAAATGTGATTTTTTTTTGGCCTCTTTTATTCTTCAGGGCGGGCAAATGCTGCCTTGTGAGCCAGGCAGAAAATTCAACAGAAAAAGCCCCAGGGGGAACCCCCCCCCCCCAATATGATTCATATTTCTTCAGTTGATATTTCTTAATCTCTTAATAAATTAATCTCTGCAGCTGATATTTCACGGTTTAGGAGCAAAAGCAGGAACGAAAAGGTGGCAACTCCATCTGGTCTCTGGGGAGGGAAAATAAATATGACTCCCCCCCCCTTTTATTCTTCGAGGCTGGCAGCTTCTACCTTGTGAGCCAGGCAGAAATTCAACAGGAGAAGCCCCAGGAATTAATTAATTAATTAAAAAATGAAATAAAATAAAGGATCTGCGAGCAGATAGGAAGAGGCCTCGTTCCAAGCTAGGCCTTCCTTTCCTTTGCAGTTCAGTCAGACACCCCCCCCTCAAAAAGGAGGAAAGTCTCAGCCCACCCAAGACAATGGACTCGTCTCCCATCATCCACAGCCATATGGGTCCACTAAGGAGGGAGGAAGACGAGCTTTGTAGTCCTTGGGCTCCTGGACGGGGTCCGACTGGAGACCAGTGAAAGCTCTCGCGCCCCACCCCAAGCGAGGGGAAAGCGGTTCACCGGCACGACCTCCCCGCCTCAACGTCGGTCGGCTTTTCCCCTTTTCAGTATCCAACGTCCGCCATGATGGCTCTCGGGATCCGCCTCCGCTTCCGGTCTCCTTCAGAGGCTTTCATGATCATAGAGAGAAGCCGACCGGAAACGCCTCCTCCTCCTCCTCCTTTCCTTCCCTGTTTATGGTGTTCTTACCCGGCGATTCCGAGCGGAAATGGTTCCCTCTCTCTCTTCTCCTTTCCCTGTCTATGGTTCGCGCCCGGCGAATCCGACCGGAAATGGCTCTTTCTCCCTCTTTTTCCCCCTTCTCTGTCTATGGTTCGTGCCCGGCGAAGCCGATCGGAAGTGGCTCCGCCTTCCTCTTCTTTCCTTCCTTGTCTATCGTTCGTGGCCGGTGATGCGGGAGAGGGCGTGGCGTGGCGGCGCAGAGGCTCACGGGGATCGTGGTTTGTTACAGCCCGCGGGACGCCGCCGCCGGCGGGGACGGGACTCCATTTCCCGGGGTGCTCCGCACGAGTGGGGCGGACTGAGGAAGGAGCCCATAAGGAAGGCGAGCAGGAGCCGTTAACCGAATTCGCCCCCCTTTGTAAAGTGCCCGGTAAGTCTCCTCCGGCGCCGGCCTCCAGCTTCGTGGTGGACTCACGGAGCCCAGCGGGGAAAGCGGGACTACAATCCCCACCTGGCAGGTGGGAAAGGCGCCTGGGTGGGCAGGGTCCAGAAGCGGCTTAGGCAAAGGAAACCACTCTGTGCATGCTCAGGGGTCCTCTTGACACTTCCCCCAGGACGCTGAAAGGCCAATGGATTTGCAGGAATAATAAAGCCAAGCGCAGGAAATTTCTTCCTGGGGTTGTATGTATGCATGTATGTGTGTATGTATGTATATGTATATGTTACTTTCCTATACTTTACTTTTATTAAATTTGTATACCGCCCTTCTCCCTTGCGGGACTCAGGGCGGTGAACAGGCATAGTAAAACAGTAAAACATCCGATACATGTTATGTGTATGTGTGTATATGTGTGTGTATGTATATGCAGCGGTTATATGTATGTGTGTATGTATATTTGTATATGTATGTGTGTATGTATGTATGTGCATGTCAGTAAGTATGTATGTGTATGTATATGTGTTGTATGTATGTGTGCATGTGTATATGCATGTGTGTGTATGTATATGCAGAGGTTATATGTATGTGTGTATGTATGTTTGTATAAGTATATCTGTGTATGTATGTGCATGTGTGCACATGTATATGCATGTGTATGTATGTATATGTGTATGTATGTAAGTAAATATATGTGTATGTATGTATGTATACATACATACGAAGTTGTGAATGTCCCAACCCTGGAAGTCTTTAAGAAGATGTTGGATAGCCATTTGTCTGAAACGGTATAGGGCTTCCTGCCTAGGCAGGGGGTTGGACTAGATGACCTCCAAGGTCCCTTCCCACTCTGCTATTATATTGCATTGTATTGTATATGTATGTTATATGTATGTGTGTACATGTATATGTATGTGTGTGTGTATGCAAGTGTGTATGCAAGAATGTATGTGCATGTGTGTATGTATATGTATGTTATATGCATGTGTGTACATGTATATGTATGTGTGTATATGCATGTGTGTGTGTATATGCAGAGGTTATATGTATGTGTGTATGTATATAAATGTATGTGTGTATGTATGTTTGTATATGTATGTGTGTATGTATGTGCATGTGTGCACATGTATATGCATGTGTATGTATGTATATGTGTATGTATGTGTGTAAGTAAATATATATGTGTATGTATGTATGTATACATACAAAGTTGTGAATGCCCCAACCCTGGAAGTCTTTAAGAAGATGTTGGAGAGCCATTTGTCTGAAATGGTATAAGGTTTCCTGCCTAGGCAGGTAGTTGGACTAGATGACCTCCAAGGTCCCTTCCAACTCTGCTATTGTATTGTATTGTATATGTATGTTATATGTATGTGTGTACATGTATATGTATGTGTATATGTATGTCTGTATGTATGCAAATATGTATGTGCATGTGTGTATGCATGCATGTTATATGTATGCGTGTACATGTGTGTATTTGTGTACTGTATGTACGTAGGTATGTATATATTTGTATGTGTGTACTGTATGTAGGTAAGTATGTATATATGTATATGCATCTGTGTATGTATACATGTAAGTATGTGTATGTATATGTTTGTGTACGTACGTACATGTATACACACACACACACACACACACACAGAGTTTCTATTGTGCAGGCAGTCCTCGACTTGTGGCCACAATTGAGGAACCACTATTCCCAATTCTGTTGCTAAGTGAGACATTGGTTAAGCGTTAAGGAAGTTTTGCCCCATTTTATAACCTTTCTTGCCCCAGTTGTTAAGTTAATAACGTGGCTGTGAAGTGAATGGGGCTCCCCCATCGACTTTGCTGGCCAGAAGGTTGCAAAAGCAGATCACGCGATCCCAGGACACCGCAGTTGAAAAAGGGTAGCTGCTGCCACCACCCATTGTGCGTGCTTCGATGTGTACAGCGCTCTGGTTGTATGTATACACAACGTCTCCCTCCAGTTGGATTGCCCACTTAGTGGCAGCGTCTGTGTCGTTTGCTTGAAAGCCATGTGGAATTTTTCGAGTGTGACGATTACAGGGCGAGATTACAGGGAGTCCTTGATTTATGACTGCAGCTGGGAATAGAATTTCCGTTGCCCGGGGAGGCAGTTGCTAAGTGAGATGCACCCAGTTTTACTACCTTTCTAAGTTACGAGTTGTAATACCTGTACAACCATTTGTGCCTAGACCAAGTGGTTAAAGGCACCAGAAAGTGGGAGACGGTGAGTTCTAGTCCCACTCTAGGTATGAAAGTTGCTGGATGACTTTGAGCCAATTCAACCAGGAGACTGTGAGTTCTAGTTCTGCCTTAGCCATGAAAGTCAACTGGATGTCTTTGGGCCAATTGCCGGGCAACTGTGAGTTCTAGTCCCACCTTAGGCACGAAAGCCATCTGCTGACTCTGAGCCAGTCACTCTCTCAGCCCTACCTCACAGGGTTGTTGTCATTAAAACAGGAGGAAGGTGTGTTGGATATATTTGCTACCTGCAGTTAAATAATGAAGGTGGGATACAAACAAGTAAATAAATATAAAAATAGCATAATACTATGCTCACACAGTTTCACCATTTTAGAAAATCTTGGGAAAATAACCCTTGTTAACAAACTTGAACGTTGGGCACTATCTAATAAAATGAAATTCAGTGGTGAAAAGAGTCAGGTTCTACATTTAGGCAACAAAAATGAAATGCACGGGTACAGTATAGGTGGTACCTTGCTCAATAGCAGTAACTGTGAAAGGGATCTAGGAGTCCTAGTAGAGGGAGAGAATCCAGATCACCTGAAGGGTTAATACCATTTTATAATGCCTTGGTAAGGCCACACTTGGAATACTGCATCCAGTTTTGGTCGCCACGATGTAGAAAAGATGTGGAGACTCTAGAAAGAGTGCAGAGAAGAGCAACCAAGAGAATTAGGGGACTGGAGACTAAAACATATGAAGAACGGTTGTGGGAACTGGGGATGTCTAGTTTAATGAAAAGAAGGACCAGGGGAGACATGATAGCAGCCTTCCAATATCTCAGGGGTTGCCCCAAAGAAGAGGGAGTCAAACTATTCTCCAAGGCACCTGAGGGCAGAACAAGAAGCAATGGGTGGAAACTAATCAAGGAGAGAAGCAACTTAGAACTGAGGAGGAATTTCCTGGCAGTGAGAACAATGAATCAGTGGGACAGAAGTTGCCTCCAGAAATTGTGAATGCCCCAACACTGGAAGTCTTTAAGAGGATGTTGGATAGCCATTTGTCTGAAATGGTATAGGGCTTCCTGCCTGGGCAGGGGGTTGGACTAGATGACCTCCAAGGTCCCTTCCAACTCTGCTATTGTATTGTAATTGCCGAACCTCAAACAAACCTCTGTTTCTTTTTCATTTACGAGGGAAATTCCTGGGGTATCAAGGGAAAACAAGGATCTTTTGACCAATGTTGTCGTGTTTGTTTACAGGAGCACAATGTACACACTGCTTTCGGGGCTTTACAAGTATATGTTCCGGCGTGATGAATATTGCATCTTAATCCTGGGATTGGACAATGCTGGAAAAACGGTGTGTATCTGGGCTAAGTTTGTAGAAACGGGAAAATCTCCACTCCGCTACTCCCCCCTCGCTGGGCTTGGGTTGGTTCATTCCTAGTCACAAAGTAGAAACTTCCAACTCCTGCGTGAGGTAAATTTCGCCCATCTCTTAATTTCATTAGGGGGTGTCACCCGCCGGTAAAAAGGCCGTCCAACTCAGGGCCTCCTCAAATGAAAATTTTGCAATAATAAAAACAAAATGTTTAAATTGCCAAGACTTCATGAGATTGACTGTGTGCAAACCAGCGGCTTGCTTTCCCTGTGTCGGATGAGAAGAGCACATCTTTCTCCTTCTGTGCTGACCACTTTTTTACAAAGATATGACTGAGAGCGTTCTTACAAACTGCATCACTGTTTGGTTTGGAGGCAGCAGCGCCTCAGAGAGAAGGTCCATACAGAGAGCGGTGAGGACAACAGAAAATCCATAGAGAGAGTGGTGAGGACAGCAGATAGAAAGCCCATACAGAGAGTGGTGAGGACAGCAGATAGAAAGTCCATACAGAGAGTGGTGAGGACAGCAAATAGAAAGTCCATACAGAGAGTGGTGAGGACAGCAGATAGAAAGTCCATACAGAGAGTGGTGAGGACAGCAGATAGAAAGTCCATACAGAGAGTGGTGAGGACAGCAAATAGAAAGTCCATACAGAGAGTGGTGAGGACAGCAGATAGAAAGTCCATACAGAGAGTGGTGAGGACAGCAGATAGAAAGTCCATACAGGGAGTGGTGAGGACAGCAGATAGAAAGTCCATACAGAGAGTGGTGAGGACAGCAGATAGAAAGTCCATACAGAGAGTGGTGAGGACAGCAGATAGAAAGTCCATACAGAGAGTGGTGAGGACAGCAGATAGAAAGTCCATACAAAGAATGGTGAGGACAACAGAGATAAAGCCTATACAGAGAGTGGTGAGGACAGCAGATAGAAAGCCCATACAGAGAGTGGTGAGGACAGCAGATAGAAAGTCCATACAGGGAGTGGTGAGGACAGCAAATAGAAAGTCCATACAGAGAGTGGTGAGGACAGCAGATAGAAAGCCCATACAAAGAATGGTGAGGACAACAGAGATAAAGTCTATACAGGGAGTGGTGAGGACAGTAGATAGAAAGTCCATACAGGGAGCGGTGAGAACAGCAGATAGAAAGTCCATACAGAGAGCAGTGAGGACAGCGGAGAAGATTACAGGAAGCTTGCTTATTCAGGAGGCTGTTTATAAGTGCTATGCACTTAGAGCTTGAAGCATTGTTAGAGACCCCACACACCCAGTTTACGGTGTGTCTGTGCTACACCATAGCACGGTGTAGCTCCTTCCAGAGCTACTCCGCTCTGGAAGGAGGTTTCCAAGTATTTCTAGCAGGCCTACCAGATTCGGTAACAGCTTCGTTCCCTGTGCCATTTGTCTGATAAACTCTCAAGATTCGTTTCTCTCGCCATGTATATGTATACATCCAAACCAGACTGTGTTGTTACTCTGTGTCATAGATTGTATGTGGATATATGCATAATTTTGTATTTATTTATTTTGTCATGTTTATGTAGTGCATATTCTGACTGAGGCTTCCCAAGAGCATGGGGCAAACTCCCTGTCCCGACAAAAACCCTTTTTATTAATTGACTGTGAATTCTGCTCATTCACATCCAGCAGAGTCTTTTAAGGGAGGATTTACAGTCACAGACTTTCTCTGGCTTGGAGAGCTGCCAGGCCGAGATCTGCAAAACCTGGCCAGAAGCCTCGGAGACTCACGAACCAATGAAGCGAACTAATGGTCTCCTGCAAACTCCACTCCCCTTCCGCTCCTCTTTGATTTCCTCTGGGAGGGGCCATTGACCGTCCACTTGTGGCCTTACTCCCAAGTCGACCCCTGTTCTTTAGCTGTTCCCTTCGCCTGGCAACTCTACACTGGGAACAGGCTCCAGCTGTTCCTCTGCCTCACTGATCTCTGACTCTGAAGGCAGCTGATAACTGTCGGACGGCCCTGGCCCCCTCTCTGCCTCCGACACAGAGTCCTCCTCAGAGCCTTCCCCAGACTCCAGGACTGGCCCAGGTTCCTCCCCAACCTCCTCCCTGTCCGAATCTGCTGCCAGCTGTGCTGGTCGCTAGTGGGCCACAAAACCAAGATTCTCAATCTCAAGATCCAGAATTTGCATTAATTTTAGTCTCGGTCCCATAGCCATCAACACATATAAGGAATTCTCAGGTTTTCCTTTATCTTCCCTTTCCTTTCTCCCTTCAGACTTTTCTTGAACAGACGAAAACGAGATTCCACAAGAGCTACAAAGGGATGAGCTTATCCAAAATCACAACCACTGTCGGTTTGAACAGTAAGTCGAATGCCCAAGAGTGGGAGAATACTTCGCACAGTCACTCAAGCACTCGTGACGTCCCGACTCGACTACTGCAATGCTCTCTACATGGGGCTTCCCTTGAGGTGCACTCGAAAGCTACAGCTAGTTCAGAATGCAGCCACGCGGGTGATTATGGGAGCCTCTAGGCACCTCCCACATAACACCGATCCTGCGCGAGCTGCACTGGCTTCCTGTGGTCTTTCGGGTGCGCTTCAAGGTTTTGACGACCATCTTCAAAGCCCTCCATGGCTCGGGACCTAGTTATATGCGAGACCGTCTCCTGCCCCATACATCCCTTCGTCCGATCTGCTCCCACAGAGGGGGCCTTCTCAGGGTGCCGTCAGCCGGACAATGTCGACTGGCGACACCCAGGGGAAGGGCCTTCTCTGTGGCGGGCCCCGCCCTTTGGAACAACCTACCCCCTGACCTTCGCACCATCTCGGACCTCCGCCTCTTCCGCCAGTGTCTAAAGACACATTTCTTTCATCAAGCCGGCCTAGTGTAACCTCCGCTGTGACTATTTTAGATAGCTTCTATTTTAGGGGGATTTTAATTTGGTTTTAGCGCAGGATGGTTATTAAATAAGTTTTTTAAATTTTATATTTGGTTTTGTATGTATTTTAAATTCCTGTGCGCCGCCCTGGGTCCTCTTTGGAGAAGGGCGGGATATAAATCTAATAAAATAAAATAAATAAATAAATAAATAGTGGGTGGCATTTGCCCTTGATGGGCATTACCCAGAGCTCTGGTACTGACCCGGCAGATGACGAGGAGAGAAAAAAATTAACCCCATCGATACTGTGGTCCTCTCTGAGCTTGGTGGTTTTCTTGCAGACGTTTCATGACCCAACTAGGTAATAATATCAGTACTAGAGGAGAGTGGGGTTTGCTGTCTGTCAGTGTTATTGGGAGTGCCCTTCATGACTGGGCTATATTCTTCTCTTCATTTGTTTGTCTGACCTGATCGTTCCTTCATCGTCCCAACAACACCGACAAGGCAAGCCACTTGTATACAGATAGTCCTTGACTTACGACCACAATTGAGCCCAACATTTCTGTCGCCTAGCAGGACAGTCACTAAGTGAATTTATTATTATTATTATTATTTTTAACATAAACACAAATTATACAAACTTCACAACAAGAAAAGCCAATATCACTAAGTCATTTTTCCTTACAAAATATCAATTTTTTAAGAATGTATCATTTTATCACAGGTTTCTATAATGTTCTTCAAAATTTATCACTTTATTTTTCATTTCAATTATTACAATTCTTATATCTCAATCCCAATCTTACTAGTTGTTTTAACATCCTTTTATATAAGACATAATTGTATAACGGCTTTCTATTTATAAAACCAATCAAAAGAGAGAAAAGAAAAAAAAAGAAAAAGAAAAAAAAAACAATATCAACAGATAAATATATTTAGATAAGTTTAAAAAAGGAAAAGCCCACTCTGGATAATGTCCTATAAAGCAGGGGTCTCCAACCTTTGCAACTAAGTCTGAAGGACGTCAGCTCCCAGAATTCTCCAGCCAGCTTTGCTGGCTGGAGGATTCTGGGAGCTGAAGTCCTTCAGACTTAAAGTTGCAAAGGTTGGAGACCCCTGCTATAAAGGACATTCTAGTCGGGTATCCATAAATTCTGTGCCCCTCTGAAATAGCTATTATTCATAAGTAATCTCATTTTATTAATTTTAAATCTAACAATTTTATCATGTAATGTAATATCAATATCCACAGTTCTTCTGAAGTAGTTTAATCTCAATCTATTTCTTCTTTAACAATATCTTTAAATCCCGGCTAACTATTAATATCCCTTATTTAATCCCATCATATCCCTATAGATTCCATATAATTATCTAAAATTTTACAGGTGGCTGTTAATTAATTGATCATTTACCAAGTATTCTATAACCATCTAAATAGCATAACTTCCCCTTAGACTGAGTCGACCCCATCCCCCCAAAGAAGTTAAATTAGTCGTAACGCAGGGAAAAAAATAATGTGCCCATTTTGAATTTTCTGCTTGTGTCTCCCGTATTCTCCAGATATGTTGGTATAGCTTAGTTAATAAGTTAATTACATTAATACGTTAATGAGTTTAAGTTATTAGGTAGAAGTCTGTAATGGTGTATGGTCTCCTGCTTGAGCAGGAGGCTGGACTAGAAGACCTCCAAGGTCCCTTCCAACTCTTGTTATTCTGTCATTCTGTAAGGGTCTCCTGCTTGAGCAGAGGGCTGGACTAGAAGACCTCCAAGGTCCCTTCCAACTCTTGTTATTCTGTCATTCTATAAGGGTCTCCTGCTTGAGCAGGGGGTTGGACTAGAAGACCTCCAAGGTCCCTTCCAACTCTTGTTATTCTGTCATTCTGTAAGGGTCTCCTGCTTGAGCAGGGGGTTGGACTAGAAGACCTCCAAGGTCCCTTCCAACTCTTGTTATTCTGTCATTCTGTAAGGGTCTCCTGCTTGAGCAGGAGGCTGGACTAGAAGACCTCCAAGGTCCCTTCCAACTCTTGTTATTCTGTCATTCTATAAGGGTCTCCTGGTTGAGCAGGGGGTTGGACTAGAAGACCTCCAAGGTCCCTTCCAACTCTTGTTATTCTGTCATTCTGTAAGGGTCTCCTGCTTGGGCAGGGGGTAGGACTAGAAGACCTCCAAGGTCCCTTCCAACTCTTGTTATTCTGTCATTCTATAAGGGTCTCCTGCTTGAGCAGGGGGTAGGACTAGAAGACCTCCAAGGTCCCTTCCAACTCTTGTTATTCTGTCATTCTATAAGGGTCTCCTGCTTGAGCAGGGGGTTGGACTAGAAGACCTCCAAGGTCCCTTCCAACTCTTGTTATTCTGTCATTCTGTAAGGGTCTCCTGCTTGAGCAGGGGGTTGGACTAGAAGACCTCCAAGGTCCCTTCCAACTCTTGTTATTCTGTCATTCTGTAAGGGTCTCCTGCTTGAGCAGGAGGCTGGACTAGAAGACCTCCAAGGTCCCTTCCAACTCTTGTTATTCTGTCATTCTGTAAGGGTCTCCTGCTTGAGCAGGGGGTTGGACTAGAAGACCTCCAAGGTCCCTTCCAACTCTTGTTATTCTGTCATTCTGTAAGGGTCTCCTGCTTGAGCAGGAGGCTGGACTAGAAGACCTCCAAGGTCCCTTCCAACTCTTGTTATTCTGTCATTCTATAAGGGTCTCCTGCTTGAGCAGGGGGTTGGACTAGAAGACCTCCAAGGTCCAAAGAAGTTAAATTAGTCGTAACGCAGGAAAAAAAATAATGTGCCCATTTTGAATTGTCTGCTTGTGTCTCCTTAGTTGGCACCATCGACATCGGAAAAGCTCGGCTGATGTTTTGGGACCTGGGAGGGCAGGACGAACTGCAGTCTCTTTGGGACAAGGTAGGGGAGAGAGATACGACCGCGGAATTACACGGTCCTTAAACGAATCCACCACGCCTTCCGGAGGCACTTTTGCTGAGAGCGGACGTAAATACCAGTTTGGGGTTAAAAACATCCGAACGGGCGCTTCAAGGGGTCACGTGACCACAGTGGGAGGGGCCACGAGCGTTGGAACTTTGAATGCAAATCCAGGCAGACCCATCAGAACATCAAATGGTCACTGAACAACCAGTTGTAAGTCAAGGACCTGCCTGTTTCCTTGAGAGGCATTGAAATGTTGGCTTTCCATAGTCTGTTCGCTATTGTGATATTCTCCAGATATGTTGGTCTAGCTTAGTTAATAAGTTAATTACGTTAATAAGTTAATGAGTTTAAGTTATTAGGTAGACATCTGTAATGGTGTATGGTCTCCTACTTGAGCAGGGGGCTGGACTAGAAGACCTCCAAGGTCCCTTCCAACTCTGTTATTCTGTCATTCTGTAAGGGTCTCCTGCTTGAGCAGGGGGCTGAACTAGAAGACCTCCACGGTCCCTTCCAGCTCTTGTTATTCTGTAAGGGTCTCCTGCTTGAGCAGGCGGTTGGACTAGAAGACCTCCAAGGTCCCTTCCAGCTCTGTTCTGATTAATTAATTTTGCCGTTCCTTTTTCGGATTCTCACCATATTTCAGTGATTACTCCATATTGGTAATATTTGGAGTGCTGATCTAACAATATTTTAGTATTAGAAGTTCTTGTAAGTAGGGAATATCTTTTTCAACCGTGGCCACTTTAAGACCTGTGGACTTCAACTCCCAGAATTCCTTGTCTAGCCTGGGGAATTCTGGGAGTTGAAGTCCATAAGTTGCCAGTGTTAGACACCCCTGTTCTAAGATATCTTGAATGTTGATGGCTGTACTCTTTCTTTGAATCTGTCCTCCTCCTCCTCCTCCTCCTCCTCCTCCTCCTCCTCCTCCTTCCTCTTCCTCTTCTTCTTCCTCCTCCTCCTCTTCTCTCTCTCTCTCTCACCCCCCCCCCCCTCACCTGTCTGTCTATGCTGCTCGTTCTGCCGAGATGATATTAGGCATCTTACAGTCACACCATTCAAAAATCCGCCATGCATTTAACTTTAAACATTCAATTTTTTACCCTTTATGGCAGGGATGTCCAAACTTGGGAACTTTAAGACTTGTGGACTTCAACTCCCAGAATTCCCCAGCCAGCTATGCTGAATTCTGGGAGTTGAAGTCCACAAGTCTTAAAGTTCCCAAGTTTGGACATCCCTGCTTTATGGTATTACTTTGGGTTTTATAATCGACTTCATTTTTGTTTTCCTTTTCATGTGGCCTCAGTATTATGCAGAATCCCATGGGGTCATTTACATTATCGATTCCACCGATGAGGAGAGGTTGTCGGAATCCAAGCGAGCCTTTGGTAAGTGTGTGTGTGGGAGAGAGAGAGAGAGGGAGGGAGGGAGGGGAGAGGAGAACGCAGTAGAGGTGCCTTTGCTAGCAGAGGAAACACACTTAAGCAAGAAGCCCAGACCTTTGGGGTTGGACATGTCTCTTCCCTTCAGTGAGGAAATTCAATTGCACACATTGCCAACAGCCACTTTGGGGTAGTGGTTAAGATGTTGGCCTAGGAACAAGGAGACGGTGAGTTCTAGTCCTCCCTTACGCATGAAAGCTGCCTGGGTGACTTTGGGCCAATCACCAGGAGACGGTGAGTTCTAGTCCCGCCTTAGGCATGAAATCTGGCTTTGGGCCAATCACCAGGAGACGGTGAGTTCTAGTCCCACCTTAGGCATGAAATCTGGCTGAGTGACTTTGGGCCAATCACCAGGAGACGGTGAGTTCTAGTCCCGCCTTAGGCATGAAATCTGCCTTGGTGACTTTGGGCCAATCACCAGGAGACTGTGAGTTCTAGTCCCGCCTTAGGCATGAAATCTGGCTGAGTGACTTTGGGCCAATCACCAGGAGACGGTGAGTTCTAGTCCCGCCTTAGGCATGAAATCTGGCTGGGTGACTTTGGGCCAATCACCAGGAGACGGTGAGTTCTAGTCCCACCTTAGGCATGAAATCTGGCTGAGTGACTTTGGGCCAATCACCAGGAGACGGTGAGTTCTAGTCCCGCCTTAGGCATGAAATCTGGCTGGGTGACTTTGGGCCAGTGATTCCCTCTCAGCTCAGTCAACCTCACAGGATTGTTGTTGTGGGGAAAATAGCAGGCGGAAAAAGTACTATGTCTATTCTCTGCCTTGACTCAACTTATCTAGTAATAAAGGTGGGATCTGTTAGGGAGATCCCCGTTAGGAGACTGAAAGTGCGTAGCAAAATGTAGCGAGAGAGATGTTGCTGGGCACCCACACTAGCAGTCACAGACACTAAATTGTAAAACAAATAGACTTATTTCGTAGAAAAATCAAGTGATAGAAACTCCTTCATAAACAGAGGAGAAGTAGTCCTGAATCATATAAACAGTCTAGTACTCAAAGTTGGCTGACAGTTGCACAACTCACAATTATTCACGTTGATCAACACCTGACATACACAACAGCCATCATCTAAGGATCAGCATCTAACAGTGATTCTGGCTCCCTCTTATGGCCGATTAAGGAAAGAGCAGCCAATCACATTTTATTGCAGTAGTTAAAGTTATAACCTGGTTGGGCCACGAGGGAGGACTACCCCTCGTAGAAATGTGCCCACCAGGCTACCGAGCCTTCCATCAGCCTAGGGCCCTAGGGAGGGGTGGGGGGGTGGCGATTATGGTTAGGGAAGGTCTTGAGCCGAAGGAGACCACGATCCCTCAGACAACCGGGTGCGAGTCCCTCCTTGTGAAGTGGGGCCTAGGGAGGCAGTTGGGCGTGTTAGTTGTATACCTGGCTCCTCACTATGCAACAACAGCCCTGCCCGAGCTCCTAGAGGTGATAGCCGAGGCGGCGGTTGAGACCCCCAAACTTCTGGTCATGGGGGACTTCAACCTGCTGTCGGTAGGCGAAACCTCTGGTGTAGCTCGGGAGTTCATGGCTTCCATGACAGCCATGGACCTGACCCAGGTAGTTTTAGGCCCTACCCATGAGGGTGGACACACCCTGGACTTAATCTTGGTCTCGGGACAGTGGAGTAGTGATCTGGGAATAGGGGATTTAGATATCACACCCCTGTCATGGACAGATCACGCTCTCCTTCAGCTAGACTTTCCGATCGCTGCACCTCACCGCGGGGAGGCGGAGCCTGATATTCCTATATGGTTCCGTCCCAGGCTCCTGATGGACCCGGTAAGGTTCCAGAGGGAGCTTGGGCCAATTCCTGTGGACTTGCCCCGCGACTCGACTGAGGACCTAGTGGCCGCATGGTTAAGTGCGGCCACGGGGGCCTTGGACCGAGTCGCGCCCTTGCGGCCTCTCTTGCGGCGACGAACCACCCAGGCTCCTCGGTTCACTGAGGAGCTTAGGGAGATGAAATGCCACAAGAGACGCCTAGAGAGCAGATGGAGATCGCGCTCCGAAGCCGACCGAACACTAGTGAGAACCTATATTAGGACTTACTTAGTGGCGATAAGGGTGGCCAAGCGTTAGTAGAAGATAGCCATTTGTCTGAAATGGTATAGGGCTTCCTGCCTAGGCAGGGAGTTGGACTAGATGACCTCCAAGGTCCCTTCCAACTCTGCTATTGTAAATACTTTTATCAAAGACAGGGCTTCGAACATCAGTATTGTTAAACTCTTGGCTCATTGGAGTTTTAGCCGGTTTACACAGTTCTGTTAGGGGTAAAAAACACCCCCGTTGGAAAATAAACAGGCGGAATAGTGCAATACACCGGACAGCAAGGGATACGTTGCTTAAAGCACACAATAACTATCAAACACTGATAGTAGAAAAAATAAATAGTCTTTACTCTTGATGTAACTAAAATATTTCTTCCAAACAGTGATACTAACTCCTCTAACAATAAACAGTCCTTCACAAAACCACAGTTATCTTACAGTAAATCAAAACAATGATTCTCTTCCGTCTTCATGTTCAGCTTCTTCCTCAGTGGCAGTCAGAAAGCAAAGGAAAGCAAAAGGAAATGAACTGTGTTTCCAGCTGCCTTTTATGTTTGAGCTGGGAAGCACAGCCAATCAGATTCCACATAGTCCTTAAAGTTACATATACCCTTTAAAAACCTTGGCTTATATATATTGTCAACCCAACATCAGGATAATTATCCTAACAAGTTCCATTTTGAAAGTTCTGATTAATTGGTTAATTTTCTCCGTTTGTAATCGTTTGTATCCTCCCCTAGTTTTATCTATTTTTAAACCAAGATGTTTTATGTTAAACCAAGCAGAAACATTACATTCCTAACAGGATCAAAATCAATACAATTTGCCTGCCATCTTGAAACCTTATTTTCAGAACATATTTTGACAAATCCAGCCTGGATTTTTTATTTTTTTCTCTCTCTTTCTCTCGCTTCTTTGCAGAAAAGATGATAACCAATGAAGTTCTGGATGGCGTCCCTTTGTTGGTTCTCGCTAACAAACAAGATATAGAGGTGCGATTTTTTTTTTTTAATTATTTTCTAAAAGGTACCTGTATTTAGGGACGTGGTGGCTCAGTGGCTAAGACGCTGAGCTTGTCGATCAGAAAGGTCAGCAGTTTGGCAGTTCGAATCCCCAGCGCCGCGTAACGGAGGGAGCTCCCATGACTTGTCCCAGCTTCTGCCAACCTAGCAGTTCGAAGGCACATAAAAATGCAAGTAGAAAAATAGGAACCACTTTTGGTGGGAAGGGAACAGCGTTCTGTGCGCCTTTGGCGTTGAGTCATGCCGACCACATGACCACAGAGACATCTTCGGACAGCGCTGGCTCTTCGGCTTTGAAACGGAGATGTGCACCGGCCCCTAGAGTCGGGAACGACTAGCAGAGATGTGTGATGGGAATCTTTATCTTTACCTTACATGTATTTATTTTAATAGGTTGTTTTTCTGTCTACAAACATGGAGAGCCTCATTGATGGATGGATGGATGGATGCATAATTAACACACACCTTTATTTTTTAAATTTATATGCCACCCATCACTGTAAAGGTTTGTTTTTAAACAGAAGTAATTATTACACACCCTGCCAACCAAAGTGTGCCTAGTCAAGGCGATGGTTTTCCCAGTTGCAATGGATGGCTGTGAAAGTGTGACCATAAGGGAGGCTGAGGGCCAAAGAATGGAGGCCTTTGAACTCTGGTGCTGGAGAAGACTCCTGCATTGAGTCCCTTGGACTGCAAGGCCATCCAACCGGTCAGTCCTAGAGGAGATCCACCCTGGCTGCTCTTTAGAAGGCCAGATCCTGAAGAGGAAACTCAAAGACTTTGGGCACCTAATGGGAAGGAAGAAGGACTCCCTGGAGAAGAGCCTCATGCTGGGAACGATGGAGGGCTGAAGAAGAAGAAGGGGACGGCAGAGAAGGAGGGGGCTGGATGGAGTCCCCGAAGCAGCCGGCATGAGCTTCAATGGACTCCAGAGGATGGGAGAGGACAGGAAGGCCTGGAGGAACGTGGTCCATGGGGTTGCGATGGGTAGAGACAGGACTTCGCAAATAACCACAACCATATATAGATGATAGACAGACAGACATTGATTGAGAGAAAAATGATAGGTGATAGATGGATAGATGGGTGTATGGAAGGAAGGAAGGATGGACACTGATTGAGAGAAAGATAACAGGTAATAAATAGATGATAGACACAGACAGACAGACATTGATGGAGATGAAGATGACAGATAATATATAGATCTTTGAACTCTGGTGCTGGAGAAGACTCCTGCATTGAGTTCCTTGGACTGCAAGGCCATCCAACCGGTCAGTCCCAGAGGAGATCCACCCTGACTGCTCTTTAGAAGGCCAGATCCTGAAGAGGAAACTCAAAGACTTTGGCCACCTAAGGAGAAAGAAGAAGGACTCCCTGGAGAAGAGCCTCATGCTGGGAACGACGGAGGGCAGAAGAAGAAGAAGGGGACGGCAGAGAAGGAAGGGGCTGAATGGAGTCCCCGAAGCAGCCGGCATGAGCTTCAATGGACTCCAGAGGATGGTAGAGAACAGGAAGGCCTGGAGGAACGTGGTCCATGGGGTTGCGATGGGTAGGACAGGACTTCGCAACTAACAATTATTACACAAATGAAAACATTGAAGCAGAAGCCAAGCAGCTTTCTATGGAATGAACTAAAGTAACCACATTTTTCTGGTGGTTTTCTTAAAATATTGATTCATAGTCTGTGGTTGGTTTAATGTAGAAATCACCGAAGGCAGTTCCCTGTTTTACAATAGTTTTACAATAGTAAACAAAAAACGTGTCTCTCACGGATTCTGAATTACGCTCAACTTTTCTATGGATCACATTTCAGTCTAGAGCAGGGGTCGGGAACCTATTTGGCTGAGAGAGCCAGGAACGCCACATATTTTAAAATGTAATTCCGTGAGAGCCATACAATATGTTTAGAACTAAATACAAGTAAACGTTTGCATTTTATGTAAGACCAACACTTTTAAAGTACAATAAGTCTCTTAATTCTTTTTCTTTCTTTCTTTCTTTCTTTCTTTCTTTCTTTCTTTCTTTCTTTCTTTCTTTCTTTCTCTTTCTCTTTTTCTGTGTGTGTCTCTCTCCTCCTTCCTCTCTGTCACTCTGTGTGTGTGTCTGTCTGTCTTTCTGTCTCTCACTCACTTAATCACTCACTCTGTGTATGTGAGTTTGTGTCTGTCTCTCACTCACTTAATCACTCACTCTCTCTCTGTCTCTCTCTCTCTCTGTCAGTCTCTCTCTGATTCCCTCCCTCTCTCTCCCTCTCTCTCTCTTTCTCTGTGCGTGTCTCATCTTCCGACCGCAGCCTCACTCCGTGGAAAACATAGCCGTGCGCGCGCTGCATAATTATAGCCTGGAGCAGGACCACAGCTCCTCTTCCAACTGGTCCTTCCTTGCTCGGAGGGCTTCGGAGGGAAGCTTCTGCAGAAGCCCAGGCGAGTGAGAACAACTTCCTGCTGTTACGAACTCTCCGAGGCTGTAATTGTATGGGCTGTGCGCACGCACCTATGTTTTCCACGGCGTGGAGCACCGGCCGTGGAAAACATAGTCGTGTATGCACAGCCCATACAATTATAGCCTTGGAGCCTTCGTAACGGCGGGAAGTTGTTCTCACTCGCCTGGGCTTCTGCAGAAGCTTCCCTCCGAGCAAGGAAGGACCAGTTGGGAGAGGGGCTGTGGTCCTGCTCCGGGCTGTAATTGTGGGGCACGCACGCAGCTATGTTATTTATATAGATTTGTCTGTGAACCAGATGCAGCCATCAAAAGAGCCACATCTGGCTCGCGAGCCATAGGTTCCCCACCCCTGCTCTAGAGGAAGAAGGCGCAACAAAAAAGCAAGGTTTTTTCCCATTTTTGCAACCTTGAAGGCCGTCCAGGTGTACAGGTAAATCTTTGACTTGCGACCACAAGCGAGACCAGCGTCTTAGGTCGTTGAGGGAAGCGGTCCTTCAGTGAGATGCTTCACCCAACAACCACAATGCCGGCATTTCCAGTTGCGATCGTCGCAAGTTCTCTCCTGGGACAATCGAGCAGGTAGAGCAAAAGAGAAGAGACGGGAGAGACTCAAAAGTGGCTGGCTGAAAGAAAAAAAAACCCCACCTCGAAACCCAAGCAAGATTTTGGCAGCCATCCCGGTCGGCTGCGAGAAACCAGGAGCCGGTGTGGTTCAAAGGAGTACACGCTATCTCTCTCAACAAGAATCTTCTAAACCAGGGATGTCAAACTTAAGGCCTAGGGCCCAGCTCCGGCTCCCAGGATGCTTAGATCTGGCCCACAGGGCCGGCCTGGAAACTGTGAAGGACCGGCCAGCGGTGCCTCTGCCAGCAAAAATGGAGCTTTGGAAGGCTGTGCGCAGCCCTCCCAAGCTCCGTTTTCCCTGGCAGAGGGTTGCAGGAGGCTGTTGCAGCCAAAAACGGAGCTTGGGAGCCCGTTTTCGCTGGCAGAGGGTTGCAGGGGGCCGTTGCAGCCAAAAACAGAGCTCAGGAGCCTTTTTACGCAGGAAGAGGGTTGCAGGAGGCTGTCACAGCCGGAAACAGAGCTCGAGAGCCCGTTTACGCAGGCAGAGGGTTTCAGGGGGCAGTCGCAGCCAAAAACGGAGCTTGGGATTCCGTTTAAGCAGGCAGAGGGTTGCAGGAGGCTGCCGCAGCCGAAAACAAAACTCGGGAGCTCATTTTTGCTGGCAGAGGGTTGCAGGAGGCCGTCACAGCCAAAAATGGAGCTTGGGAGCCCATTTTCACTGGCAGAGGGTTGCAGGAGGCCGTCACAGCCAAAAACAGAGCTCAGGAGCCTTTTTACGCAGGAAGAGGGTTGCAGAAGGCTGTCGCAGCTGGAAACAGCTCAAGAGCCCGTTTATGCAGGCAGAGGGTTTCAGGGGGCTGCCGTAGCCGAAAACGGAGCTCGGAAGCTCATTTTTGCTGGCAGAGGGTTGCAGGAGGCTGTCGCAGCCCAAAACGGAGCTTGGGAACCTGTTTACGCAGGCAGAGGGTAACAGGAGGCTGTCATAGCCAGAAACGGAGTTCAGGAGTCCGTTTTCGCTAGCAGAGTGCTCTGGCCTCCGTAGGTGCCCCCTGACACGAGTAACATCGAGCTGGCCATGCCCACCCTGGCTGCCTCCCTGCCATGCCCCTCCGAAGTCACACACAACCCTAATTCGGCCCTCAATGAAACCAAGTTTGATACCCCTTGTGTTAAGCGGTCAAGGCAAATTGGCGGTAGGTAAGAGTCAAGTCGAGGGAATTGATCGTGGGATGCCCCTTGGTAAGCCCAGTGGCCTCTTGAAAAAAAAGCACCTCTGGGGCAACCCGTGACTTGGATGACTCTCCGGAAACATCGGCTGAAAGGAATGTGTTGCAAACAGGAGCCAGGCGACGTGGTATCCCTCCCCTTCCGTTGAGAGAAGCCCGTTTGGTTGTAACCCAAGCGGCCTCTTTGACCCCCTCTTTCGAACCCGAGGCCCTCTCTTTCCAGAGTGGGAACTTGACCGTGTTCCAAAGAAGGTCAGATGTTGCTAATTTTGAACTGTGTGTGCCTTCCCTGTGCACTTAACAGCTGCTGCGGTAGCACCAGCTGTCCCCCAGGGGGCGCCGGGCCTTTGTGGTGGAAAATGAAGATTACCGTTCCATGCCCACAGAGTTGGCCATTGCGTCTCGCTCTTCTCCCCCCTCTTGCACCATACCAGGTCCAAGGAGTTGCATTCTTTGTGTACTGCCAAACACATGTGAAGAACGATGTGGAGACTCTAGAAAGAGTGCAGAAAAGAGCAACCAAGATGAGACTAAAACATATGAAGAACGGTTGCAGGAAATGGGTATCTCTAGTTTAATGCAAAGAAGGACTAGGGGAGACATGA
This sequence comes from Rhabdophis nuchalis, assembly GCA_039707465.1. Taxonomy (NCBI): domain Eukaryota; kingdom Metazoa; phylum Chordata; class Lepidosauria; order Squamata; family Natricidae; genus Rhabdophis; species Rhabdophis nuchalis. The sequence goes on along the minus strand of CM077644.1, from coordinate 6,651,054 downwards.
TAGCAGTCTTCCAATATCTCAGGGGTTGCCCCAAAGAAGAGGGAGTCAAGCTATTCTCCAAGGCACCTGAGGGCAGAACAAGAAGCAATGGGTGGAAACTAATCAAGGAGAGAAGCAACTTAGAACTGAGGAGAAATTTCCTGACAGTGAGAACAATTAACCAGTGGAACAGAAGTTGCCTCCAGAAGTTGTGAATGCCCCAACCCTGGAAGTCTTCAAGAAGATGTTGGATAGCCATTTGTCTGAAACGGTATAGGGCTTCCTGCCTAGGCCGGGGTTGGACTAGATGACCTCCAGGGTCCCTTCCAACTCTGCTATTGTATTGTATTGAAATAGAAGGAGGGAGGGAGAAGAGAGGGAGGGATGGAGAAGGAAAGGAAAGAAGGAAAAGGAAGGGAGGAAGGAAGGAAGAGAAAGAAAGAAAGAAGACTTTAAGAAGACATTGGATAGCCATTTGTCTGAAAGGGTATAGGGTTTCCTGCCTAGGCAGGGGGCTGGACTAGAAGACCTCCAGGGTCCCTTCCAACTCTGCTATTGTACTGTATTGTAAAGGCAGAAGGCCCTGCTGTTTCCAAATAGGTCATCAAAACGCATCACTTTTAATAAAGTCAGGGATGTTGGCGACGGTAGTGCCTCCTGACGAGGCATCGAGGCTTGCCCGACGCACCAGCCGCATCGTTCCTCACCTTTTATTTATGTTTTAAGACTGTGGTCTCTTCCAGGGGTTTTTAAGCACAAAAATCGCCCCTCCACCGCCACCCCTTCAAGCCCTAGGGACTCCTTTTCAATTGACGTGAAAAAGTCCGCAGGGCTACAAAAAACGACACAGCCACAAACCAGCGACGATGCGTCACAGCATTTTTCACGTTGGGTGCAGGTAGCCTTCGACTTCCAAACGTTTATTTAGCGAACAAAGTTACTCGGAAGTTGGAAGGTGGGGACTTATGACCGGTCCTCGCGCTTAACGACCACCCACGCCGGCTGTACGTGCATCCCATTTAGGCCCATTTTTTGCCAAAAGCGCATGTGCTCACATTTGCAAACTGGTAGGGAAGGTAAGTTAATACCACCCCTAGTGAGGTTGTATCCTTCTCCTCCTCTGTGGAGAGAGGGCTGTTCAGTTTTGACATAGATGGCCGCTTGGATCACCCTCCGGACAGAGAGGACAGCTAGTTGGAATGAGGGGTCAAAAAGGCCAATAATACCTCTCTCTCAACGGAGGGGGAGGGATCTAACCAGTGGTGGGTTTCAAATTTTTTAGAACCTACTCTGTAGGTGTGGCCTATTTTGTGGGCGTGGCTTGGCAGTCATGTGACAGGGTGGGAGTGGCCACCTTTTAAAATGTGGTGAAACTCATTTAACAACGCTCTTGCTTAGCAACCAAAATTTTGGACTCGATTGTGATGATAAATTTCTTTCTTTCTTTCTTTCTTTCTTTCTTTCTTTCTTTCTTTCTTTTCTTTTCTTTTCTTTTCTTTTCTTTTCTTTTCTTTCTTCTCTTCCCTTCCCTTCCCCCTTCCCTTTCCTTCCTGTTGGGTCACTGGCAGCGGCGGGCCAGATTTACTTCCAGGTACGCTGGTGGAACCCCCTCTCACCGGTTCTCTAAATTTCACCAACCGGCTCTTGCGAGTAGGTGCGAGCCTGCAGAAACCCACCACTGGATCTAACCCACCTCACACACACACACACACACACACACACACACACCTATCTCCTGTCTGCAACAGGGTCCTTTCAGCAGTCCCAGGGTGGTGTCCCACCCGATTTGCACTCTGATTCAGGTAGAGGGCACAGACCAGGAATGAGTTCCTACTGCCAGTTCGGTGGAAAAAGTGTGCGCATTTACACCAAGAAAAGGCCCGCGCATGGGCAGAATGTTACAAAAGGGGGAGAAAATTACATTTCTGCAATGCAGATTGTTCTGCGCATACGCAGGACCCAAAATCAAGATGGCGCCACCGACAATAGAACCGGTTGGGGTGTGTGGGCGGGCGAGTTCCTACCTACTCAGCCGTACCGAGCCGTACCGTTAGGAACCCACCTTTGGCACAGACGAACCTCCAAACGGCCTCACGAACTCTCATAGAGAGGACTAACGACCAGAGGACTGCAAGGAATACACAGCGAAGCCTTCCATTCCCCGCCATTCAGTCAGAACTGAAGAAGCTTCTTGGAAGAGAAGCGAAACGTCTTCAAGGGGGGAGGGGAACCCCAAGAAAATCCCGAAAGTCCCTTTCGATCATTCTCGGACCTTGAATTAAAAGATGGGCGTCTTCGGCATTTCGCTAATGGATGAGTAAAACTGCTTTTGTGACTTGTTATCATGCGTTTAACGTTTGTGGCCTAATTCAGCACGAATGTTTTGGAAAGTTTAGTAACTAAAGAATTTCAGAGTACCGTAACATTGTTGTCTTGGCTGGTGTCTTAGGAAACATCGATAGCTTTCAAGTTCAGCTCGGCCCATGTTGCTATGTTGTGTAAACTTAATTAAGGGTGTGAGTCAGTTCTTGCTCACCGTGACGTTTTTAGATTAATCCGTTGTCCCCTTTTCATGTCCTCTCCACCCCCCGCCCCCAGTGCTGCTTATTGCTTAGGGACGCCGTGGCTCAGGTGCCAAGACGCTGAGCTTGTCAATCAGAAAGGTCGGCAGTTCAGTGGTTCGAATCCCTAGCACCGCGTAACAGAGTGAGCTCCCATTACTCGTCCCAGCTTCTGCCAACCTAGCAGTTCGAAAGCACGTCAAAAATGCAAGTAGAAAAATAGGAGCCACCTTTGGTGGGATGGTCACAGAGCTCTCTGCGCCTTCGGCGTTTAGTCATGCCAGCCACATGGCCACGGAGACGTTTTCGGACAGCGCTGGCTCTTTGGCTTTAAAATTAGCACCGCCCCCTAGAGTCAGGAATGACTGGCACAGATGTGTGAGGGGAACTTTACCTTCCTTATTACTTAACTAGCTGTACCCGGCCAAGCGTTGCTGTGGCCCAGTCTGGTTAAATGGCCAACCAATCTGTGTGTAGATCTACACCTGCACATGTACACACAACCACCATATAACCCCCAACCTACCTATCTACTGTATTTCTTCCTTTCCCCTCTATCTACCTACCTACCTACCTACTGTATTTCTTCCTTTCTCCCTCTACCTACCTACCTACCTACCTACCTACCTACCTACCTACCTACCTACCTACCTACCTACCTACTTACTGTATTTCTTCCTTTCTCCCTCTATCTATCTACCTACCTACCTACTGTATTTCTTCCTTTCTCCCTCTATCTACCTACCTAACTAACTACCTACTGTATTTCCCCCTCTCTATCCACCTACCTACCTACCTACCTACTGTATTTCTCCCTCTCTCTCTTTATGGGCCTCCTGGGGGTTTGCTATCCTCTGCCTTGTTTTGGCCCTTTTAGGCCTCCATACAGTGTGGAACTTTGGAGGCTTATTCGGTTGCTGAGGAAACGACTATTGGAAATGCCGGGTGGGAGGAACTACAGGGAGGTGAAAATGTACAAGTGGGTGCATTTTACGTTTGCGTACCATGCACATGACACACGTGTGCCAGGCACACAAAATGTATGTATGATTGCATCGGAAGTCCTTGGGAACATTGTGTGAAAGTTTGGTGTCGATCGGTGCAGTACTTTCTGAGATTAGTGGCTTTGCACAAACTATTTTACATTTTTATTTATATAGATTCTGCCCTTTTCCCTTGTATTTTAATGTTTAAATAACTGGCAAACCAGTCAAGAGTGAATTAAGATCATTAATGGGTTAAAAATACAATGACAATATATGGATGGTCCTTGACTTACAACACTTTGTTTAGTGACCCATTCAAAGTCACAACGGCGCCAAAAAACGGGACCTTCTCGCCATTTTTCACACCTCTGTGGCACCCCCGTGAATCACGTGATCAAAATCCAGATGCTCAGCGACTCATACTTATGACGGTGGCTGTGTCCCCAGACCTTCTGACCCGCAAAGTTAGCGGGCAGGCTGGATTCACTTTAACGACCAGATTCCTCGACTTTTATCAACTGCAGTGATTTCACTCAACAGCCACGGTGGCAAAGAAAAGTTGCGAAATGGAGGCACAGCCCCCTTAACCGAGGTCTCCCTTAACAGCAGAAAGGTTGGGCTCTACAGTGATCGTAAGTCGAGGACTTGCCCGTATTCATTTTCGGAAGGTTTTGCTTTCTGTTGCCGTTTCTGAGAAGTCAGTCAGTTTCTAAAAGCCTCTTCTGAGTTGGCAGCCAACCCTCCCAGCCTCCTCCTCCTTCTCGGTTCGCGACCTTGGCGTCAAAAAGCTAGTGCCGGTCTGGCATTTATTTACTTTTGGGTTCCACAGCTCTGTGTTTCTTCGCTCTGTGCCGGGCGGCCAGCGTGCTTTCAGAGGCTTAAGTAGTTGTTTGAAGCGAAGCCACGAGGAGCGGGGAACCATTTGCATCACAGCGTGGAGTCTCAGCACTTGATTTGAGGGGGGCGGGTTTGAATAACCAGAAATGAGGAAACAGATCGCGGATTCGGAGCCACCCAAGCGGCATGAAGGTTAAATTAAATGGCTCCACGTTGGGATAAGCGTGTCTTGCTCTACACCAGGGGTGCCCAAACCTGGGAACTTTAAAGCTTGAGGACTTCAACTCCCAGAATTCCCCAGCCAGCCATGCGTGCTGGCTGCACGCATGGCTGCCTGGGGAATTCTGGGAGTTGAAGTCCACAAGTCTTAAAGTTCCCAGGTTTGGACTCCCCTGCATTAAACAGACCCAGCATCGCTGGCTGGGGAATTCTGGGAGTTGAAGTCCACAAGTCTTAAAGTTCCCAAGTTTGGACACCCCTGCATTAAACAGACCCAGCATGGCTGGCTGGGGAATTCTGGGAGTTGAAGTCCACAAGTCTTAAAGTTCCCAAGTTTGGACACCCCTGCATTAAACAGGCCGAGCATGGCTGGCTGGGGAATTCTAGGAGTTCAAGTCCACAAGTCTTAAAGTTCCCAGTTTTGGACACCTCTTCTCTACACAGAATGTGCTAAATCAGAGATGGCGAACCTTTTCACCACCCAGTGGCCAAAACGGAATGCATGTGCGTGCATACACACCGGCCAGCTGGCCTTCGGTCTTTCAGCGCTCTGGCACGCATGAAGACCAGCATGCTTGTTTCTTGGCCGTTTTGGAGCCGTTTTCAGGCAAAATGGCCCAAAAACCAACCTGAAAATGGCTGAAAAACAATCTGAAATCAGTCCAAAAACAGCCCTGAAAACGGCCTATTTTGGGGATGGTTTGGGCCATTTTGAGACCATTTTCTGGTGCTCTGGTGCCCATGAAGACCAGCTGGCTGGCATGCTGGGAACCAGAAGACCAGCTGGTGACAGCGTGCGTGCCCACAGAGAGGGCTCTGCGTGCCACTTCTGGCGTGTGTGCCATTAGGTTCATCTGGTCAGCTCTCGAGTTGCCATCGGAGAGGGGGGGATGGGAAACCGATGAAATTTATTTTATTTATTTATTTATTTAATCGGATTTTTATACCGCCCTATCTCCCAAAAGGGACTCAGGGCGGTGCACAGAAAGGATAAAAAGTAATGCACACAATAATAATATAAAAATTAAAAATACTACATTAAATACAATGGGTCTGTGCTAAAACTTATACTTAAAAACAGTTAAAATTATTATAATTGGGACTATCATAAAAGCTATGCTAAGCCAGCGACATGGAATAGGTGTGTTTTTAAAGTTTGACGGAAGAGGAGAAGGTCCGTGATGGTGCGGAGGTCGGGGGGCAGGTCGTTCCAGAGGGCAAATGGCGCAGCAGCAAAAGTCAGATGCCCCTTCCAGACTTACCTCCCTCAAGGCTGTCTCCCAGGGAGTGCCGGAGGGGAGTGATCTGTAAAATCCAGAAATTGCCCCGTGATTGAGGATGATACATCCTGGGAGGAGGTGGGGGAAATAGGGTCATAATTGGGCTGTAAATTATATGGGGTCAGAGCTGGCTTCCCTTGGGAATGTGCCGACATGAAGCGCCTAAGAAATAACTGGATTTCTTTTGAGGCTTGTCTCGAGGCTCATGATTCAATTAGGGCACCCATCAGAACCCTGACAGTTGTAATTCGAGGGGTAGGTACCTGCAACGGGTAGGTTCCGTTGGAATTGTCAGTCCAGGCCTACCTGACTCTACCCTCCCTCTTTCCCAACGGGGAGCAGAGGGTCGGAGGTCTTCCAAGCTACACGAGCTGAGCAATCCTTTCAGAGACGTTTGTTGAATAGATTTTTGCAACTACCGTATTTTTCGGAGTATAAGACGCACCAGTGTTTTGAAGAGGCAAATAAAGTTTTTGCACTCTGCAGACATCCCAAAAACGGCCCGTTTTTTGCACAAACGTCCCCCCTTTCCCTCCCCCAAAAGGGCATGCATAGCCTTTAGGAGGCTTGTAGAGTGCTCCTGGGGGCTGGGGGGGGGGTGAAATTGAGCAAAAACTGGCTCCTTTTTCCCTCACTTCTGCCCTCCGCAGCCCCCGGGAGCACTCTGAAAGTCTCTTAAAGGCTCTGCATGGCCATTTTGGTGAAGGGGGTGGGGCTTCAGGAGGCAGGAAAAAAAATGCTGTGTTCACTGTATAAGACGCACCCAGATTTCCAGCCTCTTTTTTGAGGGAAAATGGTGCGTCTTATACTCCGAAAAATACGGTACCTCATAGGATCGTTGTGGGGAAAATAGGAAGAGGAAGGGGTGCGTCTTATACTCCGGAAAATACGGTAACTCTTCCTTTCTCTTCCTCCTCCAGAACTGCCTCTCGATCCCCGATATCAAGACAGCGTTCAGCGACTGCATCAACAAAATTGGGAAGAGGGACTGCTTGACCCAAAGTTGCTCGGCCCTCACCGGGTAGGTGTCGGGGCAGGAGAACATGGGGAGATGCTGGAAAGGCGTGGCCCAAAGGCGGTCAACTCACACTTTTAGGACCCCTACTCAAATAGTATTGGCCTGGATTCTGGAAGAACCTAGAATTCAAGAATTGTAAGTCTTGCAAGGGTCCTTGGAGGTCCTCTAGTCCAGCCCCCGCCTACGGCAGGAATACACTCCTGCAGCACCCCAACAAATGACAAATGGGGAATTCTGGGAATTAAAGTCCACAAGTCTTAAAAGTTCCCAGGTTTGGATACCCCTGCATTAAACAGACCGAGCATGGCTGGCTGGGGAATTCTGGGAGTTGAAGTCCACAAGTCTTAAAGTTCCCAGGTTTGGACAATCCCTGCATTAAACAGACCGAGCATGGCTGGCTGGGGAATTCTGGGAGTTGAAGTCCACAAGTCTTAAACGTTCCCAGGTTTGGACTCCGAAAGTCCGTTGCAGGTAGTCCTCGACTTACAACAGTCCATTTAATGACTGAAGTTTCAACAGCACTGAAAAGGAAGCGACTCACAATCGTTTTCACCCTTAATGACGGGTTGCAGCATCCCTCGTGGTCATGCGAACAAAACTCAAGACGTGTGGCAACTGACTGATATTTATGACGGTTATTTATTATTATTTATTTATTTATTTGGATTAATTGACCGCCCCCTCTCTCCGAAGAGACTCGGGGCGGTGTACAAGAATTTAAGAGCATATACATATATAACAATTATAACTAATAAAACTAAATTAAATGTTTTACCCTGTGTTAAAATATCTCGTTTAAATTTATAACGTAAAAACCCGATTAGGTAATATTTACTACAACTAGGCTGGTACGATAGATTAGGTTGCAGCATCCTGGGCTCCTATTGCGACGTTCCGACGAGCAGAGTCGATGGGGAAGCTGGATTCACTTAACCAGTTACTAAGGTGCAGTGATTCAGTTAATAACAGTGGCAAGGAAGGGTCACCCAAATGGGGCACAGCTGACCTAACCAATGTCTCACTGAGCAGCAGAAATTGGGGGCTCCCTTGCAGTCGTAAGTCGAGGACTATCTAAAGTAACTCTGGGCAGCTGACTGGGAATTTGAATGTAGACATAGAAAACCGGACAGTTGTTCTGACCCAGGATTCCCAAGAGCACGAAGCCGATGCCCCATCCCCATAAAACCTCTTTTATTGAGTTGAAATGGAATTCCTCTCCAGCCAAGTCCCAGCCGAAAGTCTTTCATGAGATTTCATAACTGCAGACCTTGATCAGGCTTGGAGAGCTGCCAAGCCGATATCTTCTAAACTCCATGCTGTAGCAGCAATTACTTGGCAAGAAGTCAGGAGCGGATCTTCACCCTCATGAACGGAACTCATGGTCTCCTGCAAACTCCACTCCCCTTTCGCTCCTCTTTCATTCCCCATGGGAGGGGCCATTCACTGTCCACCTGTGGCCTTTACTCCTGAGTCGGCCCCTGTTCTTTAGCTGTTCTCCTGGCAGCTCTGTGCAGGCGCACACTGGAACAGGCTCTAGCTGTTCTTCTGCCTCACTGATGTCTGACTCCGAAGGCAGCTGATAACAGCTCTGGCCCCTCTCTGCCTCCGACCCAGAGCCCTCCTCAGAGCCTTCTCCAGACTCCAGGACTGGCCCAGGTTCCTCCCCAACCTCATTGTCCGAATCTGCTGCCAGATCTGCGGGCCACAGCAACAGTCCCATCAGGGAAGGCCGAATATCTAGAAATTCCCTAAAAAAGGGTTTTAATGGAGAAGGCCTGTCTCTTAAAAGACTAGGACCAGGGGTGGGTTCCTGCCAGTTCTAAGCTCTCCTATAGAAGAGTTACCACAAATCCACAGGGCCGTTTAGAACCGGTTCCAGCTCCCTCCCCCTGCTCGTCTGCCCATCATCAAGAGGAAGAGCGAGGGGAGGAATTCTGGGAGTTGAAGTCCACAAGTCTTCAAGCTGTCAAGTTTGAACACCCCTGGGGTTGTTTTTCTCTAAAGGGTTAGGGGTGCAAGAGTCTTGGAACTTGACAGCTTTAAGACTTGGGTGCTTCAAATGCCACAGTTCCTGAGCCAACATTTTGGTTGCTAAGCAAGAGCGTTGTTAAGTGAGTTTCACCACATTTTAAAAGTTGGCCACGCCCACCCAGTCACCTGGCCGGCAAGCCACTCCCACCCGGTCACATGGCAGGCAAGCCACTCCCACCCGGTCAAATGGCCGGCAAGCCACTCCCACTCGGTCACATGGCTGACAAGCCACTCCCACCCGGTTGCATGGCAGGCAAGCCACTCCCACCCTGTCACCTGGCCGGCAAGCCACTCCCACCCGGTCACATGGCAGGCAAGCCACTCCCACCCGGTCACATGGCAGGCAAGCCACTCCCACCCGGTCGCATGGCAGGCAAGCCACTCCCACCTGGTCACATGGCCAGCAAGCCACTCCCACCCGGTCAAATGGCCGGCAAGCCACTCCCACTCGGTCACATGGCTGACAAGCCACTCCCACCCGGTCGCATGGCAGGCAAGCCACTCCCACCCTGTCACCTGGCCGGCAAGCCACTCCCACCCGGTCACATGGCAGGCAAGCCACTCCCACCCGGTCACATGGCAGGCAAGCCACTCCCACCCGGTCACATGGCAGGCAAGCCACTCCCACCCGGTCACATGGCAGGCAAGCCACTCCCACCCGGTCACATGGCCGGCAAGCCACTCCCACCCGGTCACATGGCAGGCAAGCCACTCCCACCCGGTCACATGGCCGGCAAGCCACTCCCACAAAGCAGGCCACACCCACAGAAGAGCTTCTAACAAATTTTGAAGCCCACCCCTGAGTAGGACCCTCCCACAGGTGGCTTGGAAGCCCCGCTAGAGCCTTCTGTGTGTGTCTCTCTCTCTCTCCCCACAGGAAAGGCGTCAACGAAGGCATCGAGTGGATGGTGAGGTCCGTGGTGAGGAACATTCATCGTCCCCCGCGGCAGAAGGACATCACATAGGAGGACCACCAAGCGATCGCCACGCCAGTCACCTGGGCCCCTCCCTCTGCAGAGACTCTCCTCCTCCTCCTCCTCGTTTCTCCTTCCCCTCACTCCGTCCCTCAAGGAGATCCCTGCAACCGCCTCTTCCCCGAATCAAAGACACGGTTGGCCCCCTCTCGCGGCGTCTTGCGAGAGACCTCAACCCCCCCCCCCCCCCCGAGGAGAACTGGGACGGGCTCTCCTTTCCTTCCTGCTCTGTCCCGCCTCCTGGAGCATGGAGTGGGACCGGGGCGATCGGTGTTCCAACCATGTGCAGGACATGTCCCTCTTGTTTTCTTTTCTTTTTTTACAAAACTCTAACCCTGTCGGGAGTTGGAGACTTCTGGGGCTACTTGATCAAACGGGGCCACGGAATACCGGGGGGGGGGGGGGGGGGGAGGAATCCCGTTTTCCAGTGATTTTTTTCTGGGCCGTTGTATAAATCTGGTTTTGCACTCGTGTGGGAAAGGAGCGATCAGCAGTGAAGGAGACGGACTCTTCTTTTATAGGAAATGTATGCCTCACAAGTGCTCCAGTGAGAGAGAGAGGGAGAGAGAGAGGAGAGAGAAGACAAAGAGATAAGGAGAGAAAGAAAGAGTGAGAGGAGAGATAAAGGAGAGAGAAAGTGAGGAGAGAGAAAAGAAGAGAGAAAGAGAAAGAAAGAGAAAGAGTGAGGAGAGAGAAAAAAGACAAAAGTGAGAGAAAGAAGAAAGTGAGAGGAGAGGAGAGAGAAAAAAGAAAGAGGAGAGAAAGAGTGAGAGGTGAGAAAGAAGAGAAAGGAGAGAAGACAGAAGGAGAGAGAATGAGAAAGAGGAGAGAGAGAGAGAAAGAAAGAGAAAGGAGAAAGAGGAGAGAGAAAGCGAGAGGAGAGAGAAAGCGAGAGAGGAGAAAGAGAGTGAGAGATGAGAAGGAGGGAGAAAGAGAAAAGAGAATGAGACAGGAGAGAGAGAAAATAGAGAGGAGAGAAAGTGAGAGAGAGAGAGGGAAAGAGCGTGAGGAGTGAGAAGGAGAGAGAATGAGAGGAGAGAGAAGACACACAGAGAGAGAAAGTGAGGAGAGAAAGAGGAGAGAGAAAGGAGACAGAGAGGAGAGAGAAATAGAGTGAGAGATGAGAAGGAGGGAGAAAGAAAAGAGAATGAGAGAGAGAGAGAGAGGAGAGAGAAAGAGGAGAGAGAAAGTGAGGGAGAGCAGGTGAGGAGAGAAAGAAAAAGAGAGAGGAGAGTGAGAGGTGACAGAGAAGGAGGGAGAAAGAGAAAAAGAGAAAAGAGAGAAAGAAAGGAGAGAGAAGGAGCGAGAGGTTATCACTGCTGGAGCGCTCTGTTCTTTTTTCATCTCGGTTCCTATATTTGTGCACAGGATTAAAACTGATTTCTAGTTCTTTTCTGCTCTGTGGTTTTCCCTCTACATTCGTGCTAGAGAAGGACATTCTGGCTCTGGTCACAGAGTGGGACAACTGGCCTCCGGACAATTCAGCAATTCGGTTTCATTGTTGAAAAATGACGTAAACGCCGATTCTCATTTGGGTGCCGCCCGTCTCCATTGTTTGCATCCTTTCCTTCACGCTCCTATCCCACCGTTTCTTTGCTATCGGTGCAAACCCTTGTCCCCTGCAGTCAGTGGCCCAAGACCTCTCTGGCCATCCCGGTTAAATGAGGAAAAAGACTAACGGGGAACCGGTTTATCAACGGGGGAAGGCCAGGCGTTGTCGGCAAGGATCCAACGTCCGAAGAGATGGTAAAAAGATTAATAGCTGATGGAGATTCGTTATCCCTTCGTCCAGCGCTGACCGGATCGGGATTCGTGGCTCTCTTCCATTCTGTACAGGGGAGATAGTGGTCAGCCTGACTGAACGTCCAATGGAAAACGAGGCCACCGTCACAAAACCGCCTTGGAGGTCATCTAGTCCCTCAAAACATGTGTCACAACCAACAATGTGTGATTCCAGCCGGCACACAATTTATTGAGGTTTTTGACCTCTGGTAGGCCAACCACAGATAAATCCAACAAAAGTTTCAGAAGGAAACAGAACATTTAGTTCAACTACATATGCTAGTTCTGTAGCGACTCAGGAAATAGGCCCGGGAAAGGTTTTGTGGCTTCCGGTGTTTTCTTTTCTGTGGGGAACAGGTCCAAATGGCTCTTTTGAGTTTTTAAGAGACCGTCTCCTGCCCCATACATCCCTTCGTCCGATCCGATCCCACAGAGAGGGCCTTCTCAGGGTACCGTAGGCCGGACAATGCCGACTGGCGACACCTAGGGGAAGAGCCTTCTCTGTGGCGGGCGCTGCCCTTTGGAACAACCTCCCCCCTGAACTTCGTACCATCTCGGACCTCCGCCTCTTCCGCCAGTGTCTAAAGACACATCTCTTTCAGCAAGCCGGCCTAGCGTAACCTCCCGTTGGGGCTATTTTAGTTAGTTTTAAATTGGGGGTTTTAATTTGGATTTTAGCATAGGACCGTAATTTAATATGTTTTTAAATTTTGCATTTTGCCATTTTATATGTTTTAATTCCTGTGCGCCGCCCTGGGTCCTTCGTGGAGAAGGGCGGGATATAAATTTAATTAAATAAAGAAATAAAAAATAAATAAAATAAATAAATAAGGTTGCTGCCCCCTGCTCTGGACGATTTGCATCTCTTCCCGGAAAAATAACACCAAAACATGATTTAATGGAATACGCCGAGCCCCAGGCGAAAAAAAAGAAAGAAAGACAATCCAGACCTTGCCAAACTAAATATAAGAATGTTATTTTTTTTCCCCTTCTCCAAATTACACTGAATGGATCACCCGTTTTCATTCAGCCTTATCTGGCACGGGTCAGCCTTCCCCCCACCCCATACCCCAGATTGAGCTTACTTTCAATTTACTTTTGGAATCAAATAAATAAAATAGTTCTCTCCGTGCAAAGGAATCCGTTTCCTGTCATTCCATACGAATGGGGAAGTTGGGAAGATTGAAATAATTTTTGGCCGCCAACCTGAATGGTAGCGGAAATTTTAATGTCTTCCCAAGCCATTTTTTTTTCCACTGACATCAACCAGCCTGCACAATTTGAAGTGATTTATTTTATCAGGCTGAAGTCTGTTGCAAATAGAACATTGCCTCTCTTCCTTTTGTGTCGTCTGGATGATGGGTAGCATAAACTATCTAACAAAATGAAATTCAATGCAGGGGTGAAATCCAGCCGTGTGCAGCAGCTGCCAAAAAAGCCAACACAGTTCTAGGCTGCATCAACAGAGGGAGAGAATCAAGATCACCTGAAGGGTTAATACCACTTTATAAGGCCTTGGTAAGGCCACACTTGAAATATTTGCATTCAGTTTTGGTCGCCACGATGTAGAAAAGACGTGGAGACTCTGGAAAGAGTGCAGAGAAGAGCAACAAAGAGGATTAGGAGACTGGAGGGTGAAACATATGAGGAACGGTTGCAGGAACTGGGTATGTCTAGTTTAATGAGAAGAAGGACCAGGGGAGACATGATAGCAGTGTTCCAATATCAATCAATCAATCAATCAATCAAATGTTTATTTGTATACCGCTCCCTCTCCCTGAAGGGACTCGGGGCGGTGCACAGAGGATATAAAACATAAAAACATATAACAATATAAATATCTAAAATCAGATTAAATTACATTACCCCTTGCTAAAACCTAAAAACCTAAAACACTAAACCCCCTAAAAACCCAATTAAAAATTTAAATTAATAATAATAATAATAACAACAACAACAACAACAATAATAATAATAATAATAATAAAAGTTTAATTTATAACCCGCTCTCTCTCCCCAAAGGGACTTGAGGCGGTGCACAGGGAATTAAAATACATATAAAAATACAAACATAATACAATATAAAATAAAATTAAACTAACCCTGCGCTAAAATCCCATATAAAGCTAAAAATTAATCATTAAAACTCTAAAAAACAGTTGATTATCCTAGGCCGGCCAAGCAGAAAAAGTGTGTTTTTAATTTTTGACGAAATATACAGACTGGAGGTAGGAAAGATAAATTAGGCCAGGCCAGCCTGTTGGAAGAAATAAGTTTTGAGCTTTCGGCGGAAGGAGCAGAGGTCCGGAGTTGTTCTGAGGTCGGGAGGTAGGTCGTTCCATAGGATAGGGCCTGCGACAGAGAAGGCCCTTCCCCTGGGAGTCGCCTGCTGGCATTGCCTAGTGGACGGCACCCGGAGAAATCCCTCTCTGTGCGAGCGAATCGGTCGAAGGGATGTATGGGGCAGGATGCGATCTCGCAGATAGCTAGGTCCCGTGCCAAGGAGCGCTTTGAAGATGGTAACCAGCACCTTGAAGCGCACCTGAAAGACCACAGGCAGCCAATGGAGCTCGCGCAGGAGCGGTGTTATGTGGGAGTGCCTGGGGGCTCCCAGAATTGCCCGCGGAGCCGCATTTTGAACTAGCTGTAGTCTTCGGGTGCACCTCAAGGGAAGCCCCATGTAGAGAGCGTTGCAGTAGTCTAGATGGGATGTCACGAGGGCATGAGTGACCGTGCGGAGAGCATCCCGGTCCAATAGGGGCCGCAACTGGTAAAACATCCCCCTGGCCATGGCTGTCACTTGATCTTCCATGGACAGCTGGGTATCCAGGAGGACGCCCAAGTTGCGTGCCCCATCCACAGGGGCTAGATGTTCCCCCCCTATGGCCAGTGATGGAGAAAACTGGTTGTACCGGGATGCCGGAAGCCACAGCCACTCGGTCTTGGACAGGTTGAGTCTGAGTCTGTTTTTCCCATCCAGATCCGTACTGTTTCCAGGCACCGGGACATCACTTCGACGGCATCGATATCTCAGGGGCTGCCATAAAGAAGAGGGAGTCAAGCTATTCTCCAAGGGCAGAACCTGAGGGCAGAACAAGAAGCAATGTGTGGAAACTAATCAAGGAGAGAAGCAACTTAGAACTGAGGAGAAATTTCCTGTGAGAACAATTAACCAGTGGAACAGAAGTTGCCTGCAGAAGTTGTGAATGCCCCAACACTGGAAGTCTTTAAGAAGATGTTGGATAGCCATTTGTCTGAAACTGTATAAGGTTTCCTGCCTAGGCAGGGGGTTGGACTAGAAGACCTCCAAGGTCCCTTCCAACTCTGCTATTGTATTGTATTGTATTGTATTGTATTGTATTGTATTGTATTGTATTGTATTGTATTGTATTGTATTGTATTGTATTGTATTGTATTGTATTGTATTGTATTGTAAGACCTCCAAGATCCCTTCCATAACTATTCCGATTCAAACATCTAATTGGCAATTTTTTAATTAAAAAACTGCTTTGTCGACACCAGCTCCGGAAAACAGAAGAAGGTATGTTAATGCTACAAATTCACTGCCTGCTTTATACATACAAAGAAAGAAAAATAGGACATAAACAATAAGACTTTTATTTAATCACGTAGGAATGTTGATGAATGTAGTTTAACAAAATGGGGGAGAATTTTACCAAATTTTAGACTGTTTTAGATTGTTATTGAAGAACTACCAGTTAGTAAACAATGAGTTATAATAAGAGCAACGGAAAAATTACGAATAATATATATTATATATTATATATGTAATATATATTTTTTATATATTATATATAAAAGGCTGATGTAATCAGGGAAGCCGGTTAGCTCAAGGCATAGCAAGGCTTGCCTAATACGCTGGAAAGTGCCGGTTCAAATTCCAGTAGAAGAGGTATGGCCAGCTGAAGAAGGCTAAAAAGCCTGAAATAGATCTATCCTGGTCTCTTAATTATTAAATCAGCCCTTAAAAATCTAACACATACCTAAAAAAACAGCAGCAATCTTAATGGGTCTCTGTCTGGATGATCTCTAGGTTGAGTCGAAGGGCAGAGAAGGATGACAGTTTGTCTCCTCCCTTAAACGGGCCTCAAAACAGGAACTGTGAAAATATTCTCTCATATATATATATAGCCCCGGTTCGAATCCCAGTAAGAGTATGACTAGCTGATGAGAGCTAAAAAGCTCGAAATAGATCTATCCTAGTCTCTCTGATTTATTTATTGATCAGCTCATAAAAACTAACACTATATAGGTGTATGTATAATATGCATGTACCTTTGGAATAGACATAATGGATGCCATTATGTGATTATGTTTAAGTAAGGCATGTCTGAAGAAGGAGATAGACCAAATGTGGAATATTAGAGGAGAATTCGGGTATAACAATATTAAGATATACAATGAATCTTTTGATCTAAAATCTATAAAACGAGATTACTCATGAAGAATAATGGTCCTAGAAATGCACAAGAGTTATGTGTAACCAGTCGACATACTTTCCAAAGGATACAAGGTAGAATGATGATTTTTCCTTTTTGGTATTTTTGTTTTATTAAAAAAAAAATTCTTTCCAAAAAAAGAAAGAAAGAAAGAAAGAAAAAGACTATTTTTTTCAGGTAATGCCCGGAAGTAAAATTCTGTGTTCCAGATTCCAGCGAAGCTCAGAGATGTCATTCCCCAAAAATGTCAAGAGGCTCTCGTAACTGTTGGAGCGAAGGACTTCAGAAGACCCATAAAAGGAGAACTATTTACGAAGCACGTTGGTGTTCTCCTTTACTCCTAATTAGGGGTGGGTTTTTTTTAGCTGAATTTCCATTGTCTTCCAGGAAAATCTGCAGCCTCCGAGCAAGGCTGGCTGGCTGACCCATGCAATGATCTCAGATTGCGTGCCGTTTTTGAGTCTTTTCCACCTGATGATAATTACGTATTAATCACGGTGTGAGTCATTGTTATTGCATCGCTGCATGTAATTTAATCCATGCTTCCATAGGCTTGGTAGAAATAGGTAATGGGAAAAAAATGGACTGTTTACGGCAAATGTTTTGTGCTCTCGGGCTAGGGATGAGGTTCTCCAGGCCAACACCCCCACCCCCTGCTCAAGCAGGAGACCCTATACCAGGGGTCTGCAAAGTTGGCTCTTTTAAGACGGGTGGGACTTCAACTCCCAGAATCCCTGCCTTATACCATGGGTCCTCAAACTATGGCCCGCGGGGCGCATGCGGCCCACCAAAGCCATTATCTACGGGATCGGATTCTGCCCCATACATCCTCCTGGCCGATTCGCTCCCACAGAGAGGGACTTCTCCGGGTGCCGTCCACTAGACTTTGTCAGTGGGCGACGCCCAGGGGAAGGGCCTTCTCTGTGGCGGGCCCTGCCCTCTGGAACGACCTTCCCCCCGACATTAGAACAACTTTGGACCTCCGCTCCTTCCGTCAGAAATTAAAAACTCACTTTTTCTGCTTGGCCGGCCTAGGTTAGTCTCTACCTCAGGGGTTAGGAAATGTTAATTTTAAAATGGGAATTTTAGTGCAGGGATAGTTAGATTTAATTTGTTTTTATTGTATTTATGTTTGTATATATTTTATGTTGTTTTAATTTCTCCCTGTGCACCGCTCCGAGTCCCCTCGGGGAGAGGATGCGGTTATAGAAATAAATATTCTATTCTATTCTATTCTATTCTATTCTATTCTATTCTATTCTATTCTATTAATCCCGCCCGCGCAGGACCACAAGTCTGCACTGCCCACATCGCCCTGCCCTAACGCACTAAATTGGCCATGCCCACCTAGTCATATGACTTAGCCACGCCTAGCCAGTCACACGACCACCTAGCCACGCCCCACCCAGCGCAGTCTGAGGGACCGTGAATTGGCCCCCTGTTTAAAAAGTTTTTTTTAAATTTTATTGTAAACTAGCAACAGAAAAAAAACCAGAAATAGGACATTGACAAGACAAAACTACATAGATATAACTGGGAATGACTTACCCCCTATAGGTATACGATTACCAGGTAACATCATATACCATCTTACTACATTTCCAGTTATTCTAGCTATTTCTGTTTATCTATATCTTACATTTATTAATTCTTTATAGTTGTTACTGCTCCATATATTTATTTTATTTACTATTTACATATCTACATTGTATATTTTTCCCTATCGCTCATCCCATAATCTTTTCACCTCTATCCATCCATACCTGTTCAAAAAGTTTGAGGACCCCTGCCCTATACCATTTCAGAATAAAAAGGCTGGCCAATCTCCTCTTTAAAACCTCCAGTGTTGGAGCATTCACAACTTCTGGTGGCAGGCAGTTCCACTGGTGAATTGTTCTCAAGGTAAGGAAAATTTCTCCTTAGTTCTAAGTTGCTTCTCTCCTTGATGAGCTTCCATCCATTGCTTCTTGTCCTGCCTCCTTCAGGGGCTTTGGAGAATTGCTTGACTCCCTCTTCTTTGGGGCAGCCCCTCCAGTATCGGCAGACTGCGATCAAAACTGCTTAGAGAGGGTTATAAATCACTGTAAAGCGGTATTGCTAGGGATCCTTAGGAAGGGTATAGAAAATAAGTCAGCAAGTGTCCTTCTGCCTCTTTATAAATCTATGGGGAGGCCCCATCTGGATGGAGTATTGTGTACAGTTCTGGTCCCCAGACCTTCAGAAGGATATGATGGAAATGGAGAAGGTGCAGAGGAGGGCAACCAGAAGGATTAAGGGGGCTGGAACACCTTCCTTACCATCTGAGGCTGCAACGGCTGGGCCTCTTCACTCTAGAACGACGGCGCCTGAGAGGTGACCTGATTGAAGTCTATAAAATCATGCACGGTGTAGACAAAGTAGAAAAGGGAAAACTGTTTTCCCTATCGCACAACACTAGAACTAGGGGGCACTCCATGAAACTTTTGGAAGTTAGACCTCAAACAAATAAGAGGAAGGATTTTTTCACCCAGAGGATCCCTGGTCTATGGAACTCCCTGCCAGAAGAAGGGGTGACAGCTGTCAGCCTCGACACCTTTAAGAAAGGACGAGAGGAGTTCGTGGAGAACAAGGGTATCCATGGCTATCATGATGGATGCCTAAGGACACCCTCCGGGATGGAGAGATAGGCAGGATGTCTCTCAAGGCCATTTGCAGGGAATCCTAAGCAGGTGAAGACATCTGCTTGGGAAGACCCTGAAGCAAATGGGAAGCCACTGTGGGAGACAGAAGGCTGGACTGGATGGGCTGTGGCCTCTTCCAGCAAGGCTGTTCTTAGGTTCTTATGTTCTTATGGTATATAAGTGAATGCTGCTATTGCTGTTGATGTCGTGTCGCTTGGCTGGGATGAGTTTCAATTTTCCTTGATATTCTTGGCTTAAGGTATGAGTTCTTCCTTGGTTGCAACCAACACCCATATAAACAGATAAATAAACATCACGATTAATGCTAGAACAACAAGCAAGCAGTAAACAGCATTCCAATCCAAAAGCAATGGAAAAATGGAGAGGGAGCAAGAAATATACTTACAATGGGAAACTAGTGAGATTTAAAGACAGAATCACAAATTGGGGGCGTGTAAGGCTGTATAATTATATAAATACAATGATGAGAATAGCTGGGAATTGTAACCAGGTCTACATCTCGGCCAAAAATAGGCTGAGGTGTGTGTTTGTGTTTTAAAAGTACAATTATATGTATACTTTTTTTGTTCTCTTTAGTCTAGGTCAGGGGTCTGCAAAGTCGGCTCTTTTAAGACTGGTGGACTTCAACTCCCAGAATTCCCAAGCCAGCTGGCTGGGGAATTCTGGGAGTTGAAGTCCACCAGTCTTAAAAGAGCCGACTTTGCAGACCCCTGCTCTAGGTCAACATTAAATATGTATATCGAAAAGGAATTATAAATACCATCAACATAAAAGGGAGCTTACTCAGAAGCTGAAATAGACCAAGTAAATGAGATAAAGAGTGGGAAGAAGAGGAGAGAGGGCAAGGGGGGAGGGAGAGGAGGAGAGAAAGGAGGAGTGGAAAGGGGAGAGAGGAGAAGGAGAGAGGAAGGGGAAATAGAGGAGAGAGAGGGAAGAAGAGAGGGATAGGAGAAAGGGCAAGGGGGAAGGGAGAGGAGGAGAGAAAGGAGGAGTGGAAAGAGGAGAGAGGAGGAGAGAGGAAGGGGAAATAGAGGAGAGAGAGGGAAGAAGAGAGGGATAGGAGAAAGGGCAAGGGGGAAGGGAGAGGAGGAGAGAAAGGAGGAGTGGAAAGAGGAGAGAGGAGAAGGAGAGAGGAAGGGGAAATAGAGGAGGGAGAGGGAAGAAGAGAGGGATAGGAGAAAGGGCAAGGGGGAAGGGAGAGGAGGAGACAAAGAAGGAGTGGAAAGGGGAGAGAGGAGAAGGAGAGAGGAAGGGGAAATAGAGGAGAGAGAGGGAAGAAGAGAGGGATAGGAGAGAGGGCAAGGGGGAAGGGAGAGGAGGAGAGAAAGAAGGAGTGGAAAGGGGAGAGAGGAGAAGGATAGAGGAAGGGGTAATAGAGGAGAGAGAGGGAAGAAGAGAGGGATAGGAGAGAGGGCAAGGGGGAAGGGAGAGGAGGAGAGAAAGGAGGAGTGGAAAGGGGAGAGAGGAGAAGGAGAGAGGAAGGGGAAATAGAGGAGAGAGAGGGAAGAAGAGAGGGATAGGAGAAAGGGCAAGGGGGAAGGGAGAGAGAGGAGAGAAAGGAGGAGTGGAAAGAGGAGAGAGGAGAAGGAGAGAGGAAGGGGAAATAGAGGAGAGAGAGGGAAGAAGAGAGGGATAGGAGAGAGGGCAAGGGGGAAGGGAGAGGAGGAGAGAAAGAAGGAGTGGAAAGGGGAGAGAGGAGAAGGATAGAGGAAGGGGTAATAGAGGAGAGAGAGGGAAGAAGAGAGGGATAGGAGAGAGGGCAAGGGGGAAGGGAGAGGAGGAGAGAAAGGAGGAGTGGAAAGGGGAGAGAGGAGAAGGAGAGAGGAAGGGGAAATAGAGGAGAGAGAGGGAAGAAGAGAGGGATAGGAGAAAGGGCAAGGGGGAAGGGAGAGAAGGAGAGAAAGGAGGAGTGGAAAGAGGAGAGAGGAGAAGGAGAGAGGAAGGGGAAATAGAGGAGAAAGAGGGAAGAAGAGAGGGATAGGAGAGAGGGCAAGGGGGAAGGGAGAGGAGGAGAGAAAGGAGGAGTGGAAAGGGGAGAGAGGAGAAGGAGAGAGGAAGGGGAAATAGAGGAGCGAGAGGGAAGAAGAGAGGGATAGGAGAAAGGGCAAGGGGGAAGGGAGAGGAGGAGAGAAAGGAGGAGTGGAAAGAGGAGAGAGGAGAAGGAGAGAGGAAAGGGAAATAGAGGAGAGAGAGGGAGGAAGAGAGGGATAGGAGAAAGGGCAAGGGGGAAGGGAGAGGAGGAGAGAAAGGAGGAGTGGAAAGAGGAGAGAGGAGAAGGAGAGAGGAAGGGGAAATAGAGGAGAGAGAGGGAAGAAGAGAGGGATAGGAGAAAGGGCAAGGGGGGAAGGGAGAGGAGGAGAGAAAGAAGGAGTGGAAAGAGGAGAGAGGAGAAGGAGAGAGAAAGGGGAAATAGAGGAGAGAGAGGCAAGAAGAGAGGGATAGGAGAAAGGGCAGGGGGGAGGGAGAGGAGGAGAGAAAGGAGGAGTGGAAAGAGGAGAGAGGAGAAGGAGAGAGGAAGGGGAAATAGAGGAGAGAGAGGGAAGAAGAGAGGGATAGGAGAAAGGGCAGGGGGGAAGGGAGAGGAGGAGAGAAAGGAGGAGTGGAAAGAGGAGAGAGGAGAAGGAGAGAGGAAGGGGAAATAGAGGAGAGAGAGGGAAGAAGAGAGGGATAGGAGAAAGGGCAAGGGGGAAGGGAGAGGAGGAGACAAAGAAGGAGTGGAAAGAGGAGAGAGGAGAAGGAGAGAGGAAGGGGAAATAGAGGAGAGAGAGGGAAGAAGAGAGGGATAGGAGAGAGGGCAAGGGGGAAGGGAGAGGAGGAGAGAAAGGAGGAGTGGAAAGAGGAGAGTGGAGAAGGAGAGAGGAAGGGGAAATAGAGGAGAGAGAGGGAAGAAGAGAGGGATAGGAGAAAGGGCAAGGGGGAAGGGAGAGGAGGAGAGAAAGGAGGAGTGGAAAGAGGGGAGAGGAGAAGGAGAGAGGAAGGGGAAATAGAGGAGAGAGAGGGAAGAAGAGAGGGATAGGAGAAAGGGCAAGGGGGAAGGGAGAGGAGGAGAGAAAGGAGGAGTGGAAAGAGGAGAGAGGAGAAGGAGAGAGGAAGGGGAAATAGAGGAGAGAGAGGGAAGAAGAGAGGGATAGGAGAAAGGGCAAGGAGGAAGGGAGAGGAGGAGAGAAAGGAGGAGTGGAAAGAGGAGAGAGGAGAAGGAGAGAGGAAGGGGAAATAGAGGAGAGAGAGGGAAGAAGAGAGGGATAGGAGAAAGGGCAAGGGGGAAGGGAGAGGAGGAGAGAAAGGAGGAGTGGAAAGAGGAGAGAGGAGAAGGAGAGAGGAAGGGGAAATAGAGGAGAGAGAGGGAAGAAGAGAGGGATAGGAGAAAGGTCAAGGGGGAAGGGAGAGGAGGAGACAAAGAAGGAGTGCAAAGAGGAGAGGAGAAGGAGAGAGGAAGGAGAAATAGAGGAGCGAGAGGGAAGAAGAGAGGGATAGGAGAAAGGGCAAAGGGGAAGGGAGAGGAGGAGAGAAAGGAGGAGTGGAAAGGGGAGGGAGGAGAAGGAGAGAGGAAGGGGAAATAGAGGAGAGAGGGAAGAAGAGAGGGATAGGAGAAAGGGCAAGGGGGAAGGGAGAGGAGGAGAGAAAGGAGGAGTGGAAAGAGAAGAGAGGAGAAGGAGAGAGGAAGGGGAAATAGAGGAGAGAGGGAAGAAGAGAGGGATAGGAGAAAGGGCAAGGGGGAAGGGAGAGGAGGAGAGAAAGAAGGAGTGGAAAGGGGAGGGAGGAGAAGGAGAGAGGAAGGGGAAATAGAGGAGAGAGGGAAGAAGAGAGGGATAGGAGAAAGGGCAAGGGGGAAGGGAGAGGAGGAGAGAAAGGAGGAGTGGAAAGGGGAGGGAGGAGAAGGAGAGAGGAAGGGGAAATAGAGGAGAGAGAGGGAAGAAGAGAGGGATAGGAGAGAGGGCAAGAGGGAAGGGAGAGGAGGAGAGAAAGGAGGAGTGGAAAGAGGAGAGGGGAGAAGGAGAGAGGAAGGGGAAATAGAGGAGAGAGAGGGAAGGAGAGAGGGATAGGAGAGAGGGCAAGGGGGAAGGGAGAGGAGGAGAGAAAGGAGGAGTGGAAAGAGGAGGAGAGAGGAAGGGGAAATAGAGGAGAGAGAGGGAAGAAGAGAGGGATAGGAGAGAGGGGAAGGGGTAAGGGAGAGGAGGAGAGAAAGAAGGAGTGGAAAGGGGAGAGAGGAGAAGGAGAGAGGAAGGAGAAATAGAAAAGAGAAGGATGACAGAGGGAAGAAAGGAGGTAGGGAGGAGGAGAGAGGGAGAAGAAAGTGATGGATAAGGTACAAATAGGGTGTATGAAGAGCAGAAGAGCCAATAATTGTTTTGGGGAGTTGTCGGTAAGGTGAATTGATGTAAACATTTAATAATACAATATGATGTTGGCTATGTAATAGTGTACATGTGATTATATGTTTTGAAAATGGAAAAATAAAAACACAACAAGAATTGGACAAAATAATAACATGGAGAGAAGAAAAAAGGCCCCCAGGCCCAGAAACCAGGAGATTGTGAGTTCTAGTCCTATTTTGGGCACCGCTGGATGACCTTAGACCAGGGGTCTGCAAAGTCGGCTCTTTTAAGACTGGTGGACTTCAACTCCCAGAGTTCCCCAGCCAGCTATGCTGGCTGGGGAACTCTGGGAGTTGAAGTCCACCAGTCTTAAAAGAGCCGACTTTGCAGACCCCTGCCTTAGACCAATAAACTGAGAAGGAATCCAGAGCAAAGCCACTTCTAACAAATCCTATTCATACATCTGTCAGGGTCTGAGTTGTCCAATGACGAAATTCCCAAACATTCCTTAGCTGTGTTAGATTTGGCCTGGTGTAAAATAATATTTCCTGGATGACATTGCCGATGAATTGGTCATAGGTTGAGGGATGAAAGGATTTTCGTGATTCCTTCTAGCTGCCTCTGGACTTTCAGGCCTATAAAGTCGAGGGTTTTGCTCATCTCCAAGCCAAGAAAAGTCAGCGTGTCCTCTGCTTGTTAACAACTTGGATTACCAAGAATTTCTTTGGATTACCAAGAATTTCTGTCCTACTTTGAGCCAGTCACGCAAGCAAGTTTTGACCCCCTTGGCCGTCCGACTTTTTCTTCTGTCATCGCTGAGCAAGCATTATGAATGCTTGAGAAAGGTCATTTCTCAATCTGGACTTGAATGCACAGGATAGAATTATTAAACAACCATCAGATCATTTATTGTTCCCTACCCTCCTCCTGTGAACATTGCCACGATTTCTAATGTTGGATTTTCCCAGAGGGAGCCCCCTGGTGGAGTGCTGTGAAGCCGTTACCATGGCAACTCCACAGCGCTGTACGGTAGAAGCCATTTTAAGACAGTAAGGTAGAAGCCATTTGAGGCACAACTGGCTGTATCTTAACAGAACATCCCCACAAGGGGTGTTAGGGCGCTGTACAGTAGAAGCCATTTTAAGACAGTACAGTAGAAGCCGTTTTGAGGCACAACAGGCTGTATCTTAACAGAACACTCCCACAAGGGGTATTAGGGCACTATGCAGTAGAAGCCATTTTAAGACAGTACAGCAGAAGCCATTTTGAGGCACAACAGGCTGTATCTTAACAGAACGCCCCCCCCCAAAGGGGTGTTAGTGGCGTCTTACCCCTACAGTATTTTTCTCCAGAGTAAGTCATCTGTGTACCAAGTTTGGTTGAAATTGCTCCAGGCGTTCCAGAGTTATGCGCAATAAATCAATCCAAACCAACCACCCAAAACTGGAAGCCTTCCAGAAGAGACTGGACAACCACTTGTCAGAAATGGTATAAGGTCTCCTGCTTGAGCAGGGGGTTGGACTAGAAGACCTCCAAGGTCCCTTCCAACTCTATTTTTCTATGTTCCATGACTACCTGTATTATAAGGCCCTCATAGCTTTTTTTCAGTTCTATTATAACTTCAAGCAGTCAGTAAACTAACGGCTGTTAAGTCAAGAACTACCCACATTCTTGAGTTCCTTGTTCAGTGACAGAGAGTTTATTCCTTGAAACAGGATGTGGACCAATGTTTGTTTTGCAACACGCTTACATTTTAAGGTCGGTGAAACACATCTGGACATTACATGCATGTATTCCTCCTGTTTCTGCTCATAATTTCTTAGAAACCAGAGAAATGTGTGTGAAAAAATCCGGTTTCCATTTAAACCCAGTAACATTTCTCTCTCTTTTTTTTTATCGGTATGATTTCTTAGTCACCTTACCAGAAATAAACCAACAACCCACCAAATCCAAATAAATCATTTTCTAAAGAAATATGAAAATATAAGCCTTGGATGATTGACCTGAATACATCCTGAATCATAAAGAGCAGCAATGAATTTTCATGGGTTTGTCAAAAACAGATCATGCCAGATTACTCTTACTGCATTCTTTGACAATGTGACAAAATTAGTGGACCAGAGGAATGCTGCTGATATAGTTTACTTGGACTTCAGTAAGGCCTTTGACAAGGCAGACCATAACTTACTACTTGAAAAAGTAGAAGAATGTGGGTTAAATAGCATCACCACCATCTGCAGCTCTTTTACTTTCGATGACTAAACTTTATACTTCTCTGACTCTTCTCCCTTAATATGACTTGTGCTTTGACTGAAAACTTATTATTCATATATTTTTGACTAATCATCATGGGGTTCCCCCCTCCTTCCCTTGTTTTGACTTCGCCTGCCTGTTTTGAAGTGCAAAATTTCTCAATTTCTTATTTGATTTCCTCTTGAGTTTTACGTCAAATAACTGCAAAAGCAGCCCCATTACTCGAAGCTCAAAGAGCCGTCACGTGACTAGAAGGGGGCCGATGGTCGGAACTTCGAATCCAGTAGAGCAGGGGTCTCCAACCTTTGCAACTTTAAGTCTGAAGGACTTCAGCTCCCAGAATTCTCCAGCCAGCAAAGCAAAGCTGGCTGGAGAAGTCTGGGAGCTGAAGTCCTTCAGACTTAAAGTTGCAAAGGTTGGAACATTTAGGCAAGAAAAACGAAATGCACAGGGACAGCACAGGTGGTACCTTGCTCAATAGCAGTAACTGTGAGAGGGATCTTGGAGTCCTAGTGGACAACCATTGAAATAGGAGCCAGCCGTGGGCAGCAGCTGCCCAAAAAGCCAACACAGTTCTAGGCTGCATCAACAGAGGGAGAGAATCAAGATCCCGTGAAGGGTTAATGCCACTTTATAAGGCCTTGGGAATATTTGCACCCAGTTTTGGTCACCACAATGTATAAAAGATGCGGAGACTGGAAAGAGTGGAGAGAAGAGCTAAGCAATCAGTCATTGTTGTGGCTTGCCAGCTGCCGGTCCCTCCAGCAGCCAAATCAGAGGAAGAGGAAGAGGGAAGAGGAGGAGGTGTGGGAGTCAGGGTCAGCATCAAGGCAAGCTGAGAGCTGCAAAGGGGAAGAGGGAATGGAGCTGTCAGAGAGAGAAAGAGAGAGAGGGAGAGAGGGAGAGAGGGAGGGAGGGAGAGAGGGAGATGGGCAGAGCCTGGCCCATCTGTCAGCCCTCAGATGGAGAGTCTACAGCCCCAAGGTGTGGAGGTGGCTGATGAGGAAGAGGAGGAACAGCTGGGTCCAGTCCCTGACACACAGATGCACAGAAGGCAGAGGAGAGGAGAACAGTGGAAATCTATGGGCCGGTCCTTGGGATGGAAGAGCCACCGCTGCTAGCAAAGCCCCACCCTAACTCTGGGGATAAAAGGCAGGGGGCAGAGATGAATACGTGTGGCAGAGGAGAGGGGAGCAGTGGAAATCTATGGGGCGATCCTTGGGACGGAAGAGCCACCGCTGCTAGCAAAGCCCCACCCTAGCTCTGGGGATAAAAGGCAGGGGGCAGAGATGAATACGTGTGGCAGAGGAGAGGAGAGCAGTGAAAATCTATGGGCCGGTCCTTGAGACGGAAGAGCTACTGCTGCTAGCAAAGCCCCACCCTAGCTCTGAGGATAAAAGGCAGGGGGCAGAGATGAATAGACGTGACAGAGGAGAGGAGAACAGTGGAAATCTATGGGCCGGTCCTTGAGACGGAAGAGCTACTGCTGCTAGAGAATACAATACAATACAATACAATCCTTCTCTTCATCAAGCTAGACATACCCAGCTCCTGCAGCCGTTCTTCATATGTCTTGGTCTCCAGTCCCCTAATCATCTTGGTTGCCCTTCTCTGCACTCTTCCCTAGCCCCTCCCTAGCACTGGGAATAAGAGGCAAAGGGCGGAGATGAATAGATGTGGGCAGATAATTATTCATCTTCTGGCCCGATGGACTTGTTAGCCTTTGGTGAGAGGGAAACATTTTGCTGGGGCTGCCGTCACTCCTAATTAAATAAATCCTTAAGTTAACTTCAGAGGGTTTGTCATATGTGGGAAACTGGGTCAGAGCAGTTATAAATCAAGGACCTACCTAGAGAGGCTCGTAAAAAGGAGGCAAAATTCACTTTACAACTGCCTTAGCAATGGAAATTTTGCGCTCAGTTGAGGTCGTATGTTGAGGACCATGTCAGATCTGCCAACCTCTACTTCAACCTCGAAGTAGACATGATCTTTTTGTTCCATTTGTCGAGAAAGGTCTAATTTTATTAGAAGTGCGTCGCAGTAACGCAAAGCCAGAACTGAGAATCGAGCGCCAAAATTCGTAAGTTCAACTCTTTCCTCCTTAAACTGCCTCCCATAGTTGACCCTCCCATGACCAATCAGGTTCAAGCAAGATGTTTTCAGATTGGTCAGTTCAAGCCTAGGTTGCTGTTGTGGCCCAGCAGGGACTGGCTCAGCTGATGATGGACTCTGATAGTGAGGAACCATATGAGTCTGCCCTGGAGGCTGAGGAAGACCCTGGGGGAGTGTTCCGAGTCAGAGCAGGGACCAGAGAGGCTGGTTGGCTACCAGGAGGCGCCTGAGTCAGGGAGCAGTGGGGAGGATCAAAGACAGTTTGTCCCTGATGCTAGAATGCGAAGAGCTGAGAGGCGGAGGCAGCAACTCTGGAGGCAGACTCACTGAAGGTGATTAGGCACCAGGTGGTTGTTGATTGGCCCCTCCCGGAGAGCTTATAGGTGAGACGATGGGAGGGGACATTTGCAGGAAACAACCGTTCAGTGAAGGAGTCATGAATGTCTCTGTGAGTTGAAGCCTGTGCCCGTTCAGTTTCCTGTGAGTTTGAAGGCTTGTGTGAAAGTTTTGCTGAGAAGCCAAGCCTGTGCCGTGAGTTTCTGGGCTCTCAGCCAAGGGACTGCTTATCTTGCTTAGGAACGGTGGCAAACAGCCAAGTTTGGGCTCTTGTTTATTCCGAGGCCGCGGACAGAACAGGTTGCTATACAGCTGCTTTCTTCCCCCAGTCCAGTGACCTTGAAGCAGCATCTCGGGAAGATACATCAGCTACTTTCGCTTTCCCCCAAGCAACCTCCCTCCCATCCACCCACCCCAGAGCTCATGGCACTGTCACTACATGGTGGCGAAGCACAAGCACGCATAAAGTGGCAGCGGACAGACTACCTGCAATGCTCGATAGCCCCTCTCTGACTACCATACCCAAAACGCTATTGAGTAATCTGCTCATAGTTGCTTAGGGATCCCCGTAACCACAAGGGATCGTAACCAGAGCTGGGTTCCGGCTTCTTCTACTGCTGGTTCCCTCAGGGATGTGTTTAGGGCGCCTGCACACTTGATGCATGCTACGTGCACATGCACAGGAAGTAAAAATTGCTTCTGAGCATGCACAGAAGCAAAAAACAAGATGGCGTCGCCATAGGCGCAGCTGATAGAACCAGTTCGGGGGCGTGGCCAGCCATTTTACTACCTTCTTGGCCAAACCGGTAGGAACCCACCTTTGATCGTAACCACAAAGCCCAGCTGTGGTCCGCAGGGACTCGTTTTTCAACGACTCCAGAGATGTACGTAACAAACACACACACAAATAAAGCTGTCCCAATCTTTGCTGGTAATTACAACGAACTTACAAAATTGCAACCAGATGAATTTATTGTACGCAAGAGAATTGTGGGAATAAATACCCAGAAAAACATTTGGAAGCCATTTGGAACGTAACCATCGTGATAGAAAGGGGTTTAGAAATACAGCGAAGAAGAAAATACTACAAAGGATCAACATAGAAGTTGGGTCTCTTCCAAACCCCCAATGCCCTGGCTTTGATTAAACCCAGGCTGCTGTTCTTCCCACATCTTTCATTATCCTTGAAGGCTTTCCAAGAAATCGAGTGGTTTTTTGTTTTTTTTTTGGTTTGTGTTTTTACTGTAGAGGGGTTACTGTAAGTGGCTTAATGTTCTCGTTATTTTTGGTGAAGGGTTTTTTTTTAATTTTAATTTTTTTAAAAATGTAATACATTTTATTTGCAAACATATAAAATACACAAAACGTAGAGCATACACTACATTTACACCATACAATGTATGGCAAAAAAATATAGAGCATGCATTGGCTGGCAGGGCAATTAAAAGGGGGGAAAAATTGATGTGCTTCATCATGAGCTAAGGCAGGGGTTTGCAAAGTCGGCTCTTTTAAGACTGGTGGACTTTAACTCCCTTATTTTTATTTATTTTATTTTATTAAATTTATACCCCACCCTTCTCCAAACGGACCCTATGCTGGCTGGGGAATTCTGGGAGTTGAAGTCCACCAGTCTTAAAAGAGCCGACTTTGCAGACCCCTGAGCTAAGGTAGCGCAGTGGTGAGAGTGCAGCACTGCAGGCTGCTTCAGCTGACTTCTAGCTGCAGTTCGGCAGTTCAAATCTCACCAGGCTCCAGGTTGACTCAGCCTTCCGTCCTTCCGAGGTGGGTCAAATGAGGACCCAGATTGTTGGGGGGAGGGGGGCAAGAGGCTGACTCTGTAAACTGCTTAGAGAGGGCTGGAAAGCACTGTGAAGCGGTATATAAGTCTAAGTGCTATTGCTATTCTTATCTCTCTTTCTCCCTCTCTCTCTCTCTCTCTCACACACACACATCTATCTATCTATCTATCTATCTATCTATCTATCTATCTATCTATCTATCTATCTATCTATCTATCTATCTATCTATCTATCTATCTATCTATCGTCTGTCTGTCTATCTATCTATCTATCTATCTATCTATCTATCTATCTATCTATCTATCTATCTATCTATCTATCTATCTATCTATCGTCTGTCTGTCTGTCTATCTATCTATCTATCTATCTATCTATCTATCTATCTATCTATCTATCTATCTATCTATCTATCTATCGTCTGTCTGTCTGTCTGTCTGTCTGTCTGTCTGTCTGTCTATCTATCTATCTATCTATCTATCTATCTATCTATCTATCTATCTATCTATCTATCGTCTGTCTGTCTGTCTATCTATCTATCTATCTATCTATCTATCTATCTATCTATCTATCTATCTATCTATATCTATCTATCATCTATCTATCTATCTATCGTCTGTCTGTCTGTCTGTCTGTCTGTCTGTCTGTCTATCTATCTATCATCTATCTATCTATCTATCTATCTATCTATCTATCTATCTATCTATCTATCTATCTATCTATCTATCGTCTGTCTGTCTGTCTATCTATCTATCTATCTATCTATCTATCTATCTATCTATCTATCTATCTATCTATCTATCTATCTATCTATCTATCTATCTATATCTATCTATCATCTATCTATCTATCGTCTGTCTGTCTGTCTGTCTGTCTGTCTGTCTGTCTATCTATCTATCATCTATCTATCTATCTATCTATCGTCTGTCTGTCTGTCTATCTATCTATCTATCTATCTATCTATCTATCTATCTATCTGTCGTCTGTCTGTCTATCTATCTATCTATCTATCTATCTATCTATCTATCTATCTATCTATCTATCGTCTGTCTGTCTGTCTATCTATCTATCATCGTCTGTCTGTCTGTCTGTCTGTCTGTCTGTCTGTCTGTCTGTCTGTCTATCTATCTATCATCTATCTATCTATCTATCTATCGTCTGTCTGTCTGTCTGTCTGTCTGTCTATCATCTATCTATCTATCTATCTATCATCTATCTATCTATCTATCTATCGTCTGTCTGTCTGTCTGTCTATCTATCTATCATGTCTGTCTGTCTGTCTGTCTGTCTGTCTGTCTGTCTGTCTGTCTGTCTGTCTGTCTGTCTGTCTATCTATCTATCTATCTATCTATCTATCTATCTATCTATCTATCTATCTATCTATCTATCTATCTATCTATCATCTATCCCGATCATTGCCAGGTGATCAGCTTAGGTTTGACTCAGCCTTCCGTCCTTCCGAGGTGGGTCAAATGAGGACCCAGATTGTTGGGGGGGGGCAAGAGGCTGACTCTGTAAACCGCTTAGAGAGGGCTGTAAAAGTGGTATGTAAGTCTCCGTGTTGTTGATAAGTGAAACCCTAAAAAAAAAAAAATCCCTAAAGGTCTTTCCTCTCCTTAACGGCAACCTCCAGATGTGAGGAGTGTGTCAGTAGCACCATTAGCAGATGGGAGCAAAGCCTGCCGTACCAAAATCCTGACTCACATCGAAATGTCATCCAGGAACTTCGAATGAAAATCAAAACAAACAATCAATCGTGACAGCCAGAACCTTTCGCGAAGTTTTAAAAAAGGCAACAGGGTAATTCCCTGGTCGGTCTCCATCCTGGTGCGTCTGACACATCAGAGGGTGGAGGGGGTTACACAACTCTGTTGTTGTTGATGATATGACAACGGCTTTCAACAGAGATCAGGGGAGGAATGGAAAGACAAGCAAAGGTTAAGACGTTGAGTGAATGCTTTGGGTGGGCGTGTCTCAACCGATGGGGATTCTCCATCAGGTGCTCCCCAAAGGTGCTTTTTTTTCAAGAGGCAACTGGACTTCCTGGTTTTTCTTTGAAGACATTTTGCTTCTCATGCAAGAAGCTTCCTCAGCTCTGGCTGGATGGTGTGGAATGGAAGGATTTAATACAATACAATGCAATACAATACAATAGCAGAGTTGGAAGGGACCTTGGAGGTCTTCTAGCCCAACCCCCTGCCTAGGCAGGAAACTCTATACTGTTCCAGAAAAATGGCTATCCAGCATCTTCTTAAAGACTTGCAGTGTTGGGGCATTCCCAACTTCTGGAGGCAACCTCTGTTCCACTGATTAATTGTTCTAACTGTCAGGAAATTTCTTCTCAGTTCTGAGTTGCTTCTCTCCTTCATTAGTTCCCACCCATTGCTTCTTACTCTACCCTTAGGTGCTTTGGAGAATAGCTTGACTCCCTCTTCTTTGGGACAACCCCTGAGATATTGGAAGGCTGCTATCATGTTTCCCCTAGTCCTTCTTTTCATTAAACTAGACCTACCCAGTTCCTGCAACTTTTAATACAATACAATACAATAGCAGAGTTGGAAGGGACCTTGTAGGTCTTCTAGTCCAGCCCCCTGCGTGGGCAAGGACCTTATACCATTTCAGACAAATGGCTATCTAACATCTTTTTAAAGACTTCCAGGGTTGAGGCATTCACAACTTCTGGAGGCAAGCTGTTCCAGAGGTTAATTGTTCTAACTGTCAGGAAATTTCTCCTTAGTTCTAAGTTGCTTCTCTCCTTGATTAGTTTCCACCCATTGCTTCTTGTCCTGCCCCCAGGTGCCTTGGAGAATAGTTTGACTCCCTCTTCTTTGTGGCACCCTCTGAGATATCGGAACACTGCTATCATGTCTCCCCTGGTCCTTCTCTTCATCAAGCTAGACATACCCAGCTCCTGCAACCGTTCTTCATATGTTTTAGTCTCCAGTCCCCTAATCATCTTGGTTGCTCTTCTCTGCACTCTTTCCAGAGTCTCCACGTCTTTTCTACATCGTGGCGACCAAAACTGTATGCAGTATTCCAAGTGTGGCCTTACCAAGGCACTATTCAGTGGCATTAACACTTCACGTGATCTAGATTCTATCTCTCTGTTTATGCAGCCTAGAACTGTGTTGGCTTTTTTGGCAGCTGCTGCACACTGCAGGCTCATATTTAAATGGTTGTCCACTAGGATTCCAAGATCCCTCTCACAGTTGCTACTATTCAGCAAGGTACCACCTATACTGTACCTGTGCATTTTGTTTTTCTTGCCTAAATGTAGAACCTTATTTTTTTCACAATTGAATTTCATTTTATTAGACAGTGCCCAATGTTCAAGTTTGTCAAGATTCTTCTGTATCTTAAGCCTGTTTTCTGGAGTGTTGGCTATTCCTGCCAGCTTGGTGTCGTCTGCAAATTTGATGAGTTCCCCATTTATCCCCTCATCCAAATCATTGATGAAGATGTTGAAGAGTACTGGGCCTAAAACAGAGCCTTGGGGGACTCCACTGCATAGTTCCTTCCATGTAGATGCAGTTCCATTGAGACTACACGTTGACTGCGGTTGGTCAGCCAGTTGCTGGTTCCTCACATTTCTTAGTCTCCAGTCCCCTAATCTTCTTTCTTGCTCTTCGCTGCACTCTTTCTAGAGTCTCCACATCTTTTCTACATCATGGTGACCAAAACTGGATGCAAATATTCCCAGTGTGGCCTTCCTAAGGCCTTATAAAGTGGCATTAATTCTTCAAGTGAACTTGATTCTTTCCCTCTGTTGATGCAGCCTAGAACTGTGTTGGCTTTTTTGGCAGCTGCTGCCCACGGCTGGCTCCTATCTAAATGGTTGTCCACTAGGACTCCAAGATCCCTCTCACTGTTACTACTACTATTGAGCAAGGTACCACATTTCTACTCCTTGCAGACAGCTGGTCATTTGCATTTTTTTTAGAGAGCCGTTGAGGCCACTTGGTGGTTCATCTCTGTCCTCGGGGGTCACCGGAGTGGTGCAAAATTTCCAATCAAAATTGAACAGCCCTTCCTCAACAGAGGGTGAAGGGATACAACATCATCCATCTCCAGTTCTACAGTAAGGTCCTTTCAACAGTTCCCAGAAGGCTCCACACCCATTTGCACCACTCAGGTGTCCCTGAGGACACAGATGAACCTCTAAGTGGCCTCAACGTCTCTCTAAAAGGATGCAAATGACCAGTTCTGTCTGCAAGGAGTATCAATCCTTCCATTCTTCATCCCGTCAGAGCTGAAGAAGCCTCTTGCATGAGAAGTGAAAGTCTTGAAGAGCACAGATAAACCTCCCAGTGGCCTCAACGACCCTCCAAAAGGATGCAAATAACCAGCTGTCTGCAAGGAGTAGAAATCCTTCCGTTCCTCTTTATTCCATCAGAGCTGAAGAATCTGCTTGGATGAGAAGCGAAAGTCTTTAAGAGCACAGATAAATCAGACAACCGGGTGCGAGTCCCTCCTTGTGAAGTGGGGCCTAGGGAAGCAGTTGGGCATGTTAGTTGTATACCTGGCTCCTTGCTATGCAACAACAGCCCTGCCCAAGCTGCTTGAGGTTATAGCCAGGGTGGCGGTTGAGACCCCCAGACTTCTAGTCATGGGGGACTTTAACCTGCCGTCAGCAGGCGAGACCTCTGGTGCAGCTCGGGAGTTCATGGCTTCCATGACAGCCATGGACCTGACCCAGGTAGTTCTGGGCCCTACTCATGAGGGCGGACACATCCTGGATCTCATGTTTGTCTCGGGTCAGTGGAGTAGTGATCTGGGAATAGGGGATTTAGTCATCACACCCTTGTCATGGACAGATCACGCTCTCCTTCGGCTCGACTTTCCGATCGCTACACCTCACTGTGAGGAGGTGGAACCAGACATTCCTATATGGTTCCGCCCCAGGCTCCTGATGGACTCATTAAGGTTCCAGAAGGAGCTTGGGCCAATTCCGGTGGACTTGCTCCGCGACTCGGCTGAGGACTTAGTGACCGCATGGTTAAGTGCGGCCGCGGGAGCCTTGGACCGAGTCGCGCCCTTGCGGCTTCTCTTGCGGCAACGTACCACCTGGGCCCCTTGGTTTACCGAGGAGCTCAGAGGGATGAAACGCCGCAGGAGACGTCTAGAGAGCAGATGGAGATCATCTCACTCTGAAGTCGACCGAACACTAGTAAAAAACCACATTAGGACTTACTTAGTGGCGATAAGGCTGGCCAAACGTGAGTACTGTGCCACCCTTATTGCATCCGCAGATAACCGCCCTGCCGCCCTATTCAAGGTGACCCGCTCCCTCCTCCTACAGAGGCCGCAGGAAGCCCCTTTACAAGGTCGAGCAGAGGAATTTGGGATTTATCTGCAGGAGAAAATCACTCGGATTTGGAGCGAGTTACCCTCCATCGTCAATAGTCCGGTCGAGAAGGCCGGGGCAGGTCTTGTGACACCTTTATGGGAGGAGTTTGATTTTGTTACTACCAAAGATATGGACAAGTTGTCAAAGAGACTCAGGGCCACCACATGTTTATTAGACCCGTGTCCCTCCTGGCTTATACTGGAAGCCTGGGAGACGACACGAGGCTGGCTCCAAGGCATTGTCAACGCATCTTTGAGTGAGGGGTCCTTGCCTGCCGTCTTGAAAGAGGCGGTAGTGAGGCCCCTCCTGAAGAAGCCGTCCCTGGACCCAGCATTATTAGAAAACTTTCGTCCCGTCTCCAACCTTCACTTTCTAGTGAAGGTTGTTGAGAGTGTAGTGGCCCAACAGTTTCCGCGACACTTGGATGAAGTTGACTATCTAGACCCGTGCCAGTCCGGCTTCCGACCCGGGCACAGCACCGAGACGGCATTGGTTGCTTTGGTTGATGACCTCTGGAGGGCACGGGATAGAGGATTTTCCTTGTCCTGTTAGACCTCTCAGCGGCTTTTGATACTATCGACCATGGTATCCTACTGCGCCGACTGGAGGGGTTGGGGCTGGGAGGCACCGTTTTGCGGTGGTTCGCGTCCTACCTCTCTGGTCGGTCACAATATGTGTTGGCAGGGGGGCAGAGGTCGACTTCGAGACCCCTCATATGTGGGGTGCCCCAGGGGTCGGTCCTCTCGCCCCTACTGTTTAACACATATATGAAGCCGCTGGGTGAGATCATCCGTGGTTTCGGGGTGGGATATCATCTGTACGCTGATGATACTCAGCTGTACATATCCACCCCAGACCACCCCAATGATGCCATCGAGGTTATGTCCCGGTGTTTGGAGGCCGTTTGGATCTGGATGGGTAGTAACAAACTCAGGCTCATCCCGTCCAAGACTGAGTGGCTGTGGCTTCCGGCACCCCGTTTCAGCCAGATCATTCCAACTCTGGCCATTGGGGGCGAAACACCGGCCCCCGTGGAGAGGGCGCGCAATTTGGGT
Source organism: Rhabdophis nuchalis (assembly GCA_039707465.1). Classification (NCBI taxonomy): domain Eukaryota; kingdom Metazoa; phylum Chordata; class Lepidosauria; order Squamata; family Natricidae; genus Rhabdophis; species Rhabdophis nuchalis. Next base: position 6,615,031 of record CM077644.1, on the reverse strand, counting down.
GAGAAAGGTCAAGGGGGAAGGGAGAGGAGGAGACAAAGAAGGAGTGCAAAGAGGAGAGAGGAGAAGGAGAGAGGAAGGGGAAATAGAGGAGCGAGAGGGAAGAAGAGAGGGATAGGAGAAAGGGCAAGGGGGAAGGGAGAGGAGGAGAGAAAGGAGGAGTGGAAAGGGGAGGGAGGAGAAGGAGAGAGGAAGGGGAAATAGAGGAGAGAGGGAAGAAGAGAGGGATAGGAGAAAGGGCAAGGGGGAAGGGAGAGGAGGAGAGAAAGGAGGAGTGGAAAGAGGAGAGAGGAGAAGGAGAGAGGAAGGGGAAATAGAGGAGAGAGGGAAGAAGAGAGGGATAGGAGAAAGGGCAAGGGGGAAGGGAGAGGAGGAGAGAAAGAAGGAGTGGAAAGGGGAGGGAGGAGAAGGAGAGAGGAAGGGGAAATAGAGGAGAGAGGGAAGAAGAGAGGGATAGGAGAAAGGGCAAGGGGGAAGGGAGAGGAGGAGAGAAAGGAGGAGTGGAAAGGGGAGGGAGGAGAAGGAGAGAGGAAGGGGAAATAGAGGAGAGAGAGGGAAGAAGAGAGGGATAGGAGAGAGGGCAAGAGGGAAGGGAGAGGAGGAGAGAAAGGAGGAGTGGAAAGAGGAGAGGGGAGAAGGAGAGAGGAAGGGGAAATAGAGGAGAGAGAGGGAAGAAGAGAGGGATAGGAGAGAGGGCAAGGGGGAAGGGAGAGGAGGAGAGAAAGGAGGAGTGGAAAGAGGAGAGAGGAGAAGGAGAGAGGAAGGGGAAATAGAGGAGAGAGAGGGAAGAAAAGAGGGATAGGAGAGAGGGCAAGGAGGAAGGGAGAGGAGGAGAGAAAGGAGGAGTGGAAAGAGGAGAGAGGAGAAGGAGAGAGGAAGTGGAAATAGAGAGAGAGGGAAGAAGAGAGGGATAAGAGAGAGGGCAAGGGGGAAGGGAGAGGAGGAGAGAAAGAAGGAGTGGAAAGAGGAGAGAGGAGAAGGAGAGAGGAAGGGGAAATAGAGGAGAGAGAGGGAAGAAGAGAGGGATAGGAGAGAGGGCAAGGGGGAAGGGAGAGGAGGAGAGAAAGAAGGAGTGGAAAGGGGAGGGAGGAGAAGGAGAGAGGAAGGGGAAATAGAGGAGAGAGGGAAGAAGAGAGGGGTAGGAGAAAGGGCAAGGGGGAAGGGAGAGGAGGAGAGAAAGAAGGAGTGGAAAGGGGAGGGAGGAGAAGGAGAGAGGAAGGGGAAATAGAGGAGAGAGGGAAGAAGAGAGGGATAGGAGAGAGGGCAAGTGGGAAGGAAGAGGAGGAGAGAAAGAAGGAGTGGAAAGGGGAGGTGGAGAAGGAGAGAGGAAGGGGAAATAGAGGAGAGAGAGGGAAGAAGAGAGGGATAGGAGAAAAGGCAAGGGGGAAGGGAGGGGAGGAGAGAAAGGAGGAGTGGAAACAGGAGAGAGGAGAAGGAAAGAGGAAGGGGAAATAGAGGAGAGAGAGGGAACGAGAGAGGGATAGGAGAGAGGGCAAGGGGGAAGGGAGAGGGGGAGAGAAAGGAGGAGTGGAAAGGGGAGAGAGGAGAAGGAGAGAGGAAGGGGAAATAGAGGAGAGAGAGGGAAGAAGAGAGGGATAGGAGAGAGGGCAAGGGGGAAGGGAGAGGAGGAGAGAAAGAAGGAGTGGAAAGAGGAGAGAGGAGAAGGAGAGAGGAAGGGGAAATAGAGGAGAGAGAGGGAAGAAGAGAGGGATAGGAGAGAGGGCAAGGGGGAAGGGAGAGGAGGAGAGAAAGAAGGAGTGGAAAGGGGAGGGAGGAGAAGGACAGAGGAAGGAGAAATAGAGGAGAGAGGGAAGAAGAGAGGGATAGGAGAAAGGGCAAGGGGGAAGGGAGAGGAGGAGAGAAAGAAGGAGTGGAAAGGGGAGGGAGGAGAAGGAGAGAGGAAGGGGAAATAGAGGAGAGAGGGAAGAAGAGAGGGATAGGAGAAAGGGCAAGGGAGAAGGGAGAGGAGGAGAGAAAGAAGGAGTGGAAAGAGGAGGAGAGAGGAAGGGGAAATAGAGGAGAGAGAGGGAAGAAGAGAGGGATAGGAGAGAGGGGAAGGGGTAAGGGAGAGGAGGAGAGAAAGAAGGAGTGGAAAGGGGAGAGAGGAGAAGGAGAGAGGAAGGAGAAATAGAAAAGAGAAGGATGACAGAGGGAAGAAAGGAGGTAGGGAGGAGGAGAGAGGGAGAAGAAAGTGATGGATAAGGTACAAATAGGGTGTATGAAGAGCAGAAGAGCCAATAATTGTTTTGGGGAGTTGTCGGTAAGGTGAATTGATGTAAACATTTAATAATACAATATGATGTTGGCTATGTAATAGTGTACATGTGATTATATGTTTTGAAAATGGAAAAATAAAAACACAACAAGAATTGGACAAAATAATAACATGGAGAGAAGAAAAAAGGCCCCCAGGCCCAGAAACCAGGAGATTGTGAGTTCTAGTCCTATTTTGGGCACCGCTGGATGACCTTAGACCAATAAACTGAGAAGGAATCCAGAGCAAAGCCACTTCTAACAAATCCTATTCATACATCTGTCAGGGTCTGAGTTGTCCAATGACGAAATTCCCAAACATTCCTTAGCTGTGTTAGATTTGGCCTGGTATAAAATAATATTTCCTGGATGACATTGCCGATGAATTGGTCATAGGTTGAGGGATGAAAGGATTTTCGTGATTCCTTCTAGCTGCCTCTGGACTTTCAGGCCTATAAAGTCGAGGGTTTTGCTCATCTCCAAGCCAAGAAAAGTCAGCGTGTCCTCTGCTTGTTAACAACTTGGATTACCAAGAATTTCTTTGGATTACCAAGAATTTCTGTCCTACTTTGAGCCAGTCACGCAAGCAAGTTTTGACCCCCTTGGCCGCCCCCCCCATTGGGGGCGAAACACCGGCCCCCGTGGAGAGGGCGCGCAATTTGGGTGTCCTACTGGACTCCCGGCTGACTATGGAGGACCATGTGGCAGCCGTGGCCAGGGGGACGTTCCTTCAGGTACGCCTGATACGCCAATTGCGTCCCTTACTGGACCGGGGAGCCTTACGCACAGTCACTCAAGCACTCGTCACGTCTTGACTTGACTATTGCAATGCTCTCTACATGGGGCTTCCCTTGAGGTGCATCCGAAGACTACAGTTAGTCCAGAATGCGGCCGCGCGGATAATTACGGGAGCGCCCAAATACTCCCATATAACACCTGTCCTACGCGAGCTCCACTGGCTTCCTGTGGTCTTTCGGGTGCGCTTCAAGGTCCTAACGATCATCTTCAAAATGCTCCATGGTTCGGGACCTAGTTACATGCAAGACCGCCTCCTGCCCCATACATCCCTTGGACCGATACGCTCCTCAGGGTGCCGTCGATCGGACAATGCCGATTGGCGGCGCCCAGGGGGAGAGCCTTCTCTGTGGCAGGACCAACCCTTTGGAACGACCTACCCCCTGAACTCCATACCATTGCTGACCTCCGCCTCTTCCGCAAGTGTCTTAAGACGCACCTCTTCCAACTAGCCGATCTTGCGTAATCCCAACATCGCCAGTTCAAATGAGGACTCTAAAATGTTAACACAGGCCCTTAATTATCCCTGTATTTGTGTGTAATTGATTTAATTTTCTGTACGCCGCCCCGAGTCCCTTGGTGGTGAGATGGGTGCGGGTTATAAATATGAAAAATAAATAAATAAATAAATAAATCTCCCAGTAGCCTCAATGACCCTCTCAAAGGATGCAAATGACCAGTTCTGTCTGCAAGGAATATCAATCCTTCCGTTCCTCGTCATCCAGTCACAGCGGAAGAAGCTCCTTGGATGAGAATTGAAATGTCCTCAAAAGAAAAACAAGAAAGTCCAGTTGCCTCCTGAAAAAGCACCTTTGGGACAACCTTGGCGACTTTAAGTCATGTGGACTTCAACTCCCAGAATCCCCCAGCCAGCACCGCTGGCTGGGGAATTCTGGGAGTTGAAGTCCACACGGTCTAAAGTTCCCAAGGTTGAGAAATACTGCCATAGATGGTCCCTACCTCCCCCCCAAAGTAGACAGGGATCAAATCTTAGATCCCCTAATTGGGGTAACTCTGTGTTCATTATTAAGTACAGGTAGTCCTCGACGTACGACCACAACTGAGCCCAAAATTTATGTCGCTACATGAGGCATTTGTGAAAAGTGAGTTTTGCCCTATTTCACGACCCGAGAAGTGAGTTTTGCCCTATTTCACAACCTGTTTTGAACCGGCGCGATGGGGATGCTGTTGGGGGACGTGTTTGGGTGGGTGGGTGTATTGAATAAACACCTCTAGAAGTCTCGCTGCGCGTGCGGAGCAGCGCATCCAAAGTAATTCCACCCGTCTTTCTCGGCGCGTGGGGGCTGACTCCATCCGAAACAGATGACGGTTGGAGAGGGCTTGGAGAAGAAGCCAAACCGAGGGGCACCTGCCCCACTGCACCTGTCCCCTTGCTGTCCGTGGTCCTGGGAGAATAATTTCAGGGTTGATCATGTGTGTGGCTTGCACGCATGTGAGCGGCTTGGAAACATGCCTAAATAGGACGGCAAAGAGCCCAGGGAAGTGGCCTGGCCCACTCATGGTTTCCACTCTTGCAGACCACCAGAAAAACACCTCTGTTGCTCATTGTGGCCAAATGCAGTGGTAGGATCGCCACAAGCAAGGGCAGTATGCGTCTCACATGTGTGATATGCCTCTAGTCCAGTGGTGGGATTCAAAACTTTTTACTATTGGCTGTGTGGGCGTGGCTTGGTGGGCGTGGCAGGGGGAGGTTACGGCAAACTCCCCATTCCCTCCCGATCAGCTGGGACTCTGGAGGCAGCGAATACATGGGGGGCGTGGCCAGCCAGAGGTGGTATTTGCCGGTTCTCCGAACTACTCAAAATTTCCACCATGCTGTGGGTGTGGCTTGGTGGGCGTGGCAGGGGAGGATTACTGCAAAATCCTCATTTGATCCTCCCGATCAGCTGGGACTTGGGAGGCAGAGAATAGATGGGGCGTGGCCAGCCAGAGGTGGTATTTACCGGTTCTCCAAACTACTCAAAATTTCCACCATGCTGTGGGTGTGGCTTGGTGGGTGTGGCAGGGGAAGATTACTGTCAAATCCCCACTTGACCCTCCCGATCAGCTGAGACTCTGGAGGCAGAGAATACATGGGGGGGCGTGGCCAGCCAGAGGTGGCATTTGCCAGTTCTCCGAACTACTCAATATTTCCGCTACCACCTCTGTTCTAGTCCTCATGGTGCCACTTGTATTCTTATCGTCAGTGAGGTGAGGGAGTTTTATTTATTGTTTCAATTATAGGCCGCTGCCCCCCCCCGCTCCCTCCCCCGGCCACTGAGTGGCCCTAGGCGGCTCACACCATAAGAACATAAGAACAGCCTTGCTGGAAGAGGCCACAGCCCATCTGGTCCAGCCTTCTGTCTCCTACAGTGGCTCCCCATTTGCTTCAGGGTCTTCCCAAGCAGATGTCTTCACCTGCTTATGATTCCTTGAAAATGGCATTGAGAGACATCCTGCCTATCTCTCCAACCCGGAGGGTGTCCTTAGGCATCCATCATGATAGCCATGGATACCCTTGTTCTCCATGAATCTTGATGACGATAGAAAACGTCAAATACTGAAATGATGAATGTGAACAGGGACAAAGGTAGCTCAGGAAGACAGCCGTATATTTTTTTAAGCAAAATAAATGTCCTCCATATGGCGCCGTTCAGAACATTTCGGTCAACGCAGGCCAAGAAAGAGATGGATTCTGGGCAAGGGGCTATTTTGACCCCCCGATAGAATGGCGTGGAATAAAGACGATGTTTGGACTTCAACTCCCAGAATTCCTCAGCCATTTTAAGGGCTTATTTGGGGAGGGGGCAGAAGGATGAATTATAATACAATATAATAGCAGAGTTGGAAGGGACCTTGGAGGTCATCTAGTCCAACCCCTGCCTAGGCAGGAAGCCCCGTACCGTTTCAGACAAATGGCTATCCAACATCCTCTTAAAGACTTCCAGTGTTGGGACTTTCACAATTTCTGGAGGCAAGCTGTTCCACTGGTTAATTGTTCTAACTGTCAGGAAATTTCTTCTCAGTTCTGAGTTGCTTCTCTCCTTGATTAGTTTCCACCCATTGCTTCTTGTCCTGCCCTCAAGTGCTTTGGAGAATAGTTTGACTCCCTCTTCTTTGGGGGGGGGCCTTAAATATTGGAAGACTTCTATCCTGTCTCCCCTGGTCCTTCTTTTCATTAAACTAGACCTACCCAGTTCCTGCAACCGTTCCTCATATGTTTTAGCCTCCAGTCCCCTAGTCCTCTTTGTGGTTCTTCTCTGCACTCTTTCTAGAGTCTCCACATCTTTTCTACATCGTGGTGACCAAAACTGGATGCCGTATTCCAAGTGTGGCCTTCCCAAGGCCTTATAAAGTGGTATTAACCCTTCACAGGATCTTGATTCTCTCCCTCTGTTGATGCAGCCTAGAACTGGGTTGGCTTTTTTGGCAGCTGCTGCCCACGGCTGGCTCCTATTTCAATGGTTGTCCACTAGGACTCCAAGATCCCTCTCACAGTTGCTCCTATTGAGCAAGGTACCACCTATATACTGTACCCTTATCCCAAGCAATACATAGGAGACTACAGGAAGAAGAAAATTTTTTAACAACAGGTGTATTTATTAATATTACTTTTCCTAAAATGCGTACAAGCTTTTAAAAAAATATAAATCTAAGAAAAATAACATCTATGTTCTATAATCTACTCTTTGAAGGGTAGATCTATATGGGTCTTTGAGGCCGTGAGTACAACAGGTAACAAAGTGAATTTACAAAGTCACTCAAAAACAAAGGTAAGGTAGATTTTTGACGTGCGACCAAAGCGGAGCCCAGCATTTCTGTTGCTAAGCAGGACAGTTGTTAAGCGAGCATCTCCCCATTCTACGACCTGCCTTGCTATATTCCAGGGATGGTGAACCTTTTCATGCCAAAAAGGGAGCACACATGCTTGTTGGGGCCACAACCTAAGTTACCCAGGGGTTATGCGCACGCAGGAAAAGGAACTTTTGGTTTCCAGGGCATGCATGGGTGCTGGCTAGCTAGTCTTCCAGTTCCTGGTGTGCATGCATGCAAAACGAACCGCTGGCTGGCAAACCAGCTCTTCTAGTTTCTGGCAGTGCCACACAGGCATGAAGGCCATCTCATCGTCATGCGCACCAGAAACCCAGAAGAGGAAACTCTGCATGTCAGGCAGTGGTGGGTTACATAATTTTTTGGAAACCTCTTCTGTAGGTGTGGTCTGCTTTGTAGGAGTGGCTTGCTGGCCATGTGACTGGGTGGGAGTGGCTTGGCAGCCCTGTGACTGGGTGGGCAGGGCCAACTTGTCAAATGTGGTGAAACTCACTTAACAACGCTCTTGCTTAGCAACCAAAATGTTGGCTCAGGAACTCTGGCATTTGAAGCACGCAAGTCTTAAAGCTGTCAAGTGACAAGGTTGAAGGTTTATTAGTTTTTTATACCGCCCTACTCCCGAAGGACTCAAGGCGGTGTACAGCCAAAGTAAAACAGATATATAAAAGTTTTTTAAAAACAGTTTTAAAAGCATATTAAACAGTTTGGCTTCTCTGAAAATTAAAAAACCAAACAAACCCCGATTCAAATTAATAAAATTCATTAATAAAAAATCATATTTATGGTACAAGGGTACAAGACCTTCGCACCCCTAACCCTTTAGAAAAAAAAACCCCAGGGGTGTTCAAACTTGACAGCTTTAAGACTTGTGGACTTCAACTCCCAGAATTCCACCTCCAGTCATGTTGGCTCAGGAACTCTGGCATTTGAAGCACCCAAGTCTTAAAGCTGTCAAGTTACAAGACCTTTGCACCCCTCACCCTTTAGGAAAAAAAACCCCCAGGGGTGTTCAAACTTGACAGCTCTAAGACTTGTGGACTTCAACTCCCAGAATCCCTCCTCTCGCTCTTCCTCTGGATGATGGGCGGACGGGCGGGGGGAGGGAGCTGGAACCGGTTCTAAACGGCACCGTAGATTTGTGGAACCTCTTCTAGAGAAGAGCTTAGAACTGACAGGAACCCCACCCCTGGTGCCAGGTGGAATGCCACTTCGGTCACCTTTTTCAGTGCCGTTGCCACCGGGAACCATCACTAAATGAAGCGTTGTAAGTCGAGGGCTACCTGTATAATTTTACAAACAGAACGCACATTAGGCATACACTGGAAACAACCAACCACCTTAAACGTGGCTTAAATCTTACTGCAACCACTTGCTCCATCCAATTTCCTGCTGTGGTTTTTCTACACAACTCTCGTAACCTTCACCCGATGGCGAAAAAGCATTTGAGCAGAAAAACTTCTCGGAAGCTCCTGCGCGTGGAAAGGAGGAGGCGCATACCACGGAATAGAACAGAAGAACAGAGTTGGAAGGGATCTTGGAGGTCTTCTAGTCCAACCCCCTCTGCTTTAAGCAGGAATCCCTCCACCACTTCAGACAAATGGTTGTCCAACCTCTTCTTAAAAACTTCCAGTATTGGAGCATTCACAACTTCTGGAGGCCAGCAGTTCCACGGGTTAATTGTTCTCCCTGTCAGGAAATAGTTCAAGTCGAGGCAGTATCTTTGCTTGAAATGTAACAGACCACGATTAGACTAAGAAACCTAGGCAAGCAGACATGGGCCCAATGCAGAATGTGCAATACAGCAATGCAGACACACAGTGATGAGTCCATTCAGCTGCCTGGGATTGGTCCCCTTGGGAAAAAGAATCACAAAAACATCACAAAAATCTTCGCATTTCTCAGAGCTGGCTGGCTAGTCCTCCGTTTACGACCACCGCTGGGATCGCGACGTCCGTTCAGCAAGCCACGGGGTCATTCAGCGAGCTGCGCCCAACTGTGCAAACATTTTTCGCGTGGTCGTGAAGCAAACGGCACAGTCATTAAGCGAATCACACAGATTTCTTCTTGGACTTTGCTTGACGCCTGGGGAGGTCACAAATACCAATTGTGTGCCCCCCCCTCCCGCCCCGGGGAATGCAGCAACCGTCCTAAATCCATGATCCTGTGACCATGGGGATGTTGCGCCGGTCGTTAAGCACGAGGATTGGACGTAAATCGCTTTTCTTTCAGCGCTAAGCAAATAGTCCTTAAGGCGAGGACTGCCTTTGAGGACAGCCCCCCCCCCTGAGAAATTCACATGCTGGAAGAACAAACTTTATTCCTAGAACAGGGGTTCCCCACCTTTTCTGTACCCCCGTACCCCTAGAGAGCTTCTGATATATTCTCGCCCCCCTTACAAAAGTAAATAATTCTATGCACGTAATTAGGCATAAACACAATAATTTTGCAACTTCTAAAGCCACGTTTTTGCACTCACACACAACCAGGAATACTGCACCCCCAGTTGGGGACCCCTGTCCTAGAAGCAAACCAATTAAAAATACTCTAATTCCTAAAAACACCAACAATCTAATCCCTAGAGATTGGGCTATAATATTGACCTTGGAAGAGGGGGGGGGCAGGTGAGCATGCTGACCCAACAGGATCTGGGCTCTTCCCCAACCTCTGACAACCTCCACCCTGGTCATCTACATCAGGGGTCCCCCAATCCTTCATCCGTGGACCGGTACTGGTAGGCGGCGTGGCAGAAACCAGGCCGGGCAGAACAAGCCAAGTCCCATCCACAGGATGCAGGCAGCCCATGAAACCACGCCCCCCTCCGGTCCGTGGACAAATCACGGAATTGGTCCGTGGTGTCCCAAAAGGTTGGGGGGGGGGGCACAGATCTACAGCCCGGGTGTCAAACTCGCGGCGCTACGTTGCCGTCCTGTGACGTATGGTGGCGTTTCCCCCCTTCGTGAAGCTGGGGTGGGCGTGGCCTTCGTGTGACACATCCGGGACGCCAGTTTGACACACAACCCAGATCTACAGGGTCAAAACATTCGCAGCATTCCCCCCCCCCACACACACACAAATACACATTGGCAGAGAGGTAGTTCTCCACTTACGACGAGTAACTTGGTGACCATTCAAAGTTAGGATAGATTTCCCCCAAACGCACACACAAAAAATTGTTTATGACTATATTGCAAAGTTACGGCTGCTGCAGCAGCCTTGGGATCGTTCGCCCTTAGGACCGAACCCATGGATGCTGCAGCACCCACTCCCCCCCCCCCCCACTCTCTATCTCCCTCCCATCCTGTCCCACCAGCCAGGTCCTCACTAGCCTTGGACCTGTTTTTCACACCCAGTGGGCCCCACCCACTCTTCCCACCCCATCACCCGTTAAGGATATACCTTTTGAAGATCCTCAGAACTCCAGAAGATCCTCAGATGATCTCCAGAAGATCCTCAGATCTTTAGAAGACCCCAGATCTCCAGAAGATCCTCAGAATTCCAGAAGACCCTCAGATGATCTCCAGATCCTCAGATCTCCAAAAGATCTCTAGAAGTTCCTCAGATGTCCAGAGGATCCTCAGAAGATCTCCAGAAGACTTTCAGAAGATCTCTAGAAGACTCTCAGATCTCCAAAGACCCAGAAGACTCTCAGATGATCTCCAGATGATCTCCAGAAGATCCTCAGATGATCTCCAGAAGATCCTCAGAGCTCCAGAATATCCTCAGATGATCTCCAGATCCTCAGAACACCAGAAAATCACCAGAAAATCCTTAGATCTCCAGAAGACCCTCAGAAGATCTCCAGAAGACCCTGAGAAGATCTCCGGATCTCACACTGGGGAAGGAGGGAAGGTCACGTTGTCCTCAGCATCCCTGGGCCACCTGGTTGTGTCTCAGAAGTGAAGGCCATTTTCTGAGCATCTGCTAGGGAATTGTGCCCCTCCAAAATGGCGTCTCCTTCTGGGACCCAGCTGGGTGGTCCAAGGATGGAGAGGTCCATTCTGCTTCCCTAGCGCCGTTTGCGCAGGGTTGCGTTGACCACGTTCGAGAAGCCGAATGAACCGGCCCACCCTTCCTTTCCGTAGCCCTTTTTCTTCAAAAAAAAATAAAAATGCCGAATCGAGGATGGGGAAACTGATTTTTCTTTTCTTAAAAAAGAAAACTAGCTTTTTTTTAAATAAATAATGTAACTCAACGATCCAAGTCCACAAATCCATGTACAACCGTTCTATGCCTCCGATACAATCAACCCGGTTACTGAGTGTCCTCGTCAACCCAGCGCGAATCCTCTCAGGACTTTCTGCAGAATGTGTTCCAGCTTCGTCTTCTGCAGGGCTACCTGGACCAGACTCCACGCCTGCTCTTTCCCACGCAGGCCCTTCAGCTGGACCAGGTAGCTATGAAGCTCCACCTGCAGCTCTTCGAGGGACTTCTTCGTCTCCGTCCCCGGGGGAGTTTGGGTGAGCTTCCGATAGAGGCGCCGGAGCTTTCGGGGAGACTTCACTTGGAAGGCGACAAAGTCCAGGGCTGCCTCGTAACACTCCTCGTTGCCTGGAAGAGAAAGAACGGGTGGAGAAACACGTCAGAGAAGAGGTGCTGGGCCTAATGGTTAAAGCGCCAGCCTAGAAAAGCAGGAGACGGTGACTTCTAGCAGGGGTGAAATCAACTGCGTCTGTTAGGATAATTATCCTGATGTTGGGCTGACAATATATCTAAGCCAGGATTAATAAAAGTTATATGTAACTTTAAAAAGTATGTGGAATTTGATTGGCTGTGCTTCCCAGCTCAATTATAAAAAGGCAGCAGGAAACACAGTTCATCCCTTTTGCTTTCCTTTGCTTCCTGATTGCCACTGAGGGAGGAGCTGAAAACTGAAGACGGAAGAAGAGAATCATTGTTTGGACTGGCTGTAAGATAACTGTGTTTTGGTGAAGGACTGTTTATTGTTAGAGGAGTTAGTATCACCGTTTGGAAGAAATATTTTAGTTACATCAAGAGTAAAGACTATTTATTTTTTCTACTATCAGTGTTTTAGAGTTTTTGTGTGGTTTAAGCAACGTATTTCTTGCTGTCCGGTGTATTGCACTATTCCGCCTGTTTATTTTCCAACGGGGGTGTTTTAACAGCGTCAAAACCGGGCGTGATGACATCCAGGTGGGTGGGCGGAGCCTGCTACCGAACGTACCTGCAAAGGTAAGCAAACAGCGGATCCGCTGTGCCATGTGATTTAGCGAAATCCTGCTTTCTAGCTAATATAAATTGCTCGTCACAGCTGATCGTCGGAAAAGCAGGTTTGCCTGAAAAGGTAGCCTTTATTTAGCACTTTTGCTACCAGTTCGGGTGAACCAATCCGAACCGGTAGCATTTCACCCCTGAGTTCTAGTTTCGCCTTAGGCATGAAAGCTGGCTGGGTTACTTTGGGCCAATCACCAGGAGACAGTGAGTTCTAGTCCTTCCTTAGGCATGAAAGCCAGTTAGGTGACTTGGGGTCAATCAGCGGGAGACGGTGAGTTCTAGTCCTTCCTTAGGCACGAAAGCCGGTTAGTGGAGCACCGGCCATGGAAAACATAGGCGCCTACGCACAGCCCATCCAATTACAGCCTCAGAGACTTCATAACAGCGGGAAGTTGTTCTCACTCGCCTGGGCTTCTGCAGAAGCTTCCCTCCGAGCACGGAAGGACCAGTTGGGAGAGGGGCTGTGATCCTGCTCCCGGCTTGTAATTGTGCGGTGCGTGCACGGCTATGTTATTTTTCTAGATTTGTCTGGGACCAGAGGCAGCCACCAAAAGAGCCATATGTGGCTCGCGAGCCATAGGTTCCCGACCCCTGGCTTAACCAATGCAACGATTTGCTTAACCACTGTGGCCAAAAAGGGTTGTAGGATCCCTTAAGAACTGCCAGCTTAGCAATGGAAACTCTGCTCCCAGTTGTTTTTCTAAGTTGAGCTCTACCTGTAAGCCTCAGGTGGGAGGTGTGTGTGTGTCTTACCTGAGCCCTCCTCCAAGCCTTTGTCAACCCTGCAGGCGGTGCAATAGGCGTCGTGGAAATTCGTGCCAGGCACGTTGACCTGAAGGCCCTGCGCGGAGCAGTCCTGGTGCTTCTGGCAGGGGTCTTTGCTGGAAAGCTTGCTGGAAAAACTCCCCTGCGGGCAGACTTGGCACTCGGTGTCTCTTCGTGGGGTGCCTGGAAAAAACACGGAAGCAGAAGAGAAGGTCTGGCTTTCTCTCCATCCAACCTTCGATGGCCGCCACCTTGCGGTCGCCACAGTGCATGCCGAAATCTAGTTATTCAACTTTATATTTTTTTAATTCATATATATAAAAGGATGGACGGATGGATGTACTGTATTTTTCGGAGTATAAGACGCACCAAGGTTTTGAAGAGGCATATCTATATAAATAAAAATGTAACTATGAGTTTGTTCAAAACCGCTAATCTCCGAAAGTCCTGCACCGATCGCTTCCAAATTTTCACACAACGTTCCTTACAAATATGGCACCAATGATATATATAGATTGTGCACATGTCACACCTGTGCCAGGTACACGCAACGTAAATGTAAAAAATTGTTTAAAAAAAGGTAGGTAGATGGATACAGAGAGAGCAGTGGGCCACAGGTATTATGTCATCCCAGTGGGCCACAGGTATTATGTCAAATACTCTGTCCATAAGATTCAAGGAGAAATAGAGTAGGTAGGTAGGCAGCTATAGGGATAGAGAGAGGGAGGGAGAAATGCAGTAGGTAGGTAGGTAGATAGGTAGAGGGATAGAGGGAGATATGCAGTAGATAGGTAGGTAGAGGGATAGAGAGGGAGAGGGAGAAATACAGTAGGCAGACAGGCAGGCAGGCAGGTAGGTAGAGGGATAGAGGGAGAAATGCAGTAGGTAGGTAGGTAGCGGGATAGAGAGGGAGAGGGAGAAATACAGTAGGCAGGCAGGCAGGTAGGTAGAGGGATAGAGGGAGATATGCAGTAGGTAGGTAGGTAGAGGGATAGAGAGGGAGAGGGAGAAATACAGTAGGCAGACAGGCAGGCAGGCAGGTAGGTAGAGGGATAGAGGGAGAAATACAGTAGGTAGGTAGGTAGGTAGGTAGGTAGATAGGTAGGTAGGTTGGTAGAGGGATAGAGAGAGGGTGAAATACAATAGGTAGGTAGGCCATTTAACCAGACTAGGCCACACCAACGCGTGGCCGAGAACGGCTAGTATGATATATATAAAGGCTTTTGCACTCTGCAAACCTCCCCCAAAATGGCTTCTTTTTCTCAAAAATAGACCTGTTTCTCCCCCCTCAAAAAAAGGCTATGTTTACTAGTGGCTATGTTTGATGGACAATTAGTAATTATATTTGTAACTGTAAAGATTGGTGCACAAAAACTCATGATCAAACGACAGGCTGCACAAAATTGAAACTGGCTGTATATTTTATCTGTTTTTATGCTCAAAAATAAAACTTTTTTTTTTTTTAAAAAGGCATGAACAGCCTTTAGGAGGCTTGCAGAGTGCTCCTGGGATGGGGTACGGGCAAAAGAGAAAGGAATGGTCCGTTTTTTGCAAAAACGGGTATGTTTTTCGTTAAAAAAAAAGGGCGGGGGAATGGATAGGCTTTAGGAAGCTTTTAGAGAGCTCCTGGGGACTGGGGCGGTAACATTGAGCAAAGAAAACGGGCTGTTTTTCGCTCATTTCTGCCCTCCCCAGCCCCCAGGAATACTCTGAAAGTCTCCTAAAGGCTCTGCATGGCCGTTTTGGTGAAGGGGGCGGGGTTTCAGGAGGCAAAAAAATGCTGTATTCGGTGTATGATGCACCCAGATTTTCAGCTCCTTTTTTGAGGGAAAAAGGTGCGTCTTATACTCCGAAAAATACGGTATGTTTGTTCCGGCATAACTCTGGAACGCCTCGAGCAATTCTAACCAAACGTGGTACACAGGTGACTTACCCTCTGCAAACAAATACTGTGGGGGTAAGACACCCCTAGCACCTTGGGGTGTGTGTGTGTGTATGTGTGTGCATGTGTGTATGTGTTCCAGCATAACTCTGGAAAGCCTGGGCCTTTAAGGAGAGCGAGTGTGGTGTCCTAGAGCGGCAATTGTTCATAATGTCATGGAAGGAAAGGAAAAGGGAGCCTGATTAGGCCAGTACAGAGGAGAAAGTGGGAGGCATGGAAGGAAGAGGAGAGAAAGAAAGAAAGAAAGAGAGAGAGAGAGAGAGAGAGAGAGAGAGAGAGAGAGAGAGAAAGAAAGAAAGAAAGAAAGAAAGAAAGAAAGAAAGAAAGAAAGAAAGAAAGAAGAGAAAGTGGGAGGCAGGGAAGGAAGAGGGGAGGCAGGGAGAGAGAAAGAAAGAAAGAAAAAAAGAAAGAAAGAAAGAAAGAGAAAGTGGGAGGCATGGAAGGAAGAGGAGGGAAAGAAAGAAAGAAAAAAAGGAAGGAAGGAAATTAGGAGGCAGGGAAGGCAGGGGGGAGGCAGGGAGAGAGAAAGAGGGAGGCAGGGGAGGAAGAGGGGATGCAGGGAGAGAGAAAGAAATAAATAAATAAAGAAATAAAGAAAGAAAGAAAGAAAGAAAGAAAGAAAGAAAGAAAGAAAGAGAAAGTGGGAGGCATGGAAGGAAGAGGGGAGAAAGAAAGAAAGAAAGAAAGAAAGAAAGAAAGAAAGAAAGAAAGAAAGAAAGAAAGAAAGAAAGAAGAAAAAGTGGGAGGCAGGGAAGGAAGAGGGAGGCAGGGAGAGAGAAAGAAAGAGAAAGTGGGAGGCAGGGAAGGAAGAGGGGAGGCAGGGAGAGAGAGAGAGAGAAAGAAAGAAAGAAAGAAAGAAAGAAAGAAAGAAAGAAAGAAAGAAAGAAAGAAAGAAAGAAAGAAAGAAAAAGTGGGAGGCATGGAAGGAAGAGGGGAGAAAGAAAGAAAGAAAGAAAGAAAGAAAGAAAGAAAGAAAGAAAGAAAGAAAGAAAGAAGAAAAAGTGGGAGGCAGGGAATGAAGAGGGAGGCAGGGAGAGAGAAAGAAAGAGAAAGTGGGAGGCAGGGAAGGAAGAGGGGAGGCAGGGAGAGAGAAAGAAAGAAAGAAAGAAAGAAAGAAAGAAAGAAAGAAAGAAAGAAAGAAAGAAACAAAGAAAGAAAGAAAGAAACAAAGAAAAAAGAAAGAAAGAAACAAAGAAAGAAAGAAAGAGAAAGTGGGAGGCATGGAAGGAAGAGGGGAGAAAGAAAGAAAGAACAAAAGAAAGAAAGAAAGAAAGAAAGAAAGAAAGAAAGAAAGAAAGAAAGAAAGAAAAAGAAAGAGAAAGTGGGAGGCAGGGAAGGAAGGTGGGAGGCAGGGAGAAAGAAAGAAACAAAAGAAAGAAAGAGAAGGAAAGAAAGAGGCAGGGAAGGAGGGAGGGAGGCAGGGAGAGAGAGAGAAAGAAAGAAACAAAAGGAAGAAAGAGAAGGAAAGAAAGAAAGAGGCAGGGGAGGAAGTGGGGAGGCAGGGAGAGAGAAAGAAAGAACGAAAGAATGAAAGAACAAAAGAAAGAAAGAAAGAAAGAAAGAAAGAGAAAGTGGAAGGCATGGAAGGAAGAGGGGAGAAAGAAAGAAAGAAAGAAAGAAAGAAAGAAAGAAAGAAAGAAAGAAAGAAAGAAAGAAAGAGAAAGTGGGAGGCATGGAAGGAAGAGGGGAGAAAGAAAGAAAGAAAGAAAGAAAGAAAGAAAGAAAGAAAGAAAGAAAGAAAGAAAGAAAGAAAGAGAAAGTGGGAGGCAGGGAAGGAAGGGGGGAGGCAGGGAGAAAGAAAGAAACAAAAGAAAGAGAAGGAACGAAAGAAAGAGGCAGGGAAGGAGGGAAGGAGACAGGGAGAAGTCACACACCTTAAAATCACTGAGAAGAAGAAACACCCATTTGAAGGGTTGATTGCTCTCTCTCTCTCACACCCACACCCACATCCCTCCCCCCACCCCGCAAGGAACAGGCTGCTGTCCGTCGTCCTCCCCTAAGTACCTACCAGGCTCAACCACTCCGCTTCCTGGCGGGCAAGAGAAGTGCTTCATGCAAAAGAGCGAGTCGGTGTAGTAGCCCGGCTTGCACTCACACAACCGGTTGTGCGTCCGGCTGCACGGCGACACCTCCACCTCCAGGTTGTTGCAGTGGACGTTGCAATACAAGCACCTGTCCAGGTAGTTCCAAAACTGGGTGTAGTGCTCGTTTGCACACGGCTTGCACTCCGTGCCCCTGTCGCGGGTGCAAGGTTTGGCCATGCTGGTCCCTGGGGGGCACTTCTCACACCGCAGCGTCTCGTGGGTGTGGGGGTCTTTCCATTCAAAGGTGGGCCAGGAAGCATGGGTCAGGGTACTCCACAGCAAGACGCCCCAAGTCGCCCACTAGTGACAGGAGGGGAGGGGGGGGGGGAGAAGGAAGACAAGTTAGCAGAGATTCCCAAACAAAGCTAGTCCTCGGCTCACGACCACAATGGAGCCCGAAATTCCCATGGCGAAGCAAGATGGTTATTAAGTGAGTTGTGCCCCGCTTTACGCCCATTCTTGCCACACTTGTACCGCAAACGGCTACAGTTGTTACAATCGGTAACACGGTTGTGAAACGACTTCCCCATTGGCTTTGCTCGGCCGAAGGACGCAAAAGGGGATCAGGTGACTCCCCGGGACGCTGCGACCGTCATAAATCCAAGTCAGTTGCCACATGCCTGAATTTTGATGTGACTGGGGGGTCATAAGTGTGAAAAAGAGTCGTGAATCACTTTTTTCAATGTTGGATGGTCACTAAATATGTAGATGCAATACAACACAATAGCAGAGTTGGAAGGGACCTTGGAGGTCTTCTAGTCCAACCCCCCCGCCTAGGCAGGAAGCCCTATACCGTTTCAGACAAATGGCTATCCAACATCTTCTTAAAGACTTCTTTCTTTCTTTCTTTCTTTCTTTCTTTCTTTCTTTCTTTCTTTCTTTCTTTCTTTCTTTCTTTCTTTCTTTCTTTTTCTTTCTTTCTTTCTTTCTTTCCTTCCTTCCTTCCTTCCTTCTCTCTCCCTCCCTCCCTCCCTCCCTCCCATCCTTTTCCTTCCTTCCTTCCTTCCTTCCCTTCTTCATGCCTTCCTCACTTCTCCCTCCCTCCCTCCCTCTATTTCAATACAATAGAATAGCAGAGTTGGAAGGGACCTTGGAGGTCATCTAGTCCAACTCCCTGCCTAGGCAGGAAACCCTATACCGTTTCAGACAAATGGCTATCCAACATCTTCTTGAAGACTTGCAGTGTTGGGGCATTCACAACTTCCAGAGGCAACTTCTGTTCCACTGATTAATTGTTCTCACTGTCAGGAAATTCCTCCTCAGTTCTAAGTTGCTTCTCTCCTTGATTAGTTTCCACCCATTGCTTCCTTGTTCTGCCCTCAGGTGCCTTGGAGTATAGTTTGACTCCCTCTTCTTTGGGGCAACCCCTGAGATATTGGATGTAAGGACCACCTGTATACATTATGTTTCTTGAGTTCAATTACTTTAACATCTATGGACTTCAATTCCCAGAATTCCCCTAGTCAAAGTTTTTTTAATCAAGAAAATACATAACATGCCCTCCGTTTAAAAATAATGATCAGAATAACAGAGTTGGGAGGGACCTTAGAGGTCATCTATTCCAACCCCCTGCTCGGGCAGGAGATCCCGTGCCATTCCAGACAAATGGCTGTCCGGTCTCTTCTTAAAATCAACACCATAAACTGGAGCCAGGAGTAATTTGGGACCCCACACAGATCACCCAGCAGACATATTAGCTGTGCAGCCCAAGAGGTGCCCAAAACTACTTGTGCCACTGAATTTGGCACCAGTTGTAGCTTCCGGATTCTCTCCAAGGGTTAGCCCCCAAGGAGAGTGCATTGCAGTAGTCAATCTGGGAACTGACCAGGGCAGGTGGGACTGAAGCTTTAAAGCTTCAAATCTAAAGAGTCGAGCCGAGATGGGTGGCAAGCTAGTCTAAAATAAAAATAATGAAAGAAAAATAATGAAAGAAAAATGATAAAAGAAAAATAATAAAAGAAAAACAATAAAAGAAAAATAATAAAAGAAAAATAAATAAAAGAAGACCAAATGAAATCTTATATAAATAAAAATGTAACTATGAGTTTGTTCAAAACCGCTAATCTCTGAAAGTCCTGCACCGATCGCTTCCAAATTTTCACACAACGTTCCTTTGAAATACAGCACCAATGATATATATACAGATTGTGTAGATGTTACACCTGTGCCAGGTACACGCAACGGAAATGTAAAAAAGGTAGGTAGATGGATAGAGAGAGAGCAGTTAGGGTTTTTTAGGGGTAATTTTTAGTTTAGTTTATGGGTTTTAGCGCAGGATCTATTTAATCTATTTTTAACTCTGTATTTTGTATTTGTTTGTGGTTTATTTGTATTTTTAATTGCCTGTGCCCCGCCTCGAGTCCCCTTGGGGAGAGAGAGCGGGATATAAATTAAAATTATTATTATTATTATTATTATTAGTGGGCCACAGGTATTATGTCATCCTTTATCACATAAAATACTCTGTCCATAAGATTCAAGGATAAATAGAGTAGGTAGGTAGGTAGGTAGGTGGATAGAGAGAGGGAGGGAGAAATACAGTAGGTAGGTAGGTAGAGGGATAGAGAGAGGGAGAGAGAGAAATGCAGTACCTAGGTAGGTAGGTAAGTAGGTAGGTAGGTAGAGGGATAGAGAGGGAGAAATGCAGTACGTAGGTATGTAGGTAGAAGGATAGAGAGGGAGAGGGAGAAATGCAGTAGGTAGGTATGTAGTTAGAGGGATAGAGAGGGAGAGGGAGAAATGCAGTAGATAGGTAGGTAGGTAGAGGGATAGAGAGGGAGAGGGAGAAATGCAGTAGGTAGGTAGGGAGAGGGATAGAGAGGGAGAGGGAGAAATGCAGTAGGTAGGTAGGTAGGTAGAGGGATAGAGAGGGAGAAATGCAGTAGGTGGCACAACAGTTTCCCCGTCACCTGGAGGAAGTTGACTATCTAGACCCGCGCCAGTCCGGCTTTCGGCCCGGGCATAGCACCGAGACGGCATTGGTCGCGTTGGTAGATGATCTCTGGAGGGCCAGAGATGGGGGATGTTCCTCCATCCTGGTCCTATTAGACCTCTCGGCGGCTTTCGATACCATCGACCATGGTATCCTATTGCATCGGCTGGGGGGGTTGGGGGTGGGAGGCACCGTTTTACGGTGGTTCTCCTCCTACCTCTCTGGCCGATCGCAATTTGTGCGGGCAGGAGAGCAGAGGTCGACCCCGAGACCCCTCACATGCGGGGTGCCTCAGGGGTCGGTCCTCTCGCCTCTCCTGTTTAATGCATACATGAAGCCGCTGGGTGAGATCATCCGTGGTTTTGGGGTAGAGTACCACCTGTACGCTGATGACACCCAGCTGTACATATCTACCCCAAACCACCCCAACGATGCCGTAGCGGTGATGTGCCAGTGCCTGGAAGCCGTGCGGATCTGGAGGGGAAGTAACGGACTTAGGCTCAACCCGACCAAGACCGAGTGGCTGTGGTTTCCGGCTGCCCGATTCAACCAGCTCTCTCCAACGCTGGCCATAGGGGGCGAACATCTTGCCCCTGTGGATGGGGCGCGCAATTTGGGTGTCCTCCTGGATACCCGGCTGTCTATGGAAGAGCAAGTGACAGCCGTGGCCAGGAGGGCGTTTTACCAGGTTCGCCTGGTACGCCAATTGCGCCCCCTATTGGATCGGGACGCCCTTCGCACAGTCACTCATGCCCTCGTGACATCCCGACTGGACTATTGTAACTCTCTCTACATGGGGCTCCCCTTGAGGTGCACCCGGAGGCTTCAGTTAGTTCAGAATGCAGCCGCGCGAGCAATTATGGGGACCACCAGGTTTACCCACGTTACACCGCTCTTGCGCGAGCTGCACTGGCTACCTGTCGTCTTCCAGGTGCGCTTCAAGGTGTTAATTATCATCTTCAAAGCGCTCCATGGCTCGGGACCTAGCTATCTGCGAGATCGGATCCTGCCCCATACATCCTCACGACCGATTCGCTCCCACAGAGAGGGACTTCTCCGGGTGCCGTCCACTAGACTTTGTCAGCGGGCGACGCCCAGGGGAAGGGCTCTCTCTGTGGCGGGCCCGGCCCTCTGGAACGACCTTCCCCCTGATATCAGAACGACCACCGACCTCCGCTCCTTCCGTACGAAATTGAAGACCTATTTCTTTCGACTGGCCGGCCTTGAATAATTCTCTCTGTCTATTGATTCCAAATGTATTTTAATGGGTTCTTAATCAGTTTTAGCACGGGTAATACTGTTTAATTATGTTTTAAGTATGTATTTTGTATTTATTCTATATTGTTTTTAGTTTCTCCTGTGCACCGCCCCGGGTCCCTGTGGGGAGAGGGTGCGGTTAATAAATCCGAATTTGATTTGATTGATTTGAGGTAGGTAGAGGGATAGAGAGAGGGAGAGGGAGAAATGTGGTAGGTAGGTAGGTAGGTAGGTAGGTAGGTAGGTAGGTAGGTAGGTAGGTAGAGGGATAGAGAGGGAGATGGAGAAATGCAGTAGGTAGGTAGGTAGAGGGAGAGGGAGAAATGCGGTAGGTAGGTAGGTAGGTAGAGGGATAGAGAGGGAGAGGGAGAAATGCAGTAGGTAGGTAGGTAGAGGGATAGAGAGAGGGAGAGGGAGAAATGCAGTAGGTAGCTAGGTAGGTAGCTAGGTAGGTAGGTAGGTAGGCAGGTGGATAGAGAGAGGGAGAGGGAGAAATGCATTAGGTAGGTAGGTAGGTAGGTAGGTAGGTAGAGGGAGAGAGGAAGAAAGGGAGTAGGTAGGTAGGTTATATGGTGGTTGTGTGTCCGTGTTTGTGTGTACAGGTGTAGATCTACACATAGATTGGTTGGCCATTTAATCAGACTGGGCCACAGCAACGCATGGCCCGGAACAGCTAGTAATGAAATAAAAATAAATTAAATAATAAATTACAATTAAATATAAACTAAACTAAACTATACCCTGGTTCTCATTTGTCATGCCCTGATCTTCCTTTTTTTCTTTTTGAGGGGGTGGGCTTTCGCATCCTTCAGACTAGAAGAAACTAATGGCAACAGAGGGTCCCTCGGCTCCTCTGGCTGAGACCAAAACTTCCTAGGAGAACCAGCTTGGAGTTCCACTCCCAACCCACCCACACATCTGATTAGGCACCCCATTTTTTTTAATTACTAAAAGCTCTTCTCCACTTGCATGGAAACACAACAGCCTCCTTTGGGGCAGCCTCTCAAATACGGGAAGGCTGCTATCCTGCCACCCCCTAATTCTTCTCTCTGGCCAAACCCATCGTCCTGCACCTGTTCTTCTTGGGTTTCTGACCCTGGGCCTTTAATCGTCTTAATTGCCCTTCCAAAGTTTAAACATTTTTAATGTAATGCGGTGACTAAAACTGGACGCACTATTGGGCCGTACTAAGGATTTACAAAGCTGTTACTAGCACTTCATGCGATTCTGTTTCCAGTGGCTTGAAACCAAAGCACGGATCAGCCACTCAGACATGCTACACCCAATTAGTTGACTCTGTGATGGGTGGAGAAGAGCAGTGTGGAAGGAGACGCTACGTGCTTTTAAGAAGCTCCAAGCAGAACATGTAGACCACCCTATGTGGGGTCCTTGGTGCTCTCTAAGCTTGGTTGCTTCCTGGTAGAGGTTTCATTGCCCAACCAGCTCACGTCATTCATTTGAAGGAGTGTGGAGTTTGCTCCCTTTTTTATATGCAGTTGCTTGCCCTGGCAGTGTTGCTGGGACTGTGGTTCTCCCCCCCCCCACACACACACACTTCCCTCTTGGTATTTCCTTGATTAGGGCATTGGTTTCTACTTGATTGTTTGTCTGGTGTTAATCCCTGCTTATCTGGATTTCTCTTTCTGTTTAATTCTGAGCTCTCTGAGCTTTGTTGTTTCCTTGCAGAAATCCTATTATCTAACTAAGTAATATTGGTGTTAGAAGGGAGTGGGGTGTATAGAGAGGAGGAGGAGGAGGAGGAGGAAGAAGAAGAGAAGAAGAGAAGGAGAGAAGGAGACAGAAGGAGGAGGAGGAGGAGGAGAAGGAGGTGGAGGAAGAGGAGGAGGAGGAGGAAGAGGAGGAGGAGGAAGTGGAGGAGCAGGAGGAGGAGGAGAGGAGAAAGAGAAGGAGAGGAGGAGACAGGAGAAGGAGCAGGAGGAGGAAGAGGAGAAGGAGGAAGAGGAGGAAGAGGAGGAGGAAGAGGAGGAAGAGGAGGAGGAAGAGGAGGAGGAGGAGGAGGAGGAGGAGGAGGAGGAGGAAGAGAAGGACTGTGGAGTATAAGACGCACCAAGATTTTGAAGAGGATTTTTTTTAAAGTAGGTAGGTAGATAGAGGGATAGAGAGAGAGAGAGAGAGAAAGAAATAGAGAGAGAGAAATACAGTAGGTAGGTAGGGAGAGACAGAGAGAGAGTGTAGGTAGGTAGGTAGAGGGATAGAGAGAGAAAGAGAGAGATACAGTAGATAGGTAGGGAGAGAGAGGGAGAGAGAGAGTAGGTAGGTAGATAGAGGGATAAAGAGAGGGGGGGAGAAATACACTAGGTAGGTAGGGAGAGAGAGGGGTAGGTAGGTAGGGAGAGGGAGAGAAAAATAGAGAGAGAGAAATACAGTAGGTAGGTAGGGGGAGAGTAGGTAGGTAGGTAGATGTTTCCAGGTGCTGGAGAAGGAAATTGCTGACAATCTACAGCACCTAACTTTATTTCTGCTGGCATAGCACTTGACCAATCTAATTCTCACCAATCAGTTAAAGAGCTTTCCAAAAGGAAAAAAAAAGGTTTTGCACTTTGCAAACCTCTCCAAAATGGCCCGTTTTTCACGAAAACGGGCCTGGTTTTTTTTTTTTAATTTAAATTTGTATCCTGCCCTTCTCCACAGAGGACCCAGGGCCTCTGGGCATAAAAGGCATAAATAGCCGTGGGGGGGAGGGGGGAGGGGGGGCTTGCAGATTGCTCCTGGGGGGGGGACAAAAACTAGCAAAAAAGGGCCCATCATTTGTGAAAACGAGTCTGTTTTTTGTAAACAAATTGCATGCATAGCCTTATGGAGGCTTTATAGAGTGCTGCTGGGGGCGGGGGGCGGGGCGGGCAAAAAACGGCCCGTTTTGTGCTCATTTCTGCCCCCCCCCAGCCCCCAGGAGCTCTTTAAAATCCTCCATAAGGCTAGGCACAACCATTTTGGTGAAGGGGGCGGGGCTTCGGGAGGCAAAAAACCCCCTTGTGTTCGATGTATAAGACGCACCCAGATTTTCAGCCTCTTTTCAGAGGAAAAATACTCCGCGTCTTATACTCCGAAAAGTACGGTAATCAGGTAATGAAACGGCTGCAACCCCCCCCCCCCACCACCACCACCCACCTCGGGGAGCACCAAGTACTTCACAGCTCAAACCTGAACTATAAAGATCTTCTTTTATTCGTACAACCTTGAAGATAAACTTCCACTGACTATTCCTGCTCAATTCAGCTACAACCGCGAAGGGTACCCCAGGTGTAACATTATACGAAACATCTGCTCATTGGCTCCACCCTGGAAACCCTGGCTACGGACCTCCGCTCCTTCCGCCAAAAAGTTAAGACATATCTGTTTCATCAGGCCGGCCTGACCTAATCTCTGTTCCTCGTCCCAGTCTGTAGCTTAAATTGTTTTAATTAGGTTTTAATTGGGATTTAGTTTTAATGTTTCTATAAATTTTTAGTACAGGGTTATTCGTTTCATTCGGTTTTAAATTATGTTATTTACTGTAATGTTTTATATGTTCTTAAGTTTCCTGTACACCAACCCGAGTCCCTTTGGGGAGAGGGGGCGGTTTAGAAATTTGAATAAATAATAAATAATAATTACCTGGCTCAGATTTTGCATTTTCTTGAAAAGGTCGTCGACTCGATTTGCTTTCCCAGCAATTCAAGGTGGTGGTGTGTAGCTGTGTGAATGCTGCACACAACGGCAATCCCTTCTTCTTACAATTCTAGCGCAGGAAAGCAAGAAAAAAAAAGCGCCATTATTATTATTATTTTCTTCTCAAAGCAGGAAAAGATTTGCAAGGAGGTTTCCTGCTGCATCGCTTGTTTACAGGCAGATGGTCCTGTAGAAAAATAAAACACAAACCCACAAACACAAAACGCCTCGTCATCCTACCTCAGACAACAATTGTGGTCGCAACTAAATTCGGTTTCCCTTTTGGGGAATTTATAAGGAAGCCGAGGTTTGCTCTCTCACTCTTCCTCCTGGCTCACAGACGAACACAGGTAGTCTTACAACCACAACGGAGTCCAGATTTTCTGTCGCTAAGCGAGACAAGTGTTAAGTGGAGTGTTCCCCCCCCCATTTTACGACCTTTCCTGCCACGGTTGTTAAGTGAATCACTGCACTTGTTAAGTTAGCAACACGGTTGTATATGAAATATCTGTAATATCTGTTATTGATTTCTCCCAACCCTCCTTCCACAATATCTAATGTTGGATTTCCCCCCTTAAAGCCATTCTAAGGCAATATGGTAGAAGACATTTTGAGGCACAACAGGCTGTATCTTAACAGAACCCCCCCACCCCCACACCGAAGGATGTTAGGGGTGTTTTATTCACACAGTATTTGTTTCCAGAGAGTAAGTCATCTGTGTACCAAGTTCGGTTGAGTTTGCGCGAGGTGTTCCAGAGTTATGCTGGAACACACACACACACACACACACATCTATCTATCTATCTATCTATCTATCTATCTATCTATCTATCTATCTATCTATCTATCTATCTATCTATCTATCTATCATCTATCTATCTATCTATCTATCTATCTATCTATCTATCTACCTACCTACCTACCTACCTACCTACCTACCTACCTACCTACCTACCTTACCTATCTATCTATCTATCTATCTATCTATCTATCTATCTATCTATCTATCTATCTATCTATCTATCTATCTATCTATCTATCTATCTATCGAAAGAAGTCCTGGAATTACAACCACACCTGAGCACAGAATTAACTCTTGTTAAGTGAGTTTCCCCCCATTTCCTGCCACAGTTGTTAAGTGAATCACTGCACTCGTTAAGTTAGCAACACAGACATATAAAACATCTGTAGATATTTTCTCAGCCCTCCTTCTGACCCACACAATATATAAGTCTTTGATGGGAGGCAGGAGAAGGTATTCCTGGACTTCTTCTGATTTTAATCAGCCTCTCTGTATTACCCGCCTTCTCTATATATCATATGCATGTAAGCCATGTCATTGGTATTGCCACAGCAAGATAATCCAAGGAGTATATTTATTAAGAACATTTATTTCCAATAGAAAAGAATAGGTTGAAATGAGGGCTCCTTGGGGCTCTCTGAGCTTGGTGGTTTTCTTGTAGACATTTCATATCCCAACCAAGTAACATCATCAGTGCATGAACTACCAATCTCAGAAAGCACCAAGGACAACTCTACTCTATTCCTATTCCTCTTCTTCTCCCCCTATCTCATCCCCATTTCAATTCTCCATCCTCCTAGCCACCCCATCCATCTCAAGAACTGAACTGCCTCTGGCTAAAATTTTCAACCATGTTGGTTAGCAGGAAAAGGGCCTTCCTTCCTTCCTTCCTTCCCTCCCTCCCTCCCTCCCTCCCTCCCTCCCCTCCTTCCTTCCTTCCTATTTCTTCTCTCCTCTTCACTTCAACCTTCTAGTGGGCTGCGAATCGAAATAGCTCCCTGGCAACCTGGAGATTAACAGAGTTGGATGGGACCTTGGAGGTCTAATCCAACCCCCTGCCTTGGCAGGAAACCTATGATTGGTTATTTTCATTATAATAACCCTATTATTGGCGAAAGACTATTGATTATTTTTTAACGCTGATTGGAAAGCCCTTTAGGACATTTTGCATGGGGGGGGGGATTCTGTTTGTGTATGTATGTATGGATGGATGCATGGATAGATAGGTAGGTAGGTAGGTAGGTAGGTAGGTAGGTAGGTAGGTAGGCAGGCAGACAGACAGACAGACAGACAGACACAGACCAACAGATAGACAGAGATAGATTAATAGAGATAGATAGATAGGTAGGTAGGTAGGTAGGTAGATTGATAGAGATAGACAGACAGACAGACAGACAGAAAGACATAGTTAGATTGATAGAGGTAGACAGACAGATAGAGAGACAGAGATAGTTAGATTGATAGAGATAGGTAGGTAGGTAGGTAGGTAGGTAGGTAGGTAGACAAACAGACAGAGATAGATAGATAGATAGATTGATAGAGATAGGTAGGTAGGTAGACAAACAGACATAGAGAGAGAGATTGATAGAGACAGACAGATAGATAGATAGATAGATAGATAGATAGATAGATAGATAGATAGATAGATAGACAGACAGACAGACAGACAGACAGAGATAGATTGATATAGATAGGTAGGTAGGTAGGTAGGTAGACAGACAGAGATAGTTAGATTGATAGAGGTAGGTAGGTAGATAGACAGAGACAGAGATAGATTGATAGAGATAACAGGTAGGTAGGTAGGTAGGTAGCTAGATAGACAGACAGACAGATATAGATTGATTGATAAGAGGATAGATAGATAGATAGATAGATAGATAGATAGATAGATAGATAGATAGATAGATAGATAGATAGATAGACAGACAGACGAGACAGAGATAGATTGATAGAAATACATAGCTAGAGATGGATGGATGTATATACATTATATAATATATTACAGATTCTATATCCTATTATATTACAGATTATACACACAGATATACAAAAACATACTGTATAGTAAAGAAAAAAAGTGCATGTGTGTGTAAAGCTACATACATACATACAAATAGCAGCTCACAGAAAAATAAATAAAAGTTCAGGTTCTAACTTTTCATAACTGAACTTTGCATTCGGAACTACATCGTGTAGAATTAAGCCGACACGCCTCCTTTCCTCTTAATGGCCAGTTCCTGCCCGTTTGGCATCTTTGGCGAGTTAAACTAATAATAATTAATAATAATAATTGATTAGATTTCTAAACCGCCCCCCCTCCCCGAAGGGACTCGGGGCGGTGTACAGGAACAATTAAAAAAACCATATAAAACCTACAATATATACGAAGTTAAAAACGAATTAAATTAACCTGTACTAAAAATTTAAGAACATTAAAATACAACCCAAAGGAAGGCGCCCCAAAAGTTGTTCTTTTAGAGCAGCGGGTCTCCAACCTTGGCAACTTGAAGTCTGAAGGACTTCAGCTCCCAGACTTCTCCAGCCAGCTTTGCTGGCTGGAGAATTCTGGGAGTTGAAGTCCTTCAGACTTCAAGTTGCCAAGGTTGGAGACCCCCTGCTCTAGAGCATCTCCAGCCCCGAAGGCGCATGGGCGAGCCCCCCGCTTTCTCCTCCCGGGGAGCCAGTGGGGTGGGCGCGCATCGCTCCGCTGCCTTCCCGAGCAGCCCCGGGACCAAGCCCCTCCCCTCCCTTCCCCGCCGTTACCTGCCAGGCGGCGCTGTCGCTGCTCCGGTCCCGTGGCTGTCCGGTCCTGGATCTTATATTGCGTTGCGCGCCTGACTCCACCCTCTCCTGGGCAAGCCTCGCCTGATCTCTCCCCCACCCCACCTCCAGCCCCCTCCCCTGGTGAGATCCATCCATTCACCCCCCGCCCCCTCCGCCGCGCTTTCTCTCGATCTTGGATCGGAAGCGATCTCTCTCTCTTTCTCTCTCTCTGTCTTCCTAACGGATTTTGCCTCTCTCCCTTTGGGGATCTATTGGGTATTCCTGACCGACCTTGGAGGCGGTTGTTCTTACGCGTCCGAGGGGCTTGCGCGTAATCCTGCCTGGTCTCGTTTTCTCTCCCCACTGCCCACCTTGGGTAACAGCGAAGTAAGCCTGCGAAGTAGGTGAAAGCTGGTTATCTCTCTCTCTCTCTCTCATTTTATCATCTCTCTCTATGATCTATTATCCTATCCTATCCCATCCCATTTTCTATTCTATTCTATTCTATTCTATTCTATTCTATTCTATTCTACTCTACTCTACTCTACTCTGTTCTGTATTATCTTTCCTATCCTATCCCATTCTCTATTCTATTCTATTCTACTCTACTCTGTTCTGTATTATGTTTCCTATCCTATCCCATTCTCTATTCTATTCTATTCTATTCTACTCTACTCTACTCTACTCTGTTCTGTATTATCTTTCCTATCCTATCCCATTCTCTATTCTATTCTATTCTATTCTATTCTATTCTATTCTACTCTACTCTACTCTGTTCTGTATTATCTTTCCTATCCTATCCCATTCTCTATTCTATTCTATTCTATTCTACTCTACTCTACTCTACTCTGTTCTGTATTATCTTTCCTATCCTATCCCATTCTCTATTCTATTCTATTCTATTCTATTCTATTCTACTCTACTCTACTCTACTCTACTCTGTTCTGTATTATGTTTCCTATCCTATCCCATTCTCTATTCTATTCTATTCTATTCTACTCTACTCTACTCTACTCTGTTCTGTATTATGTTTCCTATCCTATCCTATCCCATCCCATCCCATCCCATCCCATTCTCTATTCTATTCTATTCTATTCTATTCTATTCTACTCTATACTCTACTCTACTCTGTTCCTATCTATCTATCTATCTATCTATCTATCTATCTATCTATCTATCTATCTATCTATCTATCTATCTATCTCTATCGTGTCTGTCCGTCCATCCATCCATCCATCCATCCCTGTCTATGTATGTATGTATATATGTATGTATGTGTGCATATACCTGTCTGTCTGTCTGTCTGTCTGTCTGTCTGTCTGTCTCTCTGTCTGTCTGTCTATCTATCTATCTATCTATCTATCTATCTATCTATCTATCTATCTATCTATCTATCTATCTATCTATCTATCTATCCATCCACACAAATTATTATTATCATTATTATTATTATTCTTTATTAATTATTATCAATTATTATTCTGTGGTTAATCTTGGGTGAGATTCACAGCCTTTGGGGCTGGTTGGTAGCTCAACAGCTCGAGTCCTAACCAAGGACCTAGGAACTGTCAAGGTAACGTCAGAGGATAGAAGCCGTTCCAACCAGGGTGGCCTTTTGTAGAGTCAAAATGCTCAAGTCCGGCAAACCTAGAACCTCCACATAGCGAGGAAGCCCCCTAGGTCTTGCTCCAAGGGCTCCAATCACAATCGGGACAACACAGGACTTCCTCCTCCACAGTCGCTCAACTTCAATTTGCAAGTCCCGGGATTTTGTGATTTTTTTTCTTGTTGCTTATATTCAATTCGTGCATCACCAGGTATTGCAATGTCAACGAACCATCCTTTTTTCTTTTCAATTATTGTTATATCAGGTGTGTGTTTTTATTATTATTATTATTATTATTATTATTATTATTATTATTATTAGTAGTAGTAGTAGTAGTAGTAGTAGTAGTAGTAGTAGTAGTAGTAATATTAGTATTAGTATTAGTATCTCAGGTAGGCCTCTAGGCACTTGGATGTGGTTATATTATAATATATGCCATTATATATTACCCCTCATTTCCACCCAGGTTAACACAAGGTTGCCTTCCTTTCCGGGGATGGAGAGTCCCCAAATTGCTTATTTTCCAGACTTTGTTTGTGTGGGATTTCAAAAGAACCTCGGCCACAGACACACAGACGAGTTGACTCTGCGGGATTTATTTTTAATCGGTGTGGTGCAATGTGGCATGTGTGATGGATGGGTGGGTGGGAGTTCTGGGTTTTAATGTTGAAATGAAATGAAAGCAAGCTCAGTGTAAACGCGTCGTTTCCCCCTTGCCGCCACAGATCATCCGTCTGTGTTTAACCAGACGTTCCTGCTTCCTGCTTCCTGTAAGGCCACCTAGAACTAAGGAGAAATTTATTGACAGGGAGAACAATTAGTCAGTGGAACAGAAGTTGCCTCCAGAAGTTGTGAATGCCCCAACACTGCAAGTCTTTAAGAAGATGTTGGATAGCCATTTGTCTGAAATAGCATAGGGTTTCCTGCCTAGGCAGGGGGGTTGGACTAGAAGACCTCCAAGGTCCCTTCCAACTCTGCTATTGCATTGTATTGTATTCTATTGTATTAAATCCTTCCCTTCCACACCATCCAGCCAGAGCTGAGGAAGCTTCTCGCATGAGAAGCAAAACGTCTTCAAAGAAAAACAAGGAAGCCCACTCCATTCTATTCCATTCCATTCCATTTTCTATTCTATTCTATTCTATTCTATTCTATTCCAGTGCAGTCCAGTCTATATTCTATTCTATATTTTCTTCTTTATTCTATTCTATATTCTATATCAGTGATGGCTAACCTTTTTTGGCTCGCGTGCCAAAAGCGGGGGGAGCGCAGGGGGGTCGTGCATGGGCGTGCCACACCGATATTGCTATGTGCATGACCCCCCTGCTTTTGGCGTGCTTTTTTCCCCCTCCCCAGGCTCCAGAGGCTTTCTAGGAGCCTGGGGAGGATGAAAACAGCCTCCCCTCCCCACCTCCAGAGGCTTCAGGAGCTTCCCTGAAGCCTCCAGAGGGCGAAAAACGGCCTCAAAAGAAGGCCTAAATCAGGTGGCCAGCGCACACATGCGCCCTAGTGCTGACAGGGCAACACTTCGCGTGCCCTAAGAAATGGTTCCGCATGCCACCTGTGGCACCCGTGCCATAGGTTCTCCATCACTGTTCTATATTCTCTTTTCTTCTTGTTCTTCTCCTTCTCTTTTTTCTTTCTCTTTCTCTTTCTTCTTCTATCCTGTTCTGTTCCGTTTCCATTCCATTCCAGTTATGGTTGAAGTAGTAAAAAGGTTACAATAAATCAGGGCTTAAGATAAGAGTATATATATATATATACACATTCGTTTCTTCATTCATTCAATCCGGTCATTCAATCAATTTATAGAGCAATCTGTCTCAAACTGGCGCCTCTGGTCTGCTATGAACAATTGGATTGAATTAAACTATTAATTAGTTTAATAAAATGGGGGAGAATTTTAGCAAACTTAAGACTGTTTCATTTCATTTCATTTATTCAATTTATATCCCACCCTTCTCCAACGGACTCAGGGCGGCGCACAGGAATATTAAAAATACATACAAAACCATATAAAAATTTTAAAAAACGTATTCAATGAAATCCTGCGCTAAAACCAAATTAAAATCCCCAAATTTAAAACTATCTAAAGTCAGTTGTGGAGGTTACGCTAGGCCGGTTTTAGATTGTCATTGAAGAACTACCAGCTAATAAAACAATGAGTTATAATAAGAGTAACGGAATAATTATAGATGATATATCTATATAGGTGTATGTATATATGCATGTATGTTTGGAATAGACAATGTATGCCATTATGTGGTTATGTTTAAGTAAGATATGTCTAAAGAAGAAGATAGACTAAATATGGAATATAAGAGGAGAATTCTGGTGTAATGATAATAAGATATATAATGAATCTTTTGATTTAAAATCTATAAAACGAGATTATCCATGAATAATAATGATTCTAGAAATGCACAAGAGTTATGGGTAACCAGTCGACATATTTTCCAAAGGATACAATGTAGAATGATGATTTTTCCTTTTTGTATCTTTGTTTTATTAAAAATAAATAAAATTCTTTAAAAAAAAAAAGCAATTGGATGGAATATTTTATTTGGCCAATTTAGATGGGCAAGGAACAGAATAGAACATCGTAAGAAACCTTGGACGTTAACAGATTAACAGAGTTGGAAGGGGCCTTGCAGGTCATCTAGTCCAACCCCCTCTTTCCCAAGCAGGAGACCCTACATCTGCCTCTACTTAGGATTGAACTCACAACCTCCTGATTGGGAGGCGAGAGCTCCACCTCTAGGCCACAGCAGCAGGTCGGTCTTCTACTCCAAACCCCCTGCTCAGGCAGGAAACCCTCTCCCATTTCAGACAAATGACTGTCCAGTCTCTATTTGAAAACCTCCAATGATGGATTACCTAGAACTTCTGGAGTCAAGTCTGATTAATTGTTCTAACTATCAGGAGATTTCTCCTTATTTCTAAGTCGGATCTCTCCTTGATTAGTTTCCTTCCATTGTTTCTTGTCCTGCCTTCAGGTGCTTTGGAGAATAGCTTGATTCCCTCTTCTTTGTCACAGCCCCTGAGATATTGGAAGACTGCTATCATGTCTCCCCTGATCCTTCTTTTCATTAAACTAGACATACCCAGTTCCTGCAACCGTTCTTCATATGTTTTTAGTGCCTTAATCATTTTTGTTGCTCTCCTCTGCACTCTTTCTAGAGCCTTATATCTCTTTTTTGTAATACAGTGACCAAAACTGGATGCAGTATTCTAAATGGTCTTAGAATACTGAAAATAAACTAAAATAGAATTTGTCCCCAGTACTGAAGCACTCAGTGTACATGCAAAGCAACAGAGATTAATAATAATAATAATAATAATAATAATAATAATAATAATAAACAAACAAACAAACAAACAAACCTGATATAACAACCGTTGAAAAGAAAAAAAGATGGTTCGTTGACATTGCAATACCTGGTGATGCACGAATTGAAAATAAACAGCAAGAAAAAAATCACAAAATACCGGGACTTGCAAATTGAAGTTGAGTGACTGTGGAAGAGAAAGTCCTGTGTTGTCCCAATTGTGATTGGAGCCCTTGGAGCAAGACCTAGGGGGCTTCCTCGCTATGTGGAGGTTCTAGGTTTGCCGGACTTGAGCATTCGGACTCTCCAAAGGGCCACCCTGCTTGGAACGGCTTCTATCCTCCGACGTTACCTTAACAGTTCCTAGGTTAGGACTCGAGCTGTTGAGCTACCAACCAGCCCCAAAGGCTGTGAATCTCACCAAAGATTAACCACAGAATAATAATAATAATAATAATAATAATAATAATAATAATAATAATAATAATAATAATAATAATAATAATAATAATAATAATAATAATAATAATAATAATAATAATAATAATACAATACAATACAATACAATACAATACAATACAATACAATACAATAGCAGAGTTGGAAGGGACCTTGTAGGTCTTCTAGTCCAACCCCCTGCGTGGGCAGGAACCTTATACTATTTCAGACAAATGGCTATCTAACATCTTCTTAAAGACTTCCAGGGTTGGGGCATTCACAACTTCTGGAGGCAAGCTGTTCCGGAGGTTAATTGTTCTCACTGTCAGGAAATTTCTCCTTAGTTCTAAGTTGCTTCTCTCCTTGATTAGTTTCCACCCATTGCTTCTTGTCCTGCCCCCAGGTGCCTTGGAGAATAGTTTGACTCCCTCTTCTTTGTGGCACCCTCTGAGATATTGGAAGACTGCTATCATGTCTCCCCTGGTCCTTCTCTTCATCAAACTAGACAGACCCAGCTCCTGCAACCGTTCTTCATATGTTTTAGCCACCCTGCTTGGAACGGCTTATATCCTCCGACGTTACCTTGACAGTTCCTGGGTCCTTAGTTAGGACTCGAGCTGTTGAGCTACCAACCAACCCCAAAGACTGTGAATCTCACCAAAGATTAACCACAGATTAATAATAATATGTGAGTGCAGCAAAATCGCACAAACTGATTTGCTAAATTAATCCACTGGTCATTATGTAAAAAATATGCTTTACCTGTATCCAGAAAGTCATGGGAACACAAAGTGGAAAAAGTCATCGAAAATGAGAAGGTGAAGATCTTGTGGGACTTTCAAATACAAACAGATCGTCATTTGGAGCACAACACCCCAGATATCACGGTTGTAGAGGGACGTAATGTACAGTTTATAGATATCGCTGTTCCTGGAGATGCCAGAGTCGAAGAAAAAGAATAATCATGAAATATCGTGACCTGGCCATCGAAAGTACACAGCTATGGATGAAGCATATCACAGTGACACCCATTGTCATTGGGGCGCTTGGCATTTTTACAAGATACATCAACAAATTGCAGCTTCCTGCAATAACCCCAGCGGAACTGCAAAAAACTGCGCTACTCGGAACATCTTACATTCTAAGCGGATACTTGGTTGATACGTAGGATGCTGGCAGCAAACCGTATCAGCCATTAGCACCAGTCAATGGCATTTGTAATATGCATTTTTGAATGTTCAGTTGGCTGAGTTTCATGTTTAATGAATAAAGTAAATAATGGTGATGGTGATGGTGATGATGATGATGATGATAATCAGATAATAACAATACCCGACAATGGCTAAGAGCAGGAAAGTTGGAGAAAGAGACGGAGGGTCTAATTCTGGCTGCAGAAGACCAAGCCTTGAGGACAAATTATACAAAGCCAGAATTGAGAACAACAGTCAGTAAGCACCACCTGTGCAAAGAAGCTGAAGAAATAGTGGACCATTTGGTAAGCGGCTGCAAGAAGATCGCACAGACTGACTACAAGCAGCGGCATGACAAAGTAGCAACAATGGTATTGCTATCATCCATCCATCCATCCATCCATCCATCCATCCATCCATCCATCCATCCATCCATCTATCTTCTACCTATTTATCATCTACAGAAGCCAACCTATCTATCTATCATCTATCTAATCAATCCAAACCATCTATCTATCTAATCCATCCATCATCTATCTTTTATCTGTCTGTCTGTTTGTCTATCTATCGAAGAAACTGTCAGGTTCCGAAGGGTTAATGAAACCAGCCAAACACAGAAACGGTTTGTAAATGCAGTTTGTATTCTTCCTTCGGCACGAACTGACCAGCAAAGCATTAAGGCAGTGGATAAATTATCAGAGCTGCCACCCGGTGCTCCCCCACCACCTTTTATAGCTACATTGCCGCACCCCTCCCATGCGCACACCCATCATCTTGTGGCCCACCCAGCAATTAATCATGGATTGTTAGCAGGAGTTTCTTCAGCTTATGTAGGTGGAACGGTGAGTCTTGGCAGCTGGCCCAATCTTCTCCCCTGAATGGCAGCTCCAGGCCTCTGAGCTGGCTGGAGCTGACAGTAACTATCTTCTACCTATTTATACAATACAACACAATAGCAGAGTTGGAAGGGACCTTGGAGGCCTTCTAGTCCAACCCCCTGCCTAGGCAGGAAGCCCTATACCGTTTTAGACAAATGGCTATCCAACATCTTCTTAAAGACTTGCAGTGTTGGGGCGTTCACAACTTCTGGAGGCAACTTCTGTTCCACTGATTAATTGTTCTCACTGTCAGGAAATTTCTCCTCAGTTCTAAGTTGCTTCTCTCCTTGATTAGTTTCCACCCATTGCTTCTTGTTCTGCCCTCAGGTGCTTTGGAGAATAGTTTGACTCCCTATTTATTTATCATCTACAGAATCCGTCATTCACTAATCTACCCATCAGTAGTGGGTTTCTGCAGGCTCGCACCTACTCACGAGAGCCGGTTGGTGAAATTTAGAGAACCGGTGAGAGGGGGTTCCACCGGCGTACCTGGAAGTAAATCTGGCCCGCTGCTGCCAGTGACCCAATGGGAAGGAAAGGAAAGGAAAGGAAGGAAGGAAGGAAAGAAGGAAGGAAGGAAGGAAGGAAGGAAGGAAGGAAGGAAGGAAGGAAGGAAGGAAGGAAGGAATTTATCATCACAATTGAGTCCAAAATTTTGGTTGCTAAGCAAGAGCGTTGTTAAATGAGTTTCACCACATTTTAAAAGGTGGCCACTCCCACCCTGTCACATGACTGCCAAGCCACGCCCACAAAATAGGCCACCCCTACAGGGTAGGTTCTAAAAAAATTTGAAACCCACCACTGCTACCCATCTACCTATCTATCATCTATTTAATCCATCCATCCATCCACCCACCCACCTACCCATCCATCATCCAGCCATCCAGCCCTCATCTATCTAATCTGTCCTTCTCCTCCCAAACTCCATGGCCTTCTAGCATTGATGGCATTGCCTTGTTGAGTCATGACACATCTGCAAGAAAACCACCAAGCTTAGAGAGCCCCCAACCAGCAGATAAATTAATTCCTTCAAAAGGAAAGTTGGATGTCTCATCCCGCACATGAACATCAGATGACAAGGCTGGCAGAAGTGGAAAAAAAAACCCTATAACACATCATCCACCTCCTTCCAAAATCTTTGGCCCATATGAAAAAGCGGAGAGGCGCGTCCTTCACACCCAAAGAATGCTGGAGATCCCCCAGCCAAAGAGCATCCTGAGATTGGATGCGCTAATAAAGGAGAATATTTGTAGCTCAGGGTTGGCATGAGGGGTCCTTGGTGCTCCCTGAGGTTGGTGGTTTCTTGCAGATGTTTCATGACCCAACTAGGTAACATTATCAGTGCTAGAAGGGAAGGGGGGTTGTGGAGAGGAAGAGGAGGACAGGGGGGTCCTTGGTGTTCTCTGAGCTGGCTTATTTCCTGGCAGACGTTTCATTACCAAACTAGGTACCGTATTTTTCGGAGTATAAGACGCACCTTTTTTCCTCTAAAAAGAGGCTGAAAATCTGGCTGCGTCTTATACATCGAATACACCATTTTTTGCCTCCTGAAACCCCACCCCCTTCACCAAAATGGCCATGCCTTATGGAGGCTTCCAGAGAGCTCCTGGGGGCTGGGGAGGGCTGAAATGAGCAAAAAACAGGGCGTTTATGCCCCCCCAGCCCCCAGCAGCATTCTATAAGCCACCATAAGGCTATGCATGCTATTTTTCGACCCAAAAATGGGCCGTTTTCACACAAAAAATGGACCGTTTTTCCTTGTTTTGGCCCCACCCCCCAGGAGCACCCTGCAAGCCCCCCCAAGGCTATTCATGCCTTTTATTTGGAAAAAAACAGGCCCATTTTTGCAAAAAATGGGCCTTTGGGGGAGGTATGCACAGTGCAAAAAGGTTTTTTTTTCCCTTTCGGAAAGCTGTTTAGTTAGAGTGATTGATGAGAATTACGTTGGTCAAGTACTGTGCCTGCAGAAACAAAGATTTGTTCCAAAGGTGGTCAGTGATTTCCTTCTCCAGCACATGGGTAAATACACCTGGAAACATGTACCTACCTACCTGCTCTCTCTCCCTACCTATCTACTGTATTTCTCTCTCTCTCTGTTTCTCTCTCTATCCCTCTACCTACCTATCTACATTCTCTCTCTCCCTACCTACTGTATTTCTCTCTCTCCCCCCTCTATCTACCTATCTACCTACTCTCTCTCTCCCCCACCTATCTACTGTATTTCTCTCTCTATTTCTCTCTCTCTATCCCTCTACCTACTTATCTATCTACACACTCTTTCTCTCCCTAGTTACCTACTTACTGAATTTCTCTCTCTCTCTCTCTCCCTATCCCTTTATCTACCTACCTAACTACACATTCTGTCTCCCTACCTACCTACCTAATGTATTTCTCTCCCTCTCTCCCCCCCTCTACCTACCTACCTACCTACCTACTTTCTCTCTCTCCCTACCTACCTGCTGTATTTCTCTCTCCTTCTCTCCCTCTCTATCCCTCTATCTACCGACCTACTTTAAAAAAAATTGCTTCTTCAAAACCTGGGTGCGTCTTATACTCCAGTGCGTCTTATACTCTGAAAAATACGGTAGCATCCTCAGTCTAGTTTGGGTATTGTAATGCCTGTAAGGAAACAACCAAGCTCAGGGAGCATCAAGGAGCCCTCGGGCGACGGACGTTTCATCACAGATGTTGTGCCAGCCTCGGGGCCTTGTGACCAGGAAAAAGTGGGAGGCGGTCCAGACTGCTGAGACCGCATTCTTTGAAACTGGGGGAAAGTGAGGAGAAGGACCAGCTGGAAGACCCAAACGAAGGAGGCCTGGGCCAGTTCCTCTTTTCAGGCTGACTCTTGAGAGGGACTGCCAGTCAGATGTGCTCGAGGAAGTAAGGGAGAGGAAGACGAGGGCAGAGGACACTTGAAATCGGACTCTCTCCCATGATCACAAGGGATTCCTCTACCAGTTTAACACCGTGAAGGCAATGGAAGAGAAAACAATTTGTAGTGCAGGGTTGAAATGAGGAGTCTTTGGCTCTGAGCTTGGTGGTTTTCCTCCAGACGTCTCAGGACCCCACTAGATAACATCATCAATGCTGGAAGGGAGAGGGGTTTGCAGAGAGATGGAGGAGGAGGGGGGAGGATGGCAACAACTGTGGGGTCCTTGGTGCTCCCTGAGGTGGGTTGTTTTCTTGCACACGTTTCATGATCCAACTAGGTAACATTATCAGTGCTAGAAGGGAAGGGTGCTTGTGCAGAGGAGGAGGAGGAGGAGGAGGTGGTGGTGGTAATAAGAAGAGACTAGAAATAGAAAAGAATAGGAATAGAATAGAATAGGAATAGAATGGAATAAGAACAGAATAGAAATAGAAAAGAATAGGAATAGAATAGAATAGAACAGAAATAGGAATAGAATAGAAATAGAATAGAATAAGAATAAAAATAGAAAAGAATAGAAATAGAATAGAATAGAATAAGAAGAGAATAGAATACGAAGAGAATAGAAAAGAACAGAATAAGAACAGAATAGAAATAGAATAGAATAAGAACAGAATAGAAATAGAAAATAATAGAAATAGAATAGAAATAGAAAAGAATAGAAATAGAATAGAATAGAATAAGAAGAGAATAGAAAAGAACAGAATAAGAACAGAATAGAAATAGAATAGAATAAGAACAAAATAGAAATAGAAAAGAATAGAAATAGAAATAGAATAGAATAAGAAGAGAATAGAAATAGAATAGAAAAGAAATAGGAATAGAATAGGAATGGAATAGAATAACAGAGTTGGAAGGGACCTTGGAGGGCTTCTAGTCCAACCCCCTGCTTAGACAGGAGACCCTACAACCAGTAGCCGTGTGGGAACCTGAGCTTGCTGGTCAGACAAAGAAACAGCCATTATAGGTGAACCTTTTTTCTCTGGTTAGTTTTGATATCCGAGATCTCAACTGCTTGCTGAAGGTTACTAGCGTTAGTATCAGACGTGTAGTTCCTCCAGGGACTTCCCTGGAGAAGATGCAGCTGTGAAGCAGAACTCAGTCAAATCTGTAATTCTAGAAGGTTTCAAACTCAAATCTGGGCAAAACTCCATATTCATTTCATTTTGGGTTTTTTTTGCCTCATTTCTGTCCTGCCTTTTTCTAACAGGAGCTCCAGATGGTTTGCAAAATGTCCCCCATTCTTCCGTTGTTATCTCCAATAACTATCAGGTAGGGTTAGGCCGAAAGTATTATTTTACTGTATCACTCAACACTCCCAAACCCAGCTGGGAATAAATATGCTTTGCCAGGCAAGTGAGCAATAAATGCAAGGGTAAGTAATTCTGTGGTCATTTTGCAATGTCTGTGGAAATTCTCAGTCATCCAGGGCATGGTTTTTCAAAAAGGCAACTGGACTTGCTTGGTTTTCCCCTTGAGGACATTTCGCTTCTCCTCCAAGAAGCTTCTCCAGTTCTGACTGAATAGAAGGGTTTATATTCCTTAGTCGTCTGGTCGCTAGTACTCTCTCTGAGAATCGTTGAGGCCACTTGGGAGTTTTATCTGTGGCCTCAGGGTCAGCTGAAGAGTGGAAATAGAACATCAGAGAGAATAGAATTGGAAGGGACCTTGGAGGTCTTCTAGTCCAACCCCCTGATCGAGTAGGAGACCTTACACCACTTCAGACAAATGGCTATCCAATATCTTCTTAAAAACTTCCAGTGTTGGGGAAATCACAATTCACAATAATACAATACAATAGCAGAGTTGGAAAGGACCTTGGGAGGTCATCTAGTCCGACCCCCTGTCTAGGCAGGAAGCCCTATACCATTTCAGACAAATGGCTCTCCAACATCTTCTTAAAGACTTGCAGTGTTGGGGCTTCACAACTTCTGGAGGCAAGGAGTTCCACTGGTTAATTGTTCTCACTGTCAGGAAGTTTCTCCTCAGTTCTAAGTTGCTTAGAAGGAACATTTCCAGGCAAATTCATTGAATGTAATTTGCTCAGCTGTCAAGTGCAAAAAAAAAATGTTTTCAATTTAACATCGGGGGACCATGATTTATTTTTTTAATGGTTTCAACAGAACAATACTCAGAGGGTACTCATGCCTTGCTAACTCCCCAAGATTGTGCGGCTGAAAATTTTTCGGAGTCAAGAAAGGTTGAAACACTGCCTACACAATGACACACCACTGCCATTCTTCATCAGCTTCCAGCTATCCAATGAGTATATCAAAAACGTGAACATTTCGTACAAGATGCAAATGAATCGTTCTAAATTTTTTACTTGTTTTTTTTCCTATGATAAAGTGTAAAACAGCGATGTCTCAGAGCTAAAATTCGCTGACGTCTTAAGAGCTAAAAATAATAATAATGACATATTTGCTGAGCAATTTTGGCAGGGGAAGGAAAATTTATTGTCAGCCTTTGTGTGTGCACAGAATACTTTAGATTTCAATCCAACGATTTCTTTTGATTTTTATCTCCTTCCTTTAAATTTCCAGGACACCGTGGTAAAAAATAGTTATAGAATAGAATAGATTAACGGAGTTGGAAGGGACCTTGAAGGTCTTCTAGTCCAACCATCTACACAATCTATATCTATCTATATCTATCTATATGTATCTATATCTATATCTATATACACACACATACACATACACACACACACACACACACACATATATATCATTGGTGCCGTATTTAATACAATACAATAGCAGAGTTGGAAGGGACCTTGTAAGGAACGTTGTGTGAAAATTTGGAAGTGATCGGTGCAGTACTTTCAGAGATTAGCGGTTTTGAACAAACTCTTGTTACATTTTTATTTATATAGATAGCTTGTCATGGTGGCACAGTGGTTAGAATCAGTGGTGGGATTTTAAATTTTTTACTATCGGTTCTGTGGGCGTGGCTTGGTGGGCATGGCAGGGGAAGGATAATATACAATACAATACAATACAATACAACAGCAGAGTTGGAAGGGACCATGGAGGTCTTCTAGTTCAACCCCCTGCTCAGGCAGGAAACCCTACACCACTTCAGCTAAATGGCTATCCAACATCTTAAAGACTTCCAAGTTGGGACATTCACAACTTCTGGAGGCAACTTCTGTTCCACTGATTAATTGTCCTCACTGTCAGGAAATTTCTCCTCAGTTCTAAGTTGCTTCTCTCCTTGATTAGTTTCCACACATTGCCTCTACCCTCAGGAAGCAATGGGTGGAAACTAATCAAGGAGAGAAGCAACTTAGAACTGAGGAGAAATTTCCTGACAGTGAGGACAATTAATCAGAGGAACAGAAGTTGCCTCCAGAAGTTCTGAATGCCCCAACACTGCAAGTCTTCAAGAAGATGTTGGAGAGCCATTTGTCTGAAACGGCATAGGGCTTCCTGCCTAGGCAGGGCGTTGGACTAGATGACCTCCAAGGTCCCTTCCAACTCTGCTATTGTATTGTATTATTGTAGGATTATGAATACCTTGAAATGAATATAAGGGGTAGGGGACACCAAGCAAATGCTTGTAAGTTGAGAATTACTTGTACTGTGAAAGAATCTTGTTATTGGCACTTATGGACAATGAACTACTAGGAGATGCAAATGGATTTGGTGTAGGTTAAATGCAGCAAGATTATTGTGGACACAGTGATGGGGGGGAATGGAATTCCCACGGTGGAGGAATGGATCGTGAAAATGTCAGGATTAATGGAGCAAGGTCAAAACTGACATTGTTTGGCCATAGGGAAAAAAAATAAAAATAAAAACTTTTCGGAAAGACTGGAAATCTTGTGTGATACTTACTTGTGTGGACTTTTTTTTTGCTGAACAAAGAAAACCACAAATTGATGATTTATGGATTTGAAGATTAAAGTGGACATGGGT
Organism: Rhabdophis nuchalis; assembly: GCA_039707465.1. NCBI lineage: Eukaryota > Metazoa > Chordata > Lepidosauria > Squamata > Natricidae > Rhabdophis > Rhabdophis nuchalis. The sequence continues at coordinate 6,572,419 of CM077644.1, read as the reverse complement.
TAAACGAGGGGGCAGAAGAGACATATATAGTATCTAAGTGGGAGGGAAGGCTTATGATTTCTCATAATCTGTTAAAAAGACATCGTGATTCCAATGTGAAGTGTACTTACCCAGTGTTTCTCAACCTTGGCAACTTTAGGATGTGGGGACTTCAGCTCCCAGAATTCCCCAGCCAGCATGTGTGAATTTCACCTCCCAGAATTCCCTTGTCAGCATGGAATGGACTTCACCTCCCAGAATTCCCCAGCCAGTGTGAGTGAATTTCATTGTCAGCATGGATGGACTTCACCTCCCAGAATTCCCCAGCCAGTGTGAGTGAATTTCATTGTCAGCATGGATGGACTTCACCTCCCAGAATTCCCCAGCCAGTGTGAGTGAATTTCACCTCTCACAATTCCTTTGTCAGCATGGAATGGACTTCACCTCCCAGAATTCCCCAGCCACTGTGAGTCAATTTCACTTGTCAGCATGGAATGGACTTCACCTCCCAGAATTCCCCAGCCAGTGTGAGTGAATTTCACTTGTCAGCATGGATGGACTTCACCTCCCAGAATTCCCCAGCCAGTGTGAGTCAATTTCACCTCCCAAATTCCTTTGTCAGCATGGAATGGACTTCACCTCCCAGAATTCCCCAGCCACTGTGAGTCAATTTCACTTGTCAGCATGGAATGGACTTTACCTCCCAGAATTCCCCAGCCAGTGTGAGTGAATTTCATTGTCAGCATGGATGGACTTCACCTCCCAGAATTCCCCAGCCAGTGTGAGTGAATTTCACCTCTCACAATTCCTTTGTCAGCATGGAATGGACTTCACCTCCCAGAATTCCCCAGCCAGTGTGAGTGAATTTCACTTGTCAGCATGGAATGGACTTCACCTCCCAGAATTCCCCAGCCAGTGTGAGTGAATTTCACTTGTCAGCATGGATGGACTTCACCTCCCAGAATTCCCCACCCAGTGTGAGTCAATTTCACCTCCCACAATTCCTTTGTCAGAATGGAATGGACTTCACCTCCCAGAATTCCCCAGCCACTGTGAGTCAATTTCACTTGTCAGCATGGAATGGACTTCACCTCCCAGAATTCCCCAGCCAGTGTGAGTGAATTTCACTTGTCAGCATGGAATGGACTTCACCTCCCAGAATTCCCCAGCCAATGTGAGTGAATTTCACTTGTCAGCATGGAATGGACTTCACCTCCCAGAATTCCCCAGCCAGCATGTGTGAATTTCACCTCCCAGAATTCCCTTGTCAGCATGGAATGGACTTCACCTCCCAGAATTCCCCAGCCAGTGTGAGTCAATTTCACCTCCCACAATTCCTTTGTCAGCATGGAATGGACTTCACCTCCCAGAATTCCCCAGCCAGTGTGAGTGAATTTCACTTGTCAGCATGGAATGGACTTCACCTCCCAGAATTCCCCAGCCAGTGTGAGAAAAATTCACCTCCCACAATTCCCTTGTCAGCATGGAATGGACTTCACCTCCCAGAATTCCCCAGCCAGTGTGAGTGAATTTCACTTGTCAGCATGGAATGGACTTCACCTCCCAGAATTCCCCAGCCAGCATGTGTGAATTTCACCTCCCAGAATTCCCTTGTCAGCATGGAATGGACTTCACCTCCCAGAATTCCCCAGCCAGTGTGAGTCAATTTCACCTCCCACAATTCCTTTGTCAGCATGGAATGGACTTCACCTCCCAGAATTCCCCAGCCAGTGTGAGTGAATTTCACTTGTCAGCATGGAATGGACTTCACCTCCCAGAATTCCCCAGCCAGTGTGAGTGAATTTCACTTGTCAGCATGGAATGGACTTCACCTCCCAGAATTCCCCAGCCAGTGTGAGAAAAATTCACCTCCCACAATTCCCTTGTCAGCATGGAATGGACTTCACCTCCCAGAATTCCCCAGCCAGTGTGAGTGAATTTCACTTGTCAGCATGGAATGGACTTCACCTCCCAGAATTCCCCAGCCAGCATGTGTGAATTTCACCTCCCAGAATTCCCTTGTCAGCATGGAATGGACTTCACCTCCCAGAATTCCCCAGCCAGTGTGAGTCAATTTCACCTCCCACAATTCCTTTGTCAGCATGGAATGGACTTCACCTCCCAGAATTCCCCAGCCAGTGTGAGTGAATTTCACTTGTCAGCATGGAATGGACTTCACCTCCCAGAATTCCCCAGCCAGCGTGAGTGAATTTCACTTGTCAGCATGGAATGGACTTCACCTCCCAGAATTCCCCAGCCAGTGTAAGAAAAATTCACCTCCCACAATTCCCTTGTCAGCATGGATGGACTTCACCTCCCAGAATTCCCCAGCCAGTGTGAGAGAAATTCACCTCCCACAATTCCCTTGTCAGCATGGATGGACTTCACCTCCCAGAATTCCCCAGCCAGTGTGAGAGAAATTCACCTCCCACAATTCCCCAGCCAGTGTGAGAAAAATTCACCTCCCACAATTCCCTTGTCAGCATGGAATGGACTTCACCTCCCAGAATTCCCCAGCCAGTGCGAGTGAATTTCACTTGTCAGCATGGAATGGACTTCACCTCCCACAATTCCCCAGCCAGTGTGAGAAAAATTCACCTCCCACAATTCCTTTGTCAGCATGGAATGGACTTCACCTCCCAGAATTCTCCAGACAGTGTGAGTGAATTTCACCTCCCACAATTCCTTTGTCAGCATGGAATGGACTTCACCTCCCAGAATTCCCCAGCCAGTGTGAGTGAATTTCATTGTCAGCATGGAATGGACTTCACCTCCCAGAATTCCCCAGCCAGTGTGAGTCAATTTCACCTCCCACAATTCCCTTGTCAGCATGGAATGGACTTCACCTCCCAGAATTCCCCAGCCAGTGTGAGTGAATTTCACTTGTCAGCATGGAATGGACTTCACCTCCCAGAATTCCCCAGCCAGTGTGAGAAAAATTCACCTCCCACAATTCCCTTGTCAGCATGGAATGGACTTCACCTCCCAGAATTCCCCAGCCAGTGTGAGTGAATTTCACCTCCCACAATTCCTTTGTCAGCATGGAATGGACTTCACCTCCCAGAATTCCCCAGCCAGTGTGAGTCAATTTCACCTCCCACAATTCCTTTGTCAGCATGGATGGACTTCACCTCCCAGAATTCCCCAGCCAGTGTGAGTGAATTTCACTTGTCAGCATGGATGGACTTCACCTTCCACAATTCCACAGCCAGTGTGAGTCAATTTCACCTCCCATAATTCCCTTGTCAGCATGGATGGACTTCACCTCCCAGAATTCCCCAGCCAGCATGAGTGAATTTCACCTCCTACATTTCCCCAGCCAGCGTGAGTGAACATCAGCTTCCAAATGCTAGCTGGGTGATTCTGGGAGTTGGTCCATGCACCTTAAGAGTTAGCAAGGCCGAGGAACATTTGAAGCAGGATGGATGGATGGTCAACGCAGCACTCACAGACACGGGAGAAAGTGTATCCTAGCGAGTGCCACTCCGAGCAAGGAGGTAAGAGCTCAGAGTTTGCTGGACAGCTGTGCCAAGGTGAAAATCCACTTACGTCCTGGGAACTGGGCAGGGATGGTGGAAAATAATCTCTGCAAGGTGATCTCAGGGACCTCTAGTTTTCTAGGGAATTCCCAACACACCAGGTGCGCACGCGATCAAGGTAACCCGAGGCCCCTAGGTGGTTTCTGGTGACCACACAAAAAGCCCTATCAGTTTTGGTGGTGTCAACGCATCTTGATTTGCCTTAGCTGACTCCTTTTCATTTCCTTGTTTTTTTCTCTCTTTCTTTCTGGGGTTTCCCAGCGATTTCCTACCGAGCAACTTAAGCACAGAGTTTACTTCTTCAGTTCAGCCCCGAGTCCATTCAGTGCCGGTCACCTAAGAGCACAGCAGGCAGATTGCATGCACAACTGTGCCAATATACACACAAGGGCAGGGGACCATCTCCTTCCCCTGCTCACCCCCAACTAAATCACATAATATATATATATAGTTTAATATCCCAAGGGCTTTGCACCGCCTGACCCTCAGATTTAAATGTCTGATTTAAATGGGGGTGGCCGGGTTCAGGACAGGTGGGGGAAAAAAATCATTCTTGAGATTGCATCTGACTTACAAGCTGCTCTAAAGGCCGGGCTTTTCAAAACCACACACCGATTACTTGCCCTAGAAAACCCTAATTAGCTATGTATGCATTTGCAGTGCAGTTCCCAATTTTTTCCCCCCTCTCCAGAATTTAAATAATTGCACGCTGTGATTTTCATAATCGGGAAGGAGAATTATTTCCCGTTTGGGTGTCTGTCTGTGTGAATTCGGATGACCTTCGGTGCTTTGTGTCCTGGGGGTATCGAGGGATAAACTCCCCATCGCTGATGCCTTTGACTGCATGTGTGTATGTGAGGGGTTCCTTTTTTCTATCATTGCTGTTTTGGATCGAGGGGTTTTTTCTCTCTCTCGGGCCTGCCCCATAGAGCTTTCTTTCCTATTCAGAATAAATCTTCCCAGTTTCCACAACTCACAAAAAAACCCTTAGGAAGAAACCCAGCTGGTTTGGGTCTGTCTTTTTTTTTTTGAAAAAAAGTTTTATTGGTTTTAACAATTTATATTAGGAAAAGGGTAAGTAAGGTAATATATAATATTTGGAGCTTCCACATCGGGTTTGATGATCGCCTCCGAGTCTTCATACATATTCAATTGAAAAAAAATTATTAAAGGGAAGGGGGTACATACATTTTAAAATCATGAATTTTCATATTATTTTATACATTCAATTACTTTGTACTATTGACGTCCGTACAGGAATTACTAAAAAAATATAACAAATTATTTTTGCGATCTGAGCCTCTTTGCTATAGTCTCTTCCTCCTCCCCCCCACCAGCAGGCGGACCCGTGGCCCCTCCCGTTCCCATCTCACCATCATCCAGGATTGAGGAGTGTTTTTTAAGAAAGTTATGCGCCTCTTCAACTGTTTTGATTCTAACTCTTCCTCCCTCCCAGAATACCAGCATCCCTTCAGGCATCGGTCTTTGTAAGTACTTTTCAAGCAAGGTGCAACCACACAACTCTAGGCGTGCTTATCCAGCGTAACTATTCAGAGACTCTTCCCCCCTAAAAGTTCAGCCAGGCTTGCCATTCCCAGTCAATACAATACAATACAATAGCAGAGTTGGAAGGAACCTTGGAGGTCATCTAGTCCAACTCCCTGCCTAGGCAGGAAGCCCTATGCCGTTTCAGACAAATGGCTCTCCAACATCTCCTTAAAAGACTTGCAGTGTTGGGGCATTCACAACTTCTGGAGGCAACTTCTGTTCCACTGGTTAATTGATCTCACTGTCAGGAAATTTCTCCTTAGTTCTAACTTGCTTCTCTCCTTGATTAGTTTCCACCCATTGCTTCTTGTTCTGCCCTCAGGTGCCTTGGAGAATAGCTTGACTCCCTCTTCTTTGGGGCAACCCCTGAGATATTGGAAAGCTGCTATCACATCTCCCCTGGTCCTTCTTTTCATTAAACTAGACATCCCCAGTTCCAGCAACTGTTCTTCATATGTTTTAGTCTCCAGTCCCCTAATCATCTTGGTTGCTCTTCTCTGCACTCTTTCCAGAGTCTCCACGTCTTTTCTACATCGTGGTGACCAAAACTGTATGCACTATTCCAAGTGTGGCCTTCCCAAGGCACTATACAGTGGCATTAACACTTCACGTGATCTAGATTCTCTCCCTCTGTTGATGCAGCCTAGAACTGTGTTGGCTTTTTTGGCAGCTGCTGCCCACGGCTGGCTCCTATTTCAATGGTTGTCCACTAGGACTCCAAGATCCCTCTCACAGTTGCTGCTATTGAGCAAGGTACCACCTATACCAAACCACCGCAAAGGCAAAGGGTCTGTTCCCTTCGCCCTCCGGAGGGCAGCGGGTCACCGCCTCCATAAGATTAGATTAGATTAGATTAATTGGATTTCTATGACCCCCTTCTCCCAAAGGACTCAGGGCGGCGTACAAGGTAAGGGACATATAGTACAGAAGTTAGAAAAATATTATATTAAAAAATCCAATAAGCAATAAATTAATAGGCATTCTAAAATAAATTAAAATTGGAATTAAAATTAATACGTAATTTTGTTCAGGTCAAGCCACCTTGTTGGAAAAACCAGCTTTTCAGGGCGAACCGGAAGGATGGGAGGTCGGGAATTACGCGGAGCTCCAGGGGCAGCTCATTCCAGAGGGAAGGCACTCCCACAGAGAAGGCTCTCTCCCTGGGAGGTGGCCAGCCAACACTGCCTGGCTGACGGCACCCAGAGGAAGCCGACTCTGTGGGATCGTACTGGACGGTGGGAGGCTACCGGTGGCAGTAGGTGGTCTCGCAAGTCCCCTGGGCCTGAGCCATGGAGCGCTTTGAAGGTCATAATTAGCACCTTGAATCGCACCCGGAAGACAACCGGCAACCAGTGCAGGCCGCCTAAAAGGGGTGTAACATGGGAGCACCTAGGTACCCCCGTGATAACCCACACGGCTGCATTCTGGACCAGCTGAAGCCTCTGGGTGCTCTTCAAGGGCAGCCCCATGTAGACCCATCATAAGACCCATCATCCCCAGAGCTCCCCTAAGGGAAGCACTCTTATCCAGGTAAGTTTGCTTTGTTTTAAAGGAAGGGGGGCACTACGAGGCGGAGGAACAGGAGAGCCGCCTACCTCCCCCAACCCCTGTTGGACTTTGCTAAACGAGGCGCCCCACTCGCCTCTCGGCGACAAAATAAAAACCCGCAGGAAGGAGAGCGGGTGCTTACCTGGAGAGCGCCACATGATCACTCGGGGCCGCGCAGGTCCCACCGTCCATTTCTCTTGAAGATGGCTGGTAAACTCCAGGTAGAAGTCTGGAGGAGGCAGGAATACAAAAACGGTGCCTACTACTCCCTTGTAAAGGGAGCGAAGGCGGGTTTCTGCTCCCCACCTCGCCTGTCTGGAGCTGCCGAAAGCTTTAGATCAGGGGTCTCAAACTCAATTTTCCTGGGGGCCGCTGGAGGCAAAGGCTGGGTGAGGCTGGGCCGCATAAGGGATGCCACAGAGGTCCACTCCCCCTGCAGGCTGCACTAATATTATACTTTCATATCACAGTGGGGGCCACAAGATACCGTCCTGCGGGCCGCAATTGGCCCGCGGGCCGCGAGAATGAGACCTCTGCTTTAGACTCTGGTGGCGGTGCTGGTTTCCCGCCGCTTCGGCGTCCCTGAAAGGCAACTCCGCATTCTCCCTTTCCTACTCCCCACCTCCCTTCAAAAGCTTTCTTAGCACTAGATGTCCAGCTGGCACGGCCCTGCCCGCACGCCACCTCCTCCTCCCCCCTCCTCCTCCTCCTCACTCCCCGATGGCTTTTCTCCTCCTTCCCGGAGTTCAGCGGGAGCCAGGCACAAGGGATGGGAGGCTGCTTTGCAAACCACACCTTGGAAAACTTCACCGGGAAGGGAGGCGGGGAACCAGGGGGGAGGGACACTCTGAAACTTGCCTAGGAGGCCGGCTGCGCCGTGCCAGCTACCACCCACGAGCGGTGACGGAACGGGCGAGTGGAGCGAGGGGGGGAAGGCGTTCCGGTGCTGTCTCACTGCTGGAAGGGGTTCTAAACGGTTACAGTACATTTGAGGAACCTCTTCTACCGAACCGGTTAGAACCGGCAGGAACCCACCCCTGGTCTGATTTAAATGGGGGTTGCTGGATTCAGGATGGGGGGGGGGGGAACAATAATTTTTGAGATTGCATCCGACTTGCAAGCTATCCTAAGGCCGGGCTTTTCAAAACCACAGACAAATTACTTGCTGTTTAAATCAGCCCTAGAAAACCCTAATTAGCTATGCATGCATTTGCAGCGCAGTTCCCAATTTCTTCCCCTCTCTCCAGAATTTAAATAATCGCACGCTGTCATTTTCATAATCGGGAAGGAGCAATTATTTCCCGTTTGGGTGTCTGTCTGTGTGAATTCGGATGACCTTTGGTGCCTTGTGTCTTGCGGGTATCGAGGGATAAACTCCCTATTGCTGCTGAATTTGACTGGGGCAGAAGGGGGGGGGGTCCTTTTTTCTATCACTGCTGTTTTTGATAGAAGGTTTTTTCTCTCTCTCCAGGGGCTGCCCCATAGAGCTGCTTCCCTTTTCCTGCTCATCTGCCTATTAGTGGGGAGCGAATGTGATACATATTGACAGCCAAGAAATACAATACAATACAATACAATAGCAGAGATGGAAGGGACCTTGGAGGTCTTCTAGTCCAACCCCCTGCGTGGGCAGGAACCTTATACCATTTCAGACAAATGGCTATCTAACATCTTTTTAAAGACTTCCAGGGTTGGGGCATTCACAACTTCTGGAGGCAAGCTGTTCGAGAGGTTAATTGTTCTGACTGTCAGGAAATTTCTCCTTAGTTCTAAGTTGCTTCTCTCCTTGATTAGTTTCCACCCGTTGCTTCTTGTCCTGCCCCCAGGTGCCTTGGAGAATAGTTTGACTCCCTCTTCTTTGTGGCACCCACTGAGATATCGGAACACTGCTATCATGTCTCCCCTGGTCCTTCTCTTCATCAAGCTAGACATACCCAGCTCCTGCAGCCGTTCTTCATATGTTTTAGTCTCCAGTCCCCTAATCATCTTGGTTGCCCTTCTCTGCACTCTTTCCAGAGTCTCCACGTCTTTTCTACATCGTGGCGACCAAAACTGTATGCAGTATTCCAATAATAATAATAATAATAATAATAATAATAATAATAATAATAATAATAATAATAATAATAATAATAATAATAATAATAATAATAATAATAATAATAATATTTAATTTATAGAACGCGTCCTCTCCCCAAAGGGACTCGGAGCGGTGCACAGGGAAATTAAAAATACAGACATAAAAATACATAAATAGATACAGAACAAATTCCTAACTAAAAAACCCCTGAGACCACGCTTCGCCCATCTCTCCGGATTAATAAATCCCTCGTCAAGGCAGGCCCTCGTTAAAGCGGAGGGCCAGACCTGCGAGAGCGGGGACTCTTGCAGTAGTAACAGGTCTACCTTGGAGTATAGGTAGAATAGGCTTTGGCAAGGCGTTACGTGTGGTGGCTTAACATGGATGGAGAGATTGCCTAGTGGGTAGCGACCTGCACACGGTTGTCCCCAATTCGGGTCTGAGCCTGGTGCCGAAGCCAATGATGAACGCCAGACACGAGGTGCAGGTTTTCTGATTGCTTTTTATTGGAGTCCTCCAAGGAAAAGGGTTCCTGGTCAAAAGGCCAAGAAGAACCAAGAATAAAGGATTAAGAAAGCTTTATACATTTTCACTAAAGGAGAAGGCGGGACAAGGTGAAACAGGAAGAAATATCCTCTAATAAACAGTTTAGCACTAATTCTACAATTTGTTCTATTGGTCTATAGCTGCCCCATTCCTAGGTCTTAGCTAATGAATGCCCCAGGAGTTATCTAATAGACATTTCATTTTTTGCTGTCCATCTCTATTCCTAATTTTTAGCTGAGGTCTGCAGATTGTCTAATGTTGCCTTTTTTCAACTTTCTAGCTACCCATAATTGCTACAAGCTTTACCCATGCGCTCGAGTGCGCTTCAAGGTGTTGACGACCATCTTCAAAGCGCTCCATGGCTTGGGGCCTAGCTACATATGAGACCGCCTCCTGCCCCATACATCCCTTCGTCCGATCCGCTCCCATAGTGTGGGTCTTCTCCGGGTGCCGTCGGCCGGGCAATGCTGGTTTGCGACACCCAGGGGAAGGGCCTTCTCTGTGGCGGGCCCGGCCCTCTGGAACGACCTACCCCCCGACCTCCGCACTATCTCGGACCTCCGCCTCTTCCGCCAACATCTTAAGACATTTTTATTCCAACAGGCTGGCCTAGGATAGCCCCCCGTTTCTGACTTTTTATGGATAAATTATAATTAGGCAGGGTTTTAAATGGGTTTTTAGCACGGGTTTAAATAATTTAATATGTTTTTAATGATGTATATTGTTTTATTGTGGTTTTTAATAATGCCTGTGCGCCGCCCTGGGTCCTAACAAGGAGAAGGACGGGGTATAAATTAAATTAAATTATAAAATTAAAAATTTCTTGCTGATAAGCAGACAGACACCCCCCCCCCTCCAATTGCAGTCTTTCTGACTTATTTTCAAATGTGTGTCATGGTGCCTTGAGGTGCCTTGAGGTGCATCCGGAGGCTCCAGCTAGTACAGAATACTAGCTGCGCGGGGGATCCTGGGAGCATCTCGAAGCTCCCACGTAACACCTCTCCTGCGCGAGCTGCACTGGCTGCCGGTGGCCTTCCGGGTGCGCTTCAAGGTGCTTGTTACCATCTTTCAATTGCTCCATGGCACGGGGCCTAGTTATTTGCGGGACCATCTCCTGCCGCATACGTCCCTTCGTCCGATCCGCTCCCATAGGGAGGGCCTCCTCAGGGTACCATCCGCCGGCCAATGCCGGCTAGCGGTGCCAAGGGGGAGGGCCTTCTCAGTGGCTGGGCCATCCCTCTGGAACGACCTACCCCCCGAACTTTGGACCATCACAGACTTTCTCCTCTTTCACCGCTCACTTAAGACTTATCTGTTCCATCAAGCCGGCCTAGCTTAGCCAATGAGTAAATGTATTTTAGAATTTTAATTGGGATTTTTAGCACAGGCTTTTAGTTTAATTTATTCTTAATTCTTCTGTATTTATTGTTATTTATCGATTTTAATTTCCTGTGCACCGCCATGAGTCCATTTCGATGGAGAAGGGCGGTTCTATAAATCCAAATTAAATTAAATTAAATTAAATTAAATTAATGATCCAGTCCATCACACCATGCCAGGAATCCCGACCAGCTTCCCCAGAGGTGCCCTCGCACAGATGGGAAAGGCCTAAAGCACCCTGGTCTAGGGGGCACATTGACTTTGCAAGCCCTGTGCACGGGAAAACTTTCCTCGTAGTTGTGGACGGCTACTCGAAATGGCTAGAGGTAGTCCTCATGAGCACCACAACGGCAGAGGCAGTCATCAAGGTGCTACGGACTTTTCTCCACGCACGGCCTCCCCAATGTCCTGGTTTCAAACGGGCCCCAATTTACGGCCATCCAATTTGAAACCGATTTAATCAGGCATGCCCTGGTCGCCCCATTCCATCCGCCTTGCAATGGCTAGGCGGAGAGAACGGTGCGATCTGCTAAAGAAGCCCTATCTAGGATGGGGCCTGGTGATTGGCAAACCCGAATGGATCAGTTCCTCCCAGGACAGCACATTGCACCAAGTGCCACCATTGGCAGAAGCCCCTCTGAATTACTAATGGGTCGCCGGCTAAGGTCTCCCTTAGACTGGCTGCACCCAAATTATTCTTCACAATTGTGGAAATTACCGGCCCTGTCTCTTACCGCCTAGAGCAGGGGTCTCCAACCTTTGCAACTTTAAGTCTGAAGGACTTCAGCTCCCAGAATTCTCCAACCAGCAAAGCTGGCTGGAGAATTCTGGGAGCTGAAGTCCTTCAGACTTAAAGTTGCAAAGGTTGGAGACCCCTGGCCTAGAGCTCAAGGATGGTAGAAGTTGGAAGTGGCACATAAACCAACTCTGAGGCTGACTCAGCCACTCTACTCTTAGACAAAACCAGAAGTAACTCCTTCACGAGTTAGCCAAAGCCCTACCCAAAAGGAGAATTCATACACTCCTTCCACAAGCGTCTCAAAACCCCGAAAGAGCTGGAGTACTTATCTGAGAAAGTTGGAGGCCAGCGGCGAGTTCCAGGCAAATTGGCTATAAGAACTCCAGCCACATCCCGGGAAAGTTTCCAGGAGCTTCCATTAGTCAAGCCCAGAGAACTAACAGGCCGTCCGACGAGACCGAAGTATCAGCGCCAACTGTGCAGGTCTGAGAGGGTTCCCAAACACCCCGCCTATGCGCAACGTCACTGGGTAAGTTCAACAAAGAGAGGAGGGGTGTCACATATTGACAGTTCCCTATAAAAGGGCTAGCTGTTAAGACAGGCTGGCACTGGATTTATAAATAGTTGCCTAATAAACAGCTGTTGTTTGTCACTGAAGCCTGTCTCATTCGTTCACCCGATCTAACAGAAGGTCCACCTGTCTTCTGGCAGGTGCATATTTGATGTGACTCATTAAGACAAATAAGTAACAGAATAACCGAGTCGGATGGGACCTTGAACCCTTCTAATCCCTACTGCATACAGTTTTGGTCTTCCAGTGGAGACTCTGGAAAGAGTCAGAGAAGAGCAACAAAGAGGATTAGGGGACTGGAGGCTAAAATATATGAAGAACGGTTGCAGGAGCTGGGTATGTCTAGTTTGATGAAGAGAAGGACCAGGGGAGACATGATAGCAGTGTTCCGATATCCCAGAGGGTGCCACCCGGACCTGGTGGGAATTACGGAGACCTGGTTGGGCCCCGAGGGGGTTTTACCCCTCGTGGAAATGTGCCCACCAGGCTACCGTGCATTTCATCAGCCTAGGGCCCTAGGCAGGGGTGGGGGGGTGGCGGTTATTGTTAAGGAAAGTCTGGAGCTGAGCGAGACCACTGTGCCTCAGACGACTGGCCGTGAATCCCTCTTCGTGAAGTGGAGCCTAGGGAGGCAGTTGGGCTTGCTGATTGTATACCTGGCTCCCCGCTATGTAACAGCAGCCCTGCCCGAGCTACTCGAGGGGATCACCGCGATGGCGGTGGAGACCCCAGACTGGTAGTCATGGGGGACTTTAACCTGCCATCGGCGGGCGAAACATCCGAGGCAGCCCGGGAGTTCATGGCTTCCATGACGGCCATGGACCTGACCCAAGTAGTTCAGGGCCCCACTCACGAGGGAGGACACACGCTGGATCTGATTTTTGTCTCTGGACAGTGGAGAAGTGATCTCGGAACAGGGGATTTAGTCATCTTACTCTTGTCATGGACAGATCACTCTCTCCCTCGGATGGACTTTCCAACCGTCACACCCCACCGCGGGGAGGCGGAACCGGAGACACCGAGTTGGTTCCGCCTCAGGCGCCTGATGGGCCCGGAAAAGTTCCAGAGGGAGCTTGGGCCAATACCTGTGTCCCTGCCCCGTGACTCAACTGAGGATCTGGTGGCCGCATGGTATAGTGCGGCCACGGGGGCCTTGGATCGAGTCGCGCCCTTGCGGCCTCTCATGCGGCGTTGAGGCACCCAGGCCCCTTGGTTTACTGAGGAGCTTCAGGAGATGAAACGCCTACAGAGTAGGTGGAGATCTTCTCGATCCGAAGCTGACCGAACACTAGTGAGAGACCATATTAGGACTTACTTAGTGGCGCTAAGAGTGGCCAAACGTGAGTATTGTGCCACCCTTATCGCGTCCGCAGAAAACCGCCCTGCTGCCCTGTTTGGGGTGACCCGCTCCCTCCTTCACCTGAGGCCGCGGGAAGCCCCTTTGCAGGGTCGAGCAGAGGAATTTGGAGTGTTTCTGCAGGACAAAATCACTCAGATTCGGAACGAGCTGCCCTCCACTGAAAGTGATCCAGTCGATGTGTCCGGTGCTGGTCTTGAGATAACACCTTGGGAGGAGTTTGACTTTGTCACTACCGAGGATATGGACAGGTTGCGGAGGAACCTTAGAGCCACCACATGTTTATTGAACCCGTGCCCCTCCGGGCTTGTACTGGCATCCTGGGAGGTGACACGAGGCTGGCTCCAGGGCATTGTGAATTCATCTCTGAGTGAGGGGTCCTTGCCTACCGTCTTGAAAGAGGCGGTGGTGAGGCCCCTCCTCAAGAAGCCATCCCTGGACCCAGCATTATTAGAAAACTATCGTCCTGTCTCCAACCTTCACTTTTTAGCGAAAGTTGTTGAGAGTGTGGTGGCCCAACAGTTTCCTCGACACCTGGAGGAAGTTGATTATCTAGACCCGCGCCAGTCCGGCTTCCGGCCCTGTCACAGCACCGAGACGGCATTGGTCGCGTTGGTTGATGATCTCTGGAGGGCACAGGATAGAGGTTGCTCCTCTATCCTAGTCCTATTAGACCTCTCAGCGGCTTTTGATACCATCGACCATGGTATCTTATTGCACCGATTGGGGGGGTTGGGGCTGAGAGGTACCGTTCTGCGGTGGTTCTCGTCCTACCTCTCTGGTTGGTCGCAATGGGTGTTGGCAGGAGGGCAGAGGTCATCCCCGAGGCCCCTCATATGTGGGGTTCCTCAGGGGTCACCACTTCTGTTCAACACCTACATGAAGCCGCTGGGCGAGATCATCCGTGGTTTTGGGGTGGATTACCATCTGTACGCTGACGACACCCAGCTGTACATATCCACCCCAAACCACCCCAACGATGCCGTCGAGGTGCTGTCCCGGTGTTTGGAGGCCGTACGGATCTGGATGGGTAGTAACAAACTCAAACTCAACCCATCCAAGACCGAGTGGCTGTGGTTTCCGGCACCCCGGTTCAGCCAGATAAGTCCAACACTGGCCATTGGGGGCGAACAACTGGCCCCCTTGGAGAGGGCGCGCAACTTGGGCGTCCTCCTGGATTCCCGGCTGTCCATGGAGGACCATGTGGCGGCCGTGGCCATTGGGGCGTTTTATCAGGTACGCCTGATACGGCACTTGCGCCCCTTACTGGACCGGGGGGGCCTTCGCACAGTCACTCAAGCGCTTGTGACATCCCGGCTGGATTATTGTAACGCTCTCTACATGGGGCTCCCCTTGAGGTGCACTCGAAGGCTACAGTTAGTACAGAATGCGGCCGCGCGGGTGATTATGGGTGCCCCAAGGCAAGCCCACATAACAAGCCCCTTTCTTTCTTAGTTTTATTGATCAGATATCTTCTTTGATGGACGCACACCTCGCAGATGAGTGTATACCTAGGTGTTTCACTTTTTTGACAATTTGGATACCCAATTTCTTCGTTAACCCCTCTTTCAATTTGGATGCCATATTTTTAACCAGCATTTTGGTCTTTGTCATATTTATCTTTAAACCCGCTACTTGGGGGGCACTCCATGAAACTTTTGGAAGCTAGACCTCAAACAAATAAGAGGAAGGACTTTTTCACCCAGAGGATCACTGGTCTATGGAACTCCCTGCCAGAAGAAGTGGTGACAGCTGTCAGCCTCGACACCTTTAAGAAAGGATGAGAGGAGTTCATGGAGGACAAGGGTATCCATGGCTATCATGATGGATGCCTAAGGACACCCTCCGGGTTGGAGAGATAGGCAGGATGTCTCTCAATGCCATTTGCAGGGAATCACAAGCAGGTGAAGACATCTGCTTGGGAAGACCCTGAAGCAAATGGGGAGCCACTGTGGGAGACAGAAGGCTGGACTGGATGGGCTGTGGCCTCTTCCAGCAAGGCTGTTCTTAGGTTCTTATGTACTTTCCCATACTTTTGTCAATTCCTCAATAAGTTTCATAGCAGACTTTATGGGATCCTCTAACACGAAAACTAGATCGTCCGCAAAAGCCCGTAACTTAAATTGTTCCTTTTTGATTTCTAGTCCCTTTATCTGTTCCTCTTTACGTACATTCCTTGCTAAAACTTCTAAGGTTAACATAAACAGCAGTGGGGATAAAGGGACAACCTTGTCTTGTGCCTTTCTGAATTGTTATACTTTGCGTTAATTCGCCATTAATTATTACCCAAAGGTACTTTTTTTGAAAGGCAACTGCATTTTATTTATTTTATCCTAAAAACAAAAGTCCAGTTGCCTTTTGAAAAAAAAAAAACACCTTTGGGGTACGTTAGGATGCTTAAAGTTAGCTGGGTGATGCCTGGATCACAATTCTCCAACACATTGGAACAAGAGTGTTCGTTGTGCAATACTAAGCTATTTCCCCTCTTTTAAAAAAAATAAAATAAGATGAGATGAGATCACCTTTATTGTCATTTTTGTACTGTGGCCCACATTAAAAATGAAATTCTGTTGCCTGCTTTCAAAAGAAAGTATATACTTACCCATACCCATATGTGTGTCTGTGTCTGGGTGTGTGCAAACACACACACACACACACACAATTAATCATTGTCCGTTTTGAATACATAGCGGGAAGATGAAACTTCACAAGGTTGATGCTAGATGGAACTGGGAATTAGCGGTTGCTGATTTCTTCCTGGAGATGAATTCAGTGATGGGGATTTGAGATCAAGGCTTTACAGAATAACACTCAAGTTGGAAGGGACCTCGGAGGTCTTCTAGCCCAGGGGTCTCCAACCTTTGCAACTTTAAGTCTGAAGGACTTCAGCTCCCAGACGTCTCCAGCCAGCAAAGGACAGGGGTCTCCAACCTTTGCAACTTTAAGTCTGAAGGACTTCAGCTCCCAGACGTCTCCAGCCAGCAAAGGACAGGGGTCTCCAACCTTTGCAACTTTAAGTCTGAAGGACTTCAGCTCCCAGACTTCTCCAGCCAGCTTTGCTGGCTGGAGAAGTCTGGGAGCTGAAGTCCTTCAGACTTAAAGTTGCAAAGGTTGGAGACCCCTGTTCTAGCCCAACCCCCTGCTCAAGCAGGAGACCCTATACCATTTCACACAGGTGGCTGTCCAATCTCTTCTTAAAAACCTCCAGCAATGGAGCACACCTAGGTTCCAGAGGCAGGCTGTTCCACTGATGGTTCTCACTGTCAGGACATTTCTTCTTAGTTCTAGGTTGCTTCTCTCCTTGATTAGTTTCCACCCATTGCTTCTTGTTCTGCCCTCAGGTGCCTTGGAGAATAGCTTGACTCCCTCTTCTTTGGGGCAACCCCTGAGATATCGGAAGACTGCTGTCATGTCTCCCCTGGTCCTTCTTTTCATTAAACTAGACATACCCAGTTCCTGCAAACGTTCTTCGTATGTTTTAGCCTCCTAATCCTCTTTGTTGCTCTTCTCTGCACTCTTTCTAGAGTCTCCACATCTTTTCTACATCGTGGGGACCAAAACTGGATTCAAATATTCCAAGTGTGGCCTTCCCAAGGCCTTATAAAGTGGTATTAACCCTTCACGTGATCTTGATTCTCCCTCTGTTGATGCAGCCTAGAAGTGGGTTGGCTTTTTGGGCAGCTGCTGCCCACGGCTGGCTCCTATTTCAATGGTTGTCCACTAGGACTCCAAGATCCCTCTCACAGTTACTGCTATTGAGCAAAGTACCACCTATACTGTCACTGTGCATTTCGGGTTCTTTTGCCTAAATGTAGAACCTTACTTCTTTCACCATTGAATTTCATTGTTATTTTTGAGAGAAGAATATATATATATATAGTGCTAGGCTTCTGCCTTGGATGCATTGCAGCCCCGGTTCGAATCCCAGTGGGGTGTGGCCAACTGATGAGAGCTAATAAGCTCGAAATAGATCTATCTTGGTCTCTCAAATTTAAATTTATTGATCAGCTCATAAAACTAACACACATATATATTCTTGTATATACCATACACACTTTTTCCCTTACAGGCATGCATTTAACTTGGCAGGACATCCTTAGCTCTAAAACCGAATGATCTCAATGCTAGTACTTTTGAATCATCTTCTAGCCTTAGACTCATAGTGGTTTATGGTTTGAGGAGAGGATGTGGAATTCATTTCAGGAACTGACAGGTTTCTCACCCACCCACCCCAAGGTTAACATTTTCTCCTTTGTTTTATAGTGTCCTGAAAGTTTGGCTGGTTTTTCCTACCTTTATAAATATATCCTTTACAACATTTTTTTTCCCATTCTTGCCCCACTGTAAAATCACCGTTGCTTTAAAATTTACCGGACAATTGGTTTAAGCTTCACCACGTAATTTTATGTATTTCCTTATCAGGAAGAAACTCCACTGGAAGGCCAGTTCCTGCAAAGCTGTGTGCATCAGATTAGAGCTGGTAGAAAAAAAACGTAATTAAAAGTTTTGTCGGATTTTATTCAGTTCCTTTTTTTTCCAGCTTCCGTTTCACTTTTTATAAGTCCTTTAAAAGCAGAATAGCTTCAGTCATTGGCCCGGGTGGATATGGAGATAGGAATCGAAAGAGATACTTGAACGTTCTCCAAAGTCTGGGAATTGCAGCTAAAGATTAAAAAATATTAAATGACTTGCCAATAAAAAAAAGGTCAACATCCACGGGGAATATTGGTTGGTTGGTTTCCAACATTTTTCTTTGCAATTTCAATGTTTGGTCTAGGAGAGCAAGCAACAAATTACGTATTAGTGTTTGTGGTTGGGCTTCTTTGCGATTTGTGGCCTTTGGCAGCCAGCCACCTCTGAAGTAATTCTATATTGGGATATCTAATACACATTTGTTTCTGGAAAGCTTGCATTTCATATTCAGCTTTAGTGACTGCAGCAGATTTTCCCAAAACAGAGGGAGATGCGAGCTTTGAGTCAACAACGCTCAGCAGTTTCCGAATTCAAGAATTATGACCTAGGGAAGGCAATTTTCATAGAAGGATGGTGTATTTTCTTCCATAAACTTGCCTGCACTCTACTCGTAAGGAAAGGTTTCCCAAACTTGGCAACTTTAAGATGGGTGGGTGGGCCAGCTTCAGCTCCCAGTAAGGCCACACTTGGAATACTGCATACAGTTTTGGTCGCCATGATGTAGAAAAGACGTGGGGACTCTGGAAAGAGGGCAGAGAAGAGCAACCAAGATGATTAGGGGACTGGAGACTAAAACATATGAAGAACGATTGCAGGAGCTGGGTATGTCTAGTTTAATGAAGAGAAGGACCAGGGGAGACATGATAGCAGTGTTCCGATATCTCAGAGGGTGCCACAAAGAAGAGGGAGCCAAACTATTCTCCAAGGCACCTGAGGGCAGGACAAGAAGCAATGGGTGGAAACTAATCAAGGAGAGAAGAAACTTAGAACTAAGGAGAAATTTCCTGACAGTTAGGACAATTAACCTCTGGAACAGCTTGCCTCCAGAAGTTGTGAATGCCCCAACCCTGGAAGTCTTTAAAAAGATGTTAGATAGCCATTTGTCTGAAATGGTATAGGGCTCCTGCCCACGCAGGGGGTTGGACTAGAAGACCTCCAAGGTCCCTTCCAACTCTGCTATTGTATTGTATTGTATTGTATTGTAATTCCCCAGCCAGAATTCTGGGAGTTGAAGTCCGCCTATCTTAACCTTGCTGAATTTGGAAACCTTTGTCTTAAGGGTAGGCAAGGAATCCTGGGAGTTAAAGTCCACCTGTCTTAAAGTTGCAGAGTTTGGAAACCCTTGTCTTAAGGGAAGGAATTCTGGCAGTTGATGTCGAATTTTGATCATGGGAATGCTGTGACAGAGTTGTGTGAGGAGTGGTTTTAAATCACTTTTTTCAGTGGTGATGTAGCTTCAAATAGTCGCTAAATGGATGGTCGTAAGTTGAGGACCAGCTGATATGGAAATACTACTTCAACTAATAGTGTTATGAACCTCAACAATAATGGGTGATTCTATCAACGCTTGAGGATTGATTCTCACCCCTTTAACAAATCCTACTATGGGGAACATGCTTCACATCTTCAGATTCTTCAACCAGACCTAACATTTTCTATAAAGGAAGAAAGAAATGGGTCCAATTCAACTAATTTCAATGTGATAAGGTAAATAAAGTTGTTACACATAGTATGCCTAGACATTACAGGTTGTCCTCCTCTTACGACCGAAAATTCCGCCCAAATTTTTCACTGCTAAGCAAGAAAGTTTTTAAGCATGAGTTTTGCTTCATTTTACAAGCCTTCTGCAACAACTGGAGTTGTTATTCAACAACTGAATATTGCATTCAGTTTTGGTCACCACGATGTAGAAAAGATGTGGAAAGAGTGCAGAGAAGAGCAAGAATGTGCCAGTGCCAGTGCCAGTGATGTGCCAGTGCCTGGAAGCCGTGCGGATCTGGATGGGAAGTAACGGACTCAGGCTCAACCCGACCAAGACCGAGTGGCTGTGGTTTCCGGCCGCCCGATTCAACCAGCTCACTCCATCGCTGGCCATAGGGGGCGAACATCTTGCCCCTGTGGATGGGGCGCGCAATTTGGGTGTCCTCCTGGATGCCCGGCTGTCCATGGAAGATCAAGTGACAGCCGTGGCTAGGAGGGCGTTTTACCAGGTTCGCCTGGTTCGCCAGTTGCGCCCCCTATTGGATCGGGATGCCCTTTGCACAGTCACTCATGCTCTCATGACATCCCGACTGGACTATTGTAACTCTCTCTACATGGGGCTCCCCTTGAGGTGCACCCGAAGACTTCAGCTGGTCCAGAATGCAGCCGCGCGAGCAATAATGGGGACCGCAAGGTACGCCCATGTAACACCGCTCTTGCGCGAGCTGCACTGGCTGCCTGTCGTCTTTCGGGTGCGCTTCAAGGTGTTGGTTGTCATCTTTAAAACGCTCCATGGCTCGGGACCTAGCTATCTGCGGGATCGGATCCTGCCCCATACATCCTCACGGCCGATCCGCTCCCACAGAGAGGGACTTCTCCGGGTGCCGTCCACTAGACTGTGTCAGCGGGCGACGCCCAGGGGAAGGGCCTTCTCTGTGGCGGGCCCAGCCCTCTGGAATGACCTCCCCCCCGACATTAGAACAACTACGGACCTCCGCTCCTTCCGTCGAAAACTGAAAACACACTTTTTCTGTCTGGCCGGCCTTGGTTAGTCTCTACCTCTGGGGTGTTTAGGGAATTTAGTTTTAATGGGGTTTTTAGCGTAGGGACGATCAATTTAATCTGCTTTTATTGTATTTATTGTTTCTATATATTTTTATATGTTTTAATTTCCCTGTGCACCGCTCCGAGTCCCCTTGGGGAGAGGACGCGGTATACAAAATTAAATATTATTATTATTATTATTATTAAGAAAGATGATTAGGGGACTGGAGAGTAAAATATATGAAGAACGGTTGCAGGAACTGGGTATGTTTGATGAGAAGAAGGACTAGGGGAGACATGAAAGCAGTCTTCCAGGATCACCAGAGACCATCCAGACAGCAAGCCAAGAATTACGTTGTGTAATTTTTTTTTTTTAGATATGTGTGTTAAATCCCAGTTCGAATCCCAGTAAAGGGTATGGCCAGCTGATGAGAGCTAATAAGCTCGAAATAGATCTATCCTGGTCTCTCTCTAATTTAATTTATTGATCAGCTCATAAAACTAACACACATATCTAAAAAAAAATTACACAACCTAATTCTTGGCTTGCTGTCTGGATGGTCTCTGGTGATGAGCCGAAAGGCAGGAAGGGAAACAGTATGTCTCCTCCCTTAATTGGGGCCTAATAACAGGTTGTTGTGAAACAATTACCTATACTAATATACCCTGTCTCAGCTGATGCAATAAGGGGAACCGGCTTGGTTTAAGTGCTGGACTCCTTCCCTGGCATGCAACACAGCCCCGGTTCGAATCCCAGTAAAGGGTATGGCCGGCTGATGAGAGCTAATAAGCTCAAATAGATCTATCCTGGTCTCTCTCTAATTTAATTTATTGATCAGCTCATAAAACTAACACACACACACACACACACGTGTGTGTGTGTGTGTGTTAGTTTTATGAGCTGATCAATAAATAAATTAGCTCATAAAACTAACACACTCCCTTAATTGGGGCCTCTTAACAGGATGTTGTGGAAACAATTACACACACATACATATATATATATGTGTGTAAATTGGCTGATGTATCAGGGATACCGGATAGCTCAAGGCATAGAAAGGCAATCCTCATATGCTGGAAAGCACCGGTTCAAATCCCAGTAGAAGGAGTATGGCCAGCTGAAGAAGGCTAATAAGCCTGAAATGGATCCATCCTGGTCTCTTTATTTTCAGCCCTTAAAAATCTAACATATATATATATATATATATATATATATATATATATATATATATATGTATGTATGTATGTATGTATGTATGTATGTATGTATGTATGTATGTATGTATGTATATATATATATATATATATATATATATATATATAGAGAGAGAGAGAGAGAGAGAGAGAGAGAGAGAGAGAGAGATAGATAGATATAGATAGATAGTAGATTTTCACTCTATCTATCTATCTATCTATCTATCTATCTATCTATCTATCTATCTATCTATCTATCTATCTATCTATATCTCATAATTTTTCTGTTGCTCTTATTATAACTCATTGTTTACTAACTGGTAGTTCTTCAATTTAATTCAGTTTTAATATTTTGTATGTTGTATATTGTTATTTATTAGATTTTAATTTCCTGTGCACCGCCCCGAGTCCCCATGGGGGAGAGGGGGCGGTCTATAAATTTAAATAATAAATAAATAAATAACAATCTAAAACAGCCTAAAATTTGCTAAAATTCTCCCCCATTTTGTTAAACTACCTTCATCAACATTCCTACGTGATTAAGGAAACGTCTTATTGTTTATGTCCAACCTCATACTCATGCATTCCTACACATACATAGATACATAAATGGCACTGAAATATTGACTAATGACTGATGCATCACCCTTGCGAGCCTGGGATCAGAATTCAGACGCTGAATTCTGGCTACTGGCATGTACTTATGACAGTTGTGGCATCCTGGGGTCATGTGACCTTCTGACAAGCAAAGTCAATGGGGAAGCCAGATTTACTTAACAACCGTCTTGCTAACTTAACAGCCACGTTACTAACTTAACGACGGCAGTGGGTCGCTTAAGAACTGCGGCAAGAAAAGCGGTAAAATGGAGCCAAACTCACTGAACCCATGTCTCGTTTAGCAACAGAGATATTGATCTCAATTGCGGGTCGTAAGTCGAGGACCACCTGTACAACAGCCCAGTTACACCAAGAGGCGGCTTATCATTTAAATCAGGGGTCTCCAACCTTTGCAACTTTAAGTTTGAAGGACTTCAGCTCCCAGACTTCTCCAGCCAGCTTTGCTGGCTGGAGAATTCTGGGAGCTGAAGTCCTTCAGACTTAAAGTTGCAAAGGTTGGAGACCCCTGATTTAAATCTACGGTTCACAAAGTCACAGCCCAATGATAGAAAGCAGCAAAAAAAAGAGAGAGAGAAAAACCCAATTATAGCCCACATCCAGTCATTACGACATCTCTTTCTATTTTAGCATTGCTGTGACCATCCTCGTGTCATTCAAGGACTTTGGGTTTCTATTTTATTTAAAGGAAGATGACTTAGCATTACTAAAATGGATATCTAACTTCTTTCGCATGTATTTCCGACTCATCTTCAATCTGAAATGTTTTGCTGAGCCACTTCCTGGCAGATGTAGTGTAGGACAAGAAGCAATGGGTGGAAACTAATCAAGGAGAGAAGCAACTTAGAACTGAGGAGAAACTTCCTGACAGAACAATTAACCAGTGGAACTGCTTGCCTCCAGAAGTTGTGAATGCTCCAACACTGGAAGTCTTTAAGAAGAGGTTGGATAGCCATTTGTCTGAAATGGCATAGGGCTTCCTGCCTAGGCAGAGGGTTAGACTAGAAGACCTCCAAGGTACCTTCCAAATCTGCTATTGTATTGTACTGAAATAGAAGGAAGGAGGGAGAAGAGAGGGAGGGAGAAGAGAGGGAGGGATGAAGAAGGGAAGGAAGGAAGGAAAAGGAAGGGAGAAAGAAAGAAAGAAAGAAAGAAAGAAAGAAAGAAAGAAAGAAAGAAAGAAGTCTTTAAGAAGATGTTGGACAGCCATTTGTCTGAAAGGGTATAGGGTTTCCTGCCTAGGCAAGGGGTTGGACTAGAAGACCTCCAAGGTCCCTTCCAACTTTGCTATTTTATTGTATTGAAATACAAGGAGGGAGGGAGAAGAGAGGGAGGGAGAAGAGAGGGAGGGATGAAGAAGGGAAGGAAGGAAGGAAAAGGAAGGGAGGGAGAGAGAAAGAAAGAAGTCTTTAAGAAGATGTTGGATAGCCATTTGTCTGAAAGGGTATAGAGTTTCCTGCCTAGGCAGGGGGTTGGACTAGAAGACCTCCAAGGCCCCTTCCAACTCTGCTATTGTATTGTATAAGTCATCAAGGTTGGACACTCCTAATTTAATGGGGTAGCTAAGGTTGTTTAGAGCTATTGTCGTACCTTAGGTACCCCAGCAGGTGGCAGCACATGGTTGATATGGTTCAAGATGGCAAAATAAGCAGAGCACAGCCTTGGGGGAAGGGGGCACTCCCCTGCACCCCAATATCCCTGGATTGGGGAGTCCGAAAACCAGGCAGCCGGAAGCCACTTGAATATCAAAGGCAAGAAAGCCGTAGGAGGATATTGACAAAGATGAAAAGACGTGGGGACTCTAGAAAGAGTGCAGAGAAGAGCAAGAAAGAGGATTAGGGGACTGGAGACTAAAACATAGGAAGAATGGTTGCAGGAATGAATGAAAAGAAGGACCAGGGGAGACATGATAGCACTTCCAATATCTCAGGGGCTGCCCCAAAGAAGAGGGAGTCAAGTGATTCTCCAAAGCACCTGAGGGCAGAACAAGAAGCAAATGGGTAGAAACTAATCAAGGAGAGAAGCAACTTAGAACTGAGGAGGAATTTCCTGACAGTGAGAACAATTAACCAGTGGAACTGCTTGCCTCCAGATGTTGTGAATGCCCCAACACTGGAAGTCTTAAAAGATGTTGGAGAGCCATTTGTCTGAAACGGTATAGGGCTTCCTTGTATTGAAATAGAAGGAGGGAGGGAGAAGAGAGGGAGGGATGAAGAAGGGATAGCCATTCAGACAAATGGCTATCCAACATCTTCTTGAAGACTTGCAGTGTTGGGGCATTCACAACTTCTGGAGGCAAGTTGTTTCACTAACTAATTGTTCTCACTGTCAGGAAATTCCTCCTTAGTTCTAACTTGCTTCTCTCCTTGATTAGTTTCCATCCATTGCTTCTTGTTCTACCTTCAGGTGTTTTGGAGAATAGCTTGACTCCCTCTTCTTTGGGGCAACCCCTGAGATATTAGAAGATTGCTATCATGTCTCCCTTGGTCCTTCTTTTCATTAAACTAGACCTACCCAGTTCCTGCAAACGTTCTTCATATGTTTTAGCCTCCAGTCCCCTCATTCTCTTTCTGGCTCTTCTCTGCACTCTTTCTAGAGTCTCCACATCTTTTCTACATCGTGGCCACCAAAACTGGATGCAAATATTCCCAGTGTGGCCTTCCCAAGGCCTTATAAAGTGGTATCAACCCTTCACGGGATCCTGATTCTCTCCCTCTGTTGATGCAGCCTAGAACTGGGTTGGCTTTTTTGGCAGCTGCTGCCCACGGCTGGCTCCTATTTCAATGGTTGTCCACTAGGACTCCAAGATCCCTCTCACAGTTACTACTATGGAGCAAGGTACCACCTATATACTGTCCCTGTGCATTTGTTTTTTCTTGCCTAAATGTAGAACCTTACTCTTTTCACCCTTGAATTTCATTTTATTAGATAGTGCCCAATGTTCAGGTTTGTCCAGATCCTTCTGTATCTTGAGCCTATCTTCTGGAGTGTTGGCTATTCCTGCCAGCTTGGTGTCATCTGCACATTTAATGGGTTCCCCATTTATTCCCTCATCTAAATCATTGATGAAGATGTTGAAGAGTACTTATTTAAGATAAGATATTAAATAGTTTCTTAAAACGATGATGCCAAGCATTATCCACGTGGCTTGCAAAATTTCCATGAGAATCCATTCTTGGTGGGATTTTAATTTCACAGTTCTTTTCATTTCACCCTGCTGAACCTTCAATTTTCTTCCTAATTCTGCTGAAGTTAAGAATGAGAGGTTCACCACCATCAATCCTACTCTGATGAGTCGAGCGTTTTAGATTTGCACTCCTAATACATGTGCTAACTGAAATGTGATGAGGTACATTTCATACCTGTTTCCAAAAAAAAAAAAAACCCACATCAAAAAAACCCCAACTTGAGTTTTTAAAATTTCCAGACTCATCTTACTATTAAATGAAGCAACCTTTGGGACTTTACCGTCTTCAACTGCCACACGGTGCATTTTTACAACTTGTGCCGACCATGCAAAACCATCATTTATTTCACAAACGCTAATTAACGAAGTTGCATTTTCGGCAGATCGCCGAATGGGATTTCCAGGTCAGGGTGTACCAGCCGGGAATGTTGCTAAATCAGTCAGATCTTGTAGTCAGCCTTATCTCATCATCTGGATTGATGGCTGCCTTCTGCTCTTCTTGGGGCTTCCCTTAAAGAGGTTCCAGAATCCTCACGGGGTGTAATATGCACCTGTGGGAAGCAGTGACCTATAGGGGTGGCCAGCTGTTTTCCAAGCCTCATTCCAGGTGTTGGGTTGGAGCGTAACTGACAGAGGCCTGCCTCTGTTGATTAGGGACCTGTCAGGATCTTTACAAAGGTGTGTTTGTTGGCTTTTTACCCTGCAAAATGATTTCCTGAGAAAAAGCCCTTGGTGCTTCCTGTTCTTTTTAGCAAGGCTGCTTTCTGTTGTAATTAATAGTTGATTTGCTGGCTATCTTGGCGGAACAGGAGCCATAAATCAATAGAATAATCTGACGTCAACCCCTTAGCAGTGGGTTGAACTATGCGGCATGAAACCATAGCTTAACCACTGCGTGTTTACCACAATCGGCCATAAATGACTAAAGAAGATAGTTTGAAACTAATTACACGGAGTCAGTTTGGTAGAGTGGTTAAGGTGCTGGTGACAATGAGTTTTAGTCCCACGTCAGGCAAGGAAGCCAGCTGAGTGCATTTGAGCCAATCGCCAGGAGACCGTGAGTTCTAGTTCCGCCTTAGGTACGAATGCCAGCTGAGTGAATTTGAGCCAATCGCCAGGAGACCGTGAATTCTAGTTCTGCCTTAAGTATAAATGCCAGCGGAGTGAATTTGAGCCAATCGCCAGGAGACCGTGAGTTCTAGTTCTGCCTTAGGTATAAATGCCAGCTGAGTGAATTTGAGCCAATCACCAGGAGACCGTGAATTCTAGTTCCACCTTAGCCACGAATGCCAGCTGAGTATATTTGAGCCAATCACCAGGAGACCGTGAATTCTAGTTCCACCTTAGCCACGAATGCCAGCTGAGTATATTTGAGCCAATCACCAGGAGATCGTGAATTCTAGTTCCACCTTAGCCACGAATGCCAACTGAGTGAATTTGAGCCAATCTCCAGATCGTGAATTCTAGTTCCACCTTAGCAACGAATGCCAGTTGAGTGTATTTGAGCCAATCACCAGGAGACTGTGAATTCTAGTTCCACCTTAGCCACGAATGCCAGCTGAGTGTATTTGAGCCAATCACCAGATCGTGAATTCTAGTTCCACCTTAGCCATGAATGTCAGCTGAGTGAATTTGAGCCAATCACCAGGAGACCGTGAATTCTAGTTCCGCCTTAGCCACGAATGACAGCTGAGTGAATTTGAGCCAATCGCCAAGAGCCTATGAATTCTAGTCCCAGTTTAAGACACGAAAGCTGGCTAGGTGACTTTGAGCCAATCGCCAGGAGACCGTGAATTCTAGTACTGCCTTAGGGACAGAAGCGGGCTGGGTGACTTTGAGCCAGGTGGTTTCTCTAAGCCCAGCCTACCACCCAGGCTTGTAGTTGTAGGAGAGATAGGAGGAAGAAGGGGTATTATAGAAGTCGCTCCCACAGAGAGGGACTTCTCCGGGTGCCGTCCACTAGACTTTGTCAGCGGGCGACGCCCAGGGGAAGGGCTCTCTCTGTGGCGGGCCCGGCCCTCTGGAACGACCTTCCCCCCGATATTAGAACGACCACGGACCTCCGCTCCTTCCGCCTGAAATTGAAGACTCATCTTTTCCGCCTGGCCGGCCTAGGGTAGTCTCTCTCTCTATGAGTTTTCAAATGTATATTTATATTTAGTGGGGATTTTTAGTTAAGGGATTTTAGCACAGGAATTAGTTTAATCTGTTTTAAATTGGTATGTATTTTGTATATTTATTGCTTTTATTCTCCCTGTGCACCGCCCCGAGTCCCTGTGGGGAGAGGGAGCGGTCAATAAATTCAACTATTATTATTATTATTATTATTTATTATTATTATGTACATTCGCTGTTTTGAGTTACCTAAAGGTGGGATAAAAATCTACTAAATAAACAAATAACAGAACATGTCAATTATTGGAGAAAATATTAAGGCTAAAATAAGTAGGGAAATAGATGTGTTAATTTCAATGAACTCATCAAAAACAAAAAGAAAAAAAACCCCACCATGGATTTGTTACCACCATCCTCAAGAGTCCAAAATGAAAAAATAAAAATAAAAAATAGAATTTGAAGAAAAAAAAAGTGGACAATTTCCAATACAGGTAAACTGATGACGAAGTACATGAACGATACATTTCAATTCAGTTCCTTGGCAGATTAAAAACCATTTTTGCCACAATTTTGTTAGAACATCTCTCTAAACCAGGGGTCCCCAACCTTTTTTGCACCAGGGACCGGTTTCATTTTAAAGAAAATTCTGCGGACCGGCTGAGTGGCTCAGCAGTCATGTGATTGGGTGGGCGTGGCCAACTTGGAAAATGTGAAACTCACTTAACAATGATCTTGGTTAGCAACCAAACTTTTGGCCTCAACTGTGGTCATAAGTTCTTTCTTTCTTTCTTTCTCTTTTTCTTTCTTTCTTTCTTTCTTTCTTTCTTTCTTTCTTTCTTTCTCTTTTTCTTTCTTTCTTTCTTTTTCTTTCTCTCTCTTTCTCTTTGTCTCTGTCTCTCTCTTTCCCTCTTTCTCTCTCTCTCTATTTCTTTCTTTCTCTCTTTCCCTTTCCCTCTTTATTTCTTTCTCTTTCTTTCTTTTTCTCTTTCCCTCTTTCTCTTTCTTTCTCTCTTTCTGTATCTTTTTCTGTCTTTCTTTCCTTTCTGTCTCTTTCTCTCTCTCCCACTTTCTTTTTCTTTCTTTCTCTTTTTCTTTCTCTCTCTGTCTCTCTCCTTCATCCGCCCATCTGTCACTCTGTGTGTGTGTGCGTGTGTCTGTCTGTCTTGCATTCACTCAATCACTCATTCTGTGTCTCTGTCTATCTTTCTCTCCCTCCCTCCCTCTCTCTGTCTCTCTATGTGTGTCTGTCGTCCCCCCCCCCCAGCCTCCTCAGCCCGCCTGCCGCGCTTGGTCGCTCGTTCGCTCGTTCAGGCTCCGTGGCTGGGTAGGAGCCGGGCTGGAGAGGAGGAGGAGGGAGGAGGGGGCAGCCCATTGGACAGAGTGTGCGGGAGAACGCAGGAGGATGGTGGGGGCTCTTCCTCCACCCTCGTCGACGGAGGGACTCCTGGGCGCCGCCGGAGGCCGCCAGTTCCCTCCTCCGCCCGCGGAGCCTCCGCAGCCCCTGGAAGAAAACGAGTGGCCGGCATGCCAGCAGGGGAGGGAATCGGTGGCCGGTCCGGCAGCGCCCGAGTCCCTCCGTCGACGAGGGTGGAGGAAGAGCCACACTCCAACGGCGCGAACAGCCGTGCCTGCATTCTCCCGCGCGCTCTGCTCAGGGGGCTGCCCCCTCCTCCCTCCTCCTCTCCAGCCCTGCGGCCCGGCTCCCACCCAGCCACGGACCGGCACCGGTCCGCGGCCCGGGGGTTGGGGACCCCTGCTCTAAACGATGATATAGCTGCGGGAAAAAAGATATTTTTTCCTTCCAAGAAACCCCAACTGAACTTTGGCTATAAAAACTTACCGTGTTTCCCTGAAAATAAGACAGGGTCTTATTTTCTTTTGACCCCCGAAATAAGCGTTTGGCCTTATTTTCGGGGAAGTCTTATTGTTTTTGAGGTGCAGGAGGCGGCGAGCGTGGTCACCTCACGGCTGCTGCTGTGTTGCGATATTTTCGGGGAGGGCTTATTTTAGCGCATGCACTCAAAAGTCCGAAAGGGCTTATTATCCAGGGAGGCTTTGTTTTCAGAGAAACAGGGCAATGGAAAATTCACTGGCGACAGAAGTCAAAACTCCTTTCCAAATTGACAAAAGTTTGTTCCAAAACAAAGTCTATTTTTAAAAATGGAAGTAGAAACACACGGAAACCCTTGTGATTTCCAGAAAGTCATACGAGAAGGTGACTGCCAACATTTTTGACGATAAAAGGCTCTTTCATGTAGAGTGGTTTCTCTTGAAATTTCAGGTATGGCAATTATTCACAACTCCTTCTTCTGCCTAATCTGCTTAAAGCTGATTGTATCCCAGGTCTGTTCAAAGCCTGTTATTGTTGCTCCAGACAGCAGGATGTGAATCAGGGATTTATTTAGTACCGTATCAAGGGAGGAAAAGTTTAATCGGATTATTTTCCCCCCCAAAACGAAACAGAAACAAACCCATTACGCAGAGAAGTACTGGCCTCTTATTTTAATCACAAGAATGTTAAGATACTGCAATCTTTCAAGGGCAACCTGGAGTTCAGTCTGTTACACCAGAGGTCTCCAACTTTTGCAACTTTAAGTCTGAAGGACTTCAGCTTCCAGACTTCTCCAGCCAGCTTTGCTGGAGAATTCTGGGAGCTTTGCTGGAATTCTGGGAGCTGAAGTCCTTCAGACTGAAAGTTGCAAAGGTTGGAGACCCCTGGGTTAGAGTTGTTGAGCTTTGCTGGCTGGAGAATTCTGGGAGCTGAAGTCCTTCAGACTTAAAGTTGCAAAGGTTGGAGACCCCTGTGTTACACAACACAGAATAACAGAGTTGGAAGGGAATTTGGAGGTCTTCCAGTCCACCACCAAAATAGGAAACTCTACACCAGTGCTGGCTAACCTTTTTAGGCTCGCGTGGCAAAAGTGGGGGGAGCGCAGGGGGGCCATGCATGGGCGTGCCTTCAATGATGGAGCACTCACAACTTCTGATGTTTCACGGATTGAATTGCTGTGTCAGGAAATGTCTCTTGAGCTCTAGGTTGAATCTTTACTTGTTAAGTTCGAGATTCAACCTAGAGCTCAAGAGAAATTTCCCGACAGAGCAATTAAGTTCCAGCTGTTATTTCTTGTTCTGCCTTCAGGTGCTTTGGAGAATAGGTTGCCCCCCCCTTCTCCTTTCTGTGGCAGCCCCTCAAATATTGGAACACTGCTATCATGTCAAAATCCCACCCCACACCCTCAAAAATCCTTCTTTTCACTAGACTAGATGTACCCAATTCCTACAGACGTTCATTGTATGTTTTAGCCTCCGGTCTCCTAATCATCTTTGTTGTTCCTTCCCGTTTTTGGGTAGACCAGGTTGTCCTTAATCTTACCCTGACAAAGCTGGCAAAGCAAGAAGAGCCCGTGATTTAAGAGATTAATACATCTACCTAACATGCAAGTAGCCTGGGTTCGAATCCCAGAAGGGCATGGCTAGTTGACGAGAGCGAAATAGCTCAAAATGCATCTATACAATAATACAATAATACAATAGCAGAGTTGGAAGGGACCTTGTAGGTCTTCTAGTCCAACCCCCTGCGTGGGCAGGAATCTTATACCATTTCAGACAAATGGCTGTCTAACATCTTTTTAAAGACTTCCAGGGTTGGGGCATTCACAACTGCTGGAGGCAAGCTGTTCCAGAGGTTAATTGTTCTTACTGTTAGGAAATTTCTCCTCAGTTCTAAGTTGCTTCTATCTGAACCAGTGGTGGGTTTCAAATTTTTTAGAACCTACTCTGTAGGTGTGGTCTATTTTGTGGGCGTGGCTTGGCAGTCATGTGACAGGGTGGGAGTGGCCACCTTTTAAAATGTGGTGAAACTTATTTAACAATGCTCTTGCTTAGCAACCAAAATTTTGGGCTCAATTGTGATGATAAATTCTTTCTTTCTTTCTTTCTTTCTTTCTTTCTTTCTTTCTTTCTTTCTTTCTTTCTTTCTTTCTTTCTTTCTTTCTTTCTTTCTTTCTTTCTTTCTTTCTTTCTTTCTCTCTTTCTTTCTTTCTCTCTTTCTTTCTTTCTCTCTTTCTTTCCTTCCTTCCTTCCTTTCCTTTCCTTTCCTTCCCGTTGGGTCACTGGCAGCGGCGAGCCAGATTTACTTCCAGGTACGCCGGTGGAACCCCCTCTCACCGGTTCTCTAAATTTCACCAACCGGCTCTCGCGAGTAGGTGCGAGCCTGCAGAAACCTACCACTGATCTGTACTTAAAGTCTCCCTTTATTTCCTTGTCGGTCAAAAATAGAAATTTAACATCTTTGTTGCTTTTCTCTGCACTCTTTCTTTTAACTTTAACTTTTATTAAATTTCTATCCCGCCCTATCTCCCACAAAGGGACTCAGGGCAGCGCACAGGAACTTAAAATCCAAAAATACAAACAATAAAAATTCTACAAAATTTAAAACTACAATTGAACAGTTTAACCCGTGCTAAAAAGAGAAAATAATTAATTTTAAACCCAGCTCTAATAAAACATGGTTGTAGCAGCTATGCCAGGCCGGTCATATGGAAGAAATAGGTTTTTAAAGTCCAGCGGAAGAGGCGAAGGTCGGTGATAATCCAGAGGTCTGGGGGGAGGTCATTCCAAAGGGCGGGGCCTGCCACAGAGAAGGCTCTTCCCCTGGGCGTCGCCAGCCGTCATTGTCCAGCGGACGGCACCCTAAGGAGGCCCTCCCTGTGGGAGCGGACAGGTCGAGTGGAGGTGTGTGGTAGCAGGCGGTCCTGCAAGTAACCAGGACCACTGCCATGGACTCGACATCTCGACATGGCTAGTGGGAACTCGGAAGGTTTTGAACCTCTGGAGACACCGTAGGACTGCCCCAGCTGCAACAATATTTAGGGCAGCATAGCCTGCCTTTTGGCTACTCCTAGGAGTGCTTTGCGCAGTCTTTGGAATGTTTCGTAATCTGGCCTGAGAAGGCTGTTTGGGGGAACTTGGGGGCCGAAGGGGAAAGTTGGGTGAGAGGTAAGCGGGTTGGTCCCTCTCCCCTGGGTGAGAGCTTGGGGGTGGGTGGGAAATGCGAGGTGGGTGAGTGTTTGTGCATTGAGTGAATGTCTTGTGAGTGTATTGGGGGGGGGGGGAGAAGGGGGTGTTGGATGTGACGCCCTCCGCAACAGTGAGGAAGGGATGGTGTGAGTTTGAGGGTGCTGAGCAGTGGTGGGTTCCGGCGTCACCCACCTGGGCGTGCGCGGCTTGTGCATACGTCGTACCTACCTGCGATGCTTCCGCAAGCCTCCGCGACACTCCGGCTGCTCGGCGGAGCATTGCGTAGGTGCTGTATACGGCATGCACGTAAGCGGCAAAAGCTTAAAGCACAGGTAAGGCGCAAGGGCGGGCGGGCGGGCCCACCGGAGCACCGTACAGTATCTGATGCTCCGTGCGGGCTCCGGCACGACTATACCGGGGTGTAGCGCAGTGGTGGGTTTCAAAATTTTTAGAACCTACTCTGTAGGTGTGGCCTATTTTGTGGGCGTGGCTTGGCAGTCATGTGACAGGGTGGGAGTGGCCACCTTTTAAAATGTGGTGAAACTCATTTAACAACGCTCTTGCTTAGCAACCAAAATTTTGGACTCAATTGTGATGATAAATTCTTTCTTTCTTTCTTTCTTTCTTTCTTTCTTTCTTTCTTTTCTTTCTTTCTTTCCTTTCTTTCTTTCTTTCTTTCTTTCCTTCCTTCCTGCCTTCCTTCCTTCCTTCCTTCCTTCCTTTCTTTCTTTCCTTTCTTCCTTCCTTTCCTTTCCTTTCCTTTCCTTCCTGTTGGGTCACTGGCAGCGGCGGGCTAGATTTACTTCCAGGTACGCAGGTGGCACCCCCTCTCACCGGTTCTCTAAATTTCACCAACCGGCTCTCGCGAGTAGGTGCGAGCCTGCAGAAAGCCACCACTGGTGTAGCGCCTGCAACCCACCACTGGTGCTGAGAGCAAGTGCTATAGTGCCTGCACAAGCTCACCTTGCCTCTGACGGTTGGTCAGTTGGAGGAAGTTTCCCCCTTTTTAAGGAACAGTGTGAGAGATGGGGGCTTGGATGATTGGTAGGGAAGGCAGAAGAAGGGGGTGTCAAGCCTGCAGTCATATTCCTTTTAGGATCTTTGGCCTGCCACCCTCTCTCTTCTTTTACTATGCTTCGTGGGGAATCGGGAAGGGGGATCGTACGGAGTTAGATGATAGGCAGCCATAACGACGTTCTTTCTAGAAAGCCAAGGTCATCCTTTGTCTTTGCACTTTCTGCACCTGACCGGAAGTGGATGGGTGGAAGCTGCCAGCGCGGCAGTGGGAGATTGGACCATGGGATGGACTGGTGGATGTTGGGGGCAAGATTTGGAACTTTCAACTGGGTGGCGGAAACCGGGAAGCTTTCAGAGTCGGGTTTCCCCAGATGTGCCAGCATGGCTCTCTTCATCAATTGGAACTTAGAGCAATGCTTTGCCTTGGACTCTAATTTTAATTTTGGGTGATATTTGGAATGCTGACAGGAGGTCTAGATTAGTGATGTTGGGTTAACAGGAGATACAGGGAGGCAAGAAGGGGGTGGGGTGGGGAAGGCACGGGAAAATGCAACCTCGGTGTTTAGTGCCAGTCTCATTGCACTCACCCTATTGATCTGGTCAACAGGTGTGTGGTGGCCCTGATCTTCGGCTGCTGCTTTTCAATGTCAGATCATTCCCCCAGACATTAGACCGGCCCCCACTCTTTCGGAAGCCCCAAAGGTGTTTTTTCAGGAGGCAACCGGCCCGCGGGGTGCTTAGATCTAGGCCGTGGGGGCCACCCTGGAAACAGCGAAGGACTGGCCTGCGGTGCCTGTGCCAGCGTAAACGGGCGCTTGGGAGGGTCCACGCGCAGAGGTTGCAGGAGGCCACTGCAGCTGAAAACAGAGCTTGGGAGCCCATTTTCACTGGTAGAGCACTCAAGCCACGACAAGCACCTCCGACATGGGTGATGTCGAGCTGGCCACGCCCACCCCGCCCCACCCCATCCACCTACCTTTCTATCATCTATCTGTCTACCTAACTAATTTTAAGATACTATCTAACTACCGTGTTTCCCCGATAATAAGACAGGGTCTTATTTCTTTAACACCCTCCCCCCAAGTAAACACTTATTTTCTTATTTTCGGAGAGGTTTTATTATTTTTGAGGTGCAGGTGGTGGTGAATGTGGCCACCTCATGGATGCTGCTGTGTTGCAATCAGGAAGGGCTTATTTTTGGGGGAGGGCTTATTTTGAGCGCATGCGCTCAAAAGCCCGATTGGGCTTATTATCCGGGGAGGTCTTCTTTTCAGGGAAACAGGGTAGTAAGGAGTAGAATGAGTTTATTTTCAAAATAAAGCATTCCTTTCTAGAAGCCCAAGGTCATTTTTTGTCTCTGCACCTGACTGGACCTAGCTGGGTGAAGATGCCAGCGTGGTAGAGGAAGATTGGACCATGGGATGGATGTAAGGGTGTGGGAACGACAAGATCATGAACTTTCAACTGAGTAGGAATCCCAGGAAGCTTTCAGATTCGGGATTCCCAGAGATGTGCCAACATGTCTCTCTTATTAAATTGGAACTTTAAGAATAATAATAATAATAATAATAATAATAATAATAATAATAATAATAATAATAATAATAATAATAATAATAATAATAATAATAATAATAATAATAATTAATTTTGTATACCGCATCCTCTCCCCAAGGGGACTCGGAGCGGTGCACAGGGAAAATAAAACATATAAAAATATATACAAACAATAAATACAATAAATAAAAGCAGATTAAATTGATCGTCCCTGCGCTAAAAACCCCATTAAAACTAAATAGTTGGGCCTTGGACTCTGATTTAATTCTGCATGATATTTGGAACGCTGACACCCCTGCCCTGGAGGCTTCAAACACAAGTAGCTTTTAATGAAGACAGGAGAGAAAGATTCGCACAAGATTCACACTTGGTAAGAAAACACTGTAGAAAAGACGTGGAGACTCTAGAAAGAGTGCAGAGAAGAGCAACCAAGATGATTAGGGGACTGGAGGCTAAAACATATGAAGAACGGTTGCAGGAACTGGGTATGTGTAGTTTGATGAAGAGAAGGACCAAGGGAGACATGATAGCAGTCTTCCAATATCTCAGGGGTTGCCACAAAGAAGAGGGAGTCAAGCTATTCTCCAAGGCACCTGAGGGCAGAACAAGAAGCAATGGGTGGAAACTAATCAACGAGAGAAGCAACTTAGAACTGAGGAGAAATTTCCTGACAGTGAGAACAATGAATCAGAGGAACAGAAGTTGCCTCCAGCAGTTGTGAATGCCCCAACACTGGAAGTCTTTAAGAAGATGTTGGATAGCCATTTGTCTGAAATGGTATAGGGCAGTGATGGCGAACCTATGGCACGGGTGCCAGAGGTGGCACGCGGAACCATTTCTTAGGGCACGCCAGGCGTTGCCCTGTCAGCTCCAGTGCACATGTGTGCGCTGGCCAGCTGATTTAGGCCTTCTTTTGATCCTGTTTTGTGCCCTGTGGGGGCTTCAGGGAAGCTCCTGAAACCTCTGGAGGTGGGGGGAGGCTATTTTCACCTTCCCCAGGCTCCTAGAAAGTTTCTGGAGGCAGGAGGGGGCGAAAAAAGCACGCCAAAAGCAGGGAGTCGTGCACATTGCATTATGGGTGCACAACTCCCCTGCGCTCCCCCTGCTTTTGGCACGTGAGCCAAAAAAGGTTAGCCATCACTGGTATAGGGTTTCCTGCCTAGGCAGGGGGTTGGATTAGAAGACCTCCAAGGTCCCTTCCAACTCTGCTATTGTATTATTGTAAGATTGAGTTTGCTGTGGGTTACTGCAGGTATCAATGAAACATTTGCTTCTGGGTTTAGAAACAGGAGCCGAGAGAGACTCCTCCTGTCAGGGAGCTTGGCATTGCCCAATCAAGAGTTCAAGAGAGGGCAGGCAACAGGCGTAAAATGCTCTTAAGAGATGAAAAATGATAAATCCCGCAGGCTTAGAGCTAGTCAGGATTAGTCAGAAGGTCTTTCAACAGAACTAACATGTCCACAGACCTTCTGAAGGTAAATGTCCTTCAGTACGTAGTTTTCCACTTAGTTCTCACAGGTAATCCTCGACTTACGTCAGTTTATTTAGTGACCGTTCAAAATTACACGGGCACTGAAAAAAGTGACTTACGACCGTTTTCCCCACTTACAACCGCTGCAGTGTCCCTTGGGGTGTGTGTGTGTGTCACATGATCAAAATTCAGACGCTTGGCAATGGACTCATGTTTATGACGGTTGCAGTGTCCTGGGTCATGTGGTCATCTTTTGCGATTCCCTTAACAGTCATATTCCTCCCTGAACAACGGCAGCGATTCGCTTAACAACTGTGGCAAGAAAGGTGGTCAATGAGGCAACACTCATTTAACAACGGTATCAGTGAGCAACAGACATTTTGAGCTCAGATGTGGTCGTAAGTCAAGGGCTACCTAAGTAAGTATAATCTTTATTGTCATTGTACTTCAATACAACGAAATTGATTGTAATGTTTTCCTTTGTTTAAAATACTTTGCCTGTCCAGATCCTGTGGAAATTCAAACGAATGTGACTTTGTGGAAACTTTTCATTTAATTTATAAGGATGGCAAAGTAAAATAAATATATATATATGTATATGTACACACACACATACACACACAGTGTCTGTCTGTCTATCTATCTATCATTCTATCTATCTATCTATCTATCATTCTATCTATCTATCTATCTATCTGTCTGTCTGTCTGTCTATCTATCTATCTATCTATCTATCTATCTATCTATCTATCTATCTATCTATCTATCTATCTATCATTCTATCTATCATTCTATCTCTCTCTCTCTCTCTCTATCATTCTCCTATCTATCTATCTATCTATCTATCTATCTATCTATCTATCTATCTATCTATCTATCTATCTATCTATCTATCTATCTATCTATCTATCATTCTCTTATCTCTCTCTCTCTCTCTCTCTCTCTCTCTCTCTCTCTCTCTCTCTCTCTCTCTCTCTCTCTCTCTCTCTCTATCTATCGTGCTGATCAATAAATAAATAACCTGGGCTGTTTTTACATGTTGGGCAGTTGTATTAGCCACTAAGCCACAAACTCTTCCCCCTTATCAGCTGAGCCAAGGGTAAAAACAGGTTCGAATCCCAGTAAAGGCATGGCTAGCTGATGAGAGCTAAATAGCTTGAAATAGATCTATGCTAGTCTCCCTTTATTTATTTATCAGCACAAATGCAACACAAAAATGGTTTCCTGCCTGGAAGGCTCCTAGGGTGGAGCTGAAAGGCAAAAGGGAATCAGTGTGCTCCCTCCCATATTTGAGCATACCAGGTGCTTTGACATAACACACACACACATGTATGTATGTATGTATGTATGTATGTATGTATGTATGTATGTATGTATGCATGTATGTAAAGGGTGATTCTTTGGAGACAGAATAGAAAGCGTCAGGCAGAGTCCATATTACAAAGTCCTTTTTAATTTTCCCATAATAAAGACAATAGGCTTTGTGGTAGCGGGCCTCACTGCAAATGTCATCATTAGAAAAAGATAATAAAACGTTAACTCTGATTTAAATGCCGCCTGGATTGACTGAAACCGACAGGAGCACTTGAGTGGCTCAAATATCTGGGGAATGGTAACGTTGAAGACCATGTGGCTTCTCTTAAGAGAAGACGAACTCCAAGGGGGTGGTAGTGGAGGGTTGGGGAGGGGCTGGGAAAGCTGACTTAAAAACCACTTGCAATTTTGCTGTTCCTCTTCCACACAGCTGGAGCAAGCCACAAAGTCTGTAGATCCAGTTGAGCAGTTCACGTGTTCGCTCTACGTGTCTTTTGTGGGGGGAGCTGGCCAGTAAGATATAGCCAAGTGTCTTCTCTTGGTATCCGCTTGGCATTCTGGGCACTTTTTAGCAAGCTGTGTGGGGAAACACAAGAGCGGTCAAAGGGTGGCCTTTTGCCTTACGGTCCTTGCTCGAAAGCTGTTTTCGGTCATCTTTTGAGGCCTTTCCTGTTTAAGACAGCGAACTGAAGTCCAAATTATTTCTTTGTATCCCGACTTTATTATTTTTACAAATACCTCAAGGTGGCAAACACACCTTCCTCTTCCTATTTTCCCCCAACAACCACCCTGTGAGGTAGATTGGGCTGCGAGAGAGAGAAAGGGCCAAAGTCACCCAGCCGAGTTTCATGACTAAGATGGGACTAAAACTCACCATCACCTGGTAATTGGCCCAAAGTCACCCAGCTGTCTTTCATGC
The DNA here is from genome assembly GCA_039707465.1 of Rhabdophis nuchalis. Classification (NCBI taxonomy): domain Eukaryota; kingdom Metazoa; phylum Chordata; class Lepidosauria; order Squamata; family Natricidae; genus Rhabdophis; species Rhabdophis nuchalis. Next base: position 6,533,506 of record CM077644.1, on the reverse strand, counting down.
CTAAGGCGGGACTAGAACTCACCATCACCTGGGGATTGGCCCAAAGTCACCCAGCTGTCTTTCATGCCTAAGGCGGGACTAGAATTCACCATCACCTGGTGATTGGCCCAAAGTCACCCAGCTGTCTTTCATGCCTAAGGCGGGACTAGAACTCACCATCACCTGGTGATTGGCCCAAAAGTCACCCAGCTGTCTTTCATGCCTAAGGCGGGACTAGAACTCACTATCACCTGGCGATTGGCCCAAAAGTCTCCCAGCTGTCTTTCATGCCTAAGGCGGGACTAGAATTCAGCATCACCTGGTGATTGGCCCAAAAGTCACCCAGCTGTCTTTCATGCCTAAGGCGGGACTAGAACTCACCATCACCTGGTGATTGGCCCAAAAGTCACCCAGCTGTCTTTCATTCCTAAGGCGGGACTAGAACTCACTATCACCTGGTGATTGGCCCAAAAGTCTCCCAGCTGTCTTTCATGCCTAAGGCGGGACTAGAACTCACCATCACCTGGCGATTGGGCCAAAGTCACCCAGCTGTCTTTCATGCCTAAGGCGGGACTAGAACTCACCATCACCTGGTGATTGGCCCAAAGTCACCCAGCTGTCTTTCATGCCTAAGGCGGGACTAGAACTCACCATCACCTGGTGATTGGCCCAAAAGTCACCCAGCTGTCTTTCATGCCTAAGGCGGGACTAGAACTCACTATCACCTGGCGATTGGCCCAAAAGTCTCCCAGCTGTCTTTCATGCCTAAGGCGGGACTAGAATTCAGCATCACCTGGTGATTGGCCCAAAAGTCACCCAGCTGTCTTTCATGCCTAAGGCGGGACTAGAACTCACCATCACCTGGTGATTGGCCCCAAAGTCACCCAGCTGTCTTTCATTCCTAAGGCGGGACTAGAACTCACTATCACCTGGTGATTGGCCCAAAAGTCTCCCATCTGTCTTTCATGCCTAAGGCGGGACTAGAACTCACCATCACCTGGCGATTGGGCCAAAGTCACCCAGCTGTCTTTCATGCCTAAGGCGGGACTAGAACTCACCATCACCTGGTGATTGGGCCAAAGTCACCCAGCTGTCTTTCATGCCTAAGGCGGGACTAGAACTCACCATCACCTGGTGATTGGCCCCAAAGTCACCCAGCTGTCTCTCATGCCTAAGGCGGGACTAGAACTCACCATCACCTGGTGATTGGACCAAAGTCACCCAGCTGTCTTTCATGCCTAAGGCGGGACTAGAACTCACCATCACCTGGTGATTGGGCCAAAGTCACCCAGCTGTCTTTCATGCCTAAGGCGGGACTAGAACTCACCATCACCTGGTGATTGGACCAAAGTCACCCAGCTGTCTTTCATGCCTAAGGCGGGACTAGAACTCACCATCACCTGGTGATTGGGCCAAAGTCACCCAGCTGTCTTTCATGCCTAAGGCGGGACTAGAACTCACCATCACCTGGTGATTGGGCCAAAGTCACCCAGCTGTCTTTCATGCCTAAGGCGGGACTAGAACTCACCATCACCTGGTGATTGGGCCAAAGTCACCCAGCTGTCTTTCATGCCTAAAGTGGGACTAGAACTCACCATCACCTGGTGATTGGCCCCAAGGTCACCCAGCTGTCTTTCATGCCTAAGGCGGGACTAGAACTCACAGTCTCCTGTTTTGTAACCTGGTACCTTAACCACTAGACCAAACTGGCACTCCCACTTTAAATATTTAAAAGCTGCTAAGGCTGAGAAACACTGGTTTAAAGAGGTAATGATGCATTGCAATAAGCTCTTGAAATAACAACACAATGTTATTTCACAACACTCACTCACAATGGTGAAACTTTGTGGAACAATTTACTTTCCCCCCAAGATCTGGCTGTGCATATATACGTTAGGACGTCACTGAGGAAATCAGCTATGTTTAGGGAGAAATAAGATGTTTAAACAAGGACCTGGATACTATAAAAACAATGGGGAAAAGATGAGAGATCTTAAGATGTCAAAATTAACAAGGTCTCATTTATTTGTGAAATCCTTGGTACTCTCTGAACTTGGTAATTTGCGTGGGCAGGAACCTTATACCATTTCAGACAAATGGCTATCTAACATCTTTTTAAAGACTTCCAGGGTTGGGGCATTCACAACTTCTGGAGGCAAGCTGTTCCAGAGGTTAATTGTTCTCACTGTCAGGAAATTTCTCCTTAGTTCTAAGTTGCTTCTCTCCTGGATTAGTTTCCACCCATTGCTTCTTGTCCTGCCCTCTGGTGCCTTGGAGAATAGTTTGACTCCCTCTTCTTTGTGGCACCCTCTGAGATATCGGAACGCTGCTATCATGTCTTCATGTTTTCATGAACTGTACGCCAGAACCCTCACAATTATGACAAATCACAGCTTGAACTATCTTGCTTCGCATGTAATGAGTCTTATCTCATATATTAGTTTCACCTTTTCAGTTGCATTGCTGAAATAAATGAACTTTTGCACGATATTCTAATTTTTCGAGTTTCAGCCCTAATTTTTCGAGTTCCGGTCCTCTTTGAGTAGCTTAGAGTCAGCATATTTGCTCCCAACAATCCGGGTCCTCATTTAACCGACCTTGGATGAATGAAAGGTTGAGTCAAACTGCTGGCAGCAGTCAGTCAGCAGAACTAGCCTGCAATACTGTTATTGCAGAACTAGCCTGCAATAACCAGAGAACCAGGTTCTAACAAGTTCTGAAGAACCCACAGCAGAACTTTTGAGTAGTTTGGAGAACCAGTAAATACCACCTCTGACTGGCCCTGCCACCATCTATTCTCTGCCTCCTGAGTCCCAGCTGATCAGGAGGGAATGGGGATATTTGCAGTATCCTGCCCCTGCCACACCGACCAAGCCAAGCCAAGCCACGTCCACAGAACTGGTAGTAAAAAATGTTTAATCCCACCACTGATTCTAACCACTGTGCCACCATAACAAGCTGTTGTATATAAAGAGAAAAACTCTTCTCCCTTCTAGCCCCAATGATGTTGCCTAGTTGAGTCATGAAATGTTTACAAGACAGCAGCCAAATTCAGAGAGCAACTACAATTCCACATTCTTCCTCCTCCTCCTCCCACTTCCCTCCTCCTCCTCTCTGCAAACCCCATCTCCTTCTACCGTAGCACTGATGATGTTACCTAGTTGGGTCATGAACTCTCGACAAGAAAACAACCAAGCTCACAGAGCACCAAGGATCCCACAGTCCTCCTCCTCTCTGCAAACCCCTTCCCCTACTAGCACTGACATTGTTGCCTAATTGGGTCTGCAAGGACTCCCATCATTTATCACATATCCGTGGTCGGTAAAATGAGGACCCAGATTGTTGGGGGCAATAGGCTGAGTGTAAGCAGCTTAGAGAGGCTGGTGAAGCGCTGTGAAGCAGTATATAATACAATACAATACAATAGCAGAGTTGGAAGGGACCTTGGAGGAAAGAAAGAGGAATAAGAGAAAGAGACAGAGAGAGGCATTGGAGAAAGAACGTTTCCAAGAAAGATGTAAAAAGGAGCTGAGATGAGCTGAAATGGAGAAAGAAAGAAAGAGGAATAAGAGAAAGAGACAGAGAGAGGCATTGGAGAAAGAACGTTTCCAAGAACGATGTAAAAAGGAGCTGAGATGAGCTGAAATGGAGAAAGAAAGAAAGAGGAATAAGAGAAAGAGAAAGAGAGAGGCATTGGAGAAAGAACGTTTCCAAGAAGGATGTAAAGAGGAGCTGAGATGAGCTGAAATGGGGAAGGAAAGAAAGAGGAATAAGAGAAAGAGACAGAGAGAGGCATTGGAGAAAGAACGTTTCCAAGAAAGATGTAAAAAGGAGCTGAGATGAGCTGAAATGGAATTCTTCCCTACCAAATGGATTTTATATGTCATCTGATTTACACCTCACTCTACCCTCTCTAATCAATTAATAGTCGTGCTTATGAAATTTCCCTCCCTGGCCAAAAATGTACCCCCTCACAACTCTACCTTACCCCATCATGTATTCGAGGCAAGATAGAATGCTACCCTATTCTAGATCTGAGCTCCTCTGCCTGCGAGAATGTCCCCTCTCGCAGGTCTGGCCCCCTGAATTAACACGGACACACCTCGAGGATGGATTAATTAATCCTAAGAGGTGGGCGAAGCGCAGGCTCAGGGGATTCCTGTGTAAATTTTTAATTCGACTTTTAGGGATTCCCAGGGAAGGGGGGTGGGAGGACCAATTAGGGGAACGCCAAGAGAGAAGGCCGCCCAAACGCGGAAAAAAGACGAAGGGGGGCGAAGAGAGGGTCGGTTCCACTAGGGTATTTGCCATCAATACGGTCTTGGGGAGGGGCAGGGGCGGGGACGGTGGGAAGGGGGATGGACGCCATCAGTTGGAGAATCGTGGTCGATGGTTACAAGCGGTCACGCACTCCAACTCCCCTTTTCCTCATCGCAGACTAGGTGAACAAGAACCACAGACCCGGGGCCTTAGGCTGATGCTATGCAATGCCAGGTCCGTGTTACAAAAAGCCCCTCTCTTGCATGACCTTGTGTTGGAGGGGGACCCAGACCTGTTAGGCATCACGGAAACCTGGTTGGGCCACGAGGGAGGACATCCCCTCGTAGAAATGTGCCCACCAGGATACCGAGCCTTCCATCAGCCCAGAGCCTTAGGGAGGGGTGGGGGAGTAGCGATCATGGTTAGGGAAGGTCTTGAGCCAAGGGAGACCACAGTCCCTCAGACGACCGGGTGTGAATCTCTCCTTGTGAAGTGGGGCCTGGGGAAGCAGTTGGGCGTGTTAGTTGTATACCTGGCTCCTCGCTATGCAACAACAGCCCTGCCCGTGCTGCTCGAGGTTATAGCCGGGGTGGCGGTTGAAACCCCCAGACTTATAGTCATGGGGGACTTTAACCTGCCATCAGCAGGTGAGACCTCTGGTGTAGCTCGGGAGTTCATGGCTTCCATGACAGCCATGGACCTGACTCAGGTAGTTCTAGGCCCTACTCACGAGGGGGGACACACCTTGGATCTCATCTTCGTCTCGGGTCAGTGGAGTAGTGATCTGGGAATAGGGGATTTAGTCATCACACCCCTGTCATGGACAGATCACGCTCTCCTTCGGCTCGACTTTCCGACCGCTACACCTCACTGTGGGGAGGCGGAACCAAACATCCCTATATGGTTCCGCCCCAGGCTCCTGATGGACCCATTAAGGTTCCAGAAGGAGCTTGGGCCAATTCCTGTGGACTTGCTCCGCGACTCGGCCAGGGACCTAGTGACCGCATGGTTAAGTGCGGCCGCGGGGGCCTTGGACCGAGTCGCGCCCTTGCGGCCTCTCTTGCGACGACGAGCCACCTGGGCCCCTTGGTTTACCGAGGAGCTCAGAGGGATGAAACGTCACAAGAGACGTCTAGAGAGCAGATGGAGATCATCCCACTCTGAAGCCGACCGAACACTAGTAAGAGACCACATCAGGACTTACTTAGTGGCAATAAGGCTGGCCAAACGTGAGTACTGTGCCACACTTATTGCATCCGCAGATAACCGCCCTGCCGCCCTGTTTAAGGTAACCCGCTCCCTCCTCCAACAGAGGCCGCGGGAAGCCTCCTTGCAGGGTCGAGCAGAGGAATTTGGGATTTATCTGCAGGAGAAAATCACTCGGATTCGGAGCGGGTTACCCTCCATTGTCAGTAGCCCAGTCGAGAGTGCCGAAGCAGCTCTTGTGACACCATTGTGGGAGGAGTTTGATTTTGTTACTATCAAAGATATGGACAAGTTGTCTAAGAGACTCAGGGCCACCACATGTTTATTGGACCCGTGTCCCTCCTGGCTTATACTGGAATCCTGGGAGACGACACGAGGCTGGCTTCAGGGCATTGTCAACGCATCATTGAGTGAGGGGTCCATACCTACCGTCTTGAAAGAGGCGGTGGTGAGGCCCCTCCTCAAGAAGCCATCCCTGGATCCAGCATTATTAGAAAACTATCGTCCCGTCTCCAACCTCCACTTTCTAGTGAAGGTTGTTGAGAGTGTGGTGGCCCAACAGTTTCCGCGACACTTGGATGAAGTTGACTATCTAGATCCGCGCCAGTCCGGCTTCCGACCCGGGCACAGCACCGAGACGGCATTGGTCGCATTGGTCGATGATCTCTGGAGGGCACGGGATAGAGGACTCTCCTCTATCCTAGTCCTATTAGATCTCTCAGCGGCTTTTGATACCATCGACCATGGTATCCTATTAAGCCGGCTGGAGGGGTTGGGACTGAGAGGCACCGTGTTGCGGTGGTTCTCGTCCTACCTCTCCGGTCGGTCACAATATGTGTTGACAGGGGGGCAGAGGTCGACTTCGAGACCCCTCTTATGTGGGGTCCCTCAGGGGTCGGTCCTCTCGCCCCTATTGTTTAACATATATATGAAGCCGCTGGGTGAGATCATCCGTGGTTTCGGGGTGGGATATCATCTGTACGCCGATGATACCCAGCTGTACATATCCACCCCAGACCACCCCAATGATACTATCGAGGTTATGTCCCGGTGCTTGGAAGCCGTACGGATCTGGATGGGTAGTAACGGACTCAAGATCAACCCGTCCAAGACTGAGTGGCTGTGGCTTCCGGCACCCCGTTTCAGCCAGATTATTCCAACTCTGGCCATTGGGGGCGAAACACCAGCCCCCGTGGAGAGAGCACGCAATTTGGGTGTCCTCCTGGACTCTCGGCTGACCATGGATGACCATGTGGAGGCCGTGGCCATGGGGGCGTTTCATCAGGTACGCCTGATGCGCCAATTGCGTCCCTTACTGGACCTGGGAGCCTTACGCACAGTCACCCAAGCACTCGTCACATCTCGACTTGACTACTGCAATGCTCTCTACATGGGGCTTCCCTTGAGGTGCACCCGAAGACTACAGTTAGTCCAGAATGCGGCCGCACGGATAATTACGGGAGCGCCCAAACACTCCCATATAACACCTGTCCTACGCGAGCTCCACTGGCTTCCTGTGGTCTTTCGGGTGCGCTTCAAGGTCCTAACAACCATCTTCAAAGCGCTCCATGGCTCGGGACCTAGCTATATGCAAGACCGCCTCATGCCCCATACATCCCTGGGACCGACACGCTCCCACAGAGAGGGTCTCCTCAGGGTGCCATCGATCGGGCAATGTCGACTGACGGCACCCAGGGGGAGAGCCTTCTCTGTGGCAGGACCAACCCTGTGGAACGACCTACCTCCTGAAATCCGCACCATTCCTGACCTCCGCCTCTTTCGCAAATGTCTTAAGACTCACCTCTTCCAACTAGCCGGCCTTGCGTAACCCCAACACTGCCAGTTGTAAACGGGGATTTAAAATGGTTATAACACAGGTACCTAATATCTCTGTATTTTGTATATATTGATTAATTCTATGTTCGCCGCCCCGAGTCCCTTTGTGGTGAGATGGGAGCGGGTTATAAATATGAAAAATAAATAAATAAATAAATAAATCTAGTCCAACTCCCTGCCTAGGCAGGAAACCCTGCACCGTTTCAGACAAATGGCTATCCAACATCTTCTTGAAGACTTCCAGCTTTGGGACATTCTCAACTTCTGGAGGCAACTTCTGTTCCACTGATTAATTGTCCTAACTGTCAGGAAATTTCTCCTCAGTTCTAAGTTGCTTCTCTCCTTGATTAGTTTCCACCCATTGCTTCTTGTCCTGCCCTCAGGTGCCTTGGAGAATAGTTTGACTCCCTCTTCTTTGTGGCACCCTCTGAGATATCGGAACACTGCTATCATGTCTCCCCTGGTCCTTCTTTTCATGAAACTAGGCATACCCAGTTCCTGCAACTGTTCCTCATATGTTTTAGTCTCCAGTCCCCTAATCCTCTTTCTTGCTCTTCTCTGCACTCTTTCTAGAGTCTCCACATCTTTTCTACATCGTGGCGACCAAAACTGAATGCAGGATTCCAAGTGTGGCCTTCCCAAGGCCTTATAAAGTGATATCAACCCTTCACGTGATCTGGATTCTCTCCCTCTGTTGATGCAGCCTAGAACTGTGTTGGCTTTTTGGGCAGCTGCTGCCCACGGCTGGCTCCTATTTCAATGGTTGTCTACTAGGACTCCAAGATCCCTTTCACAGTTGCTACTATTGAGCAAGGTACCACCTATACCAGGGATGTCCAAACTTGGGAACTTTAAGACTTGTGGACTTCAACTCCCAGAATTCCCCAGCCAGCTATGCTGGCTGGGGAATTCTGGGAGTTGAAGTCCACAAGTCTTAAAGTCCCCAAGTTTGGACATCCCTGACCCATACTGTACCTGTGCATTTCATTTTTGTTGCCTAAATGTAGAACCTTCCTCTTTTCACCCTTGAATTTCATTTTGTTAGACAGTGCCCAATGTTCAAGTTTGTATAAGTGCTATTGCTATTTAATAAATGCCAGTGAATGCAGCTCTTTCCATGCAGGCACCTGGTGATCCCTACAGCTTGTACCAAGCAGCCTACTTGCTGCCTTTGGCACTGACTCCAACCTCCAAATACTTGTGCAAAAGCATGTAGGGATCTCTTGACACTGGGAGAGTGGGCAACCCAATGGCAAATGAGCTTCAACATTCGTAAGTGCAGAGTGATGCACGTTGGGGCAAAAAACCCCAACTACATCTATAAACTGATGGGGTCTGAACTCCTTGCAACTAACCAGGGAAGGGACCTTGGTGTCCTGCTGGGCAGCTCAATGAAGGTGTCAACCCAGAGTGCCGCAGCAGTGAAAAAAGCCAACTCATTGCTAGGGATCATTAGGAAGGGTATAGAAAATAAGTCAGCCAGTGTCATTTTGCCTCTTTATAAATCTATGGTGAGGCCCCATCTGGAGTATTGTGTACAGTTCTGGTCCCCAGACCTTCAGAAGGATATTATGGAAATGGAAAAGGTGCAGAGGAGGGCAACCAGAAGGATTAGGGGGCTGGAACACCTTCCTTACCATCTGAGGCTGCAACGGCTGGGCCTCTTCCCTCTAGAACAACGGCGCCTAAGAGGTGACCTGATTGAAGTCTATAAAATCATGCACGATGTGGACAAAGTAGAAAAGGAAAAACTTGTTTTCCCTATCGCACAACGCTAGAACTGGGGGGCCCTCCATGAAACTTTTGGAAGCTAGACCTCAAACAAGTAAGAGGAAGTACTTTTTCACCCAGAGGATCACTGGTCTATGGAACTCCCTGCCAGAAGAAGTGGTGACAGCTGTCAGCCTCGACACCTTTAAGAAAGGATGAGAGGAGTTCATGGAGAACAAGGGTATCCATGGCTATCATGATGGATGCCTAAGGACACCCTCCAGGATGGAGAGATAGGCAGGATGTCTCTCAATGCCATTTGCAGGGAATCACAAGCAGGTGAAGACATCTGCTTGGGAAGACCCTGAAGCAAATGGGGAGCCACTGTGTGAGACAGAAGGCTGGACTGGATGGGCTGTGGCCTCTTCCAGCAAGGCTGTTCTTATGTAGCACCACTGATCTGCTTTTGAAGTAGCATCTGTTTTATGTTACATTGCAGGGACAAGAACAGTAGATAAGGTGCTGACCTTGTGGTCTGGCCTCTTGCAATTGCTTATCATAAATCAGGAGGCCCTGCCTGCCACAGTCTTGTATTCCAAGGCACCCACTCATTCTAAACTAGCCTTAGTTTAGCCTGGTGTGAAAAACAGGGGAGGTTATTCCCAGCCAGAGGAAAGGAGGTTATTCTCATCACATACCAATCTCTGTGGGTTTCTGGTTAAGGATGATAAAACATCAAAGAGTCATTTGAGGGCAATGTTATGTCTACTTTGGTTCCTGGATTCGCAATCGTCCAATCTAAAAATCCAGGATAGCGTCTTGCATGAAATACCCCACAAATCCCCAAATTGCAGCCAGCCAATAAGGCAAAGGGGCCACTTGAGTTTGTGGGTTGCCGTTTCCCTTCTCAACATTGTTTGGGTTTCCCTTAGTAGGGGGGGGGGGGTACAGATTTCCCGGTGGAGGGTACAGATTTTCTGGTGTCACCAGAGCCATTTTTTAATTGCCTTTGACCTCCCCCAAAGCCATGTTGTCTGAATCGCATCCCTTCCCAGAACACGCGTGTGGCATTTTGGAAATATGGTTAAACCAACTTGAGGTTTGATGCTCCGTGTTGTTTTTGTTCGTCCTGTTTTAAGGAAATCTATATAAATAAAAATGTAACAAGAGTTTGTTCAAAACCGCTAATCTCCGAAAGTACTGCACCGATCGCTTCCAAATTTTCACGCAACGTTCCTTTCAGGTACGGCAGCAATGATATATATATAGATTGTGTAGATGTCACACCTGTGCCAGGTACATGCAACGGAAATGTAAAAAATTGTTTAAAACGTAGGTAGATGGATACAGAGAGGACAGTGGGCCACAGGTATTATGTCATCCTTTATGACATAAAATACTCTGTCCATAAGGTAGGTAGGTAGGTAGGTAGGTAGGTAGAGGGATATAGAGAGAGGGAGAAATAGAGCAGGTAGGTAGGTAGGTAGATAGAGAGAGAGAGGGAGAAATATAGTAGGTAGGTAGGTAGGCAGCTATAGGGATAGAGAGGGAGAAATGCAGTAGGTAGGTAGGTAGGTAGAGGGTTAGAGAGAGGGAGAAATATAGTAGGTAGGTAGGTAGGTAGGTAGGTAGGTAGGTAGAGGGACAGAGAGGGAGAGGTAGAAATACAATAGGTAGGTAGGTAGGTAGAGGGAGAAATACAGTAGGTAGGTAGGTAGGGATAGAGAGAGGGAGAAATACAGTAGGTAGATAGGTAGGTAGATAGAGGAACAGAGAGGAAGAGGGAGAAATACAGTAGGTAGGTAGGTAGAGGGAGAGAGGGAAAAAGGGAGTAGATAGGTAGGTTGGGGGTAGGTAGGTTGGCCGGGAACGGCTAGTAGATAATAGATTATATCAGTGATGGCGAACCTTTTTGGCTCTGGGTGCCCAAACCAGAACGTGTGTACAAGTGCGTGCAGCCGAGCACCGAAAATCTGAAGACCAGCTGGCTGGCACATGGGTGCCTGTTTTTTTGCCATTTTAGAGGCTGTCTTCAGACTGTTTGGGGGTTGCTTTCAGGCCTAAAATGGCCTGAAAATGGCCTGAAAACTGCTCTAAAAACAGCATGGTTTGGGAGGATTTTGGGGCTGTTTTCAGGCCATTTTCCAGTTCTCTGGTGCCCACGAAGACCAGCTGAGAACCTTGTGTGCCGGAAACCAAAAGGGCAGCTGACGATGGTGCATGTGCTCACAGAGACAGCTGTGCGTGCCACCTCTGGCACACATGCCATAGGTTCACCATCACGGGGTTATATCAATCTTGCCTTACTAGGCTTTCCACAACTAATGACTTTCTTCTGCGGAAAATGCCTGATGTAACAATGCGGATTCTGTAAGTGTTAAGTCAGAAGAGTAATCAGCTGATTTTGGGGTCGGAACAAGAAATAATTCGTCTTGACCGGAGTCCAATACAAAGTCAAAAGCCCCATTTCTCAATCTTGGCAACTTTTGTGATATGTGGAACTTCAAGAGCCAAAATTCCACACATCTTCACGCTTTCCAAGTTGGGAAACCCCGATCAGAAGGCAAGATCAGCGACGCTGCTGCTAAATCAGAGTTAGCGGAAAGTGCAAAACCAGCTGTAAAGAAGACACTGTTTTTGTCAGAGTTTAAATGTCTCGTAATCTAGATGATCACACTTCAAAGAGTGCTGACTGGCCTCTGCGGCTTAAATGAGAGGTCTATTTAGTCACTCCCTATCTGGTGTCAAATCATTGACCTCAGCTCTTATAACCCCCCACTAACGTGGTTTCAATTGACTATTAATCAGATTAACTAGCTGAGCAAAGATAATACAGTTCTCTGGGCTTGTTTCGGTGCCTGGATTGGGCCACAAGGCTACCTTTAACCAAACCGAACTTGTCTTGGATCACAAGGACAAGCCTCTGGTCAGTGGCGTGTGATCACAATTGCAAGAAGATGCTCAAGCCGCATACAAGGTGCACCCACCTCTCTCCTAGAAAACGAGGTCTTTTAGGAAATATTAAAAGGGCAGAATATTTCCCCTAAAAGAGAAGCAGAAACTTTCTCATACACACACCCCACCTTTGTCAATGGGCAATTTATTTATTTATTTATTTTATTTTATTAAATTTATACCCCACCCTTCTCCTTGTTAGGACCCAGGGCGGCGCACAGGCATTATTAAAAACCCCAAAATACAATAAATATCAGTTAAAATGAATTAAATTAATTGACCCGTGCTAAAACCCATGTTAAAACCATTAGCAAATTATAATTTGTTTTTTTTTTTTTAAAAAAAAAGTCAGAAACGGGGGCTATCCTAGGCTGGCTTGCTGAAATAAATACGTCTTAAGACGTTGGCGGAAGAGGCGGAGGTCCGAGATTGTGCGAAGGTCGGGGGGTAGGTCGTTCCAGAGGGCCGGGCCCGCCACAGAGAAGGCCCTTCCCCTGGGCGTCGCCAACCGGCATTGCCCAGCTGACGGCACCCGGAGAAGGCCCTCTCTGTGCGAGCGGATCTGACGAAGGGATGTATGGGGCAGGAGGCGGTCTCGTATATAGCTAGGCCCCGAGCCATGGAGCGGTTTAAAGATGGTCGTCAACACCTTGAAGCGCACTCGAAAGGCCACAGGCAGCCAGTGCAGCTCGCGCAGGAGAGGTGTTACGTGGGTTTGCCTTGAGGCACCCATTATCACCTGCGCGGCCGCATTCTGTACTAACTGTAGCTTTCGAGTGCACCTCAAGGGGAGCCCCATGTAGGCCTGAGGCAGTTTATTCTACATAACAAACATCTATCTCCTTCAGGCAGGCCCATAATAGGAATCCCAAAGCCCTTGGGACCCTTGGTTTAGGACCTGGGTACCTACGAGATCGCCTTCTGCCTCCCACGGCCAGTAGCTCCCATAGAGAGGGTCTCCTCATGGTACCGTCTAAACAATGTCGACTGGCGACACCCAGGGGGAAAGCCTTCTCCGTGGGAGCACCTGTCCTCTGGAACGAAATCCCCCCGGAGTTACGAATTATCCCTGACCTACGCACCTTCTGCTGTGCTCTTAAAACTTTTTTTTCCCCAACAAGCCGGGCTGGTGTAAATACAAATTTTATTAATTTTAATTGGGTTTGCTTGGTTTTTAACTTTGTTATGGCCCAAATTATTTAATATGTTTTTAAATCGTTTGAACTTTTGTATATCTGTGTTTTATTTTGGCTGTACACCGCCCTGAGTCCTTCGGGAGTAGGGCAGTATAAAAATATAAATAAACTAAACTAAACTTTCGTTACATCATCACCCAGCAACAGATTCAGCCAGGCCTGGGACACAGTCAGCCTACAAAGTTAGCTAAGACCCCCGCCCCTTGGGAGTCTGAGAGCCAATGGGATATGTTTCTTCTACAGGAACTGGAAACTCTAGTTTAGTTTAGTTTTAGTTTTATTTAACTTATATACCGCAGCCCTCGCCCATAAGGGACTCGGGGCGGTGCACAGGAGATTAAGAACACGGATACAAACATATATAAGAAGAATAAATACGTCGTAAATAATCAATATAAAATCCTATTAAATTAAACAATACCCTGTGCTAAAATCAATTTAAGACCCACTTATTAAAACTTTAAATTAATTTAAAAACAGTCAATAAAATAGTCTCAGAAATTAGGCCAGGCCAGCTAGATGGAAGAAGTGTGTCTTTAGACGTTGGCGGAAGAAGCGGAGGTCCGTGATGGTCCTGAGATCAGGGGATAAATCGTTCCAAAGGGCAGGGCCCACCACAGAGAAGGCCCTTCCCCTGGGCGTCGCCAGTTGGCATTGCCCGACCGACGGCACCCAGAGAAGACCCTCTCTGTGGGAGCGAATCGGTCGGAGGGATGTATGAGGTAGGAGGCGGTCTCGCAAGTAGCTAGGACCCGTGCCATGGAGCGCTTTAAAGATGGTAATCAACACCTCTAAGGTGGAGCTCAGAGTGGGCATAAAACCCAGGGACTCTCAGCATCTCTGCCTCTTTTCTTCAAGATCTTCACGGCATGGGATCCTCCTTTTTCTCCAGGACCTCAAGCCATGTAGTCCTGTCCACCATTAAAACCATCTTTCCAAGCAGCCGCCATGTTTCTAGTGTCTTTCCCCCCACTTGGAACTGAACCCAGAGGGACAGTTCTTCCAACAAAGGAGAGAAAATGCACTGTAAGAATCAACTGCAGAAATACAGCAAGGGAAATCCTGCTGTGCTTTAAGAGCAGGCAATTCGGTGAATCTAGTGGTTAAAGCTCCAGACTAGAAAGTGGGAGATCGTGAATTCTAGGACTGCCATAGGCATAAAAACCGGCTGGGTGACTTTGAGCCAGTCACCAGGAGATAGTGAGTTCTAGTCCTGCCTTAGGCCTGAAAGGCGACTTGGTAACTTTTGGGCCAGTCACTAGGAGATAGTGAGAGTGCCAGTTTGGTCTAGTGGTAGTTAAGGCATTAGGGCTAGAAAACAGGAGACTGTGAGTTCTGGTCCTGCCTTAGGCATGAAAGCTGGCTGAGTGAGTTTGGGGCAGTCACCAGGAGATAGTGAGTTCTAGTCCCGCCTTAGGCCTGAAAGGCGACTTGGTAACTTTTGGGCCAGTCACTAGGAGATAGTGAGTTCTAGTCCTGCCTTAGGCATGAAAGCTGGCTATGTGACTTTGGGCTAGCCACCAAGAGACATGGAGTTCTAGCCTCATCTTAGAATGAAGGCTAGCATGGTGATTTCGGACCAATCGCCAGGAGACTGTGAGGTCTAGTTCCTTTTAGGCATGAAAGCCAGCTGGTTGACTTTGGCCCAATCATCAGGAGCCTGAGAGTTCTAGTTCCGCCTTAGGCATGAAACGCAGGTGGCTGACTTTGGACCAGTTACTCTCTCCTAACCCAATCCACCTCACAGGGTTGTTGTGGGGAAAACAGGAAGAGGAAAGTGGGTTGGGTATGTTGGCTGCCCCGAAGTTATTTGCAAAAAAGATAAAGGCAAGATGCAAATAAATAAACAAACAAACAAACAAAAAAAAATCCGCTGAGGCAATTAAGACCAAAGGGAAAAATGAAAATGAAAGCTAACCTTCAAGGAATTCTCCCAACATTTGTTGCAACACGTGAAGGAACACTGCTGGCATTTAAAGGGCACACCATGCTCAGAATCGCATTTAGCACATTGATAGCCACCTAAAGAGAGGAAAGGAAGAAGAACTGAAAAAAAATATATGAAGGAATCGGTGGAGTTAACTATACCAATTAGGGCAGGGGTCTCCAACCTTTGCAACTTTAAGTCTGAAGGACTTCAGCTCCCAGAGTTCTCCAGCCAGCAAAGCAAAGCTGGCTGGAGAAGTCTGGGAGCTGAAGTCCTTCAGACTTAAAGTTGCAAAGGTTGGAGACCCCTGAATTAGGGAAAAGAATGTAATTTTTTTTCCAGTCCCCTAATCCTCTTTGTTGCTCTTCTCTTCTTTGTTGCTCTTCTTAGGCAAGAAAAACAAAATGCACAAGTACAGTATAGGTGGCACCTTGCTCAATAGTAGCAACTGTGAGAGGGATCTAGGAATCTTAGTGGACAACCATTGAAATATGAGCCAGCAGTGTGCAGCAGCTGCCAAAAAAGCCAACCCAGTTCTAGGCTGCATCAACAGAGGGATAGAATCTAGATCACGTGAAGTGTTAATGCCACTGTATAGTGCCTTGGTAAGGCCACACTTGGAATACAGCATACAGTTTTGGTCGCCACGATGTAGAAAAGACGTGGAGACTCTGGAAAGAGTGCAGAGAAGAGCAACCAAGATGATTAGGGAACTGGAGACTAAAACATATGAAGAACGGGTGCAGGAACTGGGGATGTCTAGTTTGATGAAGAGAAGGACCAGGGGAGACATGATAGCAGTGTTCCGATATCTCAGAGGGTGCCACAAAGAAGAGGGAGCCAAACTATTCTCCAAGGCACCTGGGGGCAGGACAAGAAGCAATGGATGGAAACTAATCAAGGAGAGAAGCAACTTAGAACTAAGGAGAAATTTCCTGACAGTTAGAACAATTAACCTCTGGAACAGCTTGCCTCCAGAAGTTGTGAATGCCCCAACCCTGGAAGTCTTTAAAAAGATGTTAGATAGCCATTTGTCTGAAATGGTATAAGGTTCCTGCCCACGCAGGGGGTTGGACTAGAAGACCTACAAGGTCCCTTCCAACTCTGCTATTGTATTATTGTATTGTATTCTCTGCACTCTTTCTAAAGTCTCCACATCTTTTCTACATCATATTTACATATATCGCTTCACAGTGCTTCACAGCCCTCTCGAAGCGGTTTACAGCTCCCAGAATTCCCCAGCCAGCCGTGGATCCTAGGAGTCGAAGTCCACATGTCAAGACTGATTCGCACCTTCACCTACATTTTATCCCTCGCTCTCGCAGCTGGACAATTACAGGGGAGGGGTGGTGGGTGGGTGGAATGCAAGAGAGGGAAGAAAGCTACTCAAGCTACGTTGCTAGCATCTCAAGGAGACACTGAGCAGATGTCTCGGTGCAGTTAGCCAATTCCCATAACAAATCGAACAGGAGTGATGGATGGACTAACAGGTGGCCCGTAGGGGATTAACTACGCTTGTTTTTGCGTGGGAAACCCAGGGTTGGTTTCACTTTTTCTATGCCAACGTGATTTATTCAGGACAGTTCAATATACTTTCCGGTAAAAGAATGTCCCAGGAGTTGGGACAACTGGATAGTTGTCAACACACAGGGTAAAGGCTGAGACAAATGGATTTAGAAGGAAGGGAACGTCTTGGTCGAAAGTTACTACCTACCGCCTATTGGGGAGAGAGGTAGGCTGCCATCATCTGTGGCTTCTCGTAACCGGCTGGGCCTTCTCTCGATTTCCGGTGTGTCTGGATCTTGGAGCGGCTGTGGTGCTTCATTCTTGGAAGAATCTGCAGTGAATATTACACAATCACATCGCCATGAACATACAGGACAGGGCTGGTTATGCAGCCCTCACGACACCCTCACGGCATGCATGGATGACTTCCAAGTCAATTTGCTTTCATTATTATCTTTTTTAAAAGCAGAATCACAGAAATCTTATAGATGAAATCAATCAAGGATTGACAGTCTTTCAGAACTTTGACTGACATCATTCAGTTTGTAATGCTGCCCTAATAAGTGGGACACTTCTGATCTTATAGATATGAAAGAAATATTCAGATGGGACTGTCAATTTCTTAAATGTTTTTAATCCAATAGCACTTAAACCTATACAGATTAACAGATTTGGAAGGGACCTTGTAGGTCATCTAGTCCAACCCCCTGCCCAAGCAGGAGACCCTACACCAGAGACAGACAGACAGAGACAGAGACAGGGAGGGAGGGAATCAGTGAGAGTGACACACACACACAGAGACAGGAAGAGACAGAGAGAGGGAGAAGGAGAAAGATAGACAGAGACACAGAATGAGTGATTAAGTGAGTGAATGAGACAGACAGACAGACACACACACTGACATATGGGCGGAGGGAGGAGAGAGAGACAGAGATACAGAGAGAGACAGATAGCAGACAGAGACAGAAAGAAAAAGAGAGAAAGAAAGAAAGAAAGAAAGAAAGAAAGAAAGAAAGAAAGAAAGAAAGAAAGAAAAAAAAAGTGTGGGAGAGAGATAAAGAAAGAAAGAATTTATGACCACAACTGAGCCTAAACTTTTGGTTGCTAAGCAAGACCGTTAAGTGAGTTTCACCACATTTTCCAAGTTGGCCACGCCCACCCAGTCACATGACCGCTGAGCCACTCCCACAAAATAGGCCACACCTTCTTCTGGCTCTCAAAATAAATTTCAATCATTGTATTGTTGATATTTGGCTCTGTTGACTAATGAGTTTGCCGACCACTGCCATACACCATTTCTGACAGAGGGCAGTCCAGTCTCTTCTTGAAAGCTTTCAAGGGATGAAGCTCCCACAACTTTTGAAGGCAACTTCTCTTCCATGGGTTGATTGTCCTCACTGTCAGAAAGTTCCTGCTTATTTCCAGGTTGAATCTCTCCTTGGTCAGTTTCCAGTTTCCTATAAATGGCTTCATAATGCTCTCTTCAAGTGTTTTAGGGTCAGCCTCCCCCCCCCCAACAATCTGGGTCCTCATTTTACTGACCTCAGGAGGATGGAAGGCTGAGTCAACCTTGAACCGGTCAGGATTGAACTGCTGACTGTGGGCAGTGTCAGCCTGCAAATACTGCATTCTAATCACGGTGCTATGACTGCTCCTTTATGGTTTTATGGAGTCATGCAGGTGAGATGGGCAGTATAGAAATTTGATAAAATAAATGAAATAATGAGAGCATCGTGATATTCTTTTGCCACCTGCCCATCCCATCCCTTTTGCAGCTGGGAAGAACTAAAGGGGACTCTGTATTGTGATTGGCTCTCTCTCAACCCGAAGTCTACATCATATGCCTAATTTCTAGCCATCTCTGCTAAGCTATTTATGGTACTGAGAACGCAGGTGGTCCTCAACTTACAACCACAATTGAGCTCAACATTTCTGTCACTAAGTGAGACACTTGCTCAGTGAGTTTACTATCCTTTCTTGCCACCGTTGCTAAGTGAATCATTTCATTTTGCATTTCATTTATTAGATTTCTATCCCGCCCTATCTCCCAAAAGAGGGACTCAGGGCGGCGCACAGGGACTTAAAAACCAACAATACAAATAGTACAAATTCTACAAAATTTAAAACTACTATTAAACAATTTAACCCGTGCTAAAAAGAGACAATCAATTTAAAACCCAAATCTAATAAAATATGGTTGTAGCAGCTATGCCAGGCCGGCCATAGGGAAGAAATAGGTTTTTAAAGTCCGGCGGAAGAGGCGAAGGTCGGTGATAGTCCGGAGGTCTGGGGGGAGGTCATTCCAAAGGGCGGGACCTGCCACAGAGAAGGCTCTTCCCCTGGGCGTCGCCAGCCGGCATTGTCCAGCGGACGGCACCCTAAGGAGGCCCTCCCTGTGGGAGCAGACAGGTCGAGTGGAGGTATGCGGTAGAAGGCGGTCCTGCAAGTAACCAGGCCCACTGCCATGGAGCGCTTTAAAGATAGTCACTAAAACCTTATTTATTCAATTTATATCCCGCCCTTCTCCAACAGGACCTTGAAACGCACCCGGAAGGCTACCGGCAGCCAGTGCAGCTCGCGCAGGAGAGGTGTTACAAATCACTGCAGATGTTAATTTAGTAACACAGTTGTTAAGTGAATCTGGCTTCCCCATTGATTTTACTCGTCAGAAGGTCGCAAAAAGGGATCACGTGGGCGCTATAACTGTCATAAATATGAGTCAGTTGCCAAGTGTCTAGATTCTGATGTCATGACCATGGGGATGCTGTAACAGTCATAAGTTCTCAAAGATGATTCACACCCTGGTTGGTATCTCTTTGCCCTTCTACCATCAGGCAGAAGATATCAAAGTATAGCCAGCCGAACGAACAGGTTTAAAGGTAGCTTCTATCCATGGGCTGTGAGACTTTTAAATTCAACCGCAATCACTCCATGCACATGCTAGTTTTTTCTTTTTTCTTTTCTCTCTTTTTTGTTTCTGTTATAATTTTGCACCAGTGAAGTTAAAACCAATTTCATTGTAATTTTTACAATAACAATAAAGATTATTATTATTATTATTAAGTGTGAAAAATCAGTCATAAGTCTCTTTTTCCAGTGCCATTATAACTTGGAACAGTCACTGAACGAATGGTTGTTAAGTCAAGGACTATCTACATCAGGGGTTCCCAAACTTGGCAACTTTAAGACTTGTGGACTTCAACTCCCAGAATTCTCCAGCCAGCTCTGGGAGTTGAAGTCCACAAGTCTTAAAGTTGCCAAGTTTGGGAACCCCTGATCTACATGCTACAGTGCAACATCTCCTTATACAAGACTTGAAGTTTTTTTTAAAGCCTCTTTACTAATTGGAATTTGACTCATCATTTTGAAATCTATGGGCCGTTTCCAACGTTTATAGCGTAATGTTCTACAAATCCAGGTAATGAAACAAAAATGTGTATTAAGAATGACACAGAGGAGGCTCATTCTAAAAGCTCCCCAGGGGATAAAACTCATCTTCCGTTGTATACTTTTTTAATATGTGTGTTAGGTTTTTGAGCTGATCAGAATTTGACCCTAGCTTATTTATTGATCAGCTCAAAAGCGTAACACACACACACACACACACACACACACACACACACACACACACGTGTCTAGATTGTCTCTGGTGATGAGCCAAAAGGCAGAAAAGGAGAGCAGTATGCTTCCTCCCTTAATTGGGGCTTAACAGGGTGTTGTGACACAACCACATCCTCCTGTCTCAGCTGATCAGGAAGAGAACGTGGTGGCTTAGTGGCTAAGGCTTCTGCCTAAGATGTAATACAGCCCCGGTTCAAATCCCAGTAAGGGTATGGCTAGCTGATGAGAGCTAAAAAGCTCGAAATAGATCTATCCTAGTCTCCCTGATTTTATGTATTGATCAGCTCAAAAACCTAACACACACACACATACGTTAGTTTTATGAGCTGATCAATAAATAAATCAGAGAGACTAGGATAGATCTATTTCGAGCTTTTTAGCTCTCATCAGCTAGCCATACCCTTACAGGGATTCGAAATATATATATTTCAAATTAAGGAAGCAATACTTTAAAAAAGATGAGAGTGGAAGTGCCAATAAAAGACGCACTGAATGTCTGGGCATGGTCTGGCAGCTTGAGCCTAAATTTTGGCGTCTACCAGAGCAGGGGTCTTCAACCTTGGCAACTTTAAGACTTGTGGACTTCAACTCCCAGAGGCCTGCGAGTTGAACTCCACAAGTCTTAAAGTTGCCAAGGTTGGAGACCCCTGCTCTGGTAGACACCAAAATTCAAGATAAAGCTGTCAGCCTGATGCGCCAATTGCGCCCCTTACTGGACCGGGCTGCCCTTCGCACAGTCACTCAAGCTCTCGTGACATCCCGTCTCGACTACTGTAATGCTCTCTACATGGGGCTTCCCTTGAGGTGCACTCGAAAGCTATAGCTAGTCCAAAACACAGCCGCGCGGGTAATTACGGGAGCCACCAGATGCTCCCATATAACACCGATCCTGCGCGAGCTGCATTGGCTTCCTGTGGTCTTTCGGGTGCGCTTCAAGGTTCTGACGACCATCTTTAAAGCGCTCCATGGCTCGGGGCCTAGTTATATGCGAGACCGCCTCTTGCCCCATACATCCCTTAGACCGATACGCTCCCACAGAGAGGGCCTTCTCAGGGTGCCGTCGGCCGGACAATGCCGACTGGCGACACCCAGGGGAAGAGCCTTCTCTGTGGCGGGCCCTGCCCTTTGGAACGACCTACCCCCTGAATTACGCACCATCACCGACCTCCGCCTCTTCCGCCAATGTCTAAAGACATACCTTTTCCAACAAGCCGGCCTAGCCTAACCTCCCACGGGGACTTTTAGAAAGTTTTAAATTGGGTATTTTAACAATTCGGTTTTTAGCATAGGATCGGGATAATTTAATATTTATTTTAAATTATGTATTTATTCTTGTACTTTTGTATATTTTTAAATTTCCTGTGCGCCGCCCTGGGTCCTTTGTGGAGAAGGGTGGGATATAAATGTAAATAAATAAATAAATAAATAAGACCATGTTGAAGTCCACAAATCTTAAAGTTGCCAAGGTTGGAGACCCCTGCTCTGGTAGACACCAAAATTCAAGATAAAGCTGTCAGACCATGTTGAAGTCCACAAGTCTTAAAGTTGCCAAGGTTGGAGACCCCTGCTGTTCCAGAGTGCAGCGTGAAAGCTCTTACCCAGGAAATTCTCCTCATTGTTCCCCTCTGGAAAAGTTGTGCCCATCAGTTCTCTGCACATCTGCTGGAATTGTTCCTTCTGGGAAGGGCGGACGAACGTGGCCAACTCTACCAAAGAAAGAAAGCAGCAGGTCACGATGTGAGCCAGTGACTTCCAAGGAAAAACGAGAACATGTCTCATCTTCTCAAACAAATATCTATGGGGATTCTTAATTATCCAGGTCATGGTTGTCCCAAGGGTGTTATTTCTTCTTCTCCTTTTCCTAGAGCCAAGTAGTTTTATGGGGTTTGGCTTCTCATTGTAGAAGCTTCTTCAGAACTGAAATGTTTTCAAAGAAAACACCATGAACGTGGAATTGCCTTTTGGGGAGAGGAGGGGGGGGGGGAAACACCTTTGGGACAAACAGGATTTCTCAGCTACAGGGTTTTTTTTAAATTAGTTTATCAAAATGTATAACATAAAGAAAAAATGGAGAGAGTAGGGGAGGAGAAAGGGAAAAAGAAAAAGTGTAAGGTAAAAGGGAAAGAACAAAGAAAAGCTATACAATAATACAATGATACCATGGTAGAGTTGGAAGGGACCTTGGAGGTCTTCTAGTCCAACCCCCTGCCTAGGCAGGAAGCCCTATACCATTTCAGACAAATGGCTATCCAACATCTTCTTCAAGACTTCCAGTGTTGGGGCATTTACAACTTCTGGAGGCAACTTCTGGAGGCAACTGATTCATTGTTCCAACTGTCAGGAAATTCCTCCTCAGTTCTAAGTTGCTTCTCTCCTTGATTAGTTTCCACCCATTGCTTCTTCTTCTGCCCTCAGGTGCCTTGGAGAGTAGTTTGACTCCCTCTTCTTTGGGGCAACCCCTGAGATATTGGAAGACTGCTATCATGTCTCCCCTGGTCCTTCTTTTCATTAAGCTAGACCTACCCAGTTTCTGCAACCGTTCTTCATATGTTTGAGCCTCCAGTCCCCTAATCCTCTTTCTTGCTCTTCTCTGCACTCTTTCCAGAAGCATTGACTTCTGACTCGCTTTAGTGCAGTAGAATAAGATAATGAAATACAGCCTCAACCTTTACATATTAGAGATAGTCCTCAACGTAAGACCACAACTGAGCCCAGCATTTCCGTAACTCAGACATTTGTTAAGTGAGTTTGGCCCCATTTTATGATCTTTCTTGCTACAGTTGTTAAGTGAGTCACTGCACTCGTTAAATTGGTAATACGGTTGTTAAATGAATCTGGTTTCCCATTTGACTTCGCTTGTCAGAAGGGGATCACATGACCCCGGGACCCTGAAGCTGTCATAAATAGGAGTCAGTTGCCGAGCACCTGAATTTTGATCGCATGACCAGCGGATGCTGTAACAGTTGTAAATATGAAAAACTGTCATAAGTCAGTGATGTTGTAACTTTGAACCACCACCAAATGAACTGTTGTAAGTTGAGGACTACCTCTAGTATATACTAACTATACTATACAATAACAACAGCCTGTCTATTCAGCAAAACTCATATCAAAAGCTTAGTTTTCCCCCCACCCCCATCTCAAGCATAAAGTCCAGGAGTGGTTTCCAAATGGAAACAAAGTTAGCTGTATTCTTTTCTTTCATTAGGACACTCCATTTAACCATCTCTTCTAATAACATTATTTTAGGTTATTTTAATTCCAACAATGGATGATCGGTTTTTCCAGCCGGTCATCCATTTGTAGGAATTAAAATATCTTTCCATTTTTGTACATGGAGCCTTCTTACTACCGTCAGCACATCTAACAACTAAGTTCCAAAACTGTTTTTTCCAAGTTCTGTGCCCATTAAACCTAAAAGGAAAGCCTCTGGTTTGCATCTTTACATTTGCTTTAAGAATCTTCTGTATTAAGATGTGAATCCTACTCTCAATACAAAACAAGGAACACTTCTCGGGTGATGGTTTACACCAGTGGTAGTCAACCTGGTCCCTACCGCCCACTAGTGGGGCGTTCCAGCTGTCATGGTGGGCGGTGGGGGTTTTGTCCGATATTGAAGCTCTTTCCTTTTTTAAATGTAATTAACTTCCCTACTTTATAAATCACCATTCCTGTGGAACCGGTGGGTGGATAGAAAATTTTACTACTAACAGAGATACAAAAGTGGGCGGTAGGTATAAAAAGGTGGACTACCCCTGGTTTACACCCAGATGTAAAGCTAACTTGCTTCCCTCCACAATGCTTCCTAAACTCTGCAATTAGATTTATGTAGAATGCAGCTTCGAGAGCTAGAGCCCTCCACTTATGACCACAATTTGAGTCCAAAATTGATGTTGTTAAGTGAGACATTTGTTAAGTGAGTTTTGCCCCATTTTACGACTCTCCTTTGCTACAGCTGTTAAGGGAATCACTGTACTTGTTAAGTTAGTAGCAGGACTATTAATCTGGCTTCCTCATTGACTATGCTTGTCGGAAGTTTGCAAAAGGTGACACCCCCCCCCCCCAACTGTCATAAATACGAGTCAGTTTGCCAAGCCTCTGAATTTTGATCACGTGACCACGGGGGGAAGGCTGTAATGGTTGTAAATGTGAAAATGGTCATAAGTCACTTTCTTCTGTGATGCTGTAAACTCAGAGGTTCCCAAACTTGGCAACTTTAAGACTTGTGGACTTCAACTCCCAGAGCTGGCTGGAGAATTCTGGGAATTGAAGTCCACAAGTCTTAAAGTTGCCAAGTTTGGGAACCCCTCATGTAGATAGTCCTTGACTTAACAACCATTCGTTCAGTGACTGTTCCAAGTTATAATGGCACTGGAAAAAGAGACTTATGACTGATTTTTCACACTTATGACTGTTACAGCATCCCCATGGTCATGACATCAGAATCCAGACACTTGGCAACTGACTCATATTTATGACGGTTATAGCGCCCACGTGATCCCTTTTTGCGACCTTCTGATGAGTAAAATCAATGGGGAAACCAGATTCACTTAACAACTGTGTTACTAAATTAACATCTGCAGTGATTCAGCATAGCTGGCTGGAGAATTCTGGGAATTGAAGTCCACAAGTCTTAAAGTTGCCAAGTTTGGGAACCTCTGCTGTAACTTCCAACGGTCACTAAATGAACTGTTGTAAGTTAGGGACGACCTGTAATGTTTTTGGTTTTTTTTTAAAAAAATTGTTGAAATGACAGAACTGCCGTCAGGAATGGGTTAAAACCACAGCAATCCTTTCTTGGAAGGGCGAGGTTGAAATATGAAAATCCGAGGAGGCAAAATGTCCCTCTCCTAAAGTGAAATCTAACTTTTCTGGAAAACTAGAGAACTTTCCTCCCCCACGAACAAGAGGTCAACATGCCCAGGATGGGAGGGGAAGTGGAGGTGAATGAGACCTTTGATGAGAGTTTCTTTCCTTAGAGCAT
This sequence comes from Rhabdophis nuchalis, assembly GCA_039707465.1. NCBI lineage: Eukaryota > Metazoa > Chordata > Lepidosauria > Squamata > Natricidae > Rhabdophis > Rhabdophis nuchalis. The sequence continues at coordinate 6,508,326 of CM077644.1, read as the reverse complement.
CTGACAACATCCATTCATTTCTTACTACGAAACCATATTATTATTAGAGGGAAGCTGAGATAAATATATCCTTATCTCTAAGCAGAAATAAGCCTGATTTTTACTAAGTGAATCATGTGTTCCTGAGAAATTTAAAATGAAACAATAACGGTGAGCTGTTCCTTGCTGGAGATTTTCCAGCAGGACTTAGGTGGCTGCTGGTTCAAGAATGGTTTAGTGCAGCGTTTCTCACCCTCTGCAGCTGGTAGATGGGTGGACTTCAACTCCCAGAATCCACTGCTCGGGTGGTGGATTCTGGGAGTCGAAGTCCGCCATTGACTGCAGAGGTTGAGAAAACACTGTGCTAGATCAGGGGTCTCCAACCTTTGCAACTTTAAGTCTGAAGGACTTCAGCTCCCAGACTTCTCCAGCCAGCAAAGCTGAAGTCCTTCAGACTTAAAGTTGCAAAGGTTGGAGACTCCTGTGCTAGATTATACATCGCTGTTTCTCCATCTCAATCACGGGCGGACTTCAACTCCCAGAATCCCCTGCTTGGCTGGTGGATTCTGGGAGTTGGAAGTCCACCCATCTTCAAGTGGCCAAGGTTGAGAATCACTGCTTTAGTGGAGTCCTAGGCTGGCTGTGCAGCTGTCCAATTTTGGAAACAGCAGCATTTGAAAAACTGCAAAGGGGTTCTCCTGGGCATTCAATACAATAGAGTTGGAAGGGACCTTGGAGGTCTTCTAGTCCAACCCCCTGCCAAGGCAGGAAATCCTACATCGTTTCGGACAAATGGCTATCCAACCTCTTCTCAAAGACTTGCAGTGTTGGGGCATTCAGAACTTCTGGAGGCAACTTCTGTTCCACTGGTTAATTATTCTAACTGTCAGGAAATTTTTCCTTAGATCTAAGTTGCTTCTCTCCTTGATTAGTTTCCACCCATTGCTTCTTGTTCTGCCCTCAGGTGCCTTGGAGAGTAGTTTGACTCCCTCTTCTTTGTGGCAATCCCTGAGATATTGGAAGACTGATTGATTGATTGATTGATAGATAGTTATATATGTTCTCTCCTTGATTAGTTTCCACCCATGGCTTCTTAGCCTGCCTTCAGGTGCTTTGGAGAATAGTTTGACTCCCTCTTCTTTGTGGCAACCCCTGAGATATTGGAAGACTGCTATCATGTCTCCCCTAGTCCTTCTTTTCATTAAACTAGACCTGCCCAGTTTCTGCAACCGTTCCTCATATGTTTTAGCCTCCAGTCATTCAACAGATCTCATCTAAATGGGCCCTGAAGCATTGCATGGGGCTCAATTGTTCTCTTGCACACGTTTAATCACCCAAGTTAGGTAACATCTTCAGCGCTAGAAGGGAGTGGAGTTTGCAGGAAGGAGGGAGGAGATCACCTCTCAAGCTTGGTTTCTTGGAGAAGTTTCATTACCCAACTAGGTAACATAATCTGTGCTTGAAGGGAATGGCAACTGTTCTAATTCCCTTTTAGCACTGATGACGATGATGACGGTATTATCCATTCAGCCAGATTTGACTCTTGGGAATTATAGAATGGGGATGGTGTACCTTTTTCAACTCGGGTGCCAAAAGCATGAGCCTGCACGCTATCGCGCACCCTTGCGTACCCATCCCCATAAACAATGCCCCCGTGCTGTGCGCCATGTGCATGCATGTGTGACCTCCCCTCCCCCCCCCACTGCCTCGTGCATGCGCGCACAGCTTTCTAGGAGCCCTGGGAGGCCAGAAATGGGCCATTTTCTCGACTTCCGGTGGGCCCAGTAGGTCCGTTTTTCACCCCGCCCCCTTGGAGGCCCTCCGGAGGCCGGAAAGAGCCTGTTTTCCGACTTCCGGTTTGCACCCTCTGGTCGAAAAACAGCCCAGTGTGCAAACTGGACGTCTGCTCCCAAACTCCCGGTTTGTGCGTTGTGCGGGAAGCCTCTGGAGGGTGAAAAATGGCCACAAATGAAGGCAGAAATCAGCTGGTCAGCGCGCTGGAGCTGACAGGGCAACGCCTCGCCTGCCCTAAGAAATGGCTCTGCGTGCCACCTCTGGCATGCGTGCCATAGGTTCGGCATCGCAGTTATAGGCCATGTTTCTCCACATTTTCAGACCTTGCACTATTTATTTGCGTTGTTCTGTGCTCTGGATGGTGTCAGCTTTGATGGTGTCCAGCCAATGTGTTGGACAGTGTTTGGCAGCCTGGTTTCCTTTTACTGCTAACTCTTCTCAACATAATGGCTTTCTCCAGTGAATTCCCTCCGCATGACAATACAATGCAATAGCAGAGTTGGAAGGGTCCTTGGAGGTCATCTAGTCCAACCCCCTGCCTAGACATGAAACCCTACAACATTTCAGACAAATGGCTATCTAGCATCTTCTTAAAGACTTGAGGTGTTGGGGCATTTACAACTTCTGGAGGCAACTTCTCAGTGGTGAGTTTCAAATCTTTTAGAACCTACTCTGTAGGTGTGGCCTATTTGGTGGGCGTGGCTTGGCAGTCATGTGACAGGGTGGGAGTGGCCACCTTTTAAAATGTGGTGAAACTCATTTAGCAACGCTCTTGCTTCGCAACCAAAATTTTGGATTCAATTGCGATGATAAATTTTCTTTCTTTCTTTCTTTCTTTCTTTCTTTCTTTCTTTCTTTCTTTCTTTCTTTCTTTCTTTCTTTCTTTCTTTCTTTCTTTCTTTCTTTCTTCTCTTCCTTCCTTCCTTCCTTCCTTCCTTCCTTCCTTCCTTCCTTCCTTCTTTCTTTCTTTCTTTCTTTCTTTCTTTCTTTCTTTCTTCCCTTTCCTTTCCTTTCCTTCCCGTTGGGTCACTGGCATCGGCAGGCCAGATTTACTCCCAGGTACCCCGGTGGAACCCCCTCTCACCGGTTCTCTAAATTTCACCAACCGGCTCTCGCGAGTAGGTGCGAGCCTGCAGAAACCCACCACTGCAACTTCTGTTCCACTGATTAATTGTCCTCACTGTCAGGAAATTCCTCCTCAGTTCTAAGATGCTTCTCTCCTTGATTAGTTTCCAGCCATTGCTTCTTGTCCTACCCTCAGGTGCTTTGGAGAATAGCTTGACTCCCTCTTCTTTGTGGCAACCCCTGAGATATTGGAAGACTGCTATCATGTCTCCCCTGGTCCTTCTTCTCATTAAACTAGACCTACCCAGTTCCTGCAACCGTTCTTCATATGTTTTAGTCTCCAGTCCCCTCATCCTCTTTGTTGCTCTTCTCTGCACTCTTTCTAGAGTCTCCACATCTTTTCTACATCGTGGTGACCAAAACTGAATGCAAATATTCCAAGTGTGGCCTTATCAAGGCCTTATCAAGTGGTATTAACACTTCACTTCACATAACACTTCGGTGACATCACCAAAGTAATTGAGGCGGCAGTTTCGGGATTCCCCCCCCCCCCCCTTCCAGTGAACTGTCTGGTGTTATGCATTCCAGACCTTGCTTTGCTGTCCAAGGAATAGGCAGGTGCCTTCTCCAGCACTACAGTTCCAGCCAGTTGATTTTCTTCACTGCTTGCTTTTTTAAGGGCCGGATCACTGCCGACAGTCCAGTTTGGGCACTCGATGCCGGAAAGGTTCACCATCACTGATATATTAAGTTTGGTGTTGTTCCGAACCTTTGCAGAGTGCAAATTTAGGCGAGTTACTTATATCCTAGCTTAACACATTACACAGCCTTCAGAAGGTTGCTTAGCTTAGTAACTAGGTTAAAGGTGCTCCTTGAACCTAACCACGATTTAACTTGGAAGAGGAGTCATTTTCAACTTTTTCAGATATACTTTTAATTTGGCCACGTGTGCAGTTGACCAGAGCAACCATTTCTTATGAAACTCGATTGTTGCCAATCATCATTATATTTACACGGATATATTAATATACAGGTGTTTAACATCTTTCATGGACCTCCCTTCCTAAAAAATAAATCTGGTGCAGAATTTCATGCTAATTGGAAATCATTCTTGCATGGCACTATATATAGTTTTGTATCGCATCCAAGATTTAACTGAGCTCAGAGCGCACCAAAGGCCCATTAAGCTTAGATGGTCTCCTTTTTGCTCATTAGTAAAGGTAAGGTAGATAAGCTTTTATTAAAGAGCCCCAAATATGGGTTTCGTGTAGTGGGCAGAGGAGAGACATGTTTTGTCTTCTCACTGAAAGACACACAGTGTTATTCTTGCGACAGTCTAAAACTTTGCCTCTGAATCCTTGTGATGCAATTCTATGATTCTTTTCTTCCTGAAAAACTTCATCCACTGTAATTTTTCAGGACAATAAAGAAATGAAAGTTGCAAGTATGATAAATGATAACCGCAGATAAAAATCCTGTCATCATCCTGACTTGCTTAATTTTAAGTTAAAGCACAATTTCTTCCTGTACTTTCAGGGTAGCCAAGTACAGACTGTCTGTTGACATCACTTTGGTAAGTGATTCCTGCTTTAACTCCTCCACTCCCACCTGCTTTCTTTTGAGTTGACATGTCTGCTAGAAGGCTGCTATACAATACAATACAATACAATACAATACAATACAATACAATACAATACAATACAATACAATACAATACAATACAATACAATAGCAGAATTGGAAAGGACCTTGAAGGTCTTCTAGTCCAACCCCCTGCCTAGGCAGGAGCCCTATACCGTTTCAGACAAATGGCTATCCAACCTCTTCTTAAAGACTTGCAGTGTTGGGGCATTCAGAACTTGTGGAGGCAACTTCTGTTCCACTGATTAATTGTTCTAACTGTCAGGAAATTTCTCCTCAGTTCTAAGTTGCTTCTCTCCTTGATTAGTTTCCACCCATTGCTTCTCGTTCTGCCCTCAGGTGCCTTGGAGAATAGCTTAACTCCCTCTTCTTTGTGGCAACCCCTGAGATATTGGAAGACTGCTATCATGTCTCCTCTGGTCCTTCTTCTCATTAAACTAGACATTCCCAGTTCCTGCAACCGTTCCTCATATCTTTTAGTCTCCAGTCCCCTCATCCTCTTTCTTGCTCTTCTCTGCACTCTTTCAAGAGTCTCCACATCTTTTCTACATCATGGCGACCAAAACTGGATGCAAATATTCCAAGTGTGGCCTTCCCAAGGCCTTATAAAGTGGTATTAACCCTTCAGGTGATCTTGATTCTCTCCCTCTGTTGATGCAGCCTAGAATTGGGTTGGCTTTTGGGCAGCTGCTGCGCACGGCTGGCTCCTATTTCAATGGTTGTCCACTAGGACTCCAAGATCCCTCTCACAGTTACTGCTATTGAGCATGGTACCACCTATACTGTCCCTGTGCATTTCGTTTTTCTTGCCTAAATGTACATAGTACTATACAGTACAAAGAGTCCTCAACGTACAACCACCATTGAGCCCAACATTCCTGTTGTTAAGCAACATGGCCAATCTTATTCTTCTTGTGAAGCAAGACCGTTGTTAACCCGTTGTTAAGGGAGTTCTGTCCCACTTTACAACCTTTCTTGCCACAGCTGTTTAGTGAATCAGGGCAGTTCTTAAGTTAATAATGCAGTTGTTAAGTGAATCCGGTTTCCCCCATTGACTTTGCTGGTCAGAAGGTCACAATAGAGGGTCACACAACCCTGGGACACTGGAACTGTCATAAATATGAGTCAGAATGTCTGAATTTTGGTCATGTGACCGTGGGGATGCTGCAATGATCATAAGTGCGAAAAACGGTCATAAATGACAACTATGGAGATTCTCCGTCATCCAGGTCAGGGTTGTCCCAAAGGTGCTTTTTCAGGAAGCAACTGGACTTCCTTGTTTTTCTTTCAAGACGTTTCGCTTCTCATCCAAGAAGCTTCTTCGGCTCTGACTGGATGGTGGGGAAAAGAAGGAGTTATAACTCCTTGCAGACAGCTGGTCATTTGCATCCTTTTAGAGAGTTGTTGAGGCCACTTGGAGGTTTAAAGAGGGCTCAAAGAGGCCATCTATCTCAAAATTGAACAGCCCTCCCTCAACAGAAGGGAAGAGATACGGCATCATCTATCTCCAGTCTACAACAGGGCCCTTTCAGCAGTTCCAGGAAGGCTCCACACCCATTTGCACCACTCAGGTGACCCTGAGGACACAGATGAACCTCTAAGTGGCCTCGATGACCCTCTAAAAGGATGCAAATGACCAGCTGTCTGCAAGGAGTGTCAATCCTTCCATCCTTCACCATCTAGTCAGAAGCCGAAGAAGCTTCTTGGATGAGAAGCGAAATGTCTTCAAAGAAAAAACAGAAAGTCCAGTTGCCTCTTGAAAAAGCACTTTTGGGACAACCATGGAGGACAGAGAATCTCTCCAGACTTTTAGCTATGCAATTTGGGATGAAGAGGCTTGGAATGGGGTGGGAGTAGGAATGGATTCCCAGAGGGGGGAAAAATTGCAGAATCCAGGAAGCATTTGCCCCACTCAGGTGACCCCGAGGACACAGACAAGCCTCCAAGTGGCCTCAATGACCCTCCCAAAGGATGCAAATGACCAGCTGTCTACACGGAGTATCAATCCTTCCGTTCCCCACCATCCAGTCAGAGTTGGAGAAGCTCCTTGGATGAGAAGTGAAACATTTTCTACATGGGGCTTCCCTTGAGGTGCACCCGGAGACTACAGCTAGTCCAGAACGCGGCCGCGCGGGCAATTCTGGGTGCCCCTAGGCATTTCCATGTAACACCGCTCCTGCGCGAGCTGCCTGTGGTCTTTCATGTGCGCTTCAAGGTGCTGACTACCATCTTTAAAGCGCTCCATGGCACGGGACCTAGTTATCTGCGAGATCGCATCCTACCCCATACATCCCTCCGACCGATCCGCTCCCACAGAGAGGGACTTCTCCGGGTGCCGTCCACTAGGCAATGCCAGCGGGGGACGCCCAGGGGAAGGGCCTTCTCTGTGGCGGGCCCAGCTCTATGGAACGACCTACCCCCCGACCTCAGAACAACTACGGACCTCCGACAAAAGCTCAAGACTTATCTTTTCCAACAGGCCGGCCTGGCCTAACCTACCTTCCAGCCTTCTCAGTCTGAACATCTAAATTGTTTTAATAGGGTTTTTAAGGGGGTTTGTTTTTAGGATTTTAGGTGTTATAGTGCAGGGATAAATTGTTTAATTTGATTTTATATATATTTATGATGTATCTATGATTTGTACGTTTTTAATTCCCCTGTGCACCGCTCCGAGTTCCTTCGGGGAGAGGGAGCGATCTACAAATTAAATTATTATTATTATTATTATTATTATTATTATTATTATTATTATTATTATTATTATTATTATTATTATTATTAGTAGTAGTAGTAGTAGTAGTAGTAGTAGTAGTATTATTATTAGTATTATTAGTATTAGTATTATTAGTATTATTAGTATTAGTATTTTCAAAGAAAAAAAAGAAAGTCTAACACTCAATTGATCCCGAGAAATGGGAAGAAATTTGGAAAAAAACTCTAAAATTAACAATGTCAATTGCATATAAGGAAAACATATACAAAATGTTATATAAGTGGCATCTTCCTCCGGCTAGATTATCGAAGATGTTCCCAGAGACCTCTCCGATCTGTTGGAAATGTAAAGTAGCTCTGGGAACTTATTTCCATACTTGGTGGACTTGCCCTCGAGCAGGAATATATTGGACCAGAATCTGAAATTGGCTTTTCGAAATTACTGGCTGTAGAATTAAGTTGATTCCGGAAACGTTCTTACTAGGCATGAAACCAGATAATTTAAACAAATCTAATTGGTATTTAACTCTCCACATCATTATTGCAGCTAGAATTGCTTTTGCCCAAAAATGGAAATCCAGTGACATTCCATCAGAGTCAATATTAATCGCTAAAATTATGGACTGTGCAGAAGCAGACAAGCTTACCAGCCTATTGAGAGACAAACAAGATTCGCTATTCTATGTGTGCTGGGATCGCTGGTACGCTTGGCTGCAAAGGAATTTAAAGAAGCGGACTTAACATTGCTGATTTAGAATCTCTATATGCTTTGATTACACTCCTTCACTTTGTCCTGGTTTCTTTCATATATTTTTTTCCGCCTTTCTTATTAGAGATATGTATTAAATTAATAAGTGGTAAATGTTAGTTATAGTGCTATAACTCTAGTTATATTGTAATACTCTCTGCAATCACTTTGTATCATTTAATGTCTTATTCTGTAAGCTTTTGCTTTTTAATGATTCAATTAAAAAAAAGAAAGTAAGTCTAATTTCTTGAAAAAGAACCTTTAGGGTGGTCCTAAGTCACTTCTTTTCAGCGCCATTATAACTGAACGGTTACTAAACAAATGGTTATAAGTCAAGGACTATCTGTAATTATAATAAAGGAGCTATTCTTGCAAAGCAGCGTTTCCCAACTTTTCTGGACTAACTTCCCAGTATGGGGGTGCAGGGCGGAGCGGGGGTACGTGTATACACAGCTTCATTTGTGTGAGCAGCAGACACACATGCATTCTCATGCGAGTGGGGCTGCAAGTGCCGGGGCCTGCTGGTCGAGTAAGCGGGCCTGTGCATGTGTTGTGAATTGTGGAGATTATTGGTTTCTCAGTGGCTGGCAAACCACGCTGGAAAAAGCAACAGTCAACTTAGTGAACCTTAACGATTAATTCTTCAAAGAGAGTGAAACTTAAGATTTGGCACCTAAGCACATTACATCGCTTGCAGCACTAAACTTTGAACTGTCTGCATGGATAAGTATTAACCATGAGCTTTGTATCAACCATGAGCTTTGTTTAGCTAACCATTAAAAGTGCACTTTGATCAATAAATCAGCTTCTGCCACGTAAACGGTTTATGACAAATAAAAGGGAACTCCCAACAGCTATTTGGTGTGCCTTCCCATGGGGAAGCCCCCACAGCTGTTCTATGTGCTTTCCCAGAAAGCGTCTTTCTTCACCGCAACAACAGTGAATAGGCCACGGCCCAGTAGTGGGCTGTGGCCTTTAGGTTGGGGACCCCTGTTGTAAAGGAGTTACTTTCTTTTTATAGGTGAGGAAATCAAACTTGTAGCATTATGGTTAAGTCTCTTTCCTTGTTCAATTGCGCCTCGCTGGAAGGGACTCACCGCTCCTTTGCCCCTTCCTTCTCCCACTTCTTTCAAAACACTTTTATTATTTATTTTATTTATATCTCCGCTTTTGTTATTTATTTATTTGTAAATAGCTAAAGGTGGCAAACATATCTAATATACCTCCCTCCTCCTATGTTCCCCACAAAAGCAACCCTGTGAGGTGAGTTGCGCAGAGACAGAGTAATTGGTCCAAAGTCACCCAGTCGACCCTCAAACCTAAGATGGGACTAGAACTCGCAGTCTCTTGATGATTGGTGCCCCAAAGTCACCCAGGGGGATTCCATGGCTATGGAACGGCTAGAAGTCGCAATCTCTGAGTTTCTAACCTGGTGTCTCAACCACTAGACAAGCGGTTCTCAATCTGTGGGTCGCGACCCCTTTGGGGGGGTGTCGAATGACCCTTTCACAGGGGCCGCCTAAGATATGGGTGGCGCTGCCCTCCTCTCTCTGACAGCCGCCTGGTTAAAAAGCCATCCCCCGCAGCGTTTTTTCTCTCTCTCTTTCTTTCTTTCTTTCTTTCTTTCTTTCTTTCTTTCTTTCTTTCTTTCTTTCTTTCTTTCTTTCTTTCTTTCTTTCTTGCATCTCTCTCCCACTTTCTTTTTCTTTCTTTCTTTTTCTTTTTTCTTTCTTTATTCCTTCTTTTCTTTTTCTCTCTCTTTCTGTCTCTCTGTCTCTCTGTCTGTCTGTCTGTCTCTCTCTCTCTCTGTGGCTCTTTGTCTATCTCTCCCACCCTCTCTCTCTATCTCTGTCTGTCTGTCTCATTCTGTCTCTCTCTCCTCCCTCCACCCATCTCTGTCACTCTGTGTGTGTGTGTATGTCTGTTTCTCACTCACTCACTCACTTAATCACTCACTCTGTCTCTGTGTGTGTGTGTGTCTCTGTCTCTCTCTCACTCACTCACTCTGTGTGTCTCTCTCTCCCTCACTCCCCCTCTCTGTCTCTCTCTCACACTCACTTAATCACTCACTCTCTCTGTGTGTATCTCTCTCTGTGTCTCTCCCTCCTCCCCTCCCCCTCTCTGTCTCTCTTTGTGTCTCTCTCCCCTCCCCTCCTCTGTCACTCTGTATATGTCACAGACAGACACACCGAGAGACAGAAAGAGAAAGAGAGAGAAAAAGAAAGGAAGAAAGAAAAAATGAAAAAGAAGGAAAGAAAAAGAAAGTGAGAGAGAGAGAGATGAAAGAAAAAAAGACAGATCGAAAGAGAACATGACCACAATTGAAGCCAAAATTTTGGTTCCTAAGCAAGAGCTTCGTTAAGTGAGTTTCGCAAAATGTTGTGCAACTGCGCAATGAGTTGTATGCGCTGAGCCATGCTCTGCTATTTCACACTGCTCATACTGTTGCAAAATGCAGCAATGTAGTTAAGATTGTTAGCCACGCTATACCATGCTCCAAGACAAGATGTCATTTATTTGTAATTAGAAATAAACATTTCACAATATGTAATTGCAAATTGTTTTTGTGATTAATCACTATGCTTCAATTATGCTCAACTGGTAATAATGAAAATACATCCTGCGTATCAGATATTGACATTACGATTCATAACAGTAGCAAAAGTAGAGTTATAGAGTATCAACGAAAATAATGTTATGGTTGGGGTTCACCACAACATGAGGGTCGCGGCATGGGGAAGGTTGAGAACCACCGCACTAGACCAGAGGTCTGCAAAGTCGGCTCTTTCCACCAGTCTTAAAAGAGCCGACTTTGCAGACCCCTGCACTACACCAAACTGGCTTTTTGGGGGTTAGAAGGAAAAGGAATTTTTTGCAAAAGGCAGGAAATCTCTTTAATTGTTTTGAGAACAGAAACAAAGGAACCTATGGGTTAATGACATGGGAGAGAAATCCTCTCCAGAGTCTGCTGTACTGATCCCTCGATCTTAGATGGAAAATTGCTATGCCTCTTTTTAGATTTATGTTATGTTGTTATATCCACATCCTCTTGCGTTTGGCCATGTGGGGAAATTCACTGGACAAAGGAATTATGTCTGGAAGAATCAGCAGTAACAGGAAATCAAGCCGCCAAAGACTATGGTGGCTGGACACCATCAAAGCTGACGCCACCCAGAGCATGAACCAATTTGAAGAAGTGGTGCAAGATCGGACGATGTGGACAGACCTTGGCCCACGGAATTGCCAAGGGTAGTAGGACACGACTGAATGGATAACTGCATCAGCACATCCTCCACACCCTATTTCCAAACTACAGGATCATATCCTGTCACTTTAGGGAAATTTGAGGGGAAAACAACTGTACTCAGGCTATTTCAAAACAGCCTTCCAAAAGCCATTTCATTTTAAATTCAAATAAAAGGGTAATGCAGAAACAGGAAATTAGGAATACCAAGGAAGGATTTTATTTTCACTTCTGATGTACAGCAGAGGAATTCAAGACTGGACAGAGAGATAAAAATAGATTCCTAATTGTGCACATAATGTACAATCAAAATATCCTGACCTCATGGAGTCATAAAATTTGCCAAGAGCCAAGATCAACTCATTCCAGCCTTTAATAATTGTTTCCATATCTTTACAGAAGATATAAAGATATATTTTATTTTCTCCCTATGATGGCCTGACAGGCTTCACAGAGGGAAAAACAAAAAACTTTCTTCGACACAGGTACAATAATACAATAATACAATAGCAGAGTTGGAAGGGACCTTGTAGGTCTTCTAGTCCAACCCCCTGCGTGGGCAGGAACCTTATACCATTTCAGACAAATGGCTATCTAACATCTTCTTAAAGACTTCCAGGGTTGGGGCATTCACAACTTCTGGAGGCAACCTGTTCTCCTTAGTTCTAAGTTGCTTCTCTCCTTGATTAGTTTCCACCCATTGCTTCTTGTCCTTCCCCCAGGTGCCTTGGAGAATAGTTTGACTGCCTCTTCTTTGTGGCACCCTCTGAGATATCGGAACACTGCTATCATGTCTCCCCTGGTCCTTCTCTTCATCAAACTAGACATCCCCAGTTCCTGCAACCGTTCTTCATATGTTTTAGTCTCCAGTTCCCTAATCATCTTGGTTGCTCTTCTCTGCACTCTTTCCAGAGTCTCCACGTCTTTTCTACATCGTGGCGACCAAAACTGAATGCCGTATTCCAAGTGTGGCCTTACTAAGGCATTATAAAGTGGTATTAACACTTCACATGATCTAGATTCTATCCCTGTATAGAAGTACAGATAATTCTTGACTGACAACAGTTCATTTAGTGACTGTTCATGACACTGAAACGGCCAGATTCCAGTGTCTTATGACTGTTTTTCACACTTACAGGATTGCAGTACCCCCATCGGCGTCTCATCAAAATTCAGATGCTTGGCAATTGACTCGTATTTATGATGATTACAGTGGGTCATGGAATCCACTTTTGCAAACTTCTGACAAGCTAACTCAGGCGTAGTCAACCTTTTTATACCTAGTAGTAAAATTTTCTAACCGCCCACCGGTTCCACAGAAATGGTGATTTATAAAGTAGGGAAGTCAATTAAAAAAAGGAAAGTGCTTCAGTATACGACAAAACCCCTACCGCCCACCCTGAAAGCTGTAATGCACACTAGTGGGTGGTAGGGACCAGGTCGACTACCACTGAGCTAACTCAATGGGTAAGCCATGTTCACTTAATAACCGTATTACTAACTTAACACCTGCAGTGGTTCCCTTAAGAACTGTGGTACTAAAATGGAGCAAAACTCGCTTAAGAAATGTCTCACTTAGCAACAGAAATGTTGGCCGCAAGTGTTGTCGTACGTCGAGGACTGTCTGTATTTTGAACTTTTATAGTTAATTATTAAGTTTTTGATCTTTTTGCTACCACAATTTAGCGGTTTCGCAATCCCTAAGGGAGGGCAATGTGTCCTATTACACCCACCACATAAACAATACAATACAATACAATACAATAGCAGAGTTGGAAGGGACCTTGGAGGTCATCTAGTCCAACTCCTTGCCTAGGCAGGGAGCCCTATACTTGCCTAGGCAGGAAGCCCTATACCACGCAGGGGGTTGGACTAGAGGACCTACAAGGTCCCTTCCAACTCTGCTATTGTATTGCATTGCATTTCAGACAAATGGCTAAGACAAACCATAATGTCCTGGGCCTAACAGAATACGGGCAGAGTTCAGCTTACCGTCAGGGTACAAAGTAACAACCCCAACGAAAGAAGACTCTGAGGCTTCTCAAAGTTCCATTTTATTAGAGGTGTCCTGTTGGCACATCTGGGAAAACCCGAATCTGAAAGGCTCCAGGTTTCTCCCACCCAAATGGAAGTTCAAGTCCCTGCCCAGCACCCCTATGTCCGTCACAAGGTCCAATCATGCACCGTCCAAAACTGGAGATGCCTCCCAGTCACACCATCGCAGCTGCAGGGCAGGGTGTCCTTGACTCTCTGAGATAGGAATGTTATTTTGACTATATGTCACCCATCCTCCACATAATCCCTCATCCTGTTATTATCAGAGCAGAAAATGCAAAAGATGGCTTCCAGGCCTGATCCTTACTCTAAAAACAGCTGGAGAGGCACTTACTCTGCAGAAGGTGGAAGTTCTCTGGCTTTTCCGTAGTGAGCGGTACGATAATAGATACCATCGAGTTGTAGTCGCCGGTCTTCTTGTATGCGATGAGTGTTGACTGGAAGATACTAAAGCTGGTTTTGTCCAGCGATCTCTTGATTTCATTTATATAGGCCAACAGATGGGACTCTCTCTCGTCCTGCTTTGTGACGCTGAATGAACTTCTGGGGGAGACATCAGAACCCTCGACACTGCTTTCCCCTGAAACAGAACACACAACACAGTGGGCAAACTCAAAATTCCTCGAGAAGTATTCATACCACTTTATAATGCCTTAGTAATGCCACACTTGGAATCCTGCATTCAGTTTTGGTCGCCAAGATGTAGAAAAGATGTGGAGACTCTGGAAAGAGTGCAGAGAAGAGCAACAAAGAGGATGAGGGGACCGGAGACTCAAACATATGAAGAACGGTTGCAGGAACTGGGTAGGTCTAGTTTAATAAAAGAAGGACTAGGGGAGACATGATAGCGGTCTTCCAATATCTCAGGGGTTGCCCCATAGAAGAGGGAGTCAAGCTATTCTCCAAGGCACCTGAGGGTAGGACAAGAAGCAATGGGTGGAAACTAATCAAGGAGAGAAGCAACTTAGAACTGAGGAGAAATTTCCTGACAGTGAGAACAATGAATCAGAGGAACAGAAATTGCCTCCAGAAGTTGTGAATGCCCCAACCCTGGAAGTCTTTAAGAAGATGTTGGATAACCATTTGTCTGAAGTGGTATAGGGTTTCCTGCCTAGGCAGGGGGTTGGACTAGATGACCTCCAAGGTCCCTTCTAACTCTGCTATTGTATTGTATTGAAATAGGAGGAAGGGAGAAGAGAGGGAGGGAGGGAGAAGGGAAGGGAAGAAGGAAAAGGAAGAGAGGAAGTAAGAGAGGAAGGAAGGAAGGAAGGAAGAAAGAAAGAAAGACAGGAAGGAAGGAAGAAAGAAAGAAAGAAAGAAAGAAAGAAAGAAAGAAAGAAAGAAAGAAAGAAAGAAAGAAGTCTTTAAGATGTTGGATAGCCATTTGTCTGAAACGGTATAGGGCTTCCTGCCTAGGCTTCCTGTCTCCAAGGTCCCTTCCAACTCTGCTATTGTGTTGTATTGTACTCTTTGACTTACAACCTTTTGTTCAGTTGACCGTTTGAACTTACAACAGAAGTGAAAGAATGACTTATGACTTTTTTTCACACTTACAACCATTGCAGCATCCCCAGGGTCACATGATCAAAAATTCAGATGCTTAGCAACTGGCATGTACGTCTGACATTTGCAGTGCCCTGGGGTGACGTGATCTCCTTCTGCGACCTTCTGACAAGCGAAGTCAATGAGGAAGCCAGATTCACTTTACAATTGTGTTACTAACTTAATTGCAGTGATTCCCCCTTAACAACCGTGGGCAAAAATGTCGTAAATGGGGCAAAACTCACTTAAAAACTGTCTTGCTTAGCAACCTGGGCTCAATTGTGCTTGTTAGCTGAGAAGAACAGCTGCAAAGCATTCTTGATGTTGTATGGCTGGTTAAGGGAGCGTTGACCCTTGTGAACTCTGGTGTGGGGGAAGACTTACAATACAATACAATAGCAGAGTTGGAAGGGACCTTGGAGGTCAGCTGGTCCAACTCCCTGCCTAGGCAGGAAACCCTATACTGTTTCAGACAAATGGCTCTCCAACATCTTCTTAAAGACTTGCAGTGTTGGGGCATTCACAACTTCTGGAGGCAACTTCTGTTCCACTGGTTAATTGTTCTAACTGTCAGGAAATTCCTCTTCAGTTCTAAGTTGCTTCTCTCTTTGATTAGTTTCCACCCATTGCTTCTTGTTCTGCCCTCAGGTGCCTTGGAGAATAGCTTGACTCCCTCTTCTTTGTGGCAACCCCTGAGATATTGGAAGACTGCTATCTTGTCTCCCCTAATCCTTCTTTTTATTAAACTACACTTCTATTAAACTTCTAAAGATGCTACCGGTAATTAAGAACAAGCAAAGAAATGGATCCTCAAACCAAGCAAAGTCCTGTGTTCTTGCTCCAGGCACAAATGACCAGACTAAAAATTATCACGTCAAATTATGACTCTGGACCGAGGTCTCTGGAGAAGGCTCTGATGCTGGGCACAGTGGAAGCAAAGAAGAAAAGGAGAATTGGCCAGAAGATGGACTTGATTACATCTCTGATGTATGCACTGTTAGAGACCTGAAGAGCCAAGATGGGGACATATCATCCCGGAGAAGATCTATCTGCTAAGAGGTGACACCAACTCCATGGCACATAAGCAATTAATCATGATTCCAGGTGTGGTGTTCGATAACTTTAATCCAAGGATATCAGGGGGCAACAAACATAGCAGCTTTAAGACTTGTGGACTTCAATTCCCAGAATTCCCCAGCCAGCACAGCTACGTTTGGTGACCCCTAATATACTTGGGTAAAAGTAAACGAAGACCACACCTGGAATCCCATTAGTAATCTATGCAACTCATAGAGCAGAGATGTTATTATAGGAGGAAAGAAAGGAATGTCTCAAATTAAAAACTCATTTCTTCTGTCTGGCCGGCCTAGGATAGTCTCTCTGTCTTTGGGGTTTTATTGGGGTTTTATAATATAGCTTAGTTTTAATGGGGAATTTTAGCGCAGGTTTAGATTTAATTTATTTTTAATGAAATGTTTGTATGTATTTATTGTTTTACTGTGCCTGTGCACCGCCCCGAGTCCCTGTGGGGAGAGGGTGCGGTTTAGAAATATTAAAATTATTATTATTATTATTATTATTGCATGGCTGCGTTCTGGGCCAGTTTAGCTTGCTGATGGTCTTCAAGGATAGCCCCATGTACAGCATGATGCAGTAATCCAAGCTGATCCTGGGCCTTTTGATTTCTAAACTAGACTGTTACGTAACAGCAGTTTTCCCTGGTAAACTCTCCATGATCCATGATTGGCTCCAGAATGTGTAAATGCTCCAACACTGGAAGTTTTAAAGAAGAGCTTGGATAATCATTTATCTGTAATGTATATGGCACGCGAGCCAAACTTTTTTTGGCTCGCGTGCCATAAGTGGGGGGAGCGCAGGGGGGTCGTGCGCAGGCATGCCACACCCATAATGCAATGCGCGACCCCCCCCAGTGCCCATGTGCGCACTACAGCCATGACCCCCCCATTTTTTGCATGCTCTTTTCGCTCTCCCCAGGCTCCAGAGGCTTTATAGGAGCCTGGGGGAGGGCACAAACAGCCTCCCCCCCCCCCCCCCGAGGCCCTCTGGAAGCTTCAGCGACCTTCAGGAAACTTCCCTGAAGCCTCTGGAGCACTCAAAATGATGTGCCGCCGAAACCGGAAGTGATGTCCGATTTGCTCGGAGCATCATTTTGAGTGGTCCGGAGGCTTCAGAGACCTTCAGGTGGCTTCCTTGAAGCCCCCGGACTGCTCCAAGCAAATCGGACGTCATTTCCAGTTTTGGAGGCGCATCATTTTGGGTGCTCCGGAGGCTTCGGGGAAGCCTCCTGAAAGTCGCTGAAGCCTCCGGAGGGCCTCTGGAGCACTCCAAATGGCGCGCCTCCAAAACCGGAAGTGACATCTGATTTGCTTGGCGTGTCATTTTGAGTGGTTCGGAGGCTTCAGACACCTTCAGGAGGCTTCCCTGAAGCCCCTGGAGCTTGGGGAGGGTGAAAAAAGCATGCAAAAAAGGGCGAATTCAGCTGGCCAGTGCACGCATGCGCGTGCCCTGACAAATGGCTCTGCATGCCAACTGTAGCACGCGTGCCATAGGTTCACCATCACGGGTATAGGGTCTCCTGACTAAGCAGGGAGTTGGAATGGAAGACCGCCAAGGCCCCTTCCAACTCTGTTATTCTAATCTATTCTATCTGCTTTGATTCCCTATTAAATATCCGAAAAGTACATTTTCCAGCTGGATGACTTTGGGCCAATCCAACAGGAGACTGTGACTTCTAGTCTCAGTTTAGGCATGAAAGCGACTCTGGGCCAGCCGCTCTCTCTCAGCCCAACCCACCTCACAGGGTTGTTGTTTAGGAAAATAGGTGGGAGGAAAGTGCATAATGCCTGTTTTGCTACCTTGACTTACTTATAAAGTAAGAAAGGTGGAATTAAAAAAAAAAATCAAATCAATAAATAAATATTCTTGCTGTGTGGTATGTCAACCTCAATGGAATTAGGCAAGATTGAGGAAGCAAGAACTTCGCGGATTTCACAAATGAACAAAATGTTGAAATTAATTTTATTTCCTTTGACTCTCCCTTCTTTGTGCCGGCCATTTAGTCTCCTTGGAAAACCCAGACTTGCATCACTTAACATCCTCTTCAACAATTGTTTTCTCCAGGTTGTCGCACCTCCTCAGGAACATTTTTCAAAGGACAAACCAGGATATAAAGGGGATAAATTTCCTCATTGTTAAAACATGTGCAATGCTTATTGAGAAACCGACTCGCCCTCTTACAATAGGAAACCAGAAGTGAGAACAATGATTATTGCTCCGAGCTATGCATGCCACGTTTGTTAATCGAAATTCAAAGTATTAGAAACATTTCCTTTCTACCTAAAAGAATTACGGTATTATATATATATATATATATATATATGTATATGTATATGTGTATATATATATATATTTATATAAATATATTGTTATTATTGTTATTGTTATTGTTTAATTTTATATACCGCGTCCTCTCCCCTAGGGGACTCGGAGCGGTGCACAGGGAAAACTAAAATACATAAAATATATACATCAATAAATACAAAAAATAAAAATCAATTAAACTACTTATCCCTGCGCTAAAATACCCATTAAAACTAACAACTCTAAAAACCCTGATCAATAAATATATATATTTATTGATCAGCTCATAAAACTAACACACATATCTATATCTATCTATCTATCTATCTATCTATCTATCTATCTATCTATCTATCTATCTATCTATCTATCATCTATCTATCTATCTATCTATCTATCTATCTATCTATCTATCTATCTATCTATCTATCTATCTATCTATCTATATATATATATATATATATATATATATGCTTTGGTAGATTTTCACGGGTGTAGGTATGCTGTCATTGCTTGCTTCGGGTATTTTCCCGTGTATAAGGCATGGAAATGTTATTGCAACGTTTCGACAAGATCTCACTTGTCATCGTCAGGCTTTGGTCTGTGACTGTGACTGCGAAGGCATGGCCCTTTTTAAAATCTTGGTGGTGGTGGTGGTGGAGTGCTGACTATTGTGAGTGTGTTGATTGGCTGTGCAGCTGCATCATGACTGGTAGATTGATGCTGATTGGTCTCATTTGTATGTTTCTCCTTATTTTGAATTTCAACGGCTTGGGTGGAGGGTGGGGCTCGTCTACTGGTCAGTGCTGACCAGCAGACAACTTCCTCACACACCTCAACTCCCTACACCCCACAATACAATTCACTATGGAAATAGAAGCTAACAACCAACTTCCTTTTCTAGACGTCCTAATCTACAAAAAACCTAATGGCTCCCTGGGACACACTATCTACCGGGAAAAAACATACACCAACCGCTACCTAAATGCACAATCCCATCACCACCCTGCACAGATAAACACTGTAGCCAAAACCCTCATACACAGAACCAAACGCCTAGCTGACAAAGACCACCTGAAAACCAAATTACACTTCCTCACAAATACATTAATATCCAAGGGATTCCGAAGAAAAACAATCACCAAACTAATCCAACAAGAGACACCCCCCAAGAGCCAAGACAAAGAACAGGAAAATGGCATTGCCCTCATCCCATACATTAAAGGTACCACAGACAAAATCAGCAAAATTCTCCACAAGCACAACATAAAGACAGCCTTCAACACCGACCAAAAAATAACCAATATCCTAAGGAATCCCAAAGACAAGATCCAGCTAGAAAGTCAAGGGGTCTACAAAATTCCATGTAAAATCTGCCCTGCCACTTACATAGGACAAACCAACAGAAGGATAAGTGCACGTATCGCAGAACATAAAAATGCATTAAAAATCAACTTAATACCTCATCTCTTTATCAACACTTCAAAACTACAGGACATGACACTGACTTTCAAGGAACTAAAATGATCTCCAAGGCTGAACAGCTGAACAGGAGAATAATCAGAGAAGCCATTGAAATAGAGAAGCAACCTAACAATATGAACAAACGT
The DNA here is from genome assembly GCA_039707465.1 of Rhabdophis nuchalis. NCBI lineage: Eukaryota > Metazoa > Chordata > Lepidosauria > Squamata > Natricidae > Rhabdophis > Rhabdophis nuchalis. Next base: position 6,488,555 of record CM077644.1, on the reverse strand, counting down.
GACACCTCCCGCCTACCAGACATCTGGAAACCAGCACTGACCAACAGACGAGCCCCACCCTCCACCCTAGCGGTTGAAATTCAAAATAAGGAGAAACATACAAATAAGACCAATCAGCATCAATCTACCAGTCATGATACAGCTGCACAGCCAATCAACCCACTCACAACAATAGTCAGCACTCCACACACACCCAAGATTTAAGGAAGGGCGACGCCTTCGCAATCACAGACCGAAGACTGAGGATGGCAAGTGAGATCTTGTCGAAATGTTGCAATATCAATTCCATGTTATATACACGGGAAAACATCCGAGGATGGCAATACCAGCATACCTACACCCGTGAAAATCTACGAAAGCAAATACACACATATATATATGTATGTATGTATGCATGTATGTATATATGTATGTATGTGTTAGTTTTATGAACTGATCAATAAATTTAAATTTGAGAAACCAAGATACATCTATAGATATATCTTGGTCTCTCAAATTTAAATTTATTGATCAGCTCATAAAACTAACATACATATCTAAAAAAATTTTTTTTTTACACAACGTAACTCATGGTTCTCTGTCTAGATGGTCTCTGGTGATGAGCCGAAAGGCAGAGAGGGAAACAGTATGTCTCCTCCCTTAAGGGGCCCCTAACAGGAAGTTGTGAAAACAATTATATATTTATATTTATTTACCCGTATTTATTCGAGTATAACGCGCAAAATTTTCTACCAAAAAAAGAACTCAAAGTTTGGGTGCGCGTTATAAACGAGGGTGCGCATTATAAACGAGGGTGCGCGTTATAAACGATCTTTATCATGGCCGCACGTGTTCAACAACGTTTGTCACTTACAATGCTTGGTCTGAGCCGAGAAAAAGTGAAACAAAATTTTATACCGATTTTAAATCGAAAATTAGGGGGTGCGCGTTATACACGTGTGCGCGTTATACTCGAATAAATACGGTATATTTATATTTATATTTATATATATTTATATTCCGGCTTGAAAACCTCAGAAAACATATATATATATATATGTTTTCTGAGGTTTTCAAGCCGGAAGCACCAGCCTGAAGATGATGAATGAGACTTCATCGAAACGTCGTGAAGATACTTCCAATTCTACGCGGGAGAAAACCCGAACAACCAAAGACCTACATATAATAAATGATCAATAAATGCAACGTTTCGGCAAGATAAATCAATAAATGCAAGATCTCACTTGCCATCCTCAGGCTTCGGTCTGTCGGCCTGAGGATGGCAAGTGAGATCTTGCCAAAATGTTGCAATAACAATTTCATGCTATATACACGGGAAAATACCCGAAGACAGCAATACCAACATCGCTTTCTCCCAATTCAAAGTTTCATCCCAGGGTGAGTACGTGATAGAATTCAGTTTTAATGATGAACTGGAAATGAAAAGTTCCCCACAGGTATTATCCGGAACTTTATTTAAAGCATACCTTTCACATTTAAATCAGCCGTCAGGTGGGATCCGCCTTTGTTTAAATGCTGCACGGAATTAAGCTGCTTAGTGGAATCTTCCAAAAAGGTAATTTTCTTCTCATAGTCCTGTCCTAAAATCAAAGAAAACCAGACAGAGATACTGGCTCTTATTAGCCCAGTGGTACCCAAGCATTTCTAGCTTTTAGGGGAGGCATGTTAGTGGCAGGCGCACATGCACCACTCCATTTGTGCGAATGGCGGGCACACGCACCTTTCACTTGTGTAAATGAAGCTTCACGTGCGAGAGGAGGTGCTTGGCTTACGCATGAAGGTCTACTCGGTGGCCCATCTCTCCCATGGCCTGGTTTCGAACAGGCTGCAGCCCGGGAATTGGGGACCCCTGGATTAGCAGCAAAAACAACAAACGTATTAGACCACCAAGTGCGATAAAACCCTTCCAAGAAATAATTCTATTAGCAGGCGGCAGCAAGGCCTTATTCCCCTGACAAGATAGGCAATAGATACTTTTTTAAGTAAGTAGAAATATTATTATTGATTTATTATTATTTACAAAATTTATACGTTGACCATCTTGCTAGTAAACAAATCTGGGCTGTTCATCTTTTCTATATAAATAAAAATGTAACAAGAGTTTGTTCAAAACCGTTAATCTCCAAAAGTACTGCACCGACCGCTTCCAAATTTTCACACAACGTTCCTTTCGAGTACGGCACCAATGATACATATAGATTGTGTAGATGTCACACCTGTGCCAGGTACACACAATGGAAATGTAAAAAATTGTAAAAAGGTAGGTAGATAGATACAGAGAGAGCAGTGGGCCACAGATATTATGTCATCCTTTATGACATAAAATACTCTGTCCATAAGATAGGTAGGTAGGTAGGTAGGTAGAGGGATAGAGAGAGAGAGGGAGAAATACAGTAGGTAGGTAGGTAGGCAGCTATAGAGATAGAGAGAGAGAGGGAGAAATGCAGTAGGTAGGTAGGTAGAGGGATAGAGAGAGGGAGAAATACAGTAGGTAGGTAGGTAGAGGGATAGAGGGGGAAATACAGTAGGCAGGTAGGTTGGGGGTTATACCGTGGTTGTGTGTACGTGTTTGTGTGTGCAGGTGTAGATGTACACACAGATTGGTTGGCCATTTAACCAGATTCGGCCACAGCAACGCATGGCCGGGAACGGCTAGTAGTATCATAAATAACAGTACAGGTAGTCCTCAACCTACAGCCACAATGGAGCCCAAAATTTCTGTTGCCAAGTAAGACAGTTGTTAAGTGAGTTTCGCCCCATTCTAAGAGCTTTCCTGCCACAGTTGTGAAGTGAATCGATGCAGTTGTTAAGTTAGTAACACAGTTGTGAAGTGAATCTGGCTTTCCCGTTGGCTTCGCTTGTTAGAAAGTCGCACGAGATAATCACGTGACTCTGGGACGCTGCAACCGTCATAAGTACGAGCCAGTTGCCAAGCCCCTGAATATTTATCACGTGACACTTTTTCTAGGGCCATTGTAACTTCGGCTAGTCACCAAACAAATGGTTGTAAATTGAGGACTACCTGCGTGAAAATGTTAAACTTTCAGCATTAAAATAATAGAGTTAACCAAAAAAAAAAAACATTAACTGATAGCTGACAGTAGCTGGGAGAGGAAGTTCCTGGGAAGATTCAGAACTTAAATCCAGGGACTTTATCGGTGACTGATGAGAAAAATGGGCAAAGCAGCCTAGACAGTTTTTCTTTATCAAGGTGGATTTGCTTAGAAAGTTAACCACCGGTTCTCCCGAATAGGTGCGAATTGGCTGAATCCCACCACTGGTCGAAGCGCAGTTTGGTATGCAGCTCCCTCTTCCTTCCAGTTGGGTGACCTTGAGGCAGTGCTTGAGAAGGCACAGCACTTACTTTCGCATCCCCCGCTCCCCACCTTCATGGCACTCTGTCACTGCATAAGCTGTGCACTGTGCAATCAACCATAATAATAAAAAAGTGTGCGTTAGCCACAGAGGTGACTGTACATGTCACAGCGCATGCCTCCCCTGTTAGGAATCATACTCTCTAATGCTGTACACACAGATGCAAATGCAATCAAGATGGATTGGCTTTCTTTTGGGAGAGCTTAAAGGAAAAGCCTCCACAAAAGCAAAACACTCTGTTCTGGCGAGGTCATGGTTACTTTTCCTTGGAAAGGGGTGGCTTCTACGAAATATACATTTCAATGCCGCTGGAGCTGCCAGCTGCCAGCTGCTTAAAGATGGCCTCACCTGCATTTCCAGCCAATAACGATCTATCTTCCCGCAGACGGCTGTGCCCGGGTTTGTATCCACAACCGATGCCGGTCAGTGAACAGCAAGCTTCGTCAAACTGCTTTTTGTGCTCAGGATGAATAAATTGGTAAAAGTCTGGCAAATAATTAAAAAAACAAAAAAGAAAAGGAAAGATGATGGTGACTTGGTCAAACGCTGGCCCGTTTCTCCCCAAATGCAGCGTGCATTTTATTCTGTGCAAATCCAGTGAAAAAAACAGTTAATGATTCAGTGTATGTCACACCTGCCCCAACGTACACCTCTAAATGGAAACAACCCTTGGCTCCATTTGTTAAGAAAGGTATAGTTTATTAGTGATCAAAGGTATGGCAGTATTGCAAAGCCAGAACTGAGAGTTACGCCCCAAATCCGTAAGTTCTAATTTTCCCTCGCTTAATTGTCTCTCACTGCCCATCCCGACTCGACTACTGCAATGCTCTCTACATGGGGCTTCCCTTGAGGTGCACTCGAAAGCTACAGTTAGTGCAGAATGCAGCCGCGCGGGTGATTACGGGAGCATCTAGATGCTCCCATATAACACCGATCCTGCGCGAGCTGCACTGGCTTCCTGTGGTCTTTCGGGTGCGCTTCAAGGTTTTGACGACCATCTTCAAAGCGCTCCATAGCTCGGGACCTAGTTACATGCGAGACCGTCTCCTGCCCCATACATCCCTTAGACCGATACGCTCCCACAGAGAGAGCCTTCTCAGGGTGCCGTCGGCCGGACAATGCCGACTGGCGACACCCAGGGGAAGGGCCTTCTCTGTGGCGGGCCCTGCCCTGTGGAACGACCTACCCCCTGAACTACGTACCATCACCGACCTCCGCCTCTTCCGCCAGTGTTTAAAAACACACCTTTTTCATCAAGCCGGCCTAACATAACCTCCGCTGTAACTAGTATTAGATAGTTTTAAAATGGGGGGATTTTAATTGGTTTTAGCGCAGGTTTTTATTTAATAGGTTTTTAAATTTGCGTATTTTATATTACTTTTGTATGTTATTTTAAATTCCTGTGTGCCGCCCTGGGTCCTTTTGGAGAAGGGCGGGATACAAATTGAATAAAATCTAAATCTAAATCTAAAACCAATCAAGTTCAGGCAAGGTGTTTTCCTGGCAGTCAGTCCAAGCCAGTGGTGGGATTCAAATGATTCAACAACCGGTTCTCTGCCCCAATGACGAGCTGGGTAGGCGTGGCTCGATGGTCATGTGACCGTGTGGGTATGGCCAACCCAACGTCACTCAGGTTGATGGGCGCTTTGTCTTAGCTATTACAATGTAACAAGGGTTAACCGGAGAGGCAGTTTCTGTAAGCAGGGCAATAAAGATGAGGCTAGAAACCATTTTCTTTGCAAAAAGATTTACCAACTTTGAATTCAGACAATGGGTCCTAAAAAGCCACCAACGGGCAAATCGTTTTCGCACCCCCCTCCCTCTGCAACTTTAAGCCCAAGTATGCAGCAATCGAAGATTACTTCACTAGTGCAAAACGAAAATGCAGGAGAGAGCTCGAAAGAATTATCTGCTAATTAAATGTTTCAGGAGATCGTGAGAGGTCAAAACGAATTAAGAAAAGAAACAGCGGACTTCAAAGATGAAATTAGAGGAATTCAAAAAGATATAACAGGAAATAGACAGAGAATTGTGGAGTTGGAGGGAGGGGCAGCTGAGATGGGAAAAGAGGTTAAGGAGATCCGAAAAGGGAACTTAGATCTCGAAAAGTTTACGTCTAAAATAGAATTAGAAAGAATGTCCTTCTTTCTTAGGTTTCAGAACTTACCAGAGGCAGAAAATGAATATCTCAAAGACATTATGAGTACAATTCTAGCAGAATACCTTAAGAGAGATAAAGAGCAACTGTGGTGGGATCTGGATCTGGTTTATAGAATTAATTCAGCATATGCTAGAACTCATAATGTCCCAAGAGAGGTACATGTCAAATTTCTCAGGAGGACCATGAGGAATGAGGTGCTGGAAGCCCAAAGGGGGGGGGACCTTTAAGATATCCAGATAAAGAAATTACCATTCTAAAACAAATTCTGAAAAAAATAAGAGAGACAAGGAGGAAATATTCCTTCTTATCAAAGAAATTATATAACAGAGGAGTTTGGTTTAGATCGTTATTGCCAGAGGGAATGCTGATCTTCTGGGAGGGAAACAGGATTAGGATTAAGACAGTAAATGAGGCAGAAGCCTTTATTAAAAAACATTCTTCCCTTCTAGGAGATAAAGATAGCGGAGGCAGGGAAGAGAGCAGTAAGGCACAAGATATGGGAATGGAGGGGGCTATCCCTCCACCTGGAGACAAAGAGGAGGGAGCAATATCGACAAGGCTCAGGTCACAAAAGTAATTGTATTTGAAATATTTTTAAAATGGCAAAGAAAGAAAGGATTGAACATACGGTTGATATAAAGTAAGACCTCTGTATACAGTATGCTTATCCTTTGTATGTCACACTTAAAATTGTAAACCTGTGGGATTTGGGGGGATTTCTACTGCCAGTGTGGGAGCTACCAAAATTTTCTATGTACCCATATACCCCTTTCCTATAAATGTCATAAAACCAATAAAAATTTTTACAAAAAAAAAAAAAAAAGATGGGGCTAGAAACAACACCAGAATGCTTCCCTCCTGCCTTCCTTACAGGATTAGCCCTGTAAAGTGGAAAAAAACAAAAGGAGATTTCTTCTGGTTCTCCGAACTGCTTAGAAAATTAACAACTGGTTCTCCCGAATAGGTGCGAATTGGCTGAATCCCACCACTGGTCCAAGCGCAGTTTGGTATACAGCTCCCTCTTCCTTCCAGCTCAGTGACCTTGAGGCAGTGCCTAGAGAAGGCACAGCACTTACTTTTGTTTCCCCAGGCATCCCCCCACCTCCACCTTCATGGCGCTCTGTCACTGCATAGCTGTGCACTGTGCGATCAACCATAATAATAAAAAAGTGTGCGTTAGACACTGTACATGTCACAGCACATGCCTCCCCTGTTAGGAATCATAATCCCTAATGCTGTATCCACAGATGCAAATGCAATCAGCAGAAGGATTGCATTTGCCCCGAGTCCCTGTGGGGAGAGGGTGCGGTTTATAAGTATTAAATTATTATTATTATTATTAAGGAAGCCTTTGGAGCTGTATTTAAACAGTATCAACAAAGTGTTAATCAAAGTATTAACGAAAGGAATGCAAGCCCCATTCCATCCCTCGTTGGTATTCACACAGTACATACTATTGGTACAAGAGAAACCTGGGCGCTTCAAATACCTCGCATTAGGACGTGGGTGTTTTGATCTTGCAAGAAGAGTCCACATAACTGGAATAACATAGCATTGAAATCGTGATTTCTTTTGTAATGGCCGAGGGTTTCTGAAAATACTTCAAAATTACGCTGGCTCAAAGATTTCTTCACTGCTTCCAAAAAAGTGATGGTTCTGATTGTCTTGGGCTCCGAAGAATCGGGTACTTCGTTAGTTTGCTGTAAAGTAAAATATATATATCATTTTTTCTCTCTTTCCATATGCCCAGATGCTTCAGCCATCTTAATTTCAACTATCTTCCCACCCACCCCTTCCCTTTAGATATCTTTACTGTCTAAATCCTCTTCAAATATTTCCCAGAATGAATTTCGGGGCCTCAATAGTGTTCAAATTGTTTTGTTTCCCATAAGTTGCTTTCGGAAAGTGAGGGGAGCCGGATGGCAACTCGCAAAAACATCACCATGACTTTTTATCGAGTTAACTGCGGGATCGGATCCTGCCCCATACCTCCTCACGGCCGATTCGCTCCCACAGAGAGGGACTTCTCCGGGTGCCGTCCACTAGACTCTGTCAGCGGGCGACGCCCAGGGGAAGGGCCTTCTCTGTGGCGGGCCCAGCCCTCTGGAACGATCTTCCCCCCGATATTAGGACAACTACGGACCTCCGCTCCTTCCGTTTAAAATTAAAGACACATCTTTTTCGCCTGGCCGGCCTTGGGTAGTCTCTTTTAAGGTAAGGGGTTTTAGGGGTTGTTTTAATTTAGTTTATGGGTTTTTAGCGCAGGATCAATTTAATTTATTTTTAACCTTGTATTTTGTTGTGGTCTTATTTGTGTTTTTAATTTGCCTGTGCCCCGCCTCGAGTCCCTTTGGGGAGAGAGAGCGGGATATAAAATTAAATTATTATTATTATTATTATAACATAGAGAAATGAGAATTCCAGGCATTTTTGTGGTCAGAGGGAAATTCCAAGCTGGCCTGTAATGCGCATGGATAGATTCAATTACTAATTGCTAATTGGCTAACGTGATTTATTACCAGGCAGAGGGGAGGGGGATACAGGGGTAAAGTTCAAACGCAATGAAGTGAAAGCAGTTTTGGCTCCACCGGAGCTCAAGCCAGAATGTGGATCCTAATAAATGATGGGATTTGTTTTGAACTTTGTCTCGAGGCTCATAAATTAATTGAGTTGATTTCATTATTATAATAAAGTAATAATAAAATTATTATTTTTACAAATAACTCAAGTCAGTGAACATATGAAATATACCTTCCTCCTCCTACTTTCCTCACAATAGCCCAGTGAGGTGGGTTGGGCTGTGAGAGATTGGCCCAATGTCACCCAGCTGGGTCACGCTTTCAAGAGGGGACTAGAACTCATACTCTCTGGTAATTGGTTCAAAGTGACCCAATGGCTTTCATGCCTAAGCAGAACTAAAACTCCCAGTCTCCTGGTGATTGTCCCAAAGTCACCAAGCCAGCTTCCATGTCTATAGAGGGATTAGAACTCCCAGTCTCCTGGTGATTTGCCCCAAGTCACCCATCTAGCTTTCTTGCCTAAAGTGACACTAGAACTCCTGGTCTCTCACTTTCTAAGCTGGTGCATTAGCCAACAGATCAAGCTGGTCCTTAATTTATATCTTACGCCTTAGTAAATATTTTAAATGTTACCCTTAGTTCTAATCTTCTTGCAGGGATCTGTGTTCTGGGAATAATGGGCTAGTTAAGACTTGAAAAAGCAAGAAAATTGAGAAAATTTCTGAGTTCTCTCTCTTTGATGAGACATTTTAATGAATCTACTTGAGGTTGCTTTTTCCTTAAGGCCCCAAATAGTTCCTTGTAAATGCTAACAGCCAAGATTACTAGGAAATGCTATATGGAAGTAAATATAATTAGTCAAAGTACAAGGAACTTGGTCATTCAATTGAAGCTTGTCTAATCATGCTGTGATTCTCCTGAAATTCACCAAGAAAGTCTGGTTTCATTTTTCTAATGGGCAGCCCTGACTACGTGTATAGGTAGTCCTCGTCGTACGACCACAATGGAGCCCAAAACTGATTATGCTAAGCAAGAGAATTAAATGAATCACTGCAGCTGTTGAATGAGCAACACGGTGGTTAAATGACTCTGGATTCCCCATTGGTTTTGCTTGCCAGAAGGTTGCAAAAGGGGATCACCTGGGATACTGCATGTAGTCCTTGCCTTGCCACAGTTCGCTTAGTGACCACTTGAAGTTAGAACGGCACGGGAAAAAGTGACTTAGGGTCACTTTTAATATTTACAAATCATGGCAGCATTCCCGTGGTCACATGATCCAAATCCAGACGCTTGGCATGACTCATAAGTATGACAATTAAATACGTGACCCGTCCTGGGGTCATGTGATGACCTTTTGCGACCTCCTGACGAGCAAAATCAAGGGGGGAAGCCAGATTGACTTAACCACCGTGTGAGTCACTCAGCAGCTGCAGTGATTCGCTTATCAACTGTGGCAAGAGAGCTCATCAAATTGGGCAAAATGCAATTAGAGTTTAGAGTTTATTGGTTTTTTATACCGCCCTACTCCCGAAGGACTCAGGACGGTGTACAGCCAGAATAAAAACATATATATATATATGTAATTGTTTCACAACAACCTGTTATTATTAGGCCCCAATTAAGGGAGGAGACATACTGTTTCTATATAGATAAATAGTGTTAATGCCACTGTATAGTGCCTTGGTAAGGCCACACTTGGAATACTGCATACAGTTTTGGTCGCCACGATGTAGAAAAGACGTGGAGACTCTGGAAAGAGTGCAGAGAAGAGGAACCAAGATGATTAGGGGACTGGAGGCTAAAACATATGAAGAACAGTTGCAGGAGCTGGGTATATCTAGTTTGATGAAGAGAAGGACCAGGAGAGACATGATAGCAGTGTTCCGATATCTCAGAGGGTGCCACAAAGAAGAGGGAGTCAAACTATTCTCCAAGGCACCTGAGGGCAGGACAAGAAGCAATGGGTGGAAACTGATCAAGGAGAGAAGCAACTTAGAACTAAGGAGAAATTTCCTGACAGTTAGAACAATTAACCTCTGGAACAGCTTGCCTCCAGAAGTTGTGAATGCCCCAACCCTGGAAGTCTTTAAGAAGATGTTAGTAGACATTTGTCTGAAATGGTATAAGGTTCCTGCCCACGCAGGGGGTTGGACTAGAAGACCTACAAGGTCCCTTCCAACTCTGCTATTGTATTGTATTGTATATAAAAACAAATATATAAAAGTTATATATTTTAAAAAGCTTTTAAAAGATATAATTAAAATATTGGGAAAAACTTGGAAAAAAAACCCCCAAAAAACCCTGATTAAAATAATAGAAATTTAAATTTAAAAGTTTACATTTACAAATTTAAAAATTGTGCTTTATGCCAGCCCAGCTTGTTGGAAAAAAAAAAGGTTTTGAATTTTGAATTTGATTTTTTTATTTATAACCCGCTCTCTCTCCCCGAAGGGACTCGAGGCGGGGCACAGGGAATTAAAAACGGTTAAAAAGGCAAAAAAATGTACATAAATAACTAACTAAAAGGCACATTAAACAACTGACCCTGCGCTAAAATTCTCCAAATATATTTACTAAAATCCCTAAACAATCAGGAGAGACTATCCTAGGCCGGCCAAGCGAAAAAGATGTGTTTTTAATTTCAGACGGAAGGAGCGGAGGTCCGTGGTAGTTCTAATGTCGGGGGGAAGGTCGTTCCAGAGGGCAGGGCCCGCCACAAAGAAGGCCCTTCCCCTGGGCGTCGCCCGCTGACACAGTCTAGTGGACGGCACCTGGAGAAGTCCCTCTCTGTGGGAGCGAATCGGCCGTGAGGATGTATGGGGCAGGATCCGATCCCGCAGATAGCTAGGTCCCGAGCCATGGAGCGCTTTGAAGATGACAACTAGCACCTTGAAGCGCACCCGAAAGACGACAGGCAGCCAGTGCAGCTCGCGCAAGAGCGGTGTTACATGGGTAAACCTTGAGGTTCCCATTATTGCTCGCGCGGCTGCATTCTGGACCAGCTGAAGTCTCCGGGTGCACCTCAAGGGGAGCCCCATGTAGAGAGAGTTACAATAGTCCAGTCGGGATGTCACGAGAGCATGAGTGACTGTGCGAAGGGCATCCCGATCCAATAGGAGGCGCAACTGGCGTACCAAGCGAACCTGGTAAAATGCCCTCCTGGCCACGGCTGTCACTTGATCTTCCATGGACAGCCGAGTATCCAGGAGGACACCCAAGTTGCGCGTCCCATCCACAGGGGCAAGATGTTCGCCTCCTATGGCCTGCGATGGAATCAGCTGGTTGAATCGGGCAGCCGGAAACCACAGCCATTCGGTCTTGGTCGGGTTAAGCCTGAGTCCGTTTTGAGACCATGGCGGAAGGTGCGTAGGTCAGGGATAGTTCTTAATTCCGGGGGCAATTCGTTCCAGAGGACAGGTGCTCCCACGGAGAAGGCTCTCCCCCTGGGTGTCGCCAGTCGACATTGTCTAGCCAACGGCACCATAAGGAGACCCTCAGCGTACTGGCCGGTGGGAGGCTCTCGGTGGCAGAAGGCGATCTCGTAGGTACCCAGGCCGTAAACCATGGAGCGCTTTAAAGATGGTAACCAAAACCTTGAATCGCACCCGGAAAAGCACTGGAAGCCAGTGCAGCTTGCGCAGGAGGGGTGTTACATGGGAGCGTCGCGTCGCCCCCATAATTACCCATGCGGCCGGATTCTGGACCAGTTGGAGCCTCCGGGTGCTCTTCGGGATCGCATCCTGCCCCATACATCCCTGCGGCCCATTCGCTCCCACAGAGAGGGACTTCTCCGGGTGCCGTCCACTAGGCTATGCCAGCGGGCGACGCCCAGGGGAAGGGCCTTTTCTGTGGCGGGCCCGACCCTCTGGAACGACCTTGCCCCTGAAATTAGAACAACCACGGACCTCCGCTCCTTCCGTCAAAAATTAAAAACACACTTCTTCTGCTTGGCCAGCCTGGGCTAATTAAACTGTTTTTAGGGGCTTAGTTTTAGTTTTAATATGGGATTTTAGCGCAGGGTTTTAGTTTAATTCGTTTTAATATTGTATTATGTTTGTGGTTTTTATTTGTATTTTTAAATTCCCTGTGCCCCGCCTCGAGTCCCTTCGGGGAGAGAGAGCGGGTTATAAATTAAAATTATTATTATTATTCAAGGGGAGCCCCATGTAGAGAGCTTAATTAACAGCCATTAAGGCCAGAACACACAGTCCCTTCGGGGAGATAGGTATATAAATCCAATAAAATCTAAAATCTTATAAGTTATTGGTTGGATAGAAAGTGCTGACACACGCATGATGCAATCTATGCTATGATTGGTTGCTGTAAATATAAAAGGGGAGTTTCCCTTCTCCCCCCTCGTCCACCTGTTCTGTGTACAGGTAGTCCCCGACGTTCAGTTCATTTAACGGCACTGAAAAGATTTATTTATTTATTTTATTATTTTATCAAATTTATACCCCGCCCTTCTCCTTGTTAGGACCCTTGTTAGAGACGTAGGACTGTTTTCAGAGTCACAACCTTTGCAACATCCCCACGATCATGCGATCAATATCCAGATGCTTGACAACGGGTTCGTATTTATGACCGTTGCTGTGCCCCAGGGTCACGCGATCACACTTTTTGCGACCTTCTGAAGAGCAAAGTCAATGACAACCAGATCAGTCACTTTATCAGCTGCGGTGATTCACCGTGGCAAGAAAGGTTGTACAATGGGGCAAAGCTCACTTAACAACGGAAATGTTGGGCTCAGTTGTGGTCGTAAGTCGAGGACTAGCTGTACTGCTTAGCTTGCCTCCTGAGGTTCCTGTGCTCCGGATTATCTTGTGTTTTGCAGATGATGACAAAGGCTGCTGTAAACCTGAATGCTAAATATATTTATAAAAACTGTAAAAGACTGCAAGTTCGCATCAATGTCCCCGACTTCATCTGATCAGCTGCTGTGCGGTTCATTAACGATTGTTTCGTTTAGCAACGTCAACTTTGGGTTCAAATGTGGCCGTAGGTCGAGGACTATCTGTAGTCTTTCAACCTGAGTAAGGCCATCAGACAAACCTGGTCAAAGCACCCTCCGGTCATATCTTCTTATTAGCAACTCTGGGTTCAGAACCAGTGTTACAACTCTGGTCCCTTAACCAGTGTTAGCAAATAAATGCGGAATAGTGTAATTCACCGGACAGTAAAGAGATACGTTGCTGTAAACCACAAACAAACTCTAAAACAGTGATAGTAAGAAAATAAAGAGTCTTTACTTTGTAGCAACTAAAATGCTTCTTCCGACTAACTTCTCAAACAATAATAACAGTCCTTCATCCAACACAGATATCTTACAGTGATGCAAAACAAATACTCCTCCTTCTTCATAGTTTCAGCTCCTCAGCACAGGAATCAAAGGGAATCTAAAAGGGAACGGACTGTGATTCTGAGCTTGCTTATATGGTAGAGCTGAGAAGCACAGCCAATCAGACTTCAAACACAATTCTTAAAGCTACATAACTCCTTAAGAACATAGGCTCATATATATTGTCAACCCAATATAAGGCTAACACTTCTATCCGGTGATCTAGCCCAGGGGTCCCCAACCCCCGGTCCGCGGACCGATGCCGGTCTGTGGCTTGATAAGAACCGGGCCGCATGGCCAGAGAGGAGGAGGAGGGAGCAGCCCCCTGGGCAGAGCGCACACCGGGTGCGGGAGAGCGCAGGCATGGCTGCTCGCGCCATTGGATGCTCTAGAGGGCCTAGTGAGATGACTCCCCCCCCGCATGCGCATGCGCTGCCTGTTCCCCCCCCCCCGCTCCTCCTCTATGCCGGCCGGTCCACAGAATTTTCTTAAAAATGAAACTGGTCCCTGGTGCAAAAAAGATTGGGGACCCCTGATCTAGCCGGAGCGACAAGTCCAGGAGGATTCAATGCCACCCCATCCAGAGACTACACGGGATCATAAAGGATCGCCAATGTACGAAACCAAGGCGCCAATTGTTTTGTCCCTTGCAGATAGAATACACGCATCACAGTGGTGGCCAAATAATTGTCCTTAATTAGATCAATCAGACCAGCACAGCTGCTCACCATGTTTATTTGTAGGTTAGCGTGTGCAGTGGCACGAATCTAACGCATCAAGCCAATGTTTAATGTAGAGGGAGTGACGGCGATGAGGAATTTGTTTCAAGAATCCAACAAAACAACTACAAGGGAATTGTAGTTGCAGTGGATTTTTTTTTTTTTTTTTACTTAGTGCTGAGGATCAATCAAACGCTTTTGTAAGCCCGTGGTAATATTAAGAAATAGTATATAAATAGTATATGCAGAAACCTAACATAGAATATTTAGAGCAAGGGTCTCCAACCTTGGCAACTTTAAGCCTGGTGGACTTCAACTCCCAGAATTCCCCAGCCAGCAAAGCTGGCTGGGGAATTCTGGGAGTTGAAGTCCACCAGGCTTAAAGTTGCCAAGGTTGGAGACCCCTGATTTACAGAGAAGCTAGGAAACTGTCATTTTTAAGTGGAAACAAAATCATCATTCTTGTTTGTACAATCATTGTTTCCTACAGACAAGGGGAAAGGGGATGAAATGAGCACAATAGCTTCGGAATACAGGTAGTCTATGACTTTCGATCGCAATGGAGCCCAAAGTTTCTGTTGCTAAGTAAGACAGTTGTGAGTTTTGCCACGGGACATTTCTTGCTACAGTTGTTAAGTGAATCACTGCATAAATAAATAAATAAATAAATAAATAAATAAATAAATAAATAAATAAATAAATAAATAAATAAATAAATAAATAAATAAATAAATAAATAATTTAATTTATAACCCGCTCTCTCTCCCCGAAGGGACTCGAGGCGGGGCACAGGGAAATTAAAAATGCATATAAAATCACAGACAATACAATATTAAAAAAGAATTAAGTGAAACCCTGTGCTAAAATCCCCAAAGCTAAAAAAAAAACCTAAAAACACTTTAATTACCCCAGGCCAGCCAAGCAGAAGAAGTGAGTTTTTAATTTTTGATGGAAGGAGTGGAGGTCCGTAGTTGTTCTAATTTCGGGGGGAAGGTCGTTCCAGAGGGTCGGGCCCACCACAGAGAAGGCCCTTCCCCTGGGCGTTGCCCGCTGGCACAGCCTAGTGGACGGCACCCGGAGAAGTCCCTCTCTGTGGGAGCAAATCGGCCGCAGGGATGTATGGGGCAGGATGCGATCCCGCAGATAGCTAGGTCCCGTGCCATGGAGCACTTTGAAGATGATAACCAACACCTTGAAGCGCACCCAAAAGACGACAGGCAGCCAATGCAGCTCGCGCAGGAGCGGTGTTACATGGGAAAATCTAGAAGTTCCCATAATTGCCCGCGCGGCTGCATTCTGGACAAGCTGAAGTCTTCGGGTGCACCTCAAGGGGAGCCCCATGTAGAGAGCATTGCAGTAGTCCAGTCGGGATGTCACAAGAGCATGAGTGACTGTGCAAAGGGCACCCCGGTCCAGTAGGGGACGCAACTGGCGGACCAGGCTGACCTGGTAAAACGCCCTCCTGGCTATGGCTGTCACTTGATCTTCCATGGACAGCCATGCATCAAGGAGGACACCCAAGTTGCGTGCCCCATCCACAGGGGCTAGATGTTCGCCCCCTATGGCCAGTGATGGAGTCAACTGGCTGTACCGGGATGCCGGGAACCACAGCCACTCGGTCTTGGACGGGTTGTCTGCAGTTGTTAAGTAACATGGATGTTAAGTGATTCTTAGAATGCAATACAATAGCAGAGTTGGAAGGGATCTTGGAGGTCATCTAGTCCAACTCCCTGCCTAGGCAGGAAGCCCTATACTGTTTCAGACAAATGGTTATCTAGCATCCTCTTAAAGACTTGCAGAGTTGGGGCAATTAACAACTTCTGGAGGCAATTTCTGTTCCACTGGTTAATTGTTCTGACTGTCAGGAAATTTCTCCTCAGTTCTAAGTTGCTTCTCTCCTTGATTAGCTTCCACCCATTGCTTCTTGTCCTGCCCTCAGGTGCCTTGGAGAATAGTTTGACTCCCTCTTCTTTGTGGCAACCCCTGAGATATTGGAAGACTGCCATCCTGTCTCCCCTAGTTCTTCTTTTTATTAAACTAGACATACCCAGTTCCTGCAACTGTCCTTCATATGTTTTAGTCTCTAGTCCCTTAATCATCTTTCTTGCTCTTCTCTGCACTCTTTCTAGAGTCTCCACATCTTTTCTACATCTTGGTGACCAAAACTGAATGCAGTATTCCAAGTGTGGCCTTCCCAAGGCCTTATAAAGTGGTATTAACCCTTCAGGTGAGTGTGGCCTTCCCAAGGCCTTATAAAGTGGTATTAACCCTTCAGGTGATCTTGATTCTCTCCCTCTGTTAATGCAGCCTAGAACTGTGTTGGCTTTTTTGGCAGCTGCTGCCCACGGCTGGCTCCTATTTGAATGGTTGTCCACTAGGACTCCAAGATCCCTTTCACAGTTGCTCCTATTGAGCAAGGTACCACCTATCCTGTACCTGTGCATTTCATTTTTGTTGCCTAAATGTAGAACCTTACTCTTTTCACCATTACATTTCATTTTGTTAGAGAGCGCCCAATGTTCAAGTTTGTCAAGATCCTTCTGTCTCTTAAACCTATCTTCTGGAGTGTTGGGTATTCCTGCCAGCTTGGTGTCATCTGCAAATTTGATGAGTTCCCCATTTATTCCCTCATCCAGATCATTGATGAAGATGTTGAAGAGTACTGGGCCTAAAACAGAGCCCTGGGGTACTCCACTGCATACCTCCCTCCATGTAGATGCAGTTCCATTGAGGACTACACGTTGAGACTGGTTGGTCAGCCAGTTACGAATGACTTTGACTTTCCTCGTCAGGTTGCAAAAGGGAATCACATGACCATGGGACACTGTCATAAATATGAGCATCTGAATTGCTGATGCTGCAACAGTCTGATGCTGCAACGGTCCTAAGTGCGGAAAATGGTCCGAAGTCCCTTTTCTCAATGCCGTTGTGACTTTGAACAGTCACTAAATGAACCAATGTAAGTTGAGGACCACCTGTAATGAACATTGTGCAAATAAGCAAGCCCTTATAGAGAGGGGACCCTATAAAGCAAAGGTGTCCAACCGTGGCAACTTTAAGACCTGTGGACTTCAACTCCCAGAATTCCCCAGCTGGCTGGGGAATTCTGGGAGTTGAAGTCCACAGGTCTTAAAGTTGCCAAAATTGGATGCTCCTGCTATAAAGGAGATTAAAAGCTGTAGGAGAAAAACACCTTTGCTCCACAATAGGTCAAGGGGTTGTGTGAATGGGGCTCATCTGGTGATTGGAAATACATCCTTTCACAGGCAATACAAAAACCACATACTCTGCCGCTGACGATCCTGATTTTCTTCTTGCCGCTGCCTTTCTGCTGGTCCATTAGTTTTTTTTCATGCTGAAGGGACAGGGTTGACAAACGCATTGCCTGTAAAAGGAAAAGGGTTAATAGCAAGCTCTTCCTTTCCCCGTGTGGGGGTGGGGGTGGGGTTGGCGGTAGTAAAGGTAGCCACTCTTTCTGACGTAATTTCAGGTGACCACAAAAACTGACCTGTCGTTAAATCCCACAATAGATGAAGAAGCCATGAAATTGGTTGGAAGACTCTTGGGGTGAAGAATGAGGCATTTATAGCTGATATTTTTTTTCATTCATTCATTCACTCTCTCATTCATTCATTCTTTATACAAGCAGTCCTCCACGTACAGTACGGTCACAATTGAACCCAAGATTTCTACTGCTAAGCAAATTAGTTGTGAAGTGAATTTTAACTCCTATTATGACATTCCTTGTCACACTGGTTAAGTGAATCACTGTACTTGTTAATAGCCTGGTTGTTAAGCAGTGGTGGGATTCAAAATTTTTGACTACAGGTTCTGTGGGCGTGGCTTGGTGGGCATGGAGGGCATGGCAGGGAAAAAAATTTCCATTCCCTCCCCACTCCAGGGGAAGGATACTATAAAATCTCCATTCCCTCCCCACTCTCGGGGAAGGATACTGTAAAATCTCCATTCCCTCCCCACTCCAGGGGAAGGATACTGTAAAATTCCCATTCCCTCCCCACTCTCGGGGAAGGATACTGTAAAATCTCCATTCCCTCCCCACTCCAGGGGAAGGATACTGTAAAATTCCCATTCCCTCCCCACTCTCGGGGAAGGATACTGTAAAATCTCCATTCCCTCCCCACTCTCGGGGAAGGATACTGTAAAATCTCCATTCCCTCCCCACTCTCGGGGAAGGATACTGTAAAATCTCCATTCCCTCCCCACTCCAGGGGAAGGATACTGTAAAATCTCCATTCCCTCCCTACTCCCGGGGAAGGATACTGTAAAATCTCCATTCCCTCCCTACTCCCGGGGAAGGATGCTGTAAAACAGGGGTAGCCAACTTTTTTATACCTACCGCCCACTTTTGTATCTCTATTAGTAGTAAAATTTTGTAACCGCCCACCGGTTCCACAGGAATGGTGATTTATAAAGTAGGGAAGTCAATCAAATTTAAAAAAAAGAAAAGTGCTTCAGTGTCGGACAAAACCCCGACCGCCCACCATGAAAGCTGGAACACCCACTAGTGGGCGGTAGGTGTTAGGACTATTAATATGTTGGGTTGGCAATATATATATAAGCCATGATTAAAAATGGTCTCTGTTACTTTAAGTGCTACAGTGGAAAGTAATTGGCTGCTGTAATTAACTCAGCAATAAGAGGAAGCCAGGAACACTGTTAGTTTGCTGACTTTGAACTGGAGATACTGTGGTGTCGGATTAGGTCAGCAGAACAAGGAAGTATCGTGGATTGCAACTGTAAGATAACTGTTTTTGAGTTAAAGACTGTATATTGGATTCAAGACTTACTATCACTGCTTGTGAAGCAGTAGTTTATTTTTTCCATCACAAGTAAAGCTACTTGTTTTTACTATCAGTGTCTGAGACTCTTATTAGTGTGTCTTCTAGCAACGTTTTTCTTGCTGCAAATTCCGTTGTGCAACTCTCTTAAAGGAGATATCCCCAACAGTAGGGACCAGGTTGACTTCCACTGCTGTAAAACCTCCATTCCCTCCTCACTCCAGGGGAAGGATACTGCAAAATCCCCATTCCCTCCTGATCAGTTGCGACTTGGGACGCAGAGAATAGATGGGGACGGGGCCAGTCAGAGGCAGCATTTACCAGTTCTCCAAACTACTCAAAATTTCCGCTGCTGTTTCTCCAGAACTGGTCAGAACCTGCTGAATCCCACCTCTGTTGTGAAGTGTGTCTGGCTTCCCTATAGATTTTGCCAAGTGTCTGAATGTCGATCACGTACAATGTTACAACGGTCCTAAGTGTGAAAAATGGTCATAAGTCACTTTTTTTTGCTGCTGTTGTGTCTTCAAACAGTCACTAAACAAACTGTTGTAAGTGCCTTCTCAGGGTGCCGTCGGCCGGACAATGCCGACTGGCGACACCCAGGGGAAGAGCCTTCTCTGTGGCGGGCCCTGCCCTTTGGAACGACCTACCCTCTGAATTACGCACCATCACCGACCTCCGCCTCTTCCGCCAATGTTTAAAGACATACCTTTTCCATCAAGCCGGCCTAGCCTAACCTCCCACGGGGACTTTTAGAAAGTTTTTAATTGGGTATTTTAACAATTTGGTTTTTAGCATAGGATCGGGACAATTTAATATATATTTTAAATCATGTATTTATTTTTCTAGTTTTGTATATTTTTAAATTTCCTGTGCACCGCCCTGGGTCCTCTGTGGAGAAGGGCAGGATATAAATATAAATAAATAAATAAATAAATAAAGTTGAGGACCATTTTTTGCCACTCGTCTTGCTTCAGAGTGGAAGGCTTACCACACAGCGTTTATAGTGCTTTATTCTTACTATATTCATATTGTTGAATTGTTTTATTTCTTTTAACATTGTAAGCCACACAGAGCCACCTTGCGATTGAGATGGGTGGAAAATAAATTTAATTAAAAATAAATAAAAATAAAGCCTACGTAGTGGAGATATTTAAGATAGAAACTCATGTTTTGAGCAAGCGGGATTTCCCTCCTGAGAGATACATGCTGACACTCGAGGGCCAAAGAACTGTCAAATCACTTTTTAAAAAAAACAACCCAAAACATTTGAGCGAGTACAGAAATTACTAGAAAGAAATCCAACCCAGAAAGAAGAAAAAAAGCAGAGAGAGAGAGAGAAAAAACGTGTTACCAGAATTCTGTTAAACAGAATTAAACATTTCTCAGCTAAGCTGTATGGTTAGCGTCGGAGCTAAGAATAGGTATTTGGGTGGTTTTCCTTAATCTCTTTAATCTCTCCTGCAAATGGTTTAATCGTTAATCAATCTGTGAATCAGAGTTTTGTATAAGTTCAAGAGAAAGCTACTTTTAAACTCTAACATTAAATCCCAATATTGTCTAGGGCAGTGAGGACAAAACTTTTTTGGCTACCGTGCCGAAAGCGTGGGGAGCACAGGGGGGTGTCGTGCGCTGGCGTGCCACACCCATAATGCGCTATGCGTGTGACACCCCCCTCCTCCCCGCTGCGGTTTTTGAACCCTCCCCAGGCTCCAGAAGCTTTATAGGAGCCTGGGGAGGGCGAAAACAGCCTCCCCTACCACCCCTGGATGCCCTCCGGATGCCTCAGGAGCTTCCCGGAAGCCTCCAGAGGGCGAAAAACAGACCTACGGGGAACCTACGGGGATGGTGATTTCCGGTTTTCCCGTAGGACTGGTTTTTCGCGTTCCAGAGGCTCCAGGGAAGCCTCCGGAGGGGGAAAAACTGCCTCAAAAGAAGGCCGAAGTCAGCTGGCCAGCTGGCAGGGCAACCTCTCGCGTGCCCAGAGAAATGGCTCCGCGTACCAATTTCAATTCAATTTCAATTTATTAAATTTATAAACCGCCCCACTCTCCCCAAAGGGACTCGGCTGTGGCACGCGTGCCAGAGGTCCACCATCACGGGTCTAGTGGTTCAGGATGCTCTTAAACATTTCGAAAGCCATTGCAGATGCTAAAATAGTCCTCGACTTACAACACTTCACTTAATGACAGTTCGAAGTGACTTATGACATTTTTCACACTTAAGACCATTGCAGCGTCCACATGGCCGCATGGTTTATATTCCAGCTCTTGACAACGGGCTCACATTTATGACGGTTGCATGTCCCAGGGTCATGTCATCGCCTTCTCACAAGCAAAGTCGACGGGGAAACCAGATTGCCTTAGCAACCGTGATACTAACTTCACAACTGCAGTAGTTCACTTAACAACTGTCCGAGAAAGGTCATAAAATGAGGCAAAATTCACTTAACTGTATCAGTTAGCAACAGAAAATTTAAGCTCAATTTTAGTCATAAGTCAAGGACTACCTTGGGCTATAGGAGATTTTTATTTATTTTTTAAAATGTATTTTATTTATTTATTTCGTGCAGTCTTAAGTCGTAAGTCTTTCCAAACTACAAACATCCCAAGGCAGTTTACAGGCAAATAAATATTCTACCATGCTTCATCCATAAATTTCAATAGTTTCAAAGGCCAATGATGCCTTCCTTCGTTCCTTAAAAGGCCAACTTCAGATAAACAAATGAGCCCATGAAAATAGTAGCTACGGATTGTGGAAATTTAAGAGCAATGTATCTGCAGAGAACGGTTTGTTTATCAAAGCTGACGTAAGAGTTACTGGCAATTTTGCAATATTTCCAGATATCAATTTTTTGGGAACTGAAATCAGGTAGGTTCAAGTAGATGTCAGAAGGAGAGATGACTAGGCAAAATCTTTCTTTTAATTTCTCCACCCAGCATCAAGTGACTTTCCCAAACAACAGCCAGAGCCAATCTTGAAAATCAGCAGGGCAGACTTAGAAATTAATAACTGTTTAGTTAATCCAGATCCCATTCATCCATCGTGTGTGTGTGTGTGTGTGCGTGTGCGTGCGTGCGTCCGCCCATCCATCCATCCATCCATCCATCCATCCATTCAATTTGTCTCTCATCTGTCCTTATCTATCTATCCATCTATCTACAGCAGTGGTAGTCAACCTGGTCCCTACCGCCCACTAGTCAGCGTTCCAGCTTTCATGGTGGGCGGTAGGGGTTTTGTCCGATATTGAAGCACTTTCCTTTTTTAAAATTTAATTGACTTCCCTACTTTATAAATCCCCATTCCTGTGGAACCGGTGGGCGGTTAGAAAACTTTACTACTAACAGAGATACAAAAGTGGGCAGTCGGTATTAAAAGGTTGACTTCGCCTGATCTACAGCATCCATCCATCCATCCATCCATCCATCCATCCATCCATCCATCCATCTACCTTTCTATCATCTATCTGTCTACCTAACTAATTTTAAGGTACTATCTAACTACCGTGTTTCCCTGTCTTATTTTCTTTTGACCCCTGAAATAAGTGCTTGGCCTTATTTTCGGGGAGGTCTTAATATCTTTGAGGTGCAAGAGAGGCTGAGAGCGTGGTCACCACCTGGCTGCTGCTGTATTGCAATATTTTTGGGGGAGGGCTTATTTTCAGGGAGGGCTTATTTTAATGCATGTGCCTTATTATCCGGGGAGGTCTTATTTTCTGGGAAACAATCTCTGTCTGTCTGCCTTCCTTCCTATTTTTTAAAAGCCACTATCTATCTACCCACCACCTACCTATCTAGCCATCTCTATATATCTGGCTGGCTGGCTATCTACCAAAGGTACCCTGGGCATCTTCCGAAAGAGACTTTAAAGCCTGAATATCGTCATGAGAGGAGTAATGGAAAATCAAAGGCAGGAGAAAGTTTATGTGTACTTGGCTGCCACCCATATACAATACAATAGCAGAGTTGGAAGGGACCTTGGAGGTCTTCTAGTCCAACCCCCTGTCTAGGCAGGAAGCCCTTCACCATTTCAGACAAATGGCTATCCAACATCTTCTTAAAGATTTCCAGTGTTGGGGCATTCATAACTTCTGAAGGGAAGCTGTTCCACTGATTAATTGATTTAACTGTCAGAGAAATTTCTCCTCAGTTCTAAGTTGCTTCTCTCCTTGATTAGTTTCCACCCATTGCTTCTTGTTCTGCCCTCAGGTGCCTTGGAGAATAGTTTGACTCCCTCTTCTTTGGGGCAACCCCTGAGATATTGGAAGACTGCTATCATGTCTCCCCTGGTCCATCCTTTCATTAAACTAGATATACCGGTTCCTGCAACCGTTCTTCATATTTTAGCCTCCAGTCCCCTAATCCTCTTTCTTGCTCTTCTCTGCACTCTTTCTAGAGTCTCCACATCTTTTCTACATCGTGGCAACCAAAACTGAATGCCGTATTCCAAGTGTGGCTTTCCCAAGGGATTACAAAAGTGGTATTAACCCTTCACGTGATCTTGATTCTCTCCCACATCAAAGAAATGTTTGTTCGCCATGATGTAGAAAAGACGTGGAGACTCTGGAAAGAGTACAGAGAAAAGCAACCAAGATGATTAGGGGACTGGAGACTAAAACATATGAAGAACGGCTGCAGGAGCTGGGTATGTCTAGTTTGACGAAGAGAAGGACCAGGGGAGACATGATAGCAGTGTTCCGATATCTCAGAGGGTGCCACAAAGAAGAGGGAGTCAAACTATTCTCCAAGGCACCTGGGGGCAGGACAAGAAGCAATGGGTGGAAACTAATCAAGGAGAGAAGCAACTTAGAACTAAGGAGAAATTTCCTGACAGTGAGAACAATTAACCTCTGGAACAGAAATTGCCTCCAGAAGTTGTGAATGCCCCAACCCTGGAAGTCTTTAAGATGTTAGATAGCCATTTGTCTGAAATGGTATAAGGTTCCTGCCCACGCAGGGGGTTGGACTAGAAGACCTACAAGGTCCCTTCCAACTCTGGTATTGTATTGTATTGTATTGTAAATCCCATAATAAAGGGGAGCTAAATGTGCTCCGACCGTTCGGCCGATGGGCATACCGATTCCTCTCCCGGCAAGCAGCTCTCCTTGTCTCTTTCATGGCAGCTTTTCTCGTTGTGCTCCAGAGCATCCAAGAGGCCTCCAGGCTGCCTTCTGGAAGTGGACGGGCCTTGCCCGTAGGCCATGCACACCCCGGCTTCTCCCTTATCTGAGACAAAAAAGCAAAACAAAAACCAGAGTCTGAAAAAATTGCATTTTGAACAACTTTCGTTTCTTTGCGTTCTACTAGAAGGGATAGGAAAAGAAAGAAGAGCAGTTCTAGCTTATGGAATAGACCAGAGGTTCCCAAACTTGGCAACTTTAAGACTTGTGGACTTCAACTCCAGAAATCTCCAGCCAGCTTAGCTTAGCTGGCTGGAGATTTCTGGGAGTTGAAGTCCACAAGTCTTAAAGTTGCCAAGTTTGGGAACCTCTGCAATAGACAGTCCTCGACGTACAGCACTTCGTTTAGTGACCGTTCGAAGTTACCGCGGTGCTGACCAAAGCGACTTAACGGCCATTATTCACATTCGCAACCATTCTAGCATCCCCCGTGGATCGAAATTGAGACGCTTGGCAACTGACTCGCACTTGTGACGGTTGCAGCGTCCGGGGAGGTCAGGCGATCCCCTTTGGCGACCTTCTGGCGAGCAAGGAAGCCAGGAGTCACTTAATGACCGCGTCAGCAATTTAACAAGCGTGGGGATTCACTTAACAACCGTGGCCAGAAAAAGTCCTAAAATGAGGCAGAACCCATGGAACAAAGGTCTCCCTTAACAGCATAAATGCTGGGCCTAAAACGAGGACTACCTGCATGTTAATTTAATTTAATAATAATAATAATAATAATAATATTTTTATTTATATACCGCCTCCTCTCCCCAAAGGGACTCGGAGCGGTGCACAGGGAAAATTAAAAATACCAATATAAAATACATAAATAGATAAAATACGAATTAAACCAAATTATGCCTGCGCTAAAATCACCCTATCTTAAAATACACTAAAATCCCCTAATTTAGGTATTTAATTTAGCGCAAAATTGTGGTTTGATTGATTGGAGAGGGCGGGCTCCTGCGTGAGGCAAACGATATTGTGATTGGTTGCCGTGCGAGAAGGGGGCGTTTCCCCCTTTTCCCGCCTTTTTCTTCCGAGTGTGCTCTTCTTCTCTGATTTACCTCACGATGATGCAGGGACGTGTGCGCCGGGCTATCTTGTGCACTATAAATATTTGTAGTTGTTAAATATGTTTACATAAAACTGCAAGTTCGCTTCGAGGTTCCCTGGCTCGGGTTTGCGCAATCCCCCGACAGAACATATCTGAAGAACTTTTGGAATGAAAAGGCTTTTTTTCCGGGGCATGACTAAGCATTTCCTAAGAAATCTATTTTCGTTTTTGCCTCAAAATGTTGCTGGAGTCATAGCCGTTCGCTGCCTTACTCTGCGGGTGGCTTGCTGATGGCATTGGATGACCCTTGTTGAGTCCCAAAGGTTACACAACAAGTGAACCGCAAAAGTCACTAAGTCATCGGGCCACGAGTCAATTACCACCCAAGAAAACCCGATTAACAAGGCAAAAACAATTAACTGTTGCCTTAGACCAAGGGGTCAGCAAAGTTGGCTCTTTTAAGACGGGTGGACTTCAACTCCCAGAATTCGGCGTAGCTGGCTGGGGGATTCTGGGAGTTGAAGTCCACCCGTCTTAAAACAGCCAACTTTCCAGACCCCTGCCTTAGACCAGGGGTCTCAAACTCAATTTACCTGGGGGCCGCTGGAGGCAGAGGCTGGGCCGCATAAGGGATTCCATTATATTGGATATTATACTTTCATATCACTAATATTATACTTTCACATCACGGTGGGGGCCACAAGATACCATCCCGTGGGCCACAATTGGCCCGCGGGCTGCGAGAATGAGACCTCTGCCTTAGACCCATGATGGTGAAGCTGTGGCACGCGTGCCGGAAGTGGCATGCAGAGCCATCTCTACGGACATGCGAGCCGTCGCCCGCTGCTCTTCAGGATTCTGGTGCGCTGGCCAGCTGGTCTTCATGCGCGCGGGAGTGGCAGAAACCAGAAGAGCAGCCGCCCTGCTGCGCATGCACATGCCGGGAAGATCATCTCCTGGTTTCTGGCATGCACATGTGCACCAGCCACCTGGTCTTCCGGTTTTTGGCAGGCATGCACATGCGAAGACCGGCTGGCTGGTGTGCCCATGTGCGCCGGTAACCTGAAGATCATCTTCCCAGTGTGCTAAGTGGCTGCTCTTCTGGTTTCCAGCATGCGTGCGTGCACACGCGCACCCCTATTTCGGCACTCAGCGCCTAAAAGGTTCGCCAGCACTGCCTTAAACAAATGGCGGTGGAATGGCCTCTTGTAGCCGACTGCTGAGCTGGGTCCCCTTGAAAGCCGCCCAATTGTCAGGGGCAACTGGGTGTTTTCTAAGCTGGTTCGTCTTCTTGCAGATGTTTTATTACCCAACTAGGCAACCTCATCAGTGTTAGAAGGAAGGGGGGAGGGATTGCAGGGAGGGGGGGGGGAGTTGTTGGTCCTCTCTGAGCTTCGTTGTTTTCTTGCAGACATTTCACTACCCAACTAGGCAACCTCATCAGTGTTAGAAGGGAGTAGGGTTTGCGGGGGGGGGGGGGAGGCGGAGGAGGACTGTGGAGTCCTCGGTCCTCTCTGAGCTTCATTCTTTTCTTGCAGACATTTCACTACCCAACTAGGCAACCTCATCAGTGTTAGAAGGGAGTAGGGTTTGCGGGGGGGGGGGGAGGCGGAGGAGGACTGTGGAGTCCTCGGTCCTCTCTGAGCTTCATTCTTTTCTTGCAGACATTTCACTACCCAACTAGGCAACCTCATCAGTGTTAGAAGGGAGTAGGGTTTGCAGGGGGGGGGGGAGGCAGAGGAGGACTGTGGAGTCCTCGGTCCTCTCTGAGCTTCATTCTTTTCTTGCAGACATTTCACTACCCAACTAGGCAACCTCATCAGTGTTAGAAGGGAGTAGGGTTTGCAGGGGGGGGAGGCAGAAGAGGACTGTGGAGTCCTTGGTCCTCTCTGAGCTTCATTCTTTTCTTGCAGACATTTCACTACCCAACTAGGCAACCTCATCAGTGGTAGAAGGGAGTGGGGTTTTCAGGGAGGAGGAGGAGGAGGAGGAGCAGAAAGAGGAGGAGGATTGTAGGGTCCTCGGTCCTTCCTTAGGTTGTTTGTTTTCTTGCAGACGTTTCATTACCCAACTAAGTAACATCATCAGTGATAGAAGGGAGTGAGATTTGCAGAGGAGGAGGATTGTGGTGTTCTCGGTGTTCTCTGAGCTTAGCTGTTTTCTTGCAGACCTTAATTACCCAACTAGTTAGCCCCATTGGTGCTACAAGGGTTTGAACTGATATTACCCAGTTGGGTGATGAAATGTCGACGCGAAAACAACCAAGCTCAGAGAGGACCAAGGACCTAACAGTCCTCCTCCTTCTCCTCCTCCTCCCCCACTGCAAACCCTACTCCCATCTAACACTGATGAGGTTGCCTAGCTGGATAGCCAAGCTCAGAGATCACCAAGGACCCCTCATGTCAACCCTAACATTACATTACGATTTGCCAATTACGATTTGCCAATTATGATTTGCCAATTACAATTACGAGGCATGCAAATGGAACGATTTGGTGTACACTGTGTACAATTTGCACACAGCCACAGTATAAATTAATGGGTCTGAAAACCAGGAACGTTTCCTCTGTTCCAGGATGTCTCAGAACATGAAGCACTCAATTTTCCGTAAATAAAAAAGGCGAATTAAGCAACCGGATCGAGACAACAAGCAGTTACCTTGAAACTGTGCCTCATGCAGCATCATCGTTATATGGAACATAAATCAACATTTGCATGCCAGCATCTGTTGTTGTTGTTTGCAACATTTATTTATTTATTTTGTTAGATTTTTGTCTTGTTTTTATTACTTGTGTAAGTAACTCAAGGCAGTGAACCTACCTAATACTCTTTTCCTCCCCCTATTTTTCCCATAGCAACCTCCGTATGACGTTGGTTGTGCTGCGAGAGAACGACTGGCTCAAAGTCAGCCAGCCAGCTTTCATACCTAGGGCAGGACTAGAACTCACAGTCTCCTGGTGATTGGCTCAAAGTCAAGGGCGACTTAATAATAAGATACAGGTAATCTTCTCTTACAATCATTTGTTTAGTGATGGTTCGAAGTTGCAACGGTGCTGAAAAAAGTGACTTATGACCTTTTTGCACAATTGCAGACGCCCGCGGCCCCAGTCACGGGATCAAAATTCAAGTGCTCGGAAACTGGCGCGTATTTATCACAATTGCACTGTCCCAAGGTTACACAATCACCATTTCTGACCTTCCCAGCCGAGTTTTGACAAACCAAGACAAATGAGGAAGCGTAATAACTGCATGATTCACATAACAACTTGCAGTGATTTGCTTAACTCACTGGGGCAGAAAGGTCATAAAGTGGGGCAAAACTCACAACTGTCTTGCTTAGCCATGGAAATTTTGGCCTCAATTGTGGTCGTAAGTTGAGTTCTACTACTAGTACAAGATGACAAAGAGAGAGGGAGCCGAGCCAAGATCACAGATTGTTTTTTCTCCTCCAAAACAACCCTCATCTACGATGTCTTCTTTAACAAGTGCCTTGCTTAGCAATGGACGTTTTAAGCTCAATCGGAGTTGTAAGTTGATGACTTAATAATAATAACAATAATTTATTAAATTTCTAAACCGCCCCCTCTCCCCGAAGGGACTCTGGGCGGTGTACAGGAAAATTAAAAACATCTAAAAATATAATGATACATAATTAAAATCAAATTAAATAACCCTGTACTAAAATTATTAAAACATTAAAAACTGTATCCCATTAAGACCAAATAAAACAATTTAAATTACAGACTGGGGCGAGGAGCATAAATTAGGCCAAGCCGGCCTGATGGAACAGATAGGTGTTAACTTTTTGGCGGAAGGAGCGGAGGTCCGTAGTAGTTCTAATTTCGGGGGGAAGGTCATTCCAGAGGGTCGGGCCCACCACAGAGAAGGCCCTTTCCCTGGGCGTCGCCCGCTGGCATTGCCTAGTGGACGGCACCCAGAGAAGTCCCTCTCTGTGGGACATCCCTTAGACCGATACGCTCCCACAGAGAGGGCCTTCTCAGGGTGCCGTCGGCCGGACAATGCCAACTGGCGACACCCAGGGGAAGGGCCTTCTCTGTGGCGGGCCCAGCCCTTTGGAACGACCTACCCCCAGAACCTTGTACCATCACCGACCTCCGCCTCTTCCGCCAGCGTTTAAAACACACTTCTTTCATCAAGCCGGCCTAACATAACCTCCGCTGGGACTAGCCATAGATTCGGGGATTTTAATTGGTTTTAGCCCAGGATGGGGATTTAATAGGTTTTTAAATTTTGTATTGTGTTTTTTGTATGTATTTTAATTTCCTGTGCGCCGCCCTGGGTCCTTTTGGAGAAGGGCGGGATATAAATTTAATAAAATAAAAATAAAATAAATAAATCTGTGGGAGCGAATTGGCTGAAGGGATGTATGGGGCAGGATACGATCCCGCAAATAACTAGGTCCTGTGCCATGGAGTGCTTTAAAGATGGTAACCAACACCTTGAAACACACCCGAAAGGCCACAGGCAGCCAGTGCAGCCTGCGCAGGAGCAGTGTTACGTGGGAGTATCTGGTAACTCCCAAAACTGCCCGCGCGGCCGCCTTCTGCACCAGCTGTAGTCTTCGGGTGCATCTCAAGGGGAGCCCCATGTAGAGAGCGTTACAGTAGTCTAGTTTTTATTTTTAGACTTCCTGCAACTGGAAGTTTTCCAAAAATACAGGTAGTCCTCGACTTATGACAACTGTGCCCAAAACTTCTGTTGCTGGTTTTTTTTTTAAAGTTTTTATTTTTAAACAAACAGACAGATAAAAACATGTAACATAAAACCATCTTCCATTACATACGGTGTGTCGATTGGTTGCAAGGTTTTGGGGCATCCTTTCCATAGTCATCACTTACACTTTATATAAAGTCACGTATTATCAATCAAATATATTTGTATACATTATTATTATTGTACCTCATTTGTTTGACTATCACTGTTATTTCTTCATTTTAAGTGAGATATGTAAATATGGGTTTCAGTTTCAGTTTTATTGGATTTATATACCGCTCCTATCTCTGCAATGGACTCAGGGCGGTGCACAGGAAATTAAAATACCCCAACAAACAACAATAAATACGATACAATAGTAAAATACAATTAAATTAGGTAGCCTGTGCTAAAATGTTTAACTAAAAATATTTAAATCCCCTACCAATCCGATTAAAATTCATCTCATCTAAAATCTCATCTAAAATCTCATCTAAAATCTAAGCTAGGCCAGCTAGGTGGAAAAAGTGCGTTTTTAGTGATCGGCGAAAAAGACGAAGGTCTGTGATGGTGCGAAGTGTGGGGGGCAGGTCGTTCCAGAGGGCGGGGCCTGCCACAGAGAAGGCCCTTCCCCTGGGCGCCCCCCGCTGGCATTGACCAGCAGACGGCACCCTGAGGAGGTCATCCCTGTGGGAGCGGACCGGTCGGAGGGAGGTATGTGGTAGGAGACGGTCCCGCAGATAACTAGGCCCCGTGCCATGGAGCGTTTTAAAGATGGTCACCAGCACCTTGAAGCGTACCCAGAAGGCCACTGGGTTGATTTATATTATAACAATTCATTATATCATCTTAAGTATATCCAATAATAAAGTATTTTAATATCATATTCTGTATCATTCTATTATTGGCAACATTCTCTTAATAATTTTCATTGCCGTGTTTTTTTTTATCTAACCACTGATAAATCCCATATCCATAAAATTGTTATTGTTCTCTAATTTCAAATGTCAATTTACTCATTTCAGCACAAAAACCTCTGTTGTTGACAGATTTATTGAGCTTTGCCGTATTTCTTGCCATGATTGCTAAGTGAATCACTGCAGTTGTTAAGATAATATGATTGCTAAATGAATTATTGCTTCCCCATTGACTTTGCTTGTCAGAAGGTTGCAAAAGGTGATCATGTGACACCAGGGGCATTGCAGCAGTCATAAATGAGTCAGTTGCCAAGCATCTGAATTTTGATCATGGGGATCACGTGACCATGGGGATGTCGCAACGGTTGTAAGTGTGAAAAACAATCCCAAGTTGAAGGAAGAGAGGAAAGGTTACGTAAAGACATTTGCAGCAAACTGCCTCGATCTCAGTAGCTGGTTACCTTGCATACCTATGAGCTCATCTAATTAGCAAAACCAGATGGAGGAAGAGAAGAAAGGTTACGTAAAGACATGTGCAACAAACTGCCTCGATCTCAGTAGCTGGTTACCTTGCATACCTATGAGCTCACCTAATTAGCAAAACCAGATGGAGGAAGAGAGGAAAGGTTACGTAAAGACATGTGCAGCAAACTGCCTCGATCTCAGTAGCTGGTTACCTTGCATACCTATGAGCTCACCTAATTAGCAAAACCAGATGGAGGAAGAGAGGAAAGGATACGTACAGACATGCGCAGTAAACGGCCATGAACTCAGGGACCGATTACCTCAACTGTTTATTTGAACCAGGTAGTACTAGGGACCATTTAAATATGGAGCTTCTACCTTGGCTGGGAGGGTCTTAAAGAGATTGACAAGGAAAATGTACCAATAAGATGCTGTTGCTACATATGCTCTTGCTTTGCTTGTTAAAACTGTATAAAAGCCAAATAAACTCTGCGTAAGGCAGACAGACATTTTGGACACCACTGCTGTGATGGATTCCTGAGACCGACACGAAGTCACTTTTTTTTCAGTGCCGTTGTAACTCTAAGCAGTCTCTAAATGAGCTGTTGTAAGTTGAGGACTGCCCATACATCTTTCCTATTTTCACATGTTAAGGAAAGGGATGTACTGACCCGTCCGCTTCCTTTTCAGACTAGGAACGTGGTCTTCCACCACGTTGGCTTTTGTCCCAGTAGGGAACTGCTTTCCCGGAACAAAAGACGACGATGAAGAAGAAGCATCATTTTCTTCGGCAGGGATGGTAGAAGGAAGATGACGAGGAGGTAGCGGAACTGGCGTCTGTTCAGAAATGAGAAACATCACGTTACAAGGGAGACCATTTTTAAATGGTCAATACAGTTAGTCCTCGACTTGCAACACTCCGTCTAGCCACGGTGGTGCAGTGGTTAGGGTGCAGTACTGCAGGCTACCTCTGCTGACTGCTGGCTGCCTGCAAGTTGGCTCAAGGTCAACTCAGCCTTCTCTCCTTCTGAGGTGGGTAAAATGAGGACCCAGATTGTTGGGGGCAACAGGCTGATTCTGTAAACCACTTAGAGATGGCTGGAAAGCACTATAAAGCAGTATAGAAGACTCAGTGCTATTGTTATCTCTCCTCTCTCTCTCTCTCTCTCCCTCCCTCTCTTACATCTATCTATGCATGCCTGCATGCACGCACGCACGCACGCACCTACCTACCTACCTACCATCTATCTACCTACCTATCTACCTACCATCCATCCATCCACCTACCTACCTATCATATATCTACCTACCTACCTACCTATCATCTATCTATCATCTATCTATCTACCTACCTACCTATCATCTACCTACCTACCTACCATCTATCTATCTATCTATCTATCTATCTATCTATCTATCTATCTATCTATCTATCTATCTATCTATCTATCTACCTACCTACCTACCTACCTACCTACCTACCTACCTACCTACCAACGATCTATCATCTCTCTCTCTCTCTCTCTCTCTCTATCTATCTACCTACCTACCTACCAACCATCTATCTACCTACCTACCTATTATCTATCTATCTATCTATCTATCTATCTATCTATCTATCTATCTATCTACCTACCTACCTACCTACCTACCTACCTATCATCTATATACGTACCTTCCTACCTACCTACCTACCTATCATCTATCTATCTATCTATCTATCTATCTATCTATCTATCTATCTATCTATCTATCTATCTATCTATCTATCTATCATCTACCTACCTACCCACCCAACTACCTACTTACCTACCTACCTACCTATCATCTATCTATCATCTATCTACCCACCTACCTACCTACCTACCTATCTATACCTACCTACCTACCATCTATCTATCTACCTACCTACCTACCTACCTATCTATCTACCATCCATCCATCCATCCACCTACCTACCTAACCTACCTACCATCTATCTACCTACCTACCTATCATCTATCTATCTATCTATCTATCTATCTATCTATCTATCTATCTATCTATCTATCTATCTATCTATCTATCATCTACCTACCTACCCACCCAACTACCTACTTACCTACCTACCTACCTATCATCTATCTATCATCTATCTACCCACCTACCTACCTACCTACCTATCTATACCTACCTACCTACCATCTATCTATCTACCTACCTACCTACCTATCTATCTACCATCCATCCATCCATCCACCTACCTACCTAACCTACCTACCATCTATCTACCTACCTACCTATCATCTATCTATCTATCTACCATCCATCCACCTACCTACCTACCTACCTATCATCTATCTATCTATCTATCATCTATCTACTTACCTACCTATCATCTACCTACCTATCATCTACCTACCTATCATCCATCCATCCATCCATCTCTATCTACCTACCTACCTACCATCTATCTACCTACCTACCTATCATCTATCTATCATCTATCTATCTACCTACCTACCTATCATCTACCTACCTACCATCTATCTATCTATCTATCTATCTATCTATCTATCTATCTATCTATCTATCTATCTATCTATCTATCTATCTACCTACCTACCTACCTACCTACCTACCAACGATCTATCATCTCTCTCTCTCTCTCTCTCTCTCCCTACCTACCAACCATCTACCTACCTACCTACCTATTATCTATCTATCTATCTATCTATCTATCTATCTACCTACCTACCTACCTACCTACCTATCATCTATATACGTACCTTCCTACCTACCTACCTACCTACCTATCATCTATCTATCTATCTATCTATCTATCTATCTATCTATCTATCTATCTATCTATCTATCTATCTACCATCCATCCATCCATCCATCCACCTACCTACCTAACCTACCTACCTATCATATATCTATCTACCTACCTATCATCTATCTATCTATCTATCTATCTATCTATCTATCTATCTATCTATCTATCTATCTATCTATCATCTATCTATCTATCTAGCTATCTATCTATCTATCTATCTATCTATCATCTACCTACCTACCCACCCACCTACCTACCTACCTACTTATCTACCTACCTACCTATCATCTATCTATCTATCATCTATCTACCCACCTATCATCTACCTACCTATCATCTACCTACCTACCTACCTACCTACCTATACCTACCTACCTACCTACCATCTATCTACCTACCTACCATCTATCTATCTATACAATACAATACAATAGCAGAGTTGGAAGGGACCTTGTAGGTCTTCTAGTCCAACCCCCTGCATGGGCAGGAATCTTATACCATTTCAGACAAATGGCTGTCTAACATCTTTTTAAAGACTTCCAGGGTTGGGGCATTCACAACTGCTGGAGGCAAGCTGTTCCAGAGGTTAATTGTTCTTACCGTTAGGAAATTTCTCCTTAGCTCTAAGTTGCTTCTCTCCTTGGTTAGTTTCCACCCATTGCTCCTTGTCCTGCCCCCAGGTGTCTTGGAGAAAAGTTTGACTCCCTCTTCTTTGTGGCACCCTCTGAGATATCGGAACACTGCTATCATGTCTCCCCTGGTCCTTCTCTTCATCAAACTAGACATACCCAGTTCCTGCAGCCGTTCTTCATATGTCTTAGTCTCCAGTCCTCTAATCATCTTGGTTACTCTTCTTTGCACTCTTTCCAGAGTCTCCACGTCTTTTCTACATCGTGGCGACCAAAACTGTATGCAGTATTCCAAGTGTGGCCTTACCAAGGCACTATACAGTGGCATTAACACTTCACGCGATCTAGATTCTATCCCTCTGTTGATGCAGCCTAGAACTGTGTTGGCTTTTTTGGCAGCTGCTGCACACTGCTGGCTCATATTTAAATGGTTGTCCACTAGGATTCCGAGATCCCTCTCACAGTTGCTACTATTGAGCAAGGTACCACCTATACTGTACTTGTGCATTTGGTTTTTCTTGCCTATATGTAGGACCTTACTTTTTTCACAATTGAATTTCATTTTATTAGACAGTGCCCAATGTTCAAGTTTGTCTAGATCCTTCTGTATCTTAAGCCTATCTTCTGGAGTGTTGGCTATTCCTGCCAGCTTGGTGTCGTCTGCGAATTTGATGAGTTCCCCATTTATCCCCTCATCCAAATCGTTGATGAAGATGTTAAAGAGTACTGGGCCTAAAACAGAGCCTTGGGGGACTCCACTGCATACTTCCTTCCATGTAGATGCAGTTCCATTGAGGACTACACGTTGAGTGCGGTTGGTCAGCCAGTTACGAATCCATTTGGTGGTGGTGCTGTCTAACCCACAATTTTCTACTTTATCTAATAGTAGGTTATGGTCTACTTTATCAAATGCCTTACTGAAGTCCAGGTAAATTATATCAACAGCATTCCTCTGGTCCACTGATTTTGTTACTTTGTCAAAGAATGCAATTAGATTCGTCTGGCATGATCTATCTATCTATCTATCTATCTATCTATCTATCTATCTATCTATCTATCTATCTATCTATCTATCTATCTATCTACCATCCATCCATCCACCTACCTAACCTACCTACCATCTATCTACCTACCTACCTATCATCTATCTATCTATCTACCATCCATCCACCTACCTACCTACCTACCTACCTACCTACCTACCTATCATCTATCTATCTATCATCTATCTACTTACCTACCTATCATCTACCTACCTATCATCTACCTACCTATCATCCATCCATCCATCCATCCATCTCTATCTACCTACCTACCTACCATCTATCTATCTACCTACCTATCATCTACCTACCTTCCTACCTACCTACCTATTATCTATCTATCTATCTATCTATCTATCTATCTATCTATCTATCTATCTATCTACCATCCATCCATCCATCCATCCATCCATCCATCCATCCACCTACCTACCTAACCTACCTACCATCTATCTACCTACCTACCTATCATCTATCTATCTACCATCCATCCACCTACCTACCTACCTACCTATCATCTATCTATCTATCATCTATCTACTTACCTACCTATCATCTACCTACCTATCATCTACCTACCTATCATCCATCCATCCATCTCTATCTACCTACCTACCTACCATCTATCTATCTACCTACCTATCATCTACCTACCTTCCTACCTACCTACCTACCTATTATCTATCTATCTATCTATCTATCTATCTATCTATCTATCTATCTATCTATCTACCTACCTACCTACCTACCTACCTACCTACCTACCTATCTACCTGCCTTTGTTCGTTGCATCTTGTCCTGTCTTCAGGTACTTTGGAGAATAAGTTGACCTCCTCTTCTTTGTGGCAACCCCTCAAATACTGGAAGACTGTGATCATGTCCCTCTCGGTCCTTCTTTTCTCTAGACTGGCCATACCCAATTCCTCCAACCGTCCTTCATATGTTTTAGTCTCCAGGCCTTATCATCTTAGTTCAGTCTTCTCTGAACTTTTTCCAAAGTCTCTTTTTGTAATGTGGCGGCCAAAACTGGATGCAATATTCCAAGTTGAATTTCCAGAATTTCAACTGTGGATGTAGGGTTAATCTTCTTAGAGTGATCACGGCCATCTTGAATTAACTAGTGTGTGTGTGTGGGGGGGGGGGGGGGCGCTAACATTCACCATTGTACTGGGCTTTGTATCCTGTATTGTTTGTTCAAACTGGCAGGCATAAACACACTTAAATAGGCAGGACAGTGAACTCATGAGAAAGTAATGATGTTGCCCAGATTTGCATCATCAGTGAGAAGGGCATACAAAATATATAAACAAATGAGAGGAAATATTCAAATGCTTCTTTAAAAGAAACATCCATTTGCCATCATAAGAAATTGGCCTTGGCAACAGCATAAATGACTCTGGAGCAGTTCGTACAGTATTTATTTATTCCTAGGAAAAAGAATGTGCTGCTTTGCCAAACTTGCATTCGAGAAAGAGAATTCTCTATAAAGCAGCTATGAAGCTACTACAAAACAGATCAGCTGTCCTGATTTACTCCAAGGACTGGACTTGGTCTTTAATTCTGTTAACTGACCAGATGTCTATGGAATTGCAACATCAACCAGGTCATGGTTGTCCCAAAGGTACTTTCTTTTCAAGAGCTGAAGAAGTTTCTTGGATGAGAAGCAAAACATTTTTCAAATGAAAAATAAACCTATATTGTTAATTAATCCAAAGACTTTTGATCTTAAATTACCAGACAAATAGGGTTTCAGCCAATTAGGAATCCTTGGTGCTCTCTGAGCATGGTTATACAGTAGGTAGGTAGGTAGGGAGAGAGAGAGAGTGAGTGTGTAGGTAGGTAGAAGAGAGAGAGAAAGAGAGAAATACAGTAGGTAGGGAGAGAGAGAGAGAGAGAGAGAGAGAGAGAGAGAGAGAGAGAGAGAGAGAGAGAGAGAGAGATTAGGTAGGTAGGTTGATGTTTCCAGGTGTATTTATCCATGTCCTGGAGAAGGAAATCGCTGACAAACCTTAAGACTTCATTGCTCCTGGCACAGAAAGAGGCTTCTGAAAAGTTGCACTTGGCAAACCTCCAAAACAGCCCATTTCTCCGTGAAAATGGGGCCTTTTTTCCAAATAAAAAGCATGACTAGCTTTGGGGGGGCTTGCAGAATGCTCCCGGGGAGTGGGGGTCAAAAATGAGCAAAAAACAGCCCATTTATCACGAAGACGGTCCATTTTTGTGTCAAATAAATTGCATGCATAGCCCTATGGAGGCTTATAGAGTGCTGCTGGGGGCTGGGGGGGGGGGCAAAAAACAGCCCGATTTAGGCTAATTTCTGCCCTCCCCAGCCACCAGGAGCTCTCTGGAAGCCTCTATGAGACTAGGCACAGCCAGTTTGGTGAAGGGGGCGGGGTTCCAGGAGGCAAAAAAAATGCTGTATTCGATGTATAAGACGCACCCAGATTTTCAGCCTCCTTTTAGAGGAAAAAAGGTGCGTCTTATACTCCGAAAAATACGGTAGGTAACATTATTAGTGCTAGAAGAGAGTGGGGTTTTTGGAAAGGAGGACAACTGTGGGATTTTTGGTGCTCTCTGAGCTTGGTGGTTTTCTTGCAGATGTTTCATGACCCAACGGGGTGACATCATCAGGGCTAGAAGGAAATGAGATTTGCAAAGAGGAGGAGGAGAAGGACTTTGGGGTCCTTGCTACTCTCTGAGCTTGGTTATTTTCGTTCAGATGTTTCATTACCCAAACTAGGCAACATCATCAGTGGTAGTCTGCAGGTTGGAGACCCCTGGACTAGCAGACTACCACTGATGATGTTACCTGCAAGAAAACCATCAAGCTCAGGTAGCACTAAAAACCCCACAGTTCTCCTCCTCCTTTCCATAAACCCCATTCCCTTCTAGTACTGGGGCATTAGGGTAATGATACAGCTGCAAGTAAACCACCAAGCTTAGAGAGAGACAATCGCATTCCAAAATCTCCTGCGATTCCTCCCTGATACTCTGGAAGGTATCCAAACATTCTTGTTAAAAAAAGTTACTAGGTCAAACTAACAAGGGGTCAAGATTCTAAAAAAAATATAAATGGGGGAATGCTTTAAATGTCTGATGTGCTCATCAAAATACTACCGCTGAAAATGTGGAGCCCTTTTTCCAGGGGAGAAATCCAACAGGTTCTGATAGGTTCTGGAGAAATGGTAGTGGAAATTTTGATTTGTTCTGAGAACTGACAAATGCCATCTTTGGCTGGCCCTAGGAGTGGGGTGGGAATGGGGATTTTGCAGTATCCTTCCCATGGAACGTGGTGGGAATGGAGATTTTAAAGTATCTTTCTCCTGGAGTGGGGAGGGAATGGAGTTTTTGCAGTATCCTTCCCCCAGGAGTGGGGAGGGAATGGGGATTTTGGAGTATCCTTCCCCTGGAGTGGGGAGGGAATGGGAATTTTGCAGTATCCTTCCCCTGGAGTGGGGAGGGAATGGAGATTTTGCAGTATCCTTCCCCTGGAGTGGGGAGGGAATGGGGATTTTGCAGTATCCTTCCCCTGGAGTGGGGAGGGAATGGGGATTTTGCAGTATCCTTCTCCTGGAGTGGGGAGGCAATGGGGATTTTGAAGTATCGTTCCCCTGGAGTGGGGAGGGAATGAGGATTTTGCAGTATCCTTTCCCTGGAGTGGGGAGGGAATGGGGATTTTGCAGTATCCTTCCCCTGGAGTGGGGAGGAAATGTAGATTTTGAAGTATCCTTTCCCTGGAGTGGGGAGGGAATGGGGATTTTACAGTATCCTTCCCCTGGAGTGGGGAGGGAATGGGGATTTTGCAGTATCCTTCCCCTGGAGTGGGGAGGGAATGGGGATTTTGCAGTATCCTTCCCCTGGAGTGGGGAGGGAATGGGGATTTTGCAGTATCCTTCTCCTGGAGTGGGGAGGCAATGGGGATTTTGAAGTATCCTTCCCCTGGAGTGGGGAGGGAATGAGGATTTTGCAGTATCCTTTCCCTGGAGTGGGGAGGGAATAGGGATTTTGCAGTATCCTTCCCCTGGAGTGGGGAGGGAATGTAGATTTTGAAGTATCCTTCTCCTGGAGTGGGGAGGCAATGGGGATTTTGAAGTATCCTTCCCCTGGAGTGGGGAGGGAATGAGGATTTTGCAGTATCCTTTCCCTGGAGTGGGGAGGGAATAGGGATTTTGCAGTATCCTTCCCCTGGAGTGGGGAGGGAATGTAGATTTTGAAGTATCCTTTCCCTGGAGTGGGGAGGGAATGGGGATTTTACAGTATCCTTCCCCTGGAGTGGGGAGGGAATGGGGATTTTGAAGTATCCTTCCCCTGGAGTGGGGAGGGAATGGGGATTTTACAGTATCCTTCCCCTGGAGTGGGGAGGGAATGGAGATTTTACAGTATCCTTCCCCTGGAGTGGGGAGGGAATAGGGATTTTGCAGTATCCTTCCCCTGGAGTGGGGAGGGAATGTAGATTTTGAAGTATCCTTTCCCTGGAGTGGGGAGGGAATGGGGATTTTACAGTATCCTTCCCCTGGAGTGGGGAGGGAATGGGGATTTTGCAGTATCCTTCCCCTGGAGTGGGGAGGGAATGGGGATTTTGCAGTATCCTTCTCCTGGAGTGGGGAGGCAATGGGGATTTTGAAGTATCCTTCCCCTGGAGTGGGGAGGGAATGAGGATTTTGCAGTATCCTTTCCCTGGAGTGGGGAGGGAATAGGGATTTTGCAGTATCCTTCCCCTGGAGTGGGGAGGGAATGTAGATTTTGAAGTATCCTTCTCCTGGAGTGGGGAGGCAATGGGGATTTTGAAGTATCCTTCCCCTGGAGTGGGGAGGGAATGAGGATTTTGCAGTATCCTTTCCCTGGAGTGGGGAGGGAATAGGGATTTTGCAGTATCCTTCCCCTGGAGTGGGGAGGGAATGTAGATTTTGAAGTATCCTTTCCCTGGAGTGGGGAGGGAATGGGGATTTTACAGTATCCTTCCCCTGGAGTGGGG
Source organism: Rhabdophis nuchalis (assembly GCA_039707465.1). Classification (NCBI taxonomy): domain Eukaryota; kingdom Metazoa; phylum Chordata; class Lepidosauria; order Squamata; family Natricidae; genus Rhabdophis; species Rhabdophis nuchalis. The sequence goes on along the minus strand of CM077644.1, from coordinate 6,447,860 downwards.
AGGGAATGGGGATTTTACAGTATCCTTCCCCTGGAGTGGGGAGGGAATAGGGATTTTGCAGTATCCTTCCCCTGGAGTGGGGAGGGAATGTAGATTTTGAAGTATCCTTCCCCTGGAGTGGGGAGGGAATAGGGATTTTGAAGTATCCTTCCCCTGGAGTGGGGAGGGAATGAGGATTTTGCAGTATCCTTCCCCTGGAGTGGGGAGGGAATGAGGATTTTGCAGTATCCTTCCCCTGGAGTGGGGAGGGAATAGGGATTTTGAAGTATCCTTCCCCTGGAGTGGGGAGGGAATAGGGATTTTGAAGTATCCTTCCCCTGGAGTGGGGAGGGAATAGGGATTTTGCAGTATCCTTCCCCTGGAGTGGGGAGGGAATGAGGATTTTGCAGTATCCTTTCCCTGGAGTGGGGAGGGAATAGGGATTTTGAAGTATCCTTCCCCTGGAGTGGGGAGGGAATGTAGATTTTGAAGTATCCTTTCCCTGGAGTGGGGAGGGAATGGGGATTTTACAGTATCCTTCCCCTGGAGTGAGGAGGGAATGGAGATTTTGCAGTATCCTTCCCCTGGAGTGAGGAGGGAATATTCAATTTACAGTTGAAAATTGAATTTCACCACTACTTTTTTCCACAACCCCCACACCACCCGCTTTATATGTTGCTGTTTTATACTTACACACTTTTGGAAAGAACGGAAGAACCGAGAAACGTCCCTGATGGCATGTCCAAAGTTTTCATAGGTTTTGACACAAGGGCGGATCCAGGAGGGCAGCTCGGCTATTGTGTCAGCCTGCGAGAACCTGTTGAGAATTGAAGGCTTGTAATCAGCCCTAACAAATAAGATTACAGGTAGTCCTCGACTTATGACTGCAAGTTAGCTCAGGATTTCTATTCTTAATTGAGACATTTGTTAAGTGAGTTTTGCCCCATTTTGGGAGCTTTCTTGTCACAGTTGTTAAGTGAACCATTGCAGTTGTTAAGTTAGGAACGCTGTTGTTAAGTGAATCTGGCCTCCAGAAGGTCGCGAGAGAGGATCACTGGACCCCCGGGACACTGCAACCGTCATAAATATGAGTCAGTTGCCAAACGTCCAAACTTTGATCATGTGATCATAGGATGCTGCAACGGTTGTGAAAAACGAAAAAAAAAAAGGGTGAAAAATGGTCGTAAGTCCCATTTTTCAGTGCGGTTGTAACTTTGGGTGTTACTAAATGAACCGTTGTAAGTTGTGACTCTACCTGTGCAAAGAGATCCTATCTCTATATTCAGTACTATGTAACAAAATGAAATTCAATGGTGAAAAAAGGAAGGTTCTGCACTTAGGCAAGAAAAACAAAATGCATAGGTACAGTATAGGTCAGCGGTCTGCAAAGTCGGCTCTTTTAAGACTGGTGAACTTCAACTCCCAGAATTCCCCAGCCAGCTATGCTGGCTGGGGAACTCTGGGAGTTGAAGTCCACCAGTCTTAAAAGAGCCGACTTTGCAGACCCCTGGTATAGGTGGTACCTTGCTCAATAGTAGTAACTGTGAGAGGGATCTTGGAGTCCTAGTGGACAACCATTGAAATAGGAGCCAGCCGTGGGCAGCAGCTGCCAAAAAAGCCAACCCAGTTCTAGGCTACATCAACAGAGGGAGAGAATCAAGATCCCGTGAAGGGTTAATGCCACTTTATAAGGCCTTGGGAAGGCCACACTTGGAATACTGCATACAGTTTTGGTCATCATTTATTGATTTATTTATTTTCAAATTTATACCCCGCCCTTCTCCTTGTTAGGACCCAGGGCGGCGCACAGGCATTATTAAAAAACCATAACAAAATGACAAAATACATTATTAAAAACCATTAAATTAAGTCTCGTGCTAAAAAACCCATTTAAAACCCTGAGAATTAAAATGTATAGATAAAAGTCAGAAACGGGGGGCTATGCTAGGCCGGCTTGTTGGAATAAATACGCCTTAAGACGCTGGCGGAAGAGGTGGAGGTACGAGGTGGTGCGTAGGTCGGAGGGGGTAGGTCGTTTCTGAGGGCTGGGCCCGCCACAGAGAAGGCCCTTCCCCTGGATGTCGCCAAACGGCATTGCCTGGCCAACGGTACCCTCTGTGGGAGCGGATCGGACGAAGGGATGTATGGGGCAGAAGGCGGTCTCGTATGTGATGTAGAAAAGATGTGGAGACTCTGGAAAGAGTGCAGAGAAGAGCAACCAAGAGGGTTTTAGGGGACTGGAGGCTAAAACATATGAGGAACGGTTGCAGGAACTGGGTAGGTCTAGTTTAATGAAAAGAAGGACCAGGGGAGACAGGATAGCAGCCTTCCAATATCGCAGGGGTTGCCCCAAAGAAGAGGGAGTCAAACTAATCTCCAAGGCACCTGAGGGCAGAACAAGAAGCAATGGGTGGAAACTAATCAAGGAGAGAAGCAACTTAGAACTGAGGAGAAACTTCTTGACAGTGAGGCCAATTAATCAGTGGAACAGAAGTTGCCTCCAGAAGTTGTGAATGCCCCAACATTGGAAGTCTTTAAGAAGACGTTGGATCGCCATTTGTCTGAAGTGGTGTAAGTTTCCTGCCTAGGCAGGGGGTTGGACTAGAAGACCTCCAAGGTCCCTCCCAACTCTGTTATTCTGTTCTATTCTGTTTTCTATTCAGTCGATGAGAAGAAAGAAGTTAACATTAACGGTACAAAATTCAACCGGAAGGAAACCTTTCACCTTTGGTCGCAGAGGAAAATGGCGCCATAATCCTGCCGATGCCGGATAACTCTTCCAATAGCCTGGTTCACGGCACGAGAAGCCTGCTGTCTGTACCAGGTGTTTCCAGACAAACTCTAAAACAGGGCGAAAAGAATACAGCTTCATGTTAAGAGTGTAGTTTTCCTTCCCAGCCTTTAAAAAAAAAGAAAAAAAAAGTAGAAGGCCAAACACGGTTTAAAAACTTCACCCCTGCTCCCTCTTACGAGAATACCCATGTCAGCATTTTCATCTGCCGTTGATCAGAACAGGGGAAAAGTTGCAGGCTCCGTTCTGGGAAAGTAGTTAAACGGTTATCCCAAACAAAACCCCAATTACATCTAGCAATATAAAAGAGCTTATCGTGTCTTTAATCTGTGCGTCATTCCTTCTAGACTGCAGACAGACGAGAAAGGCCAGGATTTACTGGTAGGCTTTTCACAATTTTTTGAAGTGGAAAACAAGAATGCCCGTTTCACATGTTACAATGGCAACAGCGACTACCACCCCCAAAATATCTCACTAAAATGAAGAACCTCTGAATGTTTGGGAGCACAGTTCAGTCCGTTTAGAAAGCGTTCGGCAATTAGTGGCTAATTTAAATCCATTTAAATGAAATAGATAGAAATCCATTAAAAAAAGACTAGAATCCAGGTTGATAACTCAAAAACAAGCAGGATACTTCTGACGGAGTGCAAAGAAGGTTAAAAATGGAATGTTTTGGCAGAAAATCTTTTCTCACAAAATGGAATGTTTTGGAATGTCAAACTTTGACACGGTTTGTCCGTGTCTCCGACCAAAGGGATGCGGTGGCTCAGGGGCTGAGCTTGTCGATCAGAAAGGTCGGCAGTTCAGCGGTTCGAATCCCTAGTGCCCCGTAACCGAGTGAGCTCCCGTGACTTGACCCGGCTTCGGCCAACCTAGCAATTCGAAAGCCAGTAAAAAAGTGCAAGTAGAAAAATAGGGACCAGCTTTGGTTGGAAGGGAACAGCGTTCCGTGCGCCTTCGGCGTTTAGTTATACCGGCCACATGACCGTCTTTGGACAGCGCTGGCTCTATGGCTTTGAATCTTCGGGATCGCATCCTACCTCACACATCCCTTCGGCCGATTCGCTCCCACAGAGAGGGACTTCTCCAGGTGCCGTCCACTAGGCAATGCCAGCGGGCGACGCCCAGGGGAAGGGCCTTCTCTGTGGAGGGCCCAACTCTCTGGAACGACTTACCCCCCGAACTGAGAACGATCACGGATCTCCGCTCCTTCCGCCAGAACCTTAAAACTTATTTTTTCCAACAGGCCGGCCTGGCCTAACTTACATCACCCAGCCCACAGTCTGCAGTTAAATTGTTTTAAACTGGTTTTAGGGATATTGTTTTAATGTATTTAAATTTTTAGCACAGGGATATTAATTTAATTTGGTTTTATATTTTGTATATTGTTGTTTATATATGTTTTTTAAATTGCCTGTGCATCGCCCCGAGTCCCTTTTGGGAAAGGGTGCGGTATATAAATCAAATAAACTAAACTAAACTAAACTAAACTGAAACGGAGATGAGCACTGCCCCCTAGAGTCAGGAACGACTGGCCCATATGTGCGAGGGGATCCTTTACCTTATGATCAAGGCAATGTCCCTCTCTCTCCTTACCTTATGCTTGTTGACATATTTTCCCTTCGTTTCATCCAAGAACTTCATTTTTAACATGACCTTGCGGTCCTTGAGGGGAGGGAACGGAAGGCCGGTGATGATGACGCCTCGCCCATTCTTATCCGCAAAGTCCAAACCTTCACTCGCCTGAAGGGAAATAATGAGTTTCGATCAACGTCGTCCCGTTAAAGCAGGGGTCTCCAACCCTTGCAACTTTAAGTCTGAAGGACTTCAGCTCCCAGACTTCTCCAGCCAGCAAAGCTCAACAACTCTAACCCAGGGGTCTCCAACCTTTGCAACTTTAAGTCTGAAGGACTTCAGCTCCCAGACTTCTCCAGCCAGCAAAGCTCAACAACTCTAACCCAGGGGTCTCCAACCTTTGCAACTTTAAGTCTGAAGGACTTCAGCTCCCAGACTTCTCCAGCCAGCAAAGCTCAACAACTCTAACCCAGGGGTCTCCAACCTTTGCAACTTTAAGTCTGAAGGACTTCAGCTCCCAGACTTCTCCAGCCAGCAAAGCTCAACAACTCTAACCCAGGGGTCTCCAACCCTTGCAACTTTAAGTCTGAAGGACGTCAGCTCCCAGACTTCTCCAGCCAGCAAAGCTCAACAACTCTAACCCAGGGGTCTCCAACCTTTGCAACTTTAAGTCTGAAGGACTTCAGCTCCCAGACTTCTCCAGCCAGCAAAGCTCAACAACTCTAACCCAGGGGTCTCCAACCCTTGCAACTTTAAGTCTGAAGGACGTCAGCTCCCAGACTTCTCCAGCCAGCAAAGCTCAACAACTCTAACCCAGGGGTCTCCAACCCTTGCAACTTTAAGTCTGAAGGACTTCGGCTCCCAGACTTCTCCAGCCAGCAAAGCTCAACAACTCTAACCCAGGGGTCTCCAACCCTTGCAACTTTAAGTCTGAAGGACTTCAGCTCCCAGACTTCTCCAGCCAGCAAAGCTCAACAACTCTAACCCAGGGGTCTCCAACCCTTGCAACTTTAAGTCTGAAGGACTTCAGCTCCCAGGCTTCTCCAGCCAGCAAAGCTCAACAACTCTAACCCAGGGGTCTCCAACCTTTGCAACTTTAAGTCTGAAGGACTTCAGCTCCCAGACTTCTCCAGCCAGCAAAGCTCAACAACTCTAACCCAGGGGTCTCCAACCTTTGCAACTTTAAGTCTGAAGGACTTCAGCTCCCAGACTTCTCCAGCCAGCAAAGCTCAACAACTCTAACCCAGGGGTCTCCAACCTTTGCAACTTTAAGTCTGAAGGACTTCAGCTCCCAGACTTCTCCAGCCAGCAAAGCTCAACAACTCTAACCCAGGGGTCTCCAACCTTTGCAACTTTAAGTCTGAAGGACTTCAGCTCCCAGACTTCTCCAGCCAGCAAAGCTCAACAACTCTAACCCAGGGGTCTCCAACCCTTGCAACTTTAAGTCTGAAGGACGTCAGCTCCCAGACTTCTCCAGCCAGCAAAGCTCAACAACTCTAACCCAGGGGTCTCCAACCTTTGCAACTTTAAGTCTGAAGGACTTCAGCTCCCAGACTTCTCCAGCCAGCAAAGCTCAACAACTCTAACCCAGGGGTCTCCAACCCTTGCAACTTTAAGTCTGAAGGACGTCAGCTCCCAGACTTCTCCAGCCAGCAAAGCTCAACAACTCTAACCCAGGGGTCTCCAACCCTTGCAACTTTAAGTCTGAAGGACTTCGGCTCCCAGACTTCTCCAGCCAGCAAAGCTCAACAACTCTAACCCAGGGGTCTCCAACCCTTGCAACTTTAAGTCTGAAGGACTTCAGCTCCCAGACTTCTCCAGCCAGCAAAGCTCAACAACTCTAACCCAGGGGTCTCCAACCCTTGCAACTTTAAGTCTGAAGGACTTCAGCTCCCAGGCTTCTCCAGCCACCAAAGCTCAACAACTCTAGCCCAGGGGTCTCCAAACTTTGCAACTTTAAGTCTGAAGGACTTCAGCTCCCAGACTTCTCCAGCAGCAAAGCTCAACAACTCTAACCCAGGGGTCTCCAACCTTTGCAACTTTAAGTCTGAAGGACTTCAGCTCCCAGACTTCTCCAGCCAGCAAAGCTCAACAACTCTAACCCAGGGGTCTCCAACCTTTGCAACTTTAAGTCTGAAGGACTTCAGCTCCCAGACTTCTCCAGCCAGCAAAGCTCAACAACTCTAACCCAGGGGTCTCCAACCTTTGCAACTTTAAGTCTGAAGGACTTCAGCTCCCAGACTTCTCCAGCCAGCAAAGCTTTTTGGGAGAAGAATTCTGGGAGCTGAAGTCCTTCAGACTTAAAGTTGCAAAGGTTGGAGACCCCTGCGTTAAAGGACAATTGTCTGCAAGAATCCAGATGCTGCAGAAAGGGACCACATCGGCAAGGGGCAATTCAACACGTACAAAAGTTGAATTAATTTTCGACAGAACGGTGATCAGTAACAATAAAGAAAGACAATACAAAAATACAAAAAGAGTTACAACGATTTCGCCAAAAACCGTGGCCACCAATAAAAGTAACTAAATGCCAAGAATGAACAAAATAAATCCGAAAAACGTTGGAAATGTCACCAGACGCCTGGCTCTTATTACCATATGTGGTGGATTTGTTCAGAGGCCAAAAGTTATTGGACTATGATTCACATATGGCTGGAGAAAATGACACACAAGCACATAGACTTTAAACCAGAACTTTTCCTACTTGGAATAACATCAGAAGTACTTGATAAAGACATGAAATATCTGATTTGCAAACGTTCTGACAGCCGCTAGAATTGTATTTGCAAAGAACTGGAGAAATGAGAAATTACCTTCACAAGAGGAAGTCATTCGTAAGATCATGGAATGTGCAGAAATGAGTAGATTAACATTTGAAATTAGAGCGCAGGAGAATGAACAATTTTATGAAGTATGGAATATGTTTGATCAATGGTTGGAAAAAAGAAAAACTTAAGGATTATATATTAGCTTGGATTATATATTATATATTATAGGATTATATATAGCTTGCCTCCAGAAGTTGTGAATGCCCCAACCCTGGAAGTCTTTAAAAAGATGTTAGATAGCCATTTGTCTGAAATGGTATAAGGTTCCTGCCCACGCAGGGGGTTGGACTAGAACACCTACAAGGTCCCTTCCAACTCTGCTATTGTATTGTATTGTATTGTATATTGAATAAATATGGGAAAAGATTGACTTGACAGAAGAATAATGCTACTATATAGAAAATAAGGTGATATATATGCAATGAAAGGATAACTGACAATTATGTCTGTAATTTTAAGTACTGATGCACAAAATGCTTACACGAACGACATGTTGTACAAAGCACAAGATGAAACAATGGATACAGCACTGAATTGTCCTGGGGCGAATTGGCCGCAGGGAGCTGTCCAAGACCCAAAGTGCTGCCTGGTATTGTACTAAATATGAGGTTTTCTTTGGAAAACAACTGGTGTGGCAGCTCAGCCCTAGTGGTGCAGTGGTTAAATGCACTACAGTGATCCCTCGTTTTCCGCGGCTTCATGTTTCGCGGCTTCAGTGCTTCGCGGGTTTTTCAAAAATACAGGGGGAAAAAATGCATCGGTAGGAGGCAAGCGCCCCCTAGTGCTTGCTTTAAACGATGTCCACCAACTCAAGTTTCCGGTGCGAATCCTACTTCGCGGTTTTTCAGTTTTCGCGGAAGGTTCCGGTCCCCATTAACTGCGAAAAACGAGGGATCACTGTATTTGTCTTTGTAGTTTGTCAAACATGTACAAGATAGCAGGTATAAATATAAACATGGATCTAAATGAAAGGAATGAATACAAACAGATGGGGACAGTAGGACCGGAATGTTAGGCATGCTGGTGTGCTTATGCATGCCCGCTTTATGGATTTCTTAGGAATGGGGTAAAGTCCACGGCAGACAGTGTAAGGTTGAAGCTATGAGGGTTTGCGGATGTGACAATGGAGTCAGGTAGAGCAGGAGTCCCCAACCTTTGCAACTTTAAGTCTGAAGGACTTCAGGTCCCAGACTTCTCCAGCCAGCTTTGCTGGCTGGAGAATTCTGGGAGCTGAAGTCCTTCAGACTTAAAGTTGCAAAGGTTGGGGACCCCTGAGGTAGAGCATTCCAGGTGTTGACCTGTTAACTTGGCCCACAGCCTGGAGTTTGATGCAGACTGGCTCAAGGATGAATCAACCTTGCATCCTTCCGAGGTCAGATTGTTGGGGACAATATGCTGACATTGTAAACCGCTCAGAGTGTGCCGGAAAGCATTGTGGAGTGGAATAGAAGTCTAAGGGTCTATGGAGATTCTCCATCATCCAGGTCATGGTTGTCCCAAAGGTGCATTTTCAAGAGGCAACTTGATTTTCTGGGGGGTTTTTTTGAAGATACAATACAATACAATAGCGGAGTTGGAAGGGACTTTGGAGGTCTTCTAGTCCAACCCCCTGCCTAGGAAGAAAACCCTATACCGTTTCAGACATGAAATGGCTATCCAACATCTTAAAAACTTGCAGTGTTGGGGCATTCACAACTTCTGGAGGCAAGCAGTTCCACTGGTTAATTGGCCTCACTGTCAGGAAGTTTCTCCTCAGTTCTAAGTTGCTTCTCTCCTTGATTAGTTTCCACCCATTGCTTCGGGTGCCGTCCACTAGACTTTGTCAGCGGGCGACGCCCAGGGGAAGGGCTCTCTCTGTGGCGGGCCCGGCCCTCTGGAACGACCTTCCCCCCGATATTAGAACAACCACGGACCTCCGCTCCTTCCGCCTGAAATTGAAGACTCATCTTTTCCGCCTGGCCGGCCTAGGGTAGTCTCTCTGTCTATGGGTTTTTAAATGTATACTATATTTATTGTATGTTTTTAGTTAAGGGGATTTTAGCACAGGATTGATTGAGTTTAATTCGTTTTAATTTGTATGTATTTTGTATATTTTTCGTTTTTAATTTCCCTGTGCACCGCCCCGAGTCCCTGTGGGGAGAGGGTGCGGTCAATAAATGCAACTTTATTATTATTATTATTATTATTATTATTATTATTATTATTATTATTATTATTATTATTATTATTATTATTATTATTATTATTATTATTATTATTCTTGTCCTGCCCCCAGGTGCTTTGGAGAATAGTTTGACTCCCTCTTCTTTGGGATATTGGAAGGTCCTTCTTTTCATTAAACTAGACATACCCAGTTCTTCATATGTTTTAGTCTCCAGTCCTCTAAGATGTTTCGCTTCTCATCCAAGAAGCTTCTTCAGCCCTGACTGGATGGTGGTGGATGATCTTTCCGTTCTCCACCATCCAGTCAGAGCCGAAGAAGCTTCTTGGATGAGAAGCGAAACGACTTCGAAGAAAAACAAGTCCAGTTGCCTCCTGAAAAAGCACCTTTGGGATAAGTTTATTGTTATTGTTATTAACTTTGCCCCCTTTTCAGGACTGACAGGTTTCTGCAGAGGCCCAGGAAAACCTGCCATCCAAACAGTCACCAATTGTTTGAGTCTTTAGCCTCCTTTCTTATTGCTTGTTGTTCAGTTGGGAAGTTGTGTCTGACTCTTTGCGACACCATGGACCACAACACCCCAGTCCCCCCCATCCTGTCCTCCAGTATCTCCCAGTTTGCCCAAATTTATGTATCATCTAACCATCCCTTCCTCTGCTGTTTCCTCCCTTCTCCTTTTGCCTCCCATCCTCCCCATCATCAGGGACTTTCCTAAGGATTCTTATCTTCTCATTTGGCAGCCAAAGTATTTGAGCTTCACAGAACTTCAAGTCAGGGTTGAAGTTCTGTCAAGATTCTCAGTCATCCAGGTCATAGTTGCCCTCAAAGCTTTTCTTTCTTTCTTTCTTTCTTTCTTTCTTTCTTTCTTTCTTTCTTTCTTTCTTTCTTCCCTTTCTTTCTTTCTTTCTTTCCTTCCTTCCTTCTTTCTCTTTCTTTCTTTCTTCCCTTTCTTTCTTTCCTTCCTTCCTTCCTTCCTTCCTTCCTTCCTTCCTTCTTTCCTTCCTTCCTTCCTTCCTTCCTTCCTTCCTTCCCTCCCTCCCTCCCTCCCTCCCTCCTCTCTCTCTCTCTCTCTCTCTCTCTTTCTTTCTTCAAAAGGCAACTGGACAGTTTTTTTCTTTGAGGAAGGAGGAAACCGTTTCACTTCTCATTCAAGAAGCTTCATCTGTTTTGATAGGGGTGCAATGCTCTGAAGTCTGCTAACGGTTTGCTTGGCGCATAGGTGCACCGCCGGCGCTAAGAAGCCTTTTCTGAGTCTGCAAAGATAAGTAGAACAGCCAGGGGGCGGGGGGAACAGCTGTGCCACGCAGTTTAGATTCTCCAGAAAGCAGGATTTCCTGCTTACTGGAGAGTATAAATCACCAGGCTCAGCTGATGGTTGCGCAGCTGATCGTCAGAACTTTTTTTAAAAAAACTTTTTTAAAGCATTTTTTTTTACTACTAGTTGGGGCGAAAAAATGCTTTTAAAAAGTTTTTTAAAGTTCCAACGATCAGCTGGTTAGGGGACTGGATCAGCTGATTAGGGGACTGGAGACTAAAACATAAGAAAAACGGTTGCAGGAACTGGGGCTGTCTAGTTTAATGAAAAGATGTGGAGACTCTAGAAAGAGTGCAGAGAAGAGCAACAAAGAGGATTAGGGGATTGGAGGCTCAAACATATGAAGAACGGTTGCAGGAACTGGGCATGTCTAGTTTGATGAAGAGAAGGACTAGGGGAGACAGGATAGCAGCCTTCCAATATCTCAGGGGTTGCCACAAAGAAGAGGGAGTCAAACTATTCTCCAAGGCACCTGGGGGCAGGACAAGAAGCAATGGGTGGAAACTAATCAAGGAGAGAAGCAACTTAGAACTGAGGAGAAATTTCCTGACAGTGAGAACAATTAACCAGTGGAACTACCTGCCTCCAGAAGTTGTGAATGCCCCAACACTTCAAGTCTTGAAGAAGATGTTGGATAGCCATTTGTCTGAAATGGTATAGGGCTTCCTGCCTAGGCAGGGAGTTGGACTAGATGACCTCCAAGGCCCCTTCCAACTCTGCTATTGTGTATTGTATTGTATAAGCTGTGCCGCGCAATCATCAAAACTTTTTTTAGCATTTTCTTTTTACTACCGGTTCGATTTCTAGCGAATGTAAATTGTGTGGCACAGCTGATTGTGGCACAGCTGACTATCGGTGAAGGCGAACCGGTAGCATTTCACCTCTGAGATCTGATGGCAGAGGGATGGAAAAAATTCTTTGGAGGGTTTGGTTTGTTAAAAAAACACAAAAAACCAACCATCCTGAGGCAATCAGGATTGATGTCCTTTAAGATTGACTGACTGTAGTCCGAGGGGCACTCAAGAGCTTTCCCCCTAATTCAAAAGCAAGGCCTCTTTTGGTCTTTTGGGAATCAGAAGGAAGGATGACTTCCAGCCCCTACGAGAAAGCAGCGTTTCTCAACCTTGGCAACTTATAAGATCTGTCAACGTCTGTTCTCAGAAACCTTCAGCCCACATATTGGTCATGCGTAGGAGGAAATGCAGCGTATCCAAAATAAGCAACGTAGGAAGCATCAGGTGGCATTATGTAGTCAGGGTTGGCTTTTCTGGAAAAGTTAACTGGAATTGCATCTGGTTATTACTTGGCAGCTCTGTGATGTGTCTAAGACTAGACAACCAGAAGTCTAGCTGGGAAATTCTGTGAGTTGAATCCACCCCTCCTAAAGTCGACAAGTTTGAAAACAAGTTAGAACCGTGATGGCGAACCTATGGCACGCGGGCCGGAGGTGGCATGCACAGATCTCTCTGTGGGCACGCGCACTGTCGCCAGCTGATCTGCACAGGTGCTAGAAAACAGCCCCCAAAGGGCCAAAAACCAGGTAATTTTTCAGGCTGTTTTCAGGCCGTTTTCTGGGCCATTTCTCAAGTTGTTGTGGGGTCATTTCAGATTGTTTTTCAAGGGCATTTTTCTGGGTGTTTACAAGCCATTTTCTGGCATGTTTTTAGGGCATTTTCAGAGTCAGAAAGGGCCTGAAAACAGCCCCAAACCCCACCAAAACTGGCCAAAAAAATAGGCATGCACGTGCCAGCCAGCGGGTCTTCAGGTTTCCGGCACTCCTGTGCCACGCACACATGCACATTGCAGTTTAGATACTTGGTGCCGAAAAGGTTCACCATCACTGCCCTAGAACTTAGTCAAGTTTATACTGACTGTCTCATTCTAGAGTACACATATACCAGCTGTTCCCGGCCACGCATTGCTGTGGCCCAGTCTGGTTAAATGGCCAACCAATCTGTGTGTAGATCTACCTACCTACTCCCTTTCTCCCTCTCTCCCTCTACCTACCTACCTACTGTATTTTTCCCTCTCTCTCTCTCTCTCTCTCCCTCTACCTACCTACTGTATTTTCCCTTTCCCTCTCTATCCCTCTACCTACCTACCTACTGCATTTCTCCCTCCCTCTCTCTATCCCTGTAGCTGCCTACCTATTTCTCCTTGAATCTTATGGACAGAGTATTTTATGTCATAAAGGATGACATAATACCTGTGGCCCACTGCTCTCTCTGTATCCAACTGCCTATCTTTTTTACAATTTTTTACATTTCTGTTGCGTGTACCTGGCACAGGTGTGACATCTGCACAATCTATATATATAATAATAATAATAATAATAATAATAATAATAATAATAATCTTTATTGTCATTGTAATAAAATAAAATAAAATTACAATGAAATTGGTTTGAGCGTTGTGCTAACATCAGGTGGAATACAGACACCTGATGTTAGCACAACGCTCAAACCAATTTCATTGTAATTTTATTTTATTTTATTACAATGACAATAAAGATTATTATCATTGGTGCCGTACTTGAAAGGAACGTGTGAAAATTTGGAAGCGCTCGGTACAGGACTTTCGGAGAGTAGCGGTATTGAACAAACTCTTGTTACATTTTCATTTGCATAGAATATAATAGAATAATAATAATAATAGAATAATAATAAAAATAAATAGAATAAAATAAAATAAAATAAATAAATAAAAATATATATTATACACACGCGGTATATATACATTTGGGCAACACATACCTTTCCCCTGCACACAGCCAAGAAAATAGCGCCGTTAGATTTCGGGCAGCCCACCTTTTCATAATAGCCATCCATAACCTAGGGGGAAAAAATGAGATTAATTCAAATAGAATGCACACATGCGCATGCACACACAGAGGCAATTGTGGTTTACTGCGCATAGTAATATTCCCTCGCAATTCCCTTCACGAAAAGGGTGTGGCACACCCACGCACGACCCTCCCCCCTGCGCTCCCCCCACATTTGGCACGCGAGCAAAAAAAGATTAGCCATCACTGCCCTATATCGTTTCAGACAAATGGCTATCAAACAGTCTGACTGAACGGTCGGAGCACATTTAGCTCCCCTTTATTATAGGATTTACAATACAATACAATACAATAGCAGAGTTGGAAGGGACCTTGTAGGTCTTCTAGTCCAACCCCTGCGTGGGCAGGAACCTTATACCGTTTCAGACAAATGGCTATCTAACATCCTCTTAAAGACTTCCAGTGTTGGGGCATTCACAACTTCTGGAGGCAACTTCTGTTCCACTGATTCATTGTTCTGACTGTCAAGAAATTTCTCCTCAGTTCTAAGTTGCTTCTCTCCTTGATTAGTTTCCACCCATTGCTTCTTGTCCTGCCCTCAGGTGCCTTGGAGAATAGCTTGACTCCCTCTTCTTTGTGGCAACCCCTGAGATATTGGAAGACTGCTGTCATGTCTCCCCTGGTCCTTCTCTTCATTAAACTAGACATACCCGGTTCCTGCAACCGTTCTTCATATCTTTTAGCCTCCAATCCCCCAATCTTCTTGGTTGCTCTTCTTTTTTCCTGTTGTCCTGCCCAGGTTGGGCAGGGGAGATATGTTGCGGATTCTGCCCTCCAAAAAAGTCCAACTGGCAGGGTTTCGGGAAGAACAATTGCTGTTATCCCCACCCTATGGAGCAGTCTTCCCCACCCCAGAAGTAAGACAGGGACCCCACTGTCCCGGCCTTCAGGAAAGACATCAACACATGGCTCTGTGGCTATGATGGCTACCCCAGATACCTCTCCAGAGGCCAGCTTGGAGGAGGAGAATGAACCAGTCCCAGGCACTTCAAGAAGGGAGTTGGTCAATGGCCCCAAGCAGCCAACTAACTGAGAGTCATTTGGCTGAAGCACAGGTGCAGCAGGGCAGTCCCGAGGCTTCGGGTGGGGAAAGCACACAAGGGCAGCCGGTCAATACAATACAATACAATACAATACAATACAATACAATACAATACAATACAATACAATACAATACAATACAATACAATACAATACAATACAATAGCAGAGTTGGAAGGGACCTTGGAGGTCTTCTAGTCCAACCCCGTGTGGGCAGGAACCTTATATCATTTCAGACAAATGGCTATCTAACATCTTTTTAAAGACTTCCAGGGTTGGGGCATTCACAACTTCTGGAGGCAAGCTGTTCCACTGACTAATTGTTCTAACTGTCAGGAAATTTCTCCTTAGTTCTAAGTTGCTTCTCTCCTTGATTAGTTTCCACCCATTGCTTCTTGTCCTGCCCCCAGGTGCCTTGGAGAAGTTTGACTCCCTCTTCTTTGTGGCACCCTCTGAGATATCGGAACACTGCTATCATGTCTCCCCTGGTCCTTCTCTTCATCAAGCTAGACATACCCAGCTCCTGCAGCCGTTCTTCATATGTCTTAGTCTCCAGTGCCCTAATCATCTTGGTTGCTCTTCTCTGCACTCTTTCCAGAGTTTCCACGTCTTTTCTACATCGTGGCGACCAAAACTGTATGCAGTATTCCAGTCAGTGATGAGGAGGAGGAATAAAATAAGAGTAAGAACTGAAAGGGACTTTGGAACCCTGAGAAATGCTCTGGAGTCTGCTACCGGTTCGCTCCGCAGGTGCTAAGAAGCCTTTTCAGAGTCTGCAATGGTAATTAGAACGAGGGGGTGGGGGGGGGGGGGAGACACAGATGGATATGTGCTGCGCGATTTAGATTCACTAGAAAGCAGGATTTCCTGCTTTCTAGCAAATATAAACCATGCAGCACAGCTGATTGCTGGAACTTTTAAAAATAATTTTCTTACTAGCGGTTTGCCCGAATGCTAAAAAAAAAAAAAAAGTTTTTAAAAAGTTCCAAGGATCAGCTGTGACAATCAGTTGCGCTGCGCGATTGTCGGAACCTTTTTAAGAGCATTTTCTTTTACTACTGGTTCTGGCGAACCGGTAGCATTTTTTTACTACCAGTTCGAGTGAACCAACCCGAACTGGCAGCATTTCACTACTGCCTTGGAGGTCTTCTAGACCAGGGGTGTCAAACTTGCAGCCCGCAGGACTGGATGCATCGCACGCTGGCCATACCCAACCCCAGTTTAGCAAAGGGGGGAAGGTTGCGATACGTCATGTGACGATAACATGATGCCATGGGTTTGACACCCCTGTTCTAGTCCAACCCCCTGCTCAGACAAGGAATTACAAAAGCATCTGAATGTATCACTAAGCCAAGACTGTTAATTAATAAGGTAACTGACTGTGCAAGGTTTCTGAAAGAAAAGCCATTTCTTGGCAAAACAAGTACGATGAAGTCTCACTGACCTCTGTAAATCCTCCTTTGTGTTTTGGTTCTACAAATATTGGTTTCAGGGCTTCTATTTTGCTTGCAAAGCCATTCTCCTAGGAGAGCAGAGACAGAAGAGATTAGATTAAAATAAAAATAAAAATAGGGAGAGCTCCCCCATCATCTAAGTTTGGAGGAGTCTCCAAACTTGGCCACTTTGAGACTTGTGGACTTCAATTCCTAGAATTTCCCAGCCAGTATGGCTGGCTAGGGAATCCTGGGAGTTCTTAGAGGAACATAAAAGCAGTAAGAATTGGAAGGGACTTCAGATGTCTTCTAGTCCAACCCCCTGCTGAAGGAAGAAATCTTACACCATTTCAGACAAGGGGTTGTCCAGTCTCTTCTTAAAAGCCTCCAGTGATGAAGCACCCACGACTTCTGGTGGCAAGCTGTTCCACTGGTTGATTGTTAGGAAGTTTCTCCTTCGTCCTAGGTTGCTTCTCTCCTTGATTAGTTTCCACCCATTGCTTCTTGTTCTGCCCTCAGGTGCTTTGGAGAATAGTTTGACTCCCTCTTCTTTGGGGCAGCCTCTGAGATATTGGAAGACTGCTACCATATCACCCCTAGTCCTTCACTAGACTGGACATATCCAATTCTTTCAACAATTCTTCTTATATTTTAGCCTCCAGATCCCTAATTATTTTAGCTGCTCTTCTTTGCACTCTTTCCAATGTCTGAGGTGGTCTTACTAAGGCTTTATAAAGCGGTACTAATACTCCGTGTGATCTTGATTCTATCCCTCTGTTAATGCAACCTACGATTGTATTAGCTTTTTTGACTGCTGACGAGCTGGCTCGTATTTAAGGGATCATCTACTAGGACTCCAAGGTCCATCTCACAGTTACTGTTTTTGAGCCAGGTTTCTCCTAATCTGTACTCATACCAAGTGTAAAACCTTGCTTTCCTCCATATTAAATTTCATTTTGTTGGATACGACCAATTGTTCAAGTCTGTCAAGATCTTTTGGGATCCTGAGCTTGTCTTCTAGGGCAGGGGCCTCCAACCTTTGCAACTTTAAGTCTGAAGGACAAAGCTGGCTGGAGAATTCTGGGAGCTGAAGTCCTTCAGACTTAAAGTTGCAAAGGTTGGAGACCCCTGCTCTAGGTTGTTAGCTCTTCCTGCCAGTGTCATCTGCAAATCTGATGAGTTCCCCTTCGATTCCTTCATCTAAGTCATTTTTGAAGACATGGAAGAGTACTGGGCCTAAGACAGAACCTTATGGCACCCAACTGCTTACTTCCCTCCATGTAGATGTAGTACCATTAAGGACTACTCCTTGAGCACAATTTACAATACAATACAATACAATACAATACAATACAATACAATACAATACAATAGCAGAGTTGGAAGGGACCTTGTAGGTCTTCTAGTCCAACCCCCTGCGTGGGCAGGAACCTTATACCATTTCAGACAAATGGCTATCTAACATCTTCTTAAAGACTTCCAGGGTTGGGGCATTCACAACTTCTGGAGGCAATCTGTTCCAGAGGTTAATTGTTCTAACTGTCAGGAAATTTCTCCTTAGTTCTAAGTTGCTTCTCTCCTTGATTAGTTTCCACCCATTGCTTCTTGTCCTGCCCCCAGGTGCCTTGGAGAAGTTTGACTCCCTCTTCTTTGTGGCACCCTCTGAGATATCGGAACACTGCTAACATGTCTCCCCTGGTCCTTCTCTTCATCAAACTAGACATACCCAGCTCCTGCAGCCGTTCTTCATATGTTTTAGTCTCCAGTCCCCTAATCATCTTGGTTGCTCTTCTCTGCACTCTTTCCAGAGTCTCCATGTCTTTTCTACATCGTGGCGACCAAAACTGTACGCAGTATTCCAAGTGTGGCCTTTGTCAGTTACAAATCCATCTGGTGGTGATGCTGTCCATGACACATTTTACTAGCTTACCAAGAAGTAGGCTGTGGTCTACTTTGTCAAATGTCTTGCTAAAGTCTAAATATACTATGTCCACAGCTTTTCTTTGGTCTACTAATTTACTCACTTTGTCAACGAATGAAGTAAGATTGGTTTGGCATGATCTGTTTTTAACAAACCCATGCTGGCTGCTAATTATAACTTTATTAGCTTTCAGATGTTCACAAATCTGTTTTTTTTTAAATTACTTTTTCCAGTATCTTCCAAATAGTGACATTAGGCTGATTGTTCTGTAATTTCTTGGGTCTATTTTTTCTCTTTATTTTGAAGATGGGAACTACAGTGGTACCTCGGTTCACAAACTTAATTCGTGAACTGACTCTGGTCGCGAACCGAATTGGTCGTGAATCGAGGCACAATTTCCCACAGGGTTTAATGTAAATCCAGTTAATCTGTTCTGATCTTTTTTTTTTGGTTTTTGTATGTGCTAAAAGCATAACAAAAATCAAAAAAAGTCACTGAAAGTACTCACAGTGTACTTTTTTCTGTGTCTCCTTCTCTCCACGATCTTCCTACAGGAAGTCACAACCATGTGACAGCCAGGAAATAGCATTAAAATGGCCGCGGCTCCTGTTCGTGAACCGAAGCGGAGTTCGTGAACCGGAGCATATTTTGATGAACCTTTCTGTTCGTGAACCGAGTTGTTCGTGAACAGAAGCGTTCGTGAAACGAGGTACCACTGTATATCAGGTCTTTTCCAATCCTCTGGTAGTTCCCCGGTGTTCTAAGATGTTTTAAAGATATGATACAAGGGTTTTGAGATAACGTCTGCCAGATCCTTCACAACTCGGGGACGTAACTGGTCAGATCCCGGGGATTTATATTCCTCAAGATCAGACAGGTGTTCTGTTACCATTTTCTTGCTTATTTTAATTTTTATTTCTGGTCTGTCTTTCCCAATTATGTTTTTCTTTTTAAATCTTACTTTTCTCTACACTGAGTTTCATTTTGTTGGAAAGGGCCTGGTGAACAAGTCCGTCAAGATCCATCTACAGCTTGAGCCTATCATCTGGAGTGTTGGTTATTCCTGCCAGCTTCGTGTCCTCTAGAAATTTGATGTGGCCCTTCTATTCGCTCATCTAAATCATTTATGACTTCAACCCCAGAATTCCCAGCCAGGTTGAGATCCACAAGTCTTAAGAGTGGCCAAATTTGGAGACAAACACCCCCCCCCCCCCAAATCTAAAGGCTAGTCTGTTCCCCAAAGCCGAAACCTACTCTCCAATGTTCCAGGTTTTTTTCCATGACCGGATATGAAGGGAAAAACACCAGGAGCCCATCTGGTATTATTCGGACAAGATTAACTGCAATAAAACACAGAGTGAGTTAAACCAACTTTATCTGACTTCAGTAATGAGATAACATTTGCTTTTTAAAACACCTTTGGACATTCCTCTGCTGATTTATTTATTTATTTATTTATTTTATTGAATTTATACCCCGCCCTTCTCCAAACGGACCCAGGGCGGCGCACAGGAATGTTAAAATACATACAAAACGTATAAAATTTAAAAAACTTATTCTAATAAAACCCTGATCTACTGGCAGTCCTTGACTTACGACCACAATAGGGACCGGAATTTATGTTGTTAAGCCAGGCAGCTTGTAAATGAACCGCACCCCACTTGATGATATTTCTTTTGGCCACTGACATTAAGCAAACCACTGCAATTAAGAGCACCGTGCATTCATGAAGCAAATCTGGTTTCTCCCAATGACTTTGCTTGTCAGACGCCGGCTGGGAAAGTCCCAAATGACAATCACGTGACTTGGGACATTGCAACTGCCATAAGTACATGCCAGTTGCCAAGTGTCTACATTTTGATCACGTGAGGGTGGGATGCTGCGATGGTTGTGAGTACAGACATTGGTTGTAAGTCACCGTTTTCAGCACTATTGTAATGTCAGTCACTAAACGAATGGTTGTACGTCAAGGGCTACCTATACTTCGCTATAGCCCTCTTCTCAGCAAAGCAAAGTCTCAGCCTCTCTGCCATCTTCCTATCCCTAAAATTCTGGGGGACAAGAATAAATACATTGAAACAGCAAAGGATCCATTTATCATCCATCCATCCATCCATCCATCCATCCATCCATCATCTATCAATCAATCTATTCATCCATTATCCATCCATCCTTCCATCCATCCGTTATCTATCAATCAATCAATCAATCTATTCATCCATTACCCATCCATCCTTCCATCCATCCATCCGTTATCTATCTATCTAGCCATCTATCTCTATCTATCCATCCATCTATTATATATCTATCCATTATCTATCTATCCATCCATCCATTATCTATCTATCCATCCATCCATCATCTATCCATCTATCTCTATCTATTGATCCCTATTATCTATCTATCTATCTATCTATCTATCTATCTATCTATCTATCTATCTATCATCTATCGATCGATCTATTTATCTATCTATCCATCCATCCATTATCTATCCATCTATCTATTCATCCCTATTCTCTATCTATCTATCTAATCTATCTAATCTATCTAATCTATCTATCTATCTATCTATCTATCTATCCATCCATCCATCATCTACCCATCTCTCTATCTATTCATCCCTATTATCTATCTATCTATCTATCTATCTATCTATCTATCTATCTATCTATCTATCTATCTATCTATCTATCTATCTATCTATCTATCCATCCATCCATCCATCCATCCATTATCTATCCATCTCTCTATCTATTCATCCCTATTATCTATCTATCTATCTATCTATCTATCTATCTATCTATCTATCTATCTATCTATCCATCCATCCATCCATCCATCCATCCATCCATTATCTATCTATCTATATATTTTTCCGTCCATCCATCCATCCATCCATCCATCCATCCATCCATCCATCCATCCATCCATCCATCCATGATAATACAGTATTGCAGGCTAACTCTGCCCACTGCAGAGGGCTGTGAAGCACTAGAAAGCAGCATATAAGTCTAAGTGCTATTGCTATCCCTTCCTTGCCTGACTTGGTGCAGACAGGGCAGCGTAATGGGATGAAGACACAAACACACCCACCCCTGCATTATACAGTATCATGTGAAATTGTAACGTCCCCTTGAGTACTCTAGACTGACAGCTGCTTACCAAGAGTGGTTCCAGAAACATATTTTAGAGCCCGCCAGCTTTTAAAAAATTACCAATGGCAGACACTGTGAAAGCAATGTCAGCGTTCTGGCTTATCTCCTCCTTCAACCCTCACTTATTCTGCTATGTACTCTGTTGTGGCCCAGCTGGCTCCGCATGAGCTGCTGAGGGACTCTTCTAGTGAAGAGTCCTATGAGTCTGCCCTGGAGGAGGAGGGAGATCTTGAGGAAGCAGAGAGTCTGGTTGGCCACCAAGAGGCGCCTGGGTCATGGAGCAGTGGGGAGGATCAGGGGCAGTTTGTCCCTGATGCTAGATTACGTAGGGCTGAGAAAAGGAGGCAACAGTTAAGGAAGAGGCAAGCTCTTAAGCCCTGATGAGCACCAGCTGGTTGCTGAAGTGTCCCCTCCCAAGAGAGCTTATAGGAAGGCTTTGGGAGGGGTCATTTGCAGGAAACAGCAGTGACAACTCCTCATTGGAGTTCTATGGTCATCCGACTCTGCAATTCTCTATCTGTCTTTGTTGCGTCAGTCCTGACTTGCACCCAGATTCTTTCTGCTTTACCTATGGTATTCCCAATGGAGGACAGGCATTCTTTCGTAAATCTGTAAACAAAGAGAGAAGGAATCCCATCAGCACGCAGGTGTTAGGAAGGTGGTCCTACTGCTCGATTGTCACAATAATTTCCGGGGGAAATTTATTTATTTATGTATTTATTTTATTAAATTTATATCCCGCCCTTCTCCATAGAGGACCCAGGGCGGCGTACAGGAAATTTAAAAGGTATACAAAATAGAAAATGAATAAATAATTTAAAATATATATTAAACAATCCCAATCCTATGCTAAAACCAATTTAAAACTTTAATTTAAAAACCCAATTTAAAACTTTTCTAAAAGTCCCCATGGGAGGTTAGGCTAGGCCGGCTTGATGAAAAAAGTATGTCTTTAGACATTGGCGGAAGAGGCGGAGGTCGGTGATGGTCCGGAGTTCAGGGGGTAGGTCGTTCCAAAGGGCAGGGCCCGCCACAGAGAAGGCTCTTCCCCTGGGTGTCGCCAGTCGGCATTGTCCGGCCGACAGCACCCTGAGAAGGCCCTCTCTGTGGGAGCGTATCGGTCTAAGGGATGTATGGGGCAGGAGACGGTCTCGCATATAACTAGGCCCCGAGCCATGGAGCGCTTTAAAGATGGTCGTCAAAACCTTGAAGCGCACCCGAAAGACCACAGGAAGCCAATGCAGCTCGCGCAGGATTGGTGTTATATGGGAGCTTCTGGCGGCTCCCGTAATTACCCGCGTGGCTGCATTTTGGACTAGCTGTAGCTTTCGAGTGCACCTCAAGGGAAGCCCCATGTAGAGAGCATTACAGTAGTCGAGACGGGACGTCACGAGAGCTTGAGTGACTGTGCGAAGGGCAGCCCGGTCCAGTAAGGGGCGCAATTGGCGCATCAGGCGTACCTGATGAAACGCCCCCCTGGCCACGGCTGCCACATGGTCCTCCAAGGACAGCCGGGAATCCAGGAGGACACCCAAATTGCGCGCCCTCTCCACGGGGGCCAGTGTTTCGCTGAATGAATCTCTTTTCCATGCTCAGTTCGTGCTGCTAAAATTGCTTTCTATGCCTCTCTCCAAGCTGTGTGAAATTGTTCTTCTGTTTGTGGGCAGATTAGCTGGCTGCAATCTTTCCACCTAAAATGCCTATCGGGTACAGGTTGTCCTCGACTTACGACCACAACTGAACCCAAAGTATTGATTAAACTGAGTCTTGCCCTGTTTTGTGATCTTTTATTCTCACACACGTTAAGTGAATTATCCCAGCTGATAAGGTAATAAGACGGTCGTTAAGACGGCTTCCCCAGGGACTCTGCTTGTCAGGAGGTCGCAAAACCTGATCACGTGACCCCGGGACACTCTAACGGTCATAAATACTGTTAGGAGTAGACTCCTAGAGTTGGGTAGGCAACATATCATACCATGATGACAAATGGTCATTGTTGCTTTAAGGATGTTGGAATGTAATTAAGAACTGTAATTATCTCCACTATAAGAGGAAGTCAGCAGAATGCATATTCCTCTCTCTGCCGGATCCTCACTTGGCTGAGATCTCTGCTAATTGCTCTCTCTGTCGGATCGTCTTGATATCTCTACTGTTTTGCTATCCGCTCGTTTGCCCTGACTGACTGTGTTTGAAGAAGGAAGGAAGAGTTGTGGATTGCTGACTGTAAGCAATTGTTTGTTTGTTAAGGACTTTGTTTTGACTAACTACCAACCATCACTGCTTGAGAAGCAGTAGTTTAGTTTTACAACACCAGTAAAGCTAATTGTTGTTTTTAACTAACAGTGTCTGGGTTACTATTTGTGTATTTACTAGCAACGTTTCTCTAGCTGCACAACTTTCTGTCTCCCAATGGAGATATCCCCTAACAAATATGATCCCATGACCACGAGGAAGCTTCAAACGATCCTAAGTGTGAGAAACACTCATAAGTTGCTTTTTTTTCCAGTGCTGTTGGAACTGTTTTAAGTCGAGGACTCTGTGTGTGTGTGTGTGTGTGTGTGTGTGTGTGTACACACACACAGTATTTTTCATATAAGATGCACCAGAGCACAAGATGTACCAAGATTTTGAAGAGGCAAACCTTAAAAAAAACGGCCCCAAAACGGCCCCGTTTTTTGTCAAAAAAAGGGCATGCATAGCCTTTAGTAGGCTTACAGAGTGTTCTTGGGGGCTGGGGAGGGAGCAAAAATAAGCAAAAAACAGCCTGTTTTTTACGAAAACAGGTCCGTTTGGTTAAAAACAAAAACCCAGCATGTATAGCCTTTAGGAGGAGTTAATTTACAATTTCATTGTAATTTTTACAATGACAATAAAGATTATTATTATTATAGGAGGCTTATAGAATGCTCCTGGGGCTGGGGGTCAAAAGCAAGGAATAAACGGCCCATTTTTGGCTCATTTCTGCCCTCCCCAGCCCCCAGGAGCACTCTGGAAGCCTCCCATTTTTGTAAAGGGTTTGGGGAGGCCAAAAATGCTGTATTCAATGAATAATGAATAAGAGGCACCCAGATTTTCACTTTTATATTCCAAAAAATATGGTGTGTGTGTGTGAGAGATCGAGATCTAATGCCAAGTGAGGAGGGCAGGGACAGAGATGGGGGAATCTGTTCTTAATCAATCACGTCCATTATGCTGATCCCCTCCACTAGGGTCCTAACCCGACTGGCAGAACCAGGTCCTTGGGCCCTTATGAAAAGATAGGAAGGTCGGGGCCAACCTCACATGGGGGGTGGGATGGGGGGGAGGTGAAGATGTTCCAGAGGGGAGGAGCCACAGCAGTGAAGACTCTTCTCCTGGACCTCGTGTTAGGGGTAAAAAACACCCCCGTTGGAAAATAAACAGGCGGAATAGTGCAATACACCAGACAGCAAGAGATACGTTGCTTAAACCACACAAAAACTCTAAAACAGTGATAGTAGAAAAAATAAATAGTCTTTACTCTTGATGTAACTAAAATACTTCTTCCAAACAGTGATACTAACTCCTCCAACAATAAACAGTCCTTTATCTTACAGTCAGTCAAAACAATGATACTTCTTCCGTCTTCAGATTCAGCTCCTTCCTCAGTGGCAATCAGGAAGCAAAGGAAAAATAAAAGGGATGAACTGTGTTTCCAGCTGCCTTTTATGATTGGGCTGGGAAGCACAGCCAATCAGATCCCACATAGTCTTTAAAGTTACATATACCTTTTATTAATCCTGGCTTATATATATTGTCAACCCAACATCAGGACAATTATCCTAACACATCCCCCACCCCAGCTGAAATAATGAGGCTGCCGGGACGGGGGGCATGCCCCCTCCGCCGGCACAAATGGCACAGGCCAGTCCCAGTGGGGTGAAACAGTTCCTTCAAGTAACCTGGACCCACAAAGGGCTTTAAAGGTGACCACCAACACCTTGAAGCAGACTGGTAAACCATTAGGCTGGTGGAGCAGTGGCCTTAGTGGTGTTTGCTGGCCGACCTCTGATCCAAAGGCTGCGAGACGTGACAGCGAGCAAAATGAAGTGACGGGCAGAGCAGGATTCGCCCTTCCGCAGAAACCCAGAGAAATGTGCCAATATCACCATCACTGGTTCTACCAGCATCGCTTTCCCTAATGCTTCATCAGGGATATCTTCCCTCCTAAGATGCTTTCCGGGGGCCAAATTCCCTGAAACTGTTAAAGGTTCCTGTAATAGTTTTATCTCCACACATAGGAAATTATCCATTGTGTGCTTTCTGAGGAAAGAGGAACGCCAATGCTGGAATGATGAATAGAGATATGACAAATGGAGAAATGGTATGATGGTATTATTCAAGGAGAGTGACCAATTGGCAATAGTGACTTTTCAACTTAGCAATTCCCCCCCTTAAGGTTTATCTGTGATCTTTGGCCGGCTGATCTAAATGGGTTTTTGTTTTATTTTGTAGAGTTAGAAACAATAGGTCAAAGAATATGAATAAGCACATGTTTCGCAATTAGAACAGATAGCACCATTCATTAAAGGGAGCTGTCTGAGCTTAGTGGTTTCCTTGCAGACATGTCCATCATCGGTGCTAGAAGGTGGTAGGGTGAGTAGAGTGCAGGAGGAGGAGGAGGACTGTGGGGTCCTTGGTGCTCTCTGATTTTAGTGGT
This sequence comes from Rhabdophis nuchalis, assembly GCA_039707465.1. Taxonomy (NCBI): domain Eukaryota; kingdom Metazoa; phylum Chordata; class Lepidosauria; order Squamata; family Natricidae; genus Rhabdophis; species Rhabdophis nuchalis. The sequence goes on along the minus strand of CM077644.1, from coordinate 6,422,138 downwards.
TTCTTGCAGATGTTTCATGATCCATCTAGGTCAGGGGTCTCCAACCTTGGCAACTCTTAAGACTTGTAGACTTCAACTCCCAGAATTCCTCTGCTGGTTGACGAATTCTGGGAGTTGAAGTCCACAAGTCTTAAAGTTGCCAAGAATGGAGACCCCCCCAATCTAGATAATGTCATCAGTGTTAGAAGGGAGTAGGGTGTGAGGAGGAGGAGGAGGAGAATAGTAGGGTCCTTGATGCTCTCTTGAGCTTGGTGGTTTTCTTGCAGATGTTTCATGACCCAACTAGGTAACATCTTCAATGCTGGAAGGGAGGAGGCTGTGTGGAGAAGGACCCCACAGCCATCCTCCTCCTCACCACAAACCTCACTCCTTACTACAGCTGATGATGTTCCTGAGTTTGGGCAAGAAAACAACCAGGATCAGTAAGCACCAAGGAGCCCACAGTTCAACCCTGAGCTTAAAATATTCCCTTCCATTGGTTCCAATGTGTCTCCCTGATACTATGGTGTGTGAACACTTACTGTATTTTTCGGAGTGTTACGACGCAACGGAGTATCAGACGCACCAAGGTTTTGAAGAGGCAAATTTTTTTAAAAAATTGAGGGGCACTCTGCAAACCTCCCAAAACCGGCCCCTTTTTCATGAAAATGGGCCCGTTGCCCCCCCCCCCCAAGGACATCAATAGCCTTTAGGGGGCTTGCAGAGTGCTCCTGGGGGATGTCCCCCCCCCCCCAACAAGTAGAAAACGGCCTATTGTTTGTGAAACTGGGCCCGTTTTTTGTTTAAAAAAATGCATGCATAGCCTGTGGGAAGCTTAAAGAGTGCTCCTGGGGGCTGGGGGCAAAATTGAGCAAATAAACAGCCCGTTTTTCACTCATTTCTGCCTTCCCTAGCACCCAGGAGTTCTCTGAAAGTTTTAGTTTAGTTTTATTTGTATTTATACCCCGCCCTTCTCCAAAAAGGACCCAGGGCGGCCTCCTAAAGGCTCTGCATGGCCATTTTTGCGAAGGGGGCAAAGTTTCGGGAAGCAAAAAATGCTGTATCCAGTGTATAAGATTTTATACCCAGATTTTCAGCCTCTTTTTTGAGGGGGGAAAAGGTGTGTCTTATACTCCGAAAAATACGGTACATATCAGTGCATATTTACCACTAGCTGTTCCCGGCCACGCGTTGCTGTGGCCCAGTCTGGTTAAATGGCCAACCAATCTGTGTGTAGATCTACACCTGCACACACAAACACGTACGCACAACCACCGTATAACCCCCCAACCTACCTACCGACTGTATTTCTCCCTCTCCCCTCTCTATCCCTATAGCTGCCTACCTACCTACTGTATTTCTCCTTGAATCTTATGGACAGAGTATTTTATGTCATAAAGGATGACATAATACCTGTGGCCCACTGCTCTCTCTCTATCCATCTACCTACCTTTTTTGCAATTTTTTACATTTCCGTTGCGTGTACCTGGCACAGGTGTGACGTCTACACAATCTATATCTATCTATCATTGGTGCTGTATTTGAAAGGAACGTTGTGTGAAAATTTGGAAGCGATCGTTGCAGGACTTTCGGAGATTAGCGGTTTTGAACAAACTTTTGTTACATTTTTACTGATATAGATTCAATGCTTAAGTGAACAAAATGATAATAATAAAAAAGCTGGGGGAGGGGGGAATACCAAACAGGAAATAATCCATTACCTTTTCTCGTAAGTGGATTTCAGCAAACCTCCATCCGGTCCTTTGGGGATCACTCCCACACAAATCTGATGTTTATCGATGACATGTGGGTTTTCCAAAAGAACTGGGAAGGGTCTAAAGAAAAGGAGAGAGTCAGCATGATGTAATCAACCCATTATAGAGATGGCCTCCATGGCTTCATACTTCATACCTGCCTAATGCCTGAAACCAGGCCGAATGTGCAGGCAAGCCACCTGTGGGTACTTAAGGGTTAAATGTAAGCCATCTGCAGCAACATTACAGGCAGTCCTCGACTTACAAGGATTTGTTTACTGACCGAAGTTGCAACGACACTGAAAAAAGGGACCATTTTTTACACTTATGACTGTTGCAGTACCCCCCAAGATCACGTGATCGAAATTCAGATGCAATACAATAATACAATACAATAGCAGAGTTGGAAGGGACCTTGGAGGTCTTCTAGTCCAACCCCCTGCCTAGACAGGAAGCCCTATGCCATTTCAGACAAATGGCTATCCAACATCTTCTTAAAGACTTCTTTATTTCTTTTCTTTCTTTTCTCTTTCTTTCTTTCTTTCTTTCTTTCTTTCTTTCTTTCTTTCTTTCTTTCTTTCTTTCTTCTTTCTTTCTCCCTTCCTTCCTTAGCTTCTCCATCCCTCCCTCTCTTCTCCCTCCCTCCTTCTATTTCGATACAATACAATAGCAGAGTTGGAATGGACCTTGGAGGTCATCTAGTCCAACTCCCTGCCTAGGCAGGAAGCCCTATACCATTTCAGACAAATGGCTATCCAACATCTTCTTAAAGACTTCCAGTGTTGGGGCATTCACAACTTCTGGAGGTAACTTCTGTTCCACTGATTCATTGTTCTCACTGTCAGGAAATTTCTCCTCAGTTCTAAGTTGCTTCTCTCCTTGATTAGTTTCCCCCCATTGCTTCTTGGCAACTAGCATGTATATTTGGCAACTGGCATCTATTCATGATGGTTGCAGTGTCCCAGGGGTCATGGGATGGCCTTTTGTGACTTTTTGACAAGCCCAGTCGATGGGGAAGCAGGATTCACTTAACAACCGTGTTATTTACCTAGAATAAAAATAACCGAGTTGGAAGGGGCCTGGGAGGTCTTCTAGTCCGACCCCGTTTAGGAAGGAAACCCTACACCACTTCAGACCAATGGCTATCCAACATCTTCTTAAAAACTCCCAGTGTTGGAGCATTCACAACTTCTGGAGGCAAGTTGTTCCGCTGATTCATTGTGTAGCTTCACAGCTGCCATGATTCATTTAACAACTGTGGCAAGAAAGGTCGTAAAATGGGGCTAAACCAGGGGTGGGCAAACTTTGCAACTTTAAGTCTGAAGGACTTCAGCTCCCAGAATTCTCCAGCCAGCAAAGCTTTGCTGGCTGGAGAATTCTGGGAGCTGAAGTCCTTCAGGCTTAAAAGTTGCAAAGTTTGCCCACCCCTGGGCTAAACTCCCTTGGCTATCTCGCTTAGCGAGAGAAATTTTGGATTCAGTTGTGGTCAAGGACTACCAGTAGATAGCCGTTAAATTCATTCCTACAATCTCCTCCATTGTGCGCATTGTTTCCTGAGAGGAAGGAGAGATGCCAATTTGCAGAAGGAGAAAAGAGAATTCTCTTCTCTAAAGGAAGTTGTTTAATCACATAATTCACTTGCACTGGTGGTAATCTGACGTAAATGTTCATCCTGTGTTAAATAAGTCCAGATACTGTACGTACTAACCTTCTATTCTTATTATCCAGAGTAATAAAAATAAAGCAAGGGGGCGGGGGAAACCTTTTCCCACGAACATCATGCAGATAATTGGCCAGGATAGTACACAGTGGCTTGAAAGGGACATTAATTTTCATGAAGTAAAGAGGTGTAGAAAACCAAACTGCAATAAATCCAAAGCAAAACTTGCGTTCAGACTTAAGATGCAAAACATCTGTTGAGATTCGTATAATTTTATCACAGCCTCCACATCAAATAGAGCAGTGTTTCTCAACCTTGGCGGCTTGAAGTCCTGTGGACGTCAACTCCCAGAATCCCCCAGCCAGCACAGCTGTGCTGGAGGATTCTGGGAGTTGACGTCCACAGGACTTAAAAGTCTCCATGGTTGAGAAACACTGAAATAGAGCAACTTAAAAGCTCACATTTTGCATGAGTTAATGAGCAAGTTACCTTGCGGTTAAGACGGGCAGTGTATAAACTTTATGAATGAATGAACCAAAAACAAAACAAAACATAGAAAGAAGGCAAATATACGGGTGGTCCTCGACTTGCGACGGTTCGTTTAGCGACTGTTCAGAGTTACAACGGCACGGAAAAAAAGTGACTTCTGACTGTTTTTCACACTTAAAAACCATTGCAGTATCCTTTTGGTGATGTGGCCAGAATCCTGATACTTAGCAACTGGTTCATATTTATGACGGAGCTCCCCGTTTTGCAACTCACGTGATCCGCTTCTGTAACCTTCAATGGGGGAGCTACTTTCAGTCAACAACTGGGTTGCAAATGTAAGGTCTGAGAATATATTGAGACCCACAGAAGTTTGAGAAAGCACCCAAGTCACAAAGAGCCAAACATGAGACTTAAATGAAGGCTTGAATAACAATCAGGGTTTCAACTTTGATCAAAGTTTAAAGACATGGCAGTCAGTCAGCCCTTCCCAACATACCCCAAGGAGAGGCAAGGAAGAAAAACTGCTTCAGAGAAGGTGTATCTTCTTCTCATGCAGTTAGAGACCCTGGCGTTGTTCCCGGGGTTGGCCGTTCGGCCCCCTGTTGTGAAGGGCACAGATCAAAGGTAAGATAAGCAGAAGGGGAATATATCGCAAGATGTCAGCTTTACAGCTGTTTACAGCTGTCTTCCTGGATAAATTCTATGCCCATAGATTACAGATGGGTAAAGTTTCAGATGGCAATTAAAGACATTTGCCAGATACCCCACAGGCCCCAATAACAGTGCCACAGGAAATCAGTTGCAGGGGAAGGAAGGAATTTACAGCATGTAAGCTTATGTCACAAGGCATAATATATGTGTGTTACAGAAAACAGATATTTCTACTAATATTATTCCTCTTCACTAACGTAACAGCTGCAGGGATTCCCTTAACAATTGTAGCAAGGAAGATCATAAAATAGGGCAAAACTCACTTAACAAATGTTTCATTTAGCACAAGGGTTCCCCACCCCCAATTCGTGAGACCCCACACACAACCACTCTCAGGGTCTGTTTCTGTTGCGCCCCTTTTGGGAGGAGGTTTCGAAGTATTTCTAGCAGGACTACCCGATTCTGGAACAGCTTTGTTCCCCTAGGCCAGGGGTCTGCAAAGTCGGCTCTTTTAAGACTGGTGGACTTCAACTCCCAGAAGTCCCCAGCCAGCTATGCTGGCTGGGGAACTCTGGGAGTTGAAGTCCACCAGTCTTAAAAGAGCCGACTTTGCAGACCCCTGCCCTAGGCCGTCCATCTGGCAATCATTCAACATGACAATAAAGTTATTCTATTCTTAAGTGGACTGCAATTTAGCAGTTCAATTCTGACCAGCTCAGGGTTGACTCAGCCTTCCCTCCTTCTGAAGTTGGTAAAATGAGGACCCAGATTGACAGGGGGCATGAGGCTGACTCTGTAAACTGCTTAGAGAAGGCTATAAAGCGGTATATAAGTCTAAGTGTTATTACTATTGCCCTTACTTCCTCCCTCCCTCCCTGCCATCCTTCCCTCCTTCCTTCCTTCCGAGTGATTAGAATGCATTATGCAGCCTAACTCTGCCCACTGCCAGCAGTTCGATCCTGAGCGGCTCATGGTTGACTCACCCTCTCATCCTTCCGGGGTTGGTAAAATGAGGACCCAGGTTGTTGGGGACAAGATGCTACTCTGTAAACCGCTTACAGAGGGCTGCAAAGCACTGTGAAACGGAATATAAGTCTAAGTGCTATTGCTCCTGTTGACTGACGTGAGGGGCTTCAATCACTTCCTGGGCTGTTTTTGTGCCTGCTCGTCTAACAATCTTAGTAGCTGCAATATTGAACGTATACTTATGTGCAGGCACAAAAACAGCCCGGGAAGTGATTAAAGCTTGGGAAATAGGCCCCCTCCAGGAAGGACAGGGGAGCCTGGTGTGCTGGGGACCACGGGGTTGTGAAGAGTCAGATGCAACTTAGCGACTGAGCAATGACAACAACATAGAACAATCTCGTATCAGAGATCAAGTATAAATGGATTTTTGAAAGAGACGAGCAGTCTGGAAACATGAGAAATAAACAAAAAATAAGAATAATCTCCCAGGATCCTTTTCTAATTGGATGTCCCTTCATCCCAGTAAGTAAAAGTTCTGTTTTAAGTTGAGTGTTGACCTTTAAAATTCTTTCTATTGCCACCTGCATTTGAACCCAGACATTTCTGGCTATTTTTTTTTTTTTTTACAAGTCCGCCAGGGATGATAAAACGGTCAAGGGCTCCAATGGCATTTCCGGGCACAAACTGAGGGTTGGTTTGAGTTGTATCAGTGTTAAGTATCGCAGAAGAAAACAAACCCATTGTTCTGTAACAGGAATCAAGGAGATAATGATATCCATGGAAAATCCCCGAGTTTTTCCTCTTTCGGTATCCCTTCTGTCATTATTATTTCAACCCCGGGGGGGCAAAAGTTGTTTCCAAACAACTATTTTCTTTTATAGAGATAATGTGGAGTCTGGAGGCTGATTTGCAACAGCTTGCCCTGGAGGACGAGGGAATCTCCCATTTTCAAGGAAGCTTTAAAAAAGTTTTCCTGGAAGATCTTTTTAAGGTCTGGGAATTAATGCTGGACAGCTTCCAGGAGCAGAAATACCACATTAATTCGGTTTAAACCTTAAATATACATGCCCCAAAGGTGGTTTTGCAAAAAGGCAACTGAACTTTGCTTTTTCCTTGAAAGTTGGATGAGAAGTTTCCTGGATGAGAAGAAGGGGAACGCCTTCGAGGAAAAAAGAAAGCCCAGCTGCTTCCTGAAAAAGAGCAGCTTTGGGACAACTGTGAGCTGGATAGCCAAGAACCTCCACAGACAAATATACAAATGTAAGTATTTGTTTTACTGGAGGCCGCCATCAGGAGAGCAGCTGCTGCATTGAATGTTATCGATGGATATCCAAAGGCCCAAAGTCTCCCAGCCGGCTTTCATGCCTAAGGCAGGATTAGAACTCACCGTCTCCTGGTGATTAACCCAAAGTCACCCAGCCGACTTTCATGGCTAAGGCGGGACTAGGACTCACCGTCTCCTGGTGATTGGCCCAAAGTCACCCAGCTGGATTTCATGGCTAAGGCGGGACTAAAACTCTCCATTTCCTGGTGATTGGCCCAAAGTCACCCAGCCGGCTTTCATGCCTAAGGCAGGATTAGAGGTAGCTCGGGAGTTCATGGCTTCCATGACGGCCATGGACCTGACCCAACTAATTTTAGGCCCCACCCACGAGGGTGGACATACACCGGATCTCATCTTTGTCTCTGGCCAATGGAAGAGTGATCTGGGTATAGGGGATATAGTCATCACGCCCTTGTCATGGTCAGACCACTCACTTCTCCGGCTCGACTTTCCAACCACTATCCCCCTCCGCGGGGAGGCGGAACCTGGGTCACCAATTTGGTTCCGCCCCAGGCGCCTGATGGACCCTGATGGGTTCCAGACGGCGCTTGGGCCACTTCTTGTACCCCTGACCCGCGCCCCGATCGAGGACCTTGTGGTCGCATGGAATACTGCGGCCACGGGAGCCTTGGATCGGGTCGCGCCCTTGCGGCCTCTCTTGCGGCGGCGAGCCACCCTGGCTCCCTGGTTTACCGAGGAGCTGAGGGTGATGAAACGCCGCAAGAGATGCCTAGAGAGAAGATGGAGGTCTACCCGTTCTGAATCCGACCGAACACAGGTAAGAGCCCATTTACGGACTTACATTGTGGCGCTGAGAGTGGCCAAACGTCATCATTGTGCCACTCTCATAGCATCCGCAGAAAACCGCCCTGCCGCCCTGTTTAGGGTGACCCGCTCCCTCCTTCAACAGAGGGTGCGGGAAGCCCCGCTACAGGGCAGAGCAGAGGAATTTGTGACTTTTCTGCAGGAGAAAATCGCTCAGATACAGAACGAGTTAGCCCCCATTGATGGCCCAGTGGGATGCCACGAGACAGATCTTGTTTGGGAGGAGTTTGACTCCGTTACTTCCGAAGATATGGACAGGTTACGTGGGCGACTGCGAGCCACCACATGTTTATTGGACCCGTATCCCTCCTGGCTTGTACTGGCATCCTGGGAGGTGACACGAGGCTGGCTCCAAGAGGTTGTCAACGCATCCTTGAGGGAGGGTTCCTTGCCTGCTTCCCTAAAAGAGGCTATGGTGAGGCCCCTCCTCAAGAAGCCCTCTTTGGATCCAGCTCTTTTAACCATCGTCCAGTCTCCAACCTTCCCTTTTTGGCGAAGGTTGTTGAGAGTGTGGTGGCACAACAGTTTCCCCGTCACCTGGAGGAAGTTGAGTATCTAGATCCGCGCCAGTCCGGCTTTCGGCCCGGGCATAGCACCGAGACGGCATTGGTCGCGTTGGTCGATGATCTCTGGAGGGCCAGAGATGGGGGTTGTTCCTCCATCCTGGTCCTATTAGACCTCTCGGCGGCTTTCGATACCATCGACCATGGTATCCTATTGCATCGGCTGGGGGGGTTGGGGGTGGGAGGCACCATTTTACGGTGGTTCTCCTCCTACCTCTCTGGCCGATCGCAATTTGTGTTGGCAGGAGAGCAGAGGTCGACCTCGAGACCCCTCACATGTGGGGTGCCTCAGGGGTCGGTCCTCTCGCCTCTCCTGTTCAACACATATATGAAGCCGCTGGGTGAGATCATCCGTGGTTTTGGGGTAGAGTACCATCTCTACGCTGATGATACTCAGCTGTATATATCTACCCCAAACCACCCCAACGATGCCGTAGCGGTGATGTGCCAGTGCCTGGAAGCCGTACGGATCTGGATGGGAAGTAACAGACTCAGGCTCAACCCGACCAAGACCGAATGGCTGTGGTTTCCGGCTGCCCGATTAAACCAGCTGACCCCATCGCTGGCCATAGGGGGCGAACATCTTGCCCCTGTGGATGGGGCGCGCAATTTGGGTGTCCTCCTGGATGCCCGGCTGTCCATGGAAGATCAAGTGACAGCCGTTGCTAGGAGGGCGTTTTACCAGGTTCGCCTGGTATGCCAGTTGCGCCCCCTATTGGATCGGGACGCCCTTCGCACAGTCACTCATGCTCTCGTGACATCCCGACTGGACTATTGCAACTCTCTCTACATGGGGCTCCCCTTGAGGTGCACCCGGAGACATCAGATGGTCCAGAACGCAGCCGCGCGGGCAATTCTGGGAACCTCTAGGTTTACCCATATAACACCGCTCCTGCGCGAGCTGCACTGGCTGCCTGTCGTCTTCCGGGTGCGCTTCAAGGTATTAGTCATCATCTTTAAAGCGCTCCATGGCTCGGGACCTAGCTATTTGCGGGATCGGATCCTGCCTCACACATCCTCACGGCCGATTCGCTCCCACAGAGAGGGACTTCTCCGGGTGCCGTCCACTAGACTGTGTCAGCGGCGACGCCCAGGGGAAGGGCTCTCTCTGTGGCGGGCCCAGCCCTCTGGAATGACCTTCCCCCCGACATTAGAACGACCACGGACCTCCGCTCCTTCCGTCTAAAATTAAAAACATATCTTTTCTGCTTGGCCGGCCTAGGGTAGTCTCTCTCTATGGGGTTTTAGTTGTTAATTGGGAATTTTAGTATGTAAATGGGGTATTTTTAGCACAGGTATTGTTTAATTGGTTTTTAATATGTCTGTATATTTATTGTTTTAGTTTTTCCCTGTGCACCGCTCCGAGTCCCTACGGGGAGAGGGAGCGGTCAACAACTTAAAAATTATTATTATTATTATTATTATTAGAACTAACCGTCTCCTAGTGCTGGGTGACTTTGGCCCAAAGTCACCCAGCCGGCTTTCATGGCTAAGGCGGGACTAGGACTCACCGTCTCCTGGTGATTGGCCCAAAGTCACCCAGCTGGATTTCATGACTAAGGCAGGATTAGAACTCACCGTCTCCTAGTGATTGGCCCAAAGTCACCCAGCCGGCTTTCATGGCTAAGGCGGGACTAGGACTCACCGTCTCCTGGTGATTGGCCCAAAGTCACCCAGCCGGCTTTCATGCCTAAGGCAGGATTAGAACTCACCGTCTCCTGGTGATTGGCCCAAAGTCACCCAGCCGGCTTTCATGCCTAAAGCAGGATAATGCAACCATCACAAATATATGCCAGTTAAAAAGCGCCTGAATTTTGATCATGTGACCCTGGGGATTGTTAGGAATATAATCCTAGTGTTGGGTTGGCTATATATATATATATATATAAAAGCCATAATTGAAATTGGTATCTGTAACTTTAACTGATACAGTGTAATGTAATTGGCTGCTGCTTCCTCAATCAGCCATAAGAGGGAGCCAGAATCACTGTTAGATTGCTGATCATTTTGAATGGAGACTCTGGATGTCTAGTTAGATCAGTGAAAGGCGAAGAAGCAAGGAGGATCGTGGATTGAACAACTGTAAGCCAACTGTTTGAGTTATAGACTGTATTTTTGATTCAAGACTAACTATCACTTTTTAGTGAAGAAGTAGTTTATTTTTCCACCGCAAGTAAAAGTCTGCTTGTTTTTACCATCAGTGTCTGTGACTAATAGTGTGAATATCTAGCAACATATCTCTTGCTGCAAATTCCGTTGCACAACTCTCTGTCTCCTAACGGAGATATATCCTCCACAGGGATGTTGCAAGGGTCGTAAGTGTGAAAACTGATTGCAAATCTTAAAGCCCTCTCTGGGTGGGTTACAATGGCAGCATCTTACAATACAATAGCAGAGTTGGAAGGGACCTTGGAGGTCATCTAGTCCAACTCCCTGCCTCGGCAGGAAGCCCTATACTATTTCAGACAAATGGCTATCCAACATCTTCTTGAAGACATGCAGTGTTGGGGCATTCACAACTTCTGGAGGCAATTTCTCTTCCACTGGTTAATTGTTCTGTCAGGAAATTTCTCCTCAGTTCTAAGTTGCTTCTCTCCTTGATTAGTTTCCACCCATTGCTTCTTGTTCTGCCCTCAGGTGCTTTGGAGAATAGTTTGACTCCCTCTTCTTTGTGGCAACCCTCTCTCTCTATTCCCCTATCTACCTACTTACTGTAATACAATAGCAGAGTTGGAAGGGAACTTGGAGGTCATCTAGTCCAACTCCCTGCCTCGGCAGGAAGCCCTATACCGTTTCAGACAAATGGCTATCCAACATCTTCTTAAAGACTTCCAGTGTTGGGGCATTCACAACTTCTGGAGGCAGGTAGTTCCACTGATTAATTGTTCTAACTGTCAGGAAATTTCTCCTCGGTTCTAAGTTGCTTCTCTCTTTGATTAGTTTCCACCCATTGCTTCTTGTTCTACCCTCAGGTGCCTTGGAGAATAGTTTGACTCCCTCTTCTTTGTGGCAACCCCTGAGATATTGGAAGACTGCTCTCATGTCTCCCCTGATCCTTCTTTTTATTAAACTTGACATTCCCAGTTCCTGCAACCGTTCTTCATATGTCTTAGTCTCCAGTCCCCTAATCCTCTCTGTTGCTCTTCTCTGCACTCTTTCCAGAGTCTCGTCTTTTCTACATCGTGGTGACCAAAACTGAATGCCGTATTTCAAGTGTGGCCTTCCCAAGGCATTATAAAGTGGTATTAACACTTCACATGATCTTGATTCTATCCCTCTGTATATTACTACCTCACTTGATCTTAAAAGTTTCCAAGGCTGGACATCCCTGATCTATGGACTACATTAGTCAGAAAGCTCTGCCCTTTTAAATACTGCCACCTATGGAATGAAGGTTTAGTCTTCAGGCTAAAAGAAGTTGGATAGTCTAAATCTAATTTATTTCCTACTAGCCGTTCCCGGCCACACGTTAAATAGCCAATCAATCTGTGTGTAGATCTACACCTGTATACACAAACACATACACACAACCACTGTATAACCCCCAACCTACTTACCTACTGTATTTCTCCATCTCTCCCTCTACCTACCTACATACCTAGTTATTGTATTTCTCCCTCTCCATCCCTATAGCTGCCTACCTACCTACCTACTGTATTTCTCCCTCTCTCTATCCCTCTACCTACCTACTTACCTACCTACCTACTGTATTTCTCCCTCTCTCCCTCTACCTACCTACATACCTAGCCATTGTATTTCTCCCTCTCCATCCCTATAGCTGCCTACCTACCTACCTACCTACCTACCTACCTACCTACCTACCTACCTACCTACTGTATTTCTCCCTCTCTCTATCCCTCTACCTACCTACTTACCTACATGCCTACTGCATTTCTCCCTCTCCCTCTGTATCACTCTATCTACCTACCTACTGTATTTCTCATTCAGAGTATCTAAATATGTCATAAAGGATGACATAATACCTGTGGCCCACTGCTCTCTCTGTATCCATCTACCTACCTTTTTAACAAATTTTTACATTTCCGTTGCGTGTACCTGGCACAGGTGTGACATCTACACAATCTATATATATCTATCATTGGTGCCGTACTCGAAAGGAACGTTGTGTGAAAATTTGGAAGCGATCAGTGCAGTACTTTCGGAGATTAGCAGTTTTGAACAAACTCGTGTTAAATTTTTATTCATATAGATTATTATTATTTCTTAATTAATTCAAAAAAAGGGGGGGAAGAAAACCAGGACTCACATCTTCATCTCCATAGCAAAAGAGGAGATGGGGGAAAGGGTCCCACTTGTCAGAATGATGGTGCGGACTCCCTGACGAGCCAACTCCTGCATGCTGTATCCGGGGCTGAAACACCAGTAGCTCAAGGTCTTCCCTGCATCAAATGAAGACCAAGACAAAATGTTAAGAGCGCCATTGAACATCAAATTAAAGATGAAATGTAATGATTTGCATGATTTGACACGTCAAGCATCTATTAACCTGGAGTGACTTTCGTTTCCCTAACTTGCTAAATGCAACCAGTTGACACTTTTTTGCTGGGCCCACATCAAATCTTTACAAGATGTCTTTGGGTCCTTGTTTTTTTTTGCACACGTTTCATTATCCAACTAGGTATCATCATCATCATCAGTGCCTACTGGAAGGATATAGGATGATGAAATGAAATCTATCTCTATATAAATGTATATAGAGTTTGTGTAACAAGAGTTTGTTACACAACTTTGTGTAACAAGAGTTTGTTACACAGCAGACGCCATTTTAGTGACAAAGACTTAAATCTTTCATTATGGCTTCAAAAAAGCAGCTACATCAACCTAAGATTACTTCAATGTTACCCAAAGAAGCAGATGTGGACGCTAAATTATCAGCAATAGATGAAACTCTTCAGAACATCATGAAAGAAATTAAAAGAAATTCGGAAGGACAATGTCAGTTCAAAATTAGAACTTTTGGAGACACAGAAAACAAACAAAGAATTGATGGACTGGAGGTGGGGTTGGCTGGGACAAGGGAAGAGCTTAAAATTTTTCATAATGAAATTGGGGATTTAGCTGGTCATATGTCTAGGATGGATTTTGAAAGGATGTCTTACTTTTTAAGTTTTCAGAACGTTCCTGAATCAAGCGATGAGGATCTGAAAGATTTAATGGGTACAATTTTAGCAGATTATATAAAAAAGAGTAAAGAAGATATTTGGGGGGACATTGATGTGATTTATAGAATTAATTCAGCATATGCCAGGATAAATGAAGTACCCAGAGAGATACATATTCAATTTGTAAGAAGGTCGACAAGGGAAAGGATCCTGAGAGCACAGAGAGACGCTCCTTTAATTTATCAACAGAATGAGATTGCCATCTTGAAACAGGTCCCGAAAAAGATTAGAGAGATAAGAAGGAAGTATTCCTTCTTGTCCAAAAGATTATTTAAAAAGGGGGTCTGGTTCAAGTGGGTGATGCCTGAGGGAATGTTGGTGTTCTGGGAGGGAGGAAGGGTAAGAATTAAAACAATTGCAGAGGCGGAAGCCTTTCTTAAAAAACACTCCTCAATCCTGGAGGACGAAAATGGGAGAGCAGAGGGTGCCGCGGCCCCGCCCACTGGAGGTCAGGGAGAGGAAGATACAATTGCCAAAAGACTTAGATCTCACAAGTGACTTTATTTCTGCATAGTACAACTTTTATTTGGATGTTTATACATGATTGTTAGCATAGATTTTAAAATGATATATTTGTATTTCTTTCCACTTTGTAGTACAAGTGAAAATTTATTGTATTATCTATATTTTTTTTATGAAGCCTCGGAGGGGGCCGACACTTCCGACATAGAGGTTCTCAAAATGTCTTTCTAATTCCTTATCCTATTTTTATAAAATTTGTAAAACCCAATAAAACTTTTTCCAAATCAAAGAGTTTGTTACACAAACTTTGTGTAACAAGAGTTTGTTTGAAACCGCTAATCTCCGAATGGGGCAGAACTCAGATGTCTCACTTAACAATGGAAATTTGGGGCTCAATTGTGGTCATGAGTCGAGGAGTACCTGTACAATCAGTGAAGCCTGTTTAAAATCTCCATAATTGGCAGGAGAAGTTTGTCTACTCAAGTCATTTATTTATTTATTTATTTATTTTATTTATTTTATTAAATTTATACCCCACCCTTCTCCTTGTTAGGACCCAGGGCGGCGCACAGGCATTATTAAAACCACAAAATACAAAATACAAAATCGATTAAAATATATTAAATTATTGGACCCGTGCTAAAAACCCATTTTAAAACCATACCAAATTAATTTTAATTTTAAAAGTCAGAAGTAGGGGCTATCCTAGGCCGGCTTGTTGGAATAGATACGTCTTAAGACGTTGGCGGAAGAGGCGGAGGTCCGAGATAGTGCGAAGGTCGGGGGGTAGGTCGTTCCAGAGGGCCGGGCCTGCCACAGAGAAGGCCCTTCCCCTGGGTGTCGCCAGCCGGCATTGCCCCGCTGACGGCACCCGGAGAAGACCCTCTCTGTGGGAGCGGATCGGACGAATGTATGGGGCAGGAGACGGTCTCGTATATAGCTAGGCCCCGAGCCATGGAGCGATTTAAAGATGGTCATCAGCACCTTGAAGCGCACTCGAAAGGCCACAGGCAGCCAGTGCAGCTCGCGCAGGAGAGGTGTTACGTGGGTTTGCCTTGAGGCACCCATAATCACCCGCGCGGCCGCATTCTGTACTAACTGTAGCTTTCGAGTGCACCTCAAGGGGAGCCCCATGTAGAGAGCGTTACAGTAATCCAGCCGGGATGTCACAAGCGCTTGAGTGACTGTGCGAAGGGCTCCCCGGTCCAGTAAGGGGCGCAACTGGCGTATCAGGCGTACCTGATAGAACGCTCCCCTGGCCACGGCCGTCACATGGTCCTCCATGGACAGCCGCGAATCCAGGAGGACGCCCAAGTTGCGCGCCCTCTCCACGGGGGCCAGTTGTTCGCCCCCAATGGCCAGTGTTGGACTTATCTGGCTGAACCGGGGTGCCGGAAACCACAGCCACTCGGTTTAGTTGAACTCTTCGCAAATTATTAAATCCTTAACAGTGACTGAGCAACAAACATCAACATTCTGGGCTTTGTTCCCAGGGTATTTGCCTGCATGCTTTATTCATTTCAATACTTCTCTGCAATATTATCCAAACAGAACCAAAAGAAAAACAATCAACATTCTTTTTTCCTTTTTCCAACGAAATCTGTGTTCTCAACTGTATGTTTACACATTTTCCTGGAACTAAGGACAAAGCCCATTTAAGAAGAAAGAAGGTTGGGGGGGGGGGGGAGGCAAACATTTGTTTTGAAAAATAACTCCCTGCAGAGAAACTCAATTCATAGAATGTGCCTCTTTGAGAGCCCTATTGTCTTTGTTGTCCTACCTCATGACATGAGTGGTACTCCAGAATTGCCTCACTGACCTCCCAAAGCTCACAGTGTGTTACATGCAATCAAATATGTTGCTTGCTGCATCCAGTCACAACCGTGGTAGGCTTTACAATTCAATCTGTCCCTTATTTTAATAATACAATACAATAATACAATAGCAGAGTGGGAAGGGACCTTGGAGGTCTTCTAGTCCAACCCCCTGCCTAGGCAGGAGCCCTATGCCATTTCAGACAAATGGCTATCCCACATCCTCTTAAAGACTTCCAGGGTTGGGGCATTCACAACTTCTGGAGGCAACTTCTGTTCCACTGATTAATTGTCCTAACTGTCAGGAAATTTCTCCTCTGTTCTAAGTTGCTTCTCTCCTTGATTAGTTTCCACCCATTGCTTCTTGTTCTGCCCTCAGGTGCCTTGGAGAATAGCTTGACTCCCTCTTCTTTGTGGCAACCCCTGAGATATTGGAAGGCTGCTATCATGTCTCCCCTGGTCCTTCTTTTGATTAAACTAGACATATTCCTGCAACCCCCGTTTTCTGACTTTTAAATCTGGATAATTTTAAATTCTTAAGGTTTTATAATGGGTTTTAGCACGGGATATAATTTAATAGTTTTTTAATAATATTTTTGTATTTTGTATGGTTTCTTAATGTTGCCTGGGCGCCGCCCTGGGTCCTTGCAAGGAGAAGGGTGGGGTATAAATTTAATAAAATAAATAAATAAACAAACAAACCGTTCTTCATGTGTTTTAGCCTCCAGTCCCCTAATCCTCTTTGTTGCTCTTCTCTGCACTCTTTCCAGAGTCTCCACATCTTTTCTACATCGTGATGACCAAAACTGAATGCTGTATTCCAAATGTGGCCTTCCCAAAGCATTATAAAGTGGTATTAACACTTCACATGATCTTGATTCTCTCCCTCTGTTGATGCAGCCTAGAACTGTGTTGGCTTTTTGGGCAACTGCTGCCCACGGCTGGCTCCTATTTAAATGGTTGTCCATTAGGACTCCAAAATCCCTCTCACAGTTGCTACTATTGAGCAAGGTACCACCTATACCGTCCCTGTGCATTTGGTTTTTCTTGCGTAGAACCTTACTTTTTTCACCGTTGAATTTCATTTTGTTAGAGAGCGCCCAATGTTCAAGTTTGTGAAGATCCTTCTGTATCTTCAGCCTATCTTCTGGAGTGTTGGCTATTCCTGCCAGCTTGGTGTCATCTGCAAATTTGATGAGTTCCCCACTTATCCCCTCATTTTGGCCTATCTTTCTCCCCAGTGTTATTACTACAGATAGTCTTCGACCAACGGCTATGATTAAGTCTTCCTGGACTGAAAAGGACACAACTGGCCCACAAAACCCCAAGGAAGAAACAGTCTCCAATTATGCAGAAGCCCAAGGAAGAAACAGCCTCCAATACAGGTAGTCCTCAACTTACAACAATTCACTTACTGACCGTTTGAAATTACAGTAGCACTGAAAGAAGAGAGTCATGACCATTTTTCATAGCATCCCCATGGCCCTGTGATCAAAATTCAGATGCGTGGCAACTGACTCGTATTTATGACGGCTGCAGTGCCCTGGGGAATTTCCTGGCAAGCAAAGTCAATGGGGAAGCCAGATTCACTTAACGACCATGTTGCTAACTTAACAACTGCAGTGATTCGCTTAACAACCGCAGCAATAAAAGGTGGTTGAAATGCGGCAAAATTCGCTTAATATCTGTCTCGAAATTTTGGGCTCAACTGTGTTCGTAAGTCGAAGGAAAGCCTCCAGAGAACGAAAAATGGACTTAACGGGCCAACGGAAGTTGGAAAATGGGCTGTTTCCAGCCTCTGGGAGGGGGCCGTTTTATTCATTTATTCATTTATTTATTTATTCGATTTATATACCGCTCCTTCTCCATTGAGATGGACTCAGGGCGGTGCACAGGGAATTTATTCCCCCGATTTATGCATCATCGGGGACCTCCGCCTCTTCCGCCAACGTCTTAAAACTCATTTATTCCAACAAGCCGGCCTAGCATAACCCCCGTTTTTTGACTTTTATAGGGAAAATTTTAAATTTTAGAGTTTTATTAGTTTTAGCACAGGGAAAGTTTAATAGTTTTTAATAATTATGTATTTTTGTATGGTTTTAATAACGCCTGTGCGCTGCCCTGGGTCCTTTTTTAGGAGAAGGGCGGGGTATAAATTTAAATAAATAAAATAAATAAATTAAAAGTCAGCAATAAATAACAATAAATACAATAATAATATCTAAAACGAATTAAACTAAGAACCTGTGCTAAAATATTCCCATTAAAATTCTAACATCCGTTTACTTGTTGGCTAAGATTGTGTCGCGTCTGAGCTCTACGCTCACCCTTCCAAGGCTCCAAGGAAGTTGTGCGTGCGTGCATGGGGCAGCAGGGCGGAGTGTCACGTACGCATGCACAGGGGGCATGGCATGGGGGGATTAAATTAGGGGGGTGGACGCCTGAGTGCGTGCAGCATTGCGCAAGCACGTGCTTTTGGCACCCGAGGCAAAAAAAGAAGGTTCGCCATCACTGCCATAGACATTTAGCCTCCTAATAGTGTTCCCTGTAACAGCATGCTAAGTGAACAGCCTATTGTGGCCTGCCAGCGGCCAACAGAGGCAGACTCAGGCAGTGAGGAGGTTGGGGAGGAATCTGGGCCAGTCCTGGAGTCTGGGGGAGGCTCTGAGGAAGGCTCTGTGTCGGAGGCAGAGAGGGGGCCAGGGCCCTCTGACAGTTATCAGCTGCCTTTGGATTCAGACATCAGCGAGGCAGATGAACAGCTGGAGCCTGTCCCCAATGTGCGCATGCACAGAGCTGCCAGGAGAAGGGAACGGTTAAGGAACAAGGGCTGACTCGAGAGTAAAGGCACAGGTGGACGGTGAATGGCCCCTCCCATAGAGAATAAAGAGGAGCGAAAGGGGAGTGGAGTTTGCAGGAGACCATGAGTTCCATTCATGAGGGTGAAGATCCATCCGTTCCTGGCTTCTTGCCAAGTAATTGCTGCTACAGCATGGAGTTTGGAAGATATCGGCCTGGCAACTCTCCAAGCCTGATCAAGGTCTGTAGTTGTGAAATCTCATGAAAGACTGTCGGCCGGGACTTTGCTGGAGAGGAATTCCCTTTAACCTAAATACAGTACAATGCAATAGCAGAGTTGGAAGGGACCTTGGAGGTCTTCTAGTCCAATCCCCTTCCTAGGCAGGAATTCCCTTTAATCTAAATAAAAGGGGTTTTATCGGGATGAGGAGTCGGCTTCATGCTCTTGGGAATCGGAACACTGCCAAACAAATCGACAGCTGTATTTTATGCCAAACTTTAACATGTTTAACCTCCAAATTACCTTTTTTTTTAGTTGACAGCGAGCCCCACAAATCGTTCCTGCTCTTCGATTTTTTATTGTCTTCATCAAGATGGATATGGACCTTGAGAATGAGGCGGAAGAGGATAACGTCAAAGAACAGGAGATGAACCTGCGTCACGATGTCTCAAAGGGGTCTATACCTCCATAAAAGGAGTGCAAGCCACCATCCGATGCATTCCGCAAGACTCATACGGTCTATTTACTCCGATGAATGTGAACCCAATCCTTCAGTTTACAATTCCCTTCCTTCTAAGTTAGAGATGACTATTTGGGAGTCGACATAAAGGAGAATTTGAGTGATCAAGCTAAACTTCCTTAACCCAAATAGATATCTTCAGGGGAACTAAACTGTCAGCTCAAATAATAACACATTAGAACGCCAAGGGATACTGACAAATGGGAAAACACCATGGGTGTTGAACAAAGCTCTGGAAATGGAAACAATTCCTAAAAATAAACCATGTTTATGAAAAGCTGTCTCTTTGTTTTTCAAAAGCCCACAGTTCTTTTGGTTCTGCTGCATTACCTAATAGTTGTTTTATTTATTTGTATCCCACCCTTATTTTTAGAAATAAGGCAGCAAACATACCGTATTTTTCGGAGTAAAAGACGCACCTTTTTTCCTCTAAAAAGAGGCTGAAAATCTGGGTGCGTCTTATACATCGAATGCAGCATTTTTTTTGCCTCCTGAAACACACACCCCCTTCACCAAAATGCACGCCCGCATATCCTTATGGAAGCTTCCAAAGAGCTCCTGGGGGCTGGGGAGGGCAGAAATGAGCAAAAAACCAGGGCGTTTTTGCCCCCCCCCCCCAGCCCCCAGCAGCACTCTATAAGCCTCCGTAAGGCTATGCATGCTATTTTTTGACCAAAAAACGGCCCATTTTCATGAAAAAAAACGGGCCTTTTTCCCTCATTTTGCCCCCCCCCCCCCAGGAGCACTCTGCAAGCCCACCCCCAGGCTATTTTATTTGAAAAAAATCAGGGCCATTTTGGCGAATAACGGGCCATTTGGGGCAGGTTTGCACAGTGCAAAAAGGATTTTTTTTCCCTTTCGGAAAGCTGTTTCATTAGAGTGATTGATGAGAATTATGTTGGTCAAGTACTGTGCCTGCAGAAACAAAGATTTGTTCCAAAGGTGGTCAGTGATTTCCTTCTCCAGCACATGGGTAAATACACCTGGAAACATCTACCTACCTACCTCTCTCTCTCCCTACCTACCTACTGTATTTCTCTCTATTTCTCTCTCTATCCCTCTACCTACTTATCTATCTACACACACTCTCTCTCCTTATTTACCGACCTACTGTATTTCTCTCTCTCTCTCCCTCCCTCCTCTCTCTCTCCCTACCTACCTACTGTATTTCTCTTTCTCTCCCTCTCCCTCCCTCCTCTCTCTCTCCCTACCTACCTACTGTATTCCTCTCTCTTTCTCTCCCTCTCTCTCCCTCTATCTACCTACCTACTTTTTTAAAAAAAATTGCCTCTTCAAAACCTGGGTGCGTCTTATAATCCGGTGCGTTTTATACTCCAAAAAATACAGTACCTAATATTCCTTGTTCCTCCTATTTTCCCCACACTGATGACCCTGGGAGGTGAATTGGGCTGAGTGAGAGTGACTGGTTCAAAGTCACTGTTTTTCATGGCTAAGGGTTGAACTCATCATCACCTGGAATCCTAATATTAGGCCAAACTGGCTTTGTAATGCTTTAATGACCTCACTAAGTCAGTGTTTCTCAACATTGGCAACTTTAAAATAGGTGAACTTCAACTCCCAGAATTATCCTAAAGATCAATCAATCCATCAATCAATCAGAATAGCGCTTGGAAGAGACCTTGCAGGCCTTCTAGTCTGCTTGAGACCCTATACTACTTCAGACAAGTGACTGTCCAGTCATTACTTGAAAACCTCCAGTGATGGGATCACCTAGAAGTTCTGGAGGCAAGCTGTTCCACCGGTTGATTGTCCTCACTGTCAGGAATTCTTTTCATTCCAGGTTGCTCCTCTGTTTGATTAGTTTCCACCCATACTTTCTTCCTTCACTTGCCTTCAGGTACTTTGGAGAATAGATTGACTATGGCTCTTTTATGACTCATGGACTTCACTACCCAGAATTCCTGAGCCAACCATGCTCACTACCCAGGAATTCTGGGTAGTGAAGTCCATGAGTCATAAAAGAGCCAGTTCCCTACCCCTGCCCTAAGTCCTTCTTTTCTCTAGACTAGCCAAACCCAAATCCTGCAACTGTTCTTTATGTTCTAGTCTCCAGGCCTTTAATCATCTTAGATGCTAAGGTTAAGAAACACTGCATTAAGTGGCTTATATGCTAGACCCAAACAAATGCTTGAAGTTGCCTGTATCACTTAATAACATCGCTACTCTTTCCAATAACATGCATATTCTGTCTGCTTAAATCTGTAAACGGTGCTAGTAAACACTTCCTTCTTTGGGTCTGTGTTTAGCCTCCAGCTCTGTCAATGAACCAATTTTCTGCTTCAGGAGGATTGTGTTCTGGTTTTTGGTTTAAACTAAGAAAATTCTTCTGGAATGGCATCAAGTTATCTGGAAGGCATCGCATTGGGTAAAGTTTCACAGAGACTGTATACGTGTAAGGCCGTGATGGCGAACTGTTGGCACGCGTGCCAGAGGTGGCATGCAGAACCCTCTCCGTGGGCACAAGCACCAGCTTCTTTTCTGGTTTCCTGCGCACCAGCCACCTGATCTTTGCAGCTGTTGGAGTGCTGGAAACAGTAAAAAAACAGGCCATTTCTGGGCTGTTTTTGGCCCAAAAACAGCCAAAAAACAGGCTGTGAAGATCCCAGAAGAAAACCTAACAAATTTACGAGCCTTGAGACAAAGTTCAAAAGAAATCCAATCATTTATTAGGATTAATATCCTGGCATTACTTCGTTGCAGCTAAAACGGACCCCTAACCCCTGTGCCCCCTCCCCTCTGCCTGGTAATAAATCACGTTAGCCCATTAGCAGTGTAGTTGAATCTATCTATGCGCATTACAGGCCAGCTTGGAATTCCCCTCTGACCGCAAAGATGCCTGGAATTCTCATTTCTCTATGTCAACTCGATAAGAGTCGTAGTGATGTTTTTGCGAGTTGACACACGCAATTTTTCAGACCGTTTTCAGGCCCCAAATGGTCTGAAAACAGCCAAAAAATGGCCTGTTTTGGGGCCAATTCCGAGGCCATTTACCAGCACTTCAGTGCCCGCAAAGATTAGCTCGCCAGCATGCATGCACGTCTGTTTCAGTTTGGGCACTCGGTGCCAAAAAGGTTCTCCATCACTGGTGTAAGGGCTGTCGAGAAACAGATGGATTGCAGTTTAGGAAAGAGTAACTAGCAGCCAGTTTGGTCTAGTTAGTAGTTAAGGGACCAGGCTAGAAACCAGGAGACAATGAGTTCTAGTCCCACATTAGGCCTGAAAGCTGCTGGGTGATTTTGATCCCTTCATCAGGAAGCTCTGAGTTCTAATCCTGCCTTAGGCATGAAAGCCACTGGGTAACTTTGGACCAATCACCAGGAGACTGTGACTTCCAGTTCGGCTTTAGGAATGAAAGCCACCTGGGCATCTTTGGCCTGGTTCCCTCTCTTAGCTCATCCCACCTCAGAGGATTGCTGTTGTGGAGAAAATAGAAGGAGGAAGGAGTTATTAGATATACAATACAATACAATAGCAGAGTTGGAAGGGACCTTGGAGGTCTTCTAATCCAATCCCCTGTCTAGGCAGGAAACTCTATACCAGTTCAGACAAATGGCTATCCAACATCTTCTTGTTCACCGTCTTCAGTTATTTAAGAAAATATTAAAGGTAGTACTAAAATAGTCTTTAAAAACCGCAGTGGTTAAACTGAAGAGCTTGGAAACGCATGCTTTCCATTTCCTTAAAATGTACTGGCCATTTAAATTTAATTTAATGTATCATTTTAAGTGTCACTTAACTCGAAACAAGTTATACAATAGCAGAGTTGGAAGGGACCTTGGAGGTCTTTCTTTCTTTCTTTCTTTCTTTCTTTCTTTCTTTCTTTCTTTCTTTCTCCCTTCTTTCCTTAGCTTCTCTATCCCTCCCTCTCTTCTCCCTCCCTCCTTCTATTTCAATACAATACAATAGCAGAGTTGGAAGGGACCTTGGAGGTCTTCTAGTCCAGCCCCCTGCTCAAGCAGGAGACCCTTAGAGAATAACATAATAACAAGAGTTGGAAGGGACCTTGGAGGTCTTCTAGTCCAACCCCCCTGCCTAGGCAGGAAACCTTATACCGTTTCAGACAAATAGTTATCCAACATCTTCTTTTCTTTTTCTTTCCTTTCTTTCTTTCTTTCTTTCTTTCTTTCTTTCTTTCTTTCTTTCTTTCTTTCTTTCTCTCTTCCTTTCTTTCTCCCTTCATTCCTTTCCTTCTTCATCCCTCCCTCTCTTCTCCCTCCCTCCTTCTATTTCAATACAATACAATAGCAGAGTTGGAAGGGACCTTGGAGGTCTTCTAGTCCAACCCCCTGCCTAGGCAGGAACCTTAAACCGTTTCAGACAAATGGCTATCCAACCTCTTCTTAAAGACTTCCAGTGTTGGCGCAGTCACAACAATTCTTGCTTAGCCTATTGAAATCTTGCAAAGATTTGGAAACCATACCCTAATTTTCTAGCAAAAAGTAACTAAAGAATATATCATTGCCTTACAAGGGTGCTACTTACCTTATAGTGTTCTGATACCACATGACCTGCTCCTATGCCAGGCATCCCTTCTGATGGACCAAGATTAAAAACAATCTACAATAGAGGGGAAAACTAGAATTAAATGGGTGACAAATCCAGCCATGTTTCTAGTAAAGTAACATTCAAAAAATGCATCCCCCTTATCAGAAAAAAAGGATTTCATTATGATCTTATGATTTTGCTGGCTCTCTAATTTACCTTTTGTGACCTTAACTCAGCAGTCAGATTGAAGGCATGGAAAGTTCCCAGTTCCTGCAACCGTTCTTCATATGTTTTAGTCTCCAGTCCCCTAATCCTCTTTGTGGCTCTTCTCTGCACTCTTTCTAGAGTCTCCACGTCTTTTCTACATCGTGGTGACCAAAACTGAATGCAGTATTTCAAGTATAATGCCTTGGTAAGGCCACACTTGGAATACTGCATTCAGTTTTGGTCACCACAATGTAGAAAAGACGTGGAGACTCTAGAAAGAGTGCAGAGAAGAGCAACAAAGAGGATTAGGGGACTGGAGACTAAAACATATGAAGAACGGTTGCAGGAACTGGGTATGTCTAGTTTAATTTTTTTTTAAAAAGGACTAGGGGAGACATGATAGCAGTGTTCCAATATCTCAGGGGTTGCCACAAAGAAGAGGGAGTCAAACTATTCTCCAAAGCACCTGAGGGCAGAACAAGAAGCAATGGGTGGAAACTAATCAAGGAGAGAAGCAACTTGGAACTGAGGAGAAATTTCCTGACAGTTAGAACCATTAATCAGTGGAACAGAAGTTGCCTCCAGAAGTTGTGAATGCCCCAACACTGCAAGTCTTCAAGAAGATGTTGGATAGCCATTTGTCTGAAATGGTATAGGGTTTCCTGCCTAGGCAGGGAGTTGGAATAGATGATCTCCAAGGTCCCTTCCAACTCTGCTATTGCATTGTATTGTAAAACTAACCACAACATTTAAAAGCTGCATTAGGTTTTAATGGGCAATGTCGACTGGCGGCACCCAGGGGGAGAGCCTTCTCTGTGGCAGGACCAGCCCTTTGGAACGACCTGCCCCCTGAAATCCGTACCATTCCTGACCTCCGCCTCTTCCGCAAATGTCTTAAGACTCACCTCTTCCAACTAGCCGGCCTTGCGTAACCCCAGCACCGCCAGTTGTAAATGGGGATTTTAAAATGGTCACAACACAGGCACCTAATATCTCTGTATTTATGTTTATTGATGTAATTCTTTGTTCGCCGCCCCGAGTCCCTTTGTGGTGAGATGGGAGCGGGTTATAAATGTGAAAAATAAATAAATAAATAAATAATTGGGATACAGTTTTAATGTTTTATAAATTTTAGTACAGGGTTAATTATTTAATTCGGTTTTAATTATGTATTTATTGTAATGTTTTTAGATGCTCTTAATTTTCCTGTACACTGTCCCGAGTCCCTTCGGGGAGAGGGGGCGGTTTAGAAATTTAATAAATTATTATTATTATTATTATTAGTAGTAGTAGTAGTAGTAGTAGTAGTAGTATTAGTATTAGTATTATTAGTATTATTATTATTAAAGCAGTTTATTCTTTATTTATTTTAGAAAAAAAGATAACTAAGATTGGGCTAGTGGTGAAAGCACTAGGCTAGAAGCCAGAAGACTATGAGTTCTAGTCCCACCTGAGGCATGAAACCAGCTGGGTGATTTTGAGCCAATCACCAGGAGATGGTGAGTTCTAGTCCCAATTTACACATTAAAGCCAGCTGGGTGACCTTGGGCCAATCACCAGGAGACAGTGAGTTCTAGCCCCACCTTATGCATGAAAGCAGGGTAGATGACTTTGGGCCAATCACCAAGAAACCAAGCATCTTAGACTAAGCTAAATCCAAAAGCATTGGAGAATTCCTGGAAGCCTGGCATTCAGACAAATCAACCATCAACAGGCACATAGAGATAAACAACATCTACACACCATTCAAAAGAGACAATTAGAAAGCTAAAAAAGGAAATAAAAAGACCAAAACACTTCCTCATCAGCAATCAAGATGCAGATGAGCTGAGATCAACACCAAGATGAATATTAGACTAACAACCAAGCTGTAAGCAATATCCCAAATCAGGGGTCTGCAAAGTCGGCTCTTTTAAGACTGGTGGACTTCAACTCCCAGAATTCCCCAGCCAGCTATGCTGGCTGGGGAACTCTGGGAGTTGAAGTCCACCAGTCTTAAAAGAGCCGACTTTGCAGACCCCTGCCCCAAATCAAGGAACTACCAACTGAGACAAACAATCCAACATTATACAACCTAATCAAGGAACCACTAAAAACACTCCCAACAGGGCAAGCCACTTATATAAGCAGAGAGCAAACCCCCTTCGCTTCTAGTACTGATGATGTTACCTACTCAGGTAATGAAATGCCTGCAAGAAAACAACCCAGCTCAGAGAGCACCAGGGACGCCACAGTCCAAACCTGAGCTACTATATTGACAAAAGTATTCGCTCACCTGCCTTTACTCGCATATGAATTTACAGTAAGTGACATCCCATTCCTAATCCATAGGGTTCAATAGGACGTCGGTCCACTGCGCACGGTTCTTGAGCTAATCTGAGGGCCACATGAAGTTTGGAGGTCTGTAGCGATGGACTCTGCAGGACGTTGGCGACCTCTTCGCCCTAGGCGCCTCAGCATCCGATGACCCCACTCCGTCCGTTTACGTGGCCTACCCCTTCGTGGCTGAGCTGCTGTCGTTCCCAAACACTTCCACGTTCTTATAATACAGCTGACGGTGGAATATTTGGGAGCGAGGAAATTTCACGACTGGATTTGTTGCACAGGTGGCCTCCTATCCCAGTTCCATGCTGAGCTCCTGAGAGCGACCCATTCTTTCACAAATATTTGTAACAACAGTCTGCATGCCCAGGTACTTGATTTTATACACCTATGGCCATGGAAGTGATTGGAACCCGATTGATTATTTAGATGGGTGAGCAAATACTTTGGGCAATATAGTGTATTCTCTTGTATTGGCAGGGATGTTTTGCTTTAGAAGCTTTCTGATTTCTGGTAAAAAAATATTTGTGATCAGAGGGTGATTAACATCAGTTTGTCACCATTAGTCGGAGACTTGCAGCCACCACTGACCTCTGAAGGGGGAATGGGGACCATTTACTGGCTCATCTGGCATATCTTATAGTTCCTCTTGGGTTTCCAACCGATGCCTCAGGAATTTCCCAGTACAGCTAGTCCTTGACTTATGACAGTTCATTTAGTGAACGTTCAGTTACAACGGCACTAGAAAATGTAACCGATGACCGTTTTTCACGACCTTTGCGGCATCCCCATGATCATTTTTATTTATTTATTTATTTAGATTTGTAAATCGCACCTATCTCCATCGAAATGGACTCAGGCCGGTGTACAGATAAATCTACCATAATAAATAATAACATATACAATAAAAGAAATTAAAATTAATTAAATTAACTTGTACTAAAATTCCCATTAACCTATTAACCATTTACTAGTTTGGTTGGAGTTTTGGCGTATATGAGGTCTAAAATTCTAGGCGAGTCCAACTTGCTGGAAGAAATGAGTCTTGAGTGAGCGGCGAAAGAGGGGAAGGTCCGTGATGGTGCGAAGGTCGGGGGTCAGGTCGTTCCAGAGGGTGGGCCCTGCCACAGAGAAGGCCCTACCCCTGGACGCCGACAGCCAGCATTGACCGGCGGTCGGCACCCTGAGGAGGCCCTCCCCCTGGGAGCGAATCGGTCGGTGGGAGGTATGTGGTAGGAGACGGTCCCGCAAGTAACTAAGCCCCGAGCCATGGAGCGATTTAAAGATGGTGACAAGCACCTTAAAGTGAACCTGGAAGGCCACCGGTAGCCAATGCAGCTCGCGTAGGAGAGATGTTATATGGGAGCATCAAGAGGCTCCCATGATTCCTCGCGCGGCTGTTCTCTGTACCAACTGGAGCCTCCGGATGCACGTAATCATGTAATGTTCATGTAATCGAAATGGCATTATTCTTTTTTACAGGACACGCTTTTCTTCTGAGGGGAGGCTGCCTGTCAGGTCTGCAAGCCATTTTTTTCTTTTGGCCTTCAGGCCTGCCACATTTTCTACTCTTCCTTTGTTATTGTGGGAAAAAGGGAGGGGAGATTATACGGAGTTGGGTGATGTGCAGCCATAACAACATTCTTTCTAGAAAGCCAAGGTCATCCTTTGTCTCTGCACCTGTCCAGAACTGGATGGCTTGAACTTCCAGCATGGCAGTGGAAGATTGGACCACGGGATGGAGTGGTGGGTGTTGGGGGGCAGGATCTTGAACTTACAACTGGGTGGGGAAAACCGGGAAGCTTTCAGATTCAGGTTTTCCCAGATGTGCCAACATGGCTCTCTTCATCAATGGGAACTTTGATGAATCTTTTGCCTCGGACTCTGATTTACTTTTGGATTCTATTTGGGAACTGGTTCGTATTTATGATCGTTGCAGTGTCCTGGGGCCACATGATCCCTTTTTGCGACCTTCTGAGAAGCAGTCAACGGGGAAGCCAGATTCAAGTTAACAATCAGGTTGCTAACTTACCAAATGCAGTGATTCACTTAACAACTGTGGCAAGAAATGTCATAAACTGGGGCAAAACACACTTAACAAATGTCTCGCTTTAGCCATGTCGAGTAAGAAGCTTTATTTGGGACTTTGAGACCCAAGTAAGATCCGCCTACTAGCCTTTGGCGTTACTTTTGACAAGTATTCGGAGATAAACTCGGATTGTTTTCGCGGACTTTTTTCGTACTGCAAAGTATAAGCTGCTTACGGCCATATAAACAGATGGCGGGGGGGGGGGAAATCGCTGGAACTAAGTAACAGGTGATATTTTTTTGCCCCTGCTGTGAAATTGCCTAGGGCTTCGCTCCGAATTTACTATTCCTTTTAGCATTTTCATTTTGGAATGTTTTAAAATGATAATGAGGATGATCAAAGCAGCCCTTGAGGGGGGGAGGGGGGCTGAAAGAACAGAAGGGCGGAAGAGAAATAATTTTATGCAAAAATAGGTTATTAAAGTCTCCGAAGGGAGATAGATTCTTAACCAGGTCACTTCCACATTCAGTAGCTCTGTCTCCATAACCTGCTAAATTGGATTTTAACCCTATGGCTAAAATCCAAAACCCCATGGTTTTTGAAGAGAGAATCCTTGCTCAGCAATTACACAGGTAGTCCTACGACGATAATCGAGCCCAACATTTACACTGGTAAGCGAGACATTGGTTAAGTGAGGTGTCATCCCCCGCTCCATTTTACAACTGTTCTTGCCATAGTTATTAATTGAATGATTGCAGAACAGCTTGCCTCCAGAAGTTGTGAATGCCCCAATCCTGGAAGCCTTTAAGAAGATGTTGGATAGCCATGTGTCTGAAATGGTATAGGGTTTCCTGCCTAGGCAGGGGGTTGGACTAGAAGACCTTCAAAGTCCCTTCCAACTCTGCTATTGTATTGTATTGTATTGTATTGTATTGTATTGTATTGTATTGTATTGTATTGTATTGTATTGCAGTCATTAAGTTAATAACCTAGTTTCTAAGTAAATATGGCTTCCCCATTGACTTTGCAAAAGGGGAAATCACATGATCCAGGGGAAATGGCAACGGTCATAAAATATAAATCAGTTGCCAAGTGTCTGGATTTTGGTCACGTGACCATGAGGGTACTGCAATGGCTGTAAACGTGAAAATTGATCGTCACTTTTTTCAGTGATGTTGTAACTCCCAATGGTCACTAAACGAACTGTTGCAAGTTGAGGACTACCTGTAATTGGAAGCGGGCACTCCATCGCAGTCATAGGGTAAAACACTGCACGACTGCACCATAAGAACATAAGAATAGCCTTGCTGGAACAGGCTACAGCCCATCCAGTCCAGCCTTCTGTCTCCCACAGTGGCTCCCCATTTGCTTCAGGGTCTTCCCAAGCAGATGTCTTCACCTGCTTATGATTCCATGCAAATGGCATTGAGAGACATCCTGACTATCTCTCCATCCCGGAGGGTGTCCTTAGGCATCCATCATGATAGCCATGGATACCCTTGTTCTCCATGAACTCCTCTCATCCTTTCTTAAAGGTGTCGAGGCTGACAGCTGTCACCACTTCTTCTGGCAGGGAGTTCCATAGACCAGGGATCCTCTGGGTGAAAAAGTACTTCCTCTTATTTATCAAAAGTTTCATGGAGTGCCCCCTAGTTCTAGTGTTGTGCGATAGGGAAAAGAGTTCTCCCTTTTCTACTTTGTCCACAACGTGCATGATTTGATAGACTTCGATCAGGTCACCTCTCAGGCGCCGTCATTCTAGAGTGAAGAGGCCCACCAACTTATGACCGTGGTTGTGCCACTCTCACCTGCCGTCGTTAGGAAAATCCCAGGTGGTGGTAGCATCCCAGAGTTATGGGATTGCAAATCGAGACTTCCAGCCGGCTTCCCCATTGACTTGGCTCATCAGAAAAGGAAGATCCATAAAAGGCGATCATGTGACTGCAGGACAATGCAATGTTGCAATTCCAAGTGGATGGCAAGCCCTTGATTTGTGACGACATGACTATGGTGTGTGTGTGCGTGTGTGTGTTGCGATGGCCACCACTGCGAGAACTCAGTTGTAATTTTGAATGGTTGCTTTACAAAAGGATGTTAAATGAGGCCTGGCTGTACATTCTGCCTGTTTTAATGAGTTTAGATTTTAATGAACTGTGCAAGTCCCAGAAAATGGGTTAATTTGAGAACGACCGTTGACTTACCTGAACGGTCCTTCTATGTGTGCTGCGAAGGGGAATCCAAAGCATGGGTTTAACATAGCCCTCTAGCCTAGAGACGACTGAGTTATTTGAATAGATGGCCACACCTCCTCCTTCCGCACATGCTCAGTTTATTTATACGAAGGGAAGCCGTCTAAGAGTCCAATAGTTCAGAACGACAATGAGCCAAGTCCGGTGATCCGTCACAGTCAGGTAGGAAGGGGCCGAACAGCCGAAGCCGAACGGGTGGGGTTGGATTCCCCTTCGCAGCACACATAGAAGGACCGTTCAGGTAAGTCAACGGTCGTTCTCCTGTGTGCTGCTTTGGGGAATCCAAAGCATGGGACATGCCAAAGCTGTAGACGTCAGGGGCGGGAACGAGGCTGTTCAGGAGCTGCAGGTGTGGCCACAACTCTCTGGAGCACTCTCCGCCCAAAGGCAGCCTCGGCCGAGGCATAAGAGTCAATCCGGTAATGCCGTATAAACGGTGAAGGGGACGACCATGTCGCTGCCCTGCAAATGTCCTCTACAGATGCCTGCGCCGCCCAAGCCGCGGACGTAGCAGCGCTCCTGGTGGAATGCGGAACGATGCGTCTTGGAGGGGGACGAGAACGGCTGTCATAGGCAAGGGCAATACAAGCCTTAATCCAGCGCCCTATCGTGTTAGCTGACACCTTCTGACCCATGGAAGTTAGCTGGAACGACACGAATAAGGCCTCTGAACGTCGGAAGGAAGCCGTGCGTTTAATATATCTACGAAGCGCCCTACGGACGTCCAAGTGATGCCATTGGCGCTCCTGTGGACGGGACGGGTGCGGACAAAAGTCCGGGAGGACGAGTTCCTGCGCCCTGTGGAATGGCGTGTTGACCTTCGGGATGAAGGCCGGATCCAGACGAAGCACAACCTTGTTCGGATGGAAAATACAAAGGTGGTCGCGAACTGATAATAATAATAATAATAATAATAATTTAATTTGTAAAACCGCACCCTCTCCCCACAGGGACTCGGGGCGGTGCACAGGTAGAATAAAAACCAAATACATACAACAATTCTAAAAACAAATTAAATATAACCTGCGCTAAAATTCCCATTAAAACTAAATAATACTAATTCCCCATAAAACCCCAGAGGCAGAGAGACTCATCCTAGGCCGGCCAGACAGAAAAAGTGAGTCTTTAATTTAAGACGGAAGGAGCGGAGGTCCGTGGTCGTCCTGATATCGGGGGGGAGGTCGTTCCAGAGGGCCGGGCCCGCCACAGAGAAGGCCCTTCCCCTAACGCGGCCAGTTCCGAAACCCTCCTTGCAGACGTCACAGCAACCAGGAACGCCGTTTTCAGAGTAAGCAGCCGAAGGCTGACAGTTCGAAGGGGTTCGAACGGAGCCGCGGTGAGAGCTTGGAGCACGAGTGGAAAATCCCATGTGGGATAGCGGTGCACGACGGGCGGGCTGATGTTAGAAGCGCCCCGTATAAAGCTACGAATCCTGGGGTGACGAGCCAGGGATCGAGACCCACCGCAGATCAGCACCGTGGACAGGGCCGCCGTCTGCCGACGGAGCGTGTTGGGAGCAAGTCCTTTGTCCAAGCCCGTTTGGAGGAAATCAAGTACTTGTGGAATGGTTGCCCGCAAGGGGTCCACATGCGCCGTGCGACACCAGGAACAAAAGGCGCGCCAGGTGGCCTCGTATATGCGAAGTGTGGACGGGCGTCTGGCCGCTTGTATCGTTGCGATGACCTTGTCCGAAAAATGTTGTTTCAGAAGGATAGCCCGCTCACATGCCGCACGGCTAGTTGCAGGAGTTGAGGGTCCGGGTGGACTAGGGGCCCCTGGGATAGGGCGATCTGGTCGTCCGGTATGCGCCATGGAGGGGACACGGACAGATGTACCAGATCCGCGTACCACGGGCGCCTGGGCCACATTGGGGCGACGAGGAGGACCTCCGCCCTTTCCGCCAGGATCTTTTGGATGACGACAGGTACTAGAGGCAGCGGAGGAAAGGCATACAGCAGCATCTCTGGCCATGGACTGCGGAGAGCGTCTGTGGCCTCCGCCCCTGGTGTCCTGAACCTGGAGAAGAACCTTTCCAGCTGCGCATTGTGAGGCTGCGCAAAGAGGTCCACTTGTGGATGGCCGAACCTGGTCGATAATTCCCGGAAGAGAGAGGGGTGCAGTTGCCACTCCCCCTGATCGACCGTGGCCCTGCTCAGCCAGTCTGCCTGTGTGTTGGAGGCACCCGAGATGTGCTCCGCCTTGATGGACAGCAGGTTCCTCTCCGCCCAGTGAAAAAGGAGTTCGGACTCCTGTAGAAGAGCCCTGGAGTGGGTTCCCCCCTGGCGGTTCACATGGGCCTTGGATGCCACATTGTCCATCAGGACCAGAACGTGAGAAGCTGACACCGTCGGGTGGAACTTGCGAAGGCCCAGGCGAATGGCACGGAGCTCCAGCCAGTTTATGCTGTTGCGCAGTTCCTGGGGTGACCACCTGCCTTGCGCCACCAGACCCTCGGAATGGGCTCCCCAGCCGAAGAGGCTCGCGTCAGTCGTCACCACGACCCGTTCCGGTTCCTTGAATAAACACCCCTTGGTGAGGCTGGAGGACGTCCACCAACGTAGAGATCGCAGTACCTTGGGTGGAAGACGTGTCTTGGCGTTGGAGTGGCTGGTGTGATTCCGCTGGTATGGAAGCAAGAACCACTGCAGTTGACGTGCGTGGAACCGGACCCATGGAACGACATCTATACAAGAGACCATCTTCCTGAGAAGTTTCGATAGGGAAGCCAGAGACGGGGACTTCAGACGAAGAATCTGTGAGACCAAGGTCTGGATGCTTCAACGCCTGTCCTGGGAGAGAGAGACGATGCAATTGACAGAGTCGAGGATTGTGCCCAGGTGAAGCAGGGACCTGGTCGGGTGTAGGTGGCTCTTCGGAAGGTTCAAGACGAACCCGTGACTTTGAAGGGACTCCATGGTGGTTTGTAGGGCCTGACGAGCGAGGTGGTGGGACGACGAAAGGACCAAGATGTCGTCTAGGTAACAATTGACTCTCACTGGCACCGCTCGTAGGGCAGCCGCCACTACTGCCAGCAACTTGGTGAAGGTGCGTGGAGCCGAGGAGAGGCCGAACGGGAGGGCCCGATACTGATAGTGCCGTCCCGCGTACTGGAATCTGAGAAACCTCCGATGGGCTGGATGAATGGGCACATGGAGGTAGGCCTCCTTGATATCTATAGACGTCATGTAATCTCCTTGACGTATAGACAACAAGATGCTCTTTAGAGACTGCATCTTGAATTTGCGATACTTCAGGTAATAATTGAACCGTTTCAAATCGAGAATAGCTCGCCATCCCCCCGAGCCCTTTGGAACAAGGAACAGGATGGAGTAAAACCCCAATCCAGTCTGACCCTGAGGCACCTGCTCGATGGCATCGATGTCCAAGAGATGGTTGATTTCGGCGTCCATGAGTCGCCGCTTGGACGGGCACCTGGGTACCGGGCACCTGATGAAGCGTCTCGGGGGGAGAGAGAGGAATTCTAGTGTGAGACCCTGGGTCACAGTTTGAAGTGCCCAGGCGTCCGAGGTGGTCTCGGTCCATTGGCGAGCGAAAGCTGAAAGTCGGCCGCCAATAGAACCGACCCCGGGGGAGTCACCGGTAACGGCGAAAGGAACGGTTGCCGGATCCTCGAAAGGGCCGATTGTGTATCGCCTGACCGGGCGGCTGCCTGTTCCGATCCCGGTTTGCGGGCCTGTCCTGACCTCTGTCCTGAGCTGGGGCGTACGGTCTAGCATAGGACTGGTGGTAGGGTGCTGTTGAGAACCCCGAGTCGCCCCCCCGAAAGGACTGCCTCCGAGGGAAGGGCTGATGCCTACGCTCAGATCACCTAGCCACTGAAGGAAGGACCTTCCACTTATCCCTAGTTTCAACTAGAATAGGATCCAAGGCCGCTCCAAAGAGAGACCCCCCTTTGAACGGGGTAGAGGCCAGGCGCCACTTTGAACGGACGTCCGCCTGCCAGTGGCGGAGCCAAAGAAGCCCGCGGTAAGCCACATTAGATGCCACCGCCCTGGAGGCGAACTTGGCCACCGTAAGGGTGGCATCCGCAGAGAATTCCAGGGCCGCCACCAGTTTGTTGACATCCTGGTGCAGGCGGAAATCCTCTGGGGCCAATCTGTCTTGCAATTGCCGAAGCCGTAGAAGTGAAGTCCTATTGAAGAAAGAGGCTGCGGTTGCAGCCTTCAATGCCCAGGCCGAAGCCTGATGCGTTTTGCGAATAACAATCTCCGCCTTGCGGTCCTCAGCTTTGAGGCCCTCAGAAATCTCTGAAGGGATCAATGCCGGGGAGGCCAAGGCCGCCACTGGCGGATCAACCGTTGGGAATTGGAGAAGGTTGTCCAGGTCCGTGGCTGAGGCGTACAGTTTCCTGTCCCCATTGCTGGGGGGAGAAATAGCCGTGGGTTGTTCCCATTGCTTCTGGATGAGGTCCATGAATAGTTTGGGACAGGGGACCAAATCCTGCTCCTGGATCTGTTCCGCAAAAACACGATCCGCGGCCTCCAAGCCTACATCGGTGCCAGGTTGGGACGAGGCCCCTCCCATGTGAGCCGTGGCCTTGGCCTTAAACAATAAAGATTTAAACAAGGCCGGACTAAACAGGCCAGAGTGAATAGCAGATCCCTGCGCTAACCCTTCATCCTCAGACAGATCGTATTTAGGAAGCTCCCCTTCCTCTACTAACTCAAGGCCTTCACTCAGTAGGGAATGGCTGGGGGAGGCAGGATCGACCAGGGAAACAGAGGGATCCCTAGTCAAGGCCGGGGTCGTAGGCCTATGGGTCCTGCGCAATAGCTCAGCATCCACGCCCTGAGAAATGGCCGCAGCAATCATGCTGCGGATGCCAGGGGAAAGTTCTTCCCCTGAACCCTCAGAGACTCGAAGGCCCGCGGCCGTAGGTGTAAATGTGGCCGAAGGCCTTGATCTGGAAGGCCCAGGGCCAGCTAGAGCCCTGGTAGGCCCTGCGGTCCCCAAAGGAACTGGAGGAAGGCCTTCATTTTGGGCCTGCAATACCGGCGGGGCATCCGGGGACCACCCCCGCACGGGAGGGGAGGCGATGGGCAACTCCGGGTTAGACCCCTCGGGCAAAAGAGAAGGCGGGGCCCTGGGAGCTACGCGCGCGGCCGCGCTCGATTTCCCCCTATCCGGACGTTTTGCGGCCTTCCCGGAGGGCGCAGCCGAAGCACGCGGTGGCAGGGAAGAGGCCCTAGTTGTAGCTCTACTCGCCCTAGAGGTGGACGGGAGGGGAGGAGAGGGAGAAGGAACAGGGCTTCCTCCGGCGGCAGATTGCTCAGCCATAAGATGGTTTGAAAGGGCTCAATCACAAACCGCAGTACAATTCAAATGAGGCCAAAAGCCAGCCGAAACAAGGCCGATCAGTCTCGAGCTGAGGGTGAGCAGGCGAACCTCCTCCGACGGCAGGCGCGACAATGAGGCAGCACCGGCGGCAAAGCCGAGTCGCGCATGCGCGGTTCCAATCGGCGCGAAAGTCCTGCAGCCAATGGCGGCGGCGCGCTAGAAACGGCGGCAATTTCAAAAGAGCGCCCAAAATGGCTGCGCCCAACCTCGCGCCCGAAGACCGAAACTCCGGCACAAACGGCCACAACCACAGCGCGCTGGACTCTTTCCCCAGCCGCCTAAGCTGGCCGCTTGCATCGCGGCACCCGAGCCAAGCCTCCAACCGCAGCCGCGTTAAGGCGAAAGTCCGCGGATCGCGCTCCGAAAGCCGCAGCCTGCTCGGCTGGGAACTCCCGAACTTGAAGGTGGCGAACCAATCTCCTGACGCGGGAACAAACTGCAGGCGGCGCACCAGCCTGCCACGGAGCCAGATTCGGGAGGGCCCCCCCCCCTGAGGCCGCTGGAGCCGCAAGGGGAACGCGGGGGACGGAGAAACACAAATAAATTCAAACACTTACATTTCAAGAATAACGAAACAATCCAACCAAAGGCACAAAAAAATTTGACGAAAATAAGAAAAAAACTCAAATACAAACGAAATCCTCTGAGAGAGGAATTAAAACGTGTCTCTTAAGGCTGGACTGAGTTAATAAACTGAGCATGTGCGGAAGGAGGAGGTGTGGCCATCTATTCAAATAACTCAGTCGTCTCTAGGCTAGAGAGCTATGTTAAACCCATGCTTTGGATTCCCCAAAGCAGCACACAGGAGAATCAGGTCAAACACGCACTGTACTATCAATGCAATTACAAGATAGGAATTGTGGAGCCACTGGGTTTGCAGTTAATTATGCTAAGGCAGTTCATAAAATCTTGGGACTTTTTTCCGATGAGGAAAAGCATAATTCAATCAGAATAGAGCTGGAAGGGACTTTGGAGGTCTTCTACTCCAACCCCCTGCTCAAGAGACCCTATACTATTTCAGGTTTTCTTCTTAAAAACCTCCAGTGTTGGAGAATTCACAACTTCTGGAGGCAAGTTGTTCCACTGGTTAATTGTTCTAACTGTCAGGAAATGTCTCAATTCCAGGTTGCTTCTCTTCTTGATTAGTTTCTATCTGTTGTTTCTTGTTCTGCCTTCTTGGAAAATAGGTAGACCCCTTCTTCTCCAAGGCACCTGGGGTCAAACTATTCTCCAAGGCACCTGGGGGCAGGACAAGAAGCAATGGGTGGAAACTAATCAAGGAGAGAAGCAACTTAGAACTGAGGAGAAATTTCCTGACAGTTAGAACAATTAACCTCTGGAACAGCTTGCCTCCAGAAGTTGTGAATGCCCCAACCCTGGAAGTCTTTAAGAAGATGTTAGATAGCCATTTGTCTGAAATGGTATAAGGCTTCCTGCCCACGCAGGGGGTTGGACTAGAAGACCTACAAGGTCCCTTCCAACTCTGCTATTGTATTGTATTGTATTGTATTCTTTGTGGCATCCCCTCAAATACTGGAATCTTGTTATCATGTCCCTCCTAGTCCACCATACCCAGTTCCTGCATCCGTCCTTCCTATGTTTTAGTCTCCAGGCTTTTAATCGGCGCAATGAAATAGCTACTTCTGTTTTTTTGCTATGTTCACATCCATCTATGTGGTATGTACCTAAACTGGGATTGAAAACAACTTAATGGTGCATAATCAATTAATCAATCATGGATATCTTACAGTACATACAATACAGTACATACAATGCAGAGTTGGCAGGGACCTTGGAGGTCATCTGGTCCAACTTACTTACTTACTTTATTAAATTTATATACCGCTCCCTTTCCCAAGAGGGACTCGGGGCGGTGCACAGGAAATTTAAAAACATATATAAACATGACAATATACAAAATTTAAAACCAAATTAAATTATTATCCCTATGCTAAAAAATTTTTAAAGTTAAAACTATATCCCTAAAAACCAATTAAAACGATTTAACTGCAGACTATAGGCTAGGTGGAGTGAGCTAGGCCAGGCCGGCCTGTTGGAAAAAATAAGTTTTTAGTTTCTGGCGGAAGGAAGCTAGGCAGGAAGCCATATACCATTTCAGACAAATGGTTATCCAACATCTTGAAGACTTACAGTGTTGGGGCATTCACAACCTCTGAAGGCAACTTCTGTTCCACTGGTTAATTACATATCACCATAGAGTCTAAAGCACTCAGTAATTTTAAGATGTGTGGATTTCAACTCCCAGAATCCTTAGCCAGGATGTTGTCAGCCTCCGCCTTGCTGCTTGCTTCGGCTGCCATTGAAACGGGGAGGGAGGGGCGCTGGTAATTGGGAATGGGACTGTATGGTGCAGGAGGGCGATTTGGAGAAGGGAGTCTGTTCTCGCCATCTACTTCGCATACCACTGGCTGGGGCCGTGCGGTGGTCAAGGCCAACGGTCTTGCATGCCATCCTGATGATGCTCCTGGAGATGCAACCCACGTGACCCCTAAGGGGATTGTGCATTGGACAATGGGGTGGAGGTTGTTGGGGGGAAGGGCCTGGACACATATTGATATGTATGATGTCGCACGCTTGGGTCTCAGACCTTGCTTTACCTCGCTGCTCTCTTTTCATGACCAGTAAAAAGTACTCTGAATTCTTTCAAATGGAGTTGAGTGGATTCTTTCTTGGTTATCGTTAGAGGCAGACCTGACAGATATATTGGAAGTGCAGACATCTTAAGATTGCTGAGTGTGAAGAACATGAGTGTAATAATTTTGGTCGAATTCTTTCTGACCAGTGTATTTTTTGGCCTGATTAATTCAGTGCAAAGTATAGCTTGGACACCCATCTAGTGGTGGTTAGGAGAATGATGAACACCAATAATAAAAATATTTATTTTATACCTTTAATCCAAGAACTAAAAGTTTACCTTAATTACATCTGCAAATTTATGCAGTCCTGCAGTGTAGGTGTGTATCCCAGAACCTAGAATAAACAAGTATGAAAATAGCATTTCTATATATCCAGGAAAAAAAACCCATGCACATGAAAAGCATTCATTGAATATACTGCTTCCCTTTTGTTATTTACTACCAAACGTAAGGGACGCAGTGGCTCAGTGGCTAGGATGCTGAGCTTGTCGATCAGAAAGGTCGGCAGTTCGAATCCTTAGCACCGCGTAACAGAGTGCGCTCCGATTACTTTTCCCAGCTTCTGCCAACCTAGCATTTCGAAAGCATGTAAAAAATGCAAGGGCCACTTTGGTGGGAAGGGAAGTGTTGAGTCATGTGGCTGACATGACTCAACACTGAAGGTCACCTCCTGGATGCACAGCTGTCTTGGAAGATCCTATGACGGCTGTCGCCAGGGGGGCTTTTTATCAGGTTCGCCTGATTTACCAGTTGCGTCCCTTTCTGGATCGGGATGCCCTGCGCACAATCACTCACGCCCTTGTCTCTTCCCGTCTGGACTACTGTAATGCTCTCTACATGGGGCTCCCCTTGACGAGCATCCGGAGGCTCCAACCGGTCCAGAATGCGGCCACACGGGTAATTATGGAGGTGACACGACGCTCCCATGTAACCCCCCTCCTGCGCGAGCTACACTGGCTTCCGGTGGTTTTCCGGTTGCGATTCAAGGTGTTGGTTACCATCTTTAAAGCGCTCCATGGCTTAGGACCGGGGTACTTACGAGATCGCCTTCTGCCACCGAGAGCCTCCCACCGGCCAGTACGCTCCCCTAGAGAGGGTCTCCTCATGGTGCCATCGGTTAGACAATGTCGACTGGCGACACCCAGGGGGAGAGCCTTCTCCGTGGGAGCCCCTGCTCTCTGGAACGAATTGCCCCCAGAGTCACGAATTATCCCTGACCTACGCACCTTCCGCCGTGCCCTCAAAACCATTTTTTTCCCAACAAGCCGGGCTGGCGTAAATACAAATTTTATTACTTTTAATTGGGTTTGTTTGGTTTTTAACTATATCATGGGCCAAATTATTTAATATGTTTTTAAATCGTTTTAACTTTGGTATATCTGTGTTTTATTTTGGCTGTACACCGCCCTGAGTCCTTTGGGAGTAGGGCAGTATAAAAATATAAATAAACTAAACTAAACCACACGGAATGCTGTTCCCTTCCCACTAAAGGTGGCTCCTATTTTTCTGCTTGCATTTTTTATGTGCTTACGAACTGCTAGGTTGGCAGAAGCTGGGATGAGTCACGGGAGCTCCCTCCGTTACGCGGCGCTAGGGATTCAAACTGCCGAACTGCTGACCTTTCTGACTGACGAGCTTGCCACAGTGGTTAACTAAACCGCTGCAGTGGTTAAGTTAGTAACACAATTGTTAAGTGAATATGGCTTCCTCACCGACCTGGCTTGTCAGAAGGTCGTAAAAGGGGATCGCGTGACCCCAGGACGCTGCAACCGTCATGATTATTCCATTTTCGCATCTTCCCCAAGATATCTTTTCCCCCGTAAAACTGGGGCGTATACTTACGGCCAGCTAAATACTGCGTAATTTGTTCCAGGGATTCAAGGAGAGAATGCTGGGTCTGGAA
The DNA here is from genome assembly GCA_039707465.1 of Rhabdophis nuchalis. Lineage (NCBI taxonomy): Eukaryota > Metazoa > Chordata > Lepidosauria > Squamata > Natricidae > Rhabdophis > Rhabdophis nuchalis. Next base: position 6,381,698 of record CM077644.1, on the reverse strand, counting down.
TGTGATTTGTGCCTTTGCGAACAACTCAAATATGTAGCTAGAGATTCAAGCAGAAACATACTGTTAAGGAAAGTATTTTTAGTACATCCTGAAAGGAAACAGCTTTCCTTTCCCTGTGGGATGAAAAGCATGCTGTTATTCTTTGCTTACAAAATCCGATTACCGTATTTATCGGAGTATAAGATGCACCTTTCCCCCCCCCAAAAAGAGGCTGAAAATCTGGGTGCGTCTTATACACTGAATATAGCATTTTTTGGGCCTCACAAAACTCTGCCCCCTTCGCAAAAATGACCATGCATAGCCTTTAGGAAGCTTCCAGTGCGCTTCTGGGGGCTGGGGAAGGCAAAAATGAGCGAAAAATGGTTTGTTTTTTGCTCATTTTGGCTCCCTCTCAGGCCCCAGGAGCACTCTATAAGCCTCCTAAAGGCTGTGCATGACCTTTTTCTGATGGAAAACGGGCCGTTTTTTGCTCATATTGGGGGCCGCCCAGCCCCCCAGGAGCACTCTACAAGCCTCCTAAAGGCTATTCATGCCCCCCCCCTTTTTTTTTTTTACAAAAAACAGGCCCGTTTTGGCAAAAAACAGGCTGTTTTTGGGAGGTCTCGAGTGCAGAACCTTTAAAAAAAAATTGCCTCTTCAAAATCTTGGTGCATCTTATACTCTGAAAAATACGGTACCTTTTTTTTTTAACTTGCCATAAATCATCACTATGCCACCCACACTTGACATTGGAGTCAAAAAGAAGAGGAGGGGAAGGAAACAAAACAGTAGGCTTTATAGTTCCATGCCTCATTGCAAGTATAAGTTAGCAGAAAGCTCAGCCTCATTCTGCAACAGCTTATCCCAAGTTTACCTGCGAGAGATCAACGGTGCGTCTCCGTCTTAAAACGAACTGTTCTGAAATAATTTCCTGATTTAACAAAAGGGAAGTCGTTGTGTTGACAACACAAATGTGTCCGCCTAACCTCAATCACAGGTTGTTGTGAAGGGGACATGAGGAGGAGGATAGCAGCCATTCCTCGGAGTTGCCGAAAGGAAGGCAGCACAGGATTATAGCAAATCCATAGCAAAACCAGCTTACTACAAACCCCATCAGCCAAGGAATTTTGGCTGGTGAGGTCTAGGAGGAGACCCTTCTCTATCGGGGGTGGGGGGGGGCTGCTTTTTGGAACATCTTGCTGCTGGAGGCGAGATCCACCTCCATCGTCCTGGTCTTCAGAAAGGGACTTAAAAGCACAATGACTATATATGTGTATACAGTCAGACTATATGTGAATATATACGTGAAGGGTTAATACCACTTTATAAGGCCTTGGTAAGGCCACACTTGGAATACTGCATTCAGTTTTGGTCACCATGATGTAGAAAAGACGTGGAGACTCTGGAAAGAGTGCAGAGAAGAGCAACCAAGATGATTAGGGGACTGGCGGCTAAAACATATGAAGAACGGTTGCAGGAACTGGGTAGGTCTAGTCTAATGAAAAGAAGGACCAGGGGAGACATGATAGCAGTCTTCCAATATCTCAGGGGCTGCCACAAAGAAGAGGGAGTCAAACTATTCTCCAAGGCACTTGAGGGCAGAACAAGAAGCAATGGGTAGAATAATCAAGGAGAGAAGCAACTTAGAACTGAGGAGAAATTTCCTGACAGTGAGAACAATCAATCAGTGGAAGAGAAGTTGCCTCCAGAAGTTGTGAATGCCCCAACACTGGAAGTCTTTAAGAAGATGTTGGATTGCCATTTGTCTGAAACGGTATAGGGTTTCCTGCGTAGGCAGGGGGTTGGACCAGAAGACCTCCAAGGTCCCTTCCAACTCTGCTATTGTATTGTATTATTGTATGTATTCTTGTTCTTTTTTTAAAAAAAATGGAGGACAATACATGTTAAAACTAAATACGTATATTGAAAAGGAAATACCACCAACATAAAATGGAGCTTGCTCAGAAGCTGAAACACAAAAAGTAAATGAGATGAAGAGTGGGAAGAAGAGGAGAGAGGGAAGGGAAGAAGAGAGGGAGAGGAGGGAGGGCAAGGGGGAAGGGAGAGGAGGAGAGAAAGGAGTGGAAAGAGGAGAGAGAGGAGAAGGAGAGAGGAAGGGGAAATAGAGGAGAGAGAGGGAAGAAGAGAGGGAGAGGAGGGAGGGCAAGGGGGGAGGGAGAGGAGGAGAGAAAGAAGGAGTGGAAAGGAGAGAGAGGAGAAGGAGAGAGGAAGGGGAAGTAGAGAAGGGAAGGATGACAGAGGGAAGAAAGGAGGTAGGGAGGAGGAGGAGAGAGGGAGAAGAAAGGGATGGATAAGGTACAAATAGGGTGTATGAAGAGCAGAAGAGCCAATAATTGTTTTTGGGAGTTGATGGTAAGGTGAAAGGATGTAAACATTTAATAATACAATATGATGTTGGCGATGTCAGGGGTCTCCCAGAATTCTGGGAGTTGAAGTCCACCAGTCTTAAAAAAGCCAGCTTTCAGATTCCTGGGCTATGTAATAGTATACATGCGATTATATGTTATGAAAATGAAAAAATTAAAAAACAATTGGGGGGGGGGGAAAGAAAGGGACTTAAAACCTGTTTCTGCCAGTTGGCTTGGAGCCCCTTGGTGGAAAAACTGCAGGCTGGAGTGGTTAGTGCAGTGACTGAGAAAGCACCACCTCTGCCGCTAACCTGGGATCTCTTAACTCTGCATTTCATCATTTGTCATTTTAATCTGGACTATTGTAACGCTCTCTACATGGGGCTTCCCTTGAGGTGCACCCGGAGGCTCCAGCTAGTTCAGAATGCGGCCGCGCGGGGGATTCTGGGAGCCTCCAGATGCTCCTGCGCGAGCTGCACTGGCTGCCTGTGGCTTTCCGGGTGCGCTTCAAGGTGCTAGTAACAACCTTTAAAACGCTCCATGGCAAGGGACCTAGGTACTTGCAAGACCGCCTCCTACCAAATACCTCCCTTCGACCAGTCCGCTCCCACAGAGAGGGCCTCCTCAGGGTGCCGTCAGCCAGTCAATGTCGGCTGGCGACCCCTAGGGGGAGAGCCTTCTCTGTGGCAGCTCCTGCCCTCTGGAACGACCTGCCCCCCGACCTCTGCACAGCTACGGACCTGCACCTGTTCCGCCGAGCCCTGAAGACCCATCTTTTTCGTACGGCCGGCCTGGTGTAGCTTTTAATCTGGTTTTATTGGGGTTTTTATTGTGCATTTTAGAGCGGGCTTAGTATTTAATTTATTTTTAGTGTAGGTATTTATATTGATGTTTTTATTATTGTTTTTTATCATTGCCTGTTCACCGCCCTGAGTCCCGTAAGGCAGGGGTCCCCAACCTTGCCAACTTTAAGTCTGAAGGACTTCAGCTCTGCTGGCTGGAGAATTCTGGGAGCTGAAGTCCTTCAGATTTTAAGTTGCCAAGGTTGGAGACCCCTGCCGTAAGGGAGAAAGGGCGGTATATAAATTTGAATAAATTGAAATTGAAATTGAAATTAATCTGATGGAAGAGGGATTAATCTGATCTGATGAGGGATCTTGGAATCCTAGTGGACAACCATTTAAATATGAGCCAGCAGTGTGCAGCAGCTGCCCAAAAAGCGAACACAGTTCTAGGCTGCATCAACAGAGGGATAGAATCTAGATCACGTGAAGTGTTAATGCCACTGTATAGTGCCTTGGTAAGGCCACACTTGGAATACTGCATACAGTTTTGGTCGCCACGATGTAGAAAAGACGTGGAGACTCTGGAAAGAGTGCAGAGAAGAGCAACCAAGATGATTAGGGGACTGGAGACTAAAACATATGAAGAACGGCTGCAGGAGCTGGGTATGTCTACTTTGATGAAGAGAAGGACCAGGGGAGACATGATAGCAGTGTTCCGATATCTCAGAGGGTGCCACAAAGAAGAGGGAGTCAAACTATTCTCCAAGGCTCCTGGGGGCAGGACAAGAAGCAACGGGTGGAAACTAATCAAGGAGAGAAGCAACTTAGAACTAAGGAGAAATTTCCTGACAGTGAGAACGATGAATCTCTGGAACAGAAGTTGCCTCCAGAAGTTGTGAATGCCCCAACCCTGGAAGTCTTTAAGAAGATGTTGGATAGCCATTTGTCTGAAATGGTATAAGGTTCCTGCCCACGCAGGGGGTTGGACTAGAAGACCTACAAGGTCCCTTCCAACTCTGCTATTGTACTGTATTGTATTGTATTGTAAGAGATATATTTGTAGCTCAGGTTTCAAGCGCAAGGTCCCTTGGTGCTCTGTGAACCTGGTTGTTGTCTTGCAGAGGTTTCCTTAGCCAACTAGCAACATCATCAATGCACTGAAGAGGTTACCTCGTTAGGTAATGAAATGTCTGCAAGAAAACAACCAAGCTCAGACAGCACCAAGGACTCCAGTCCTACTCCTCTCACTCTCCCCCTCCCACTTCTTCTTCTCCTCCTCCCTGCTAAACCACTCCCTTCTAGCATGGATGATGTTACTTAGTTGGGTAATGAAACGTCTGCAAGAAAACCAAGTTCCGAGAGCACCAATAGAGTAGAGTAGATAATAGAGTAGTAGAGTAGATATGAAGAGTAGGGTAGAGTAGAGTAGGGTAGGGTAGGGTAGGGTAGGGTAGGGTAGGGTAGAGTAGAGTAGAGTAGAGTAGAGTAGAGTAGAGTAGAGTAGAGTAGAGTAGAGTAGAGTAGAGTAGAAAAATAGAGTTGGAAGGGATCTTGGAGGTCTTCTAGTCCAACCTCCTGCCTAGGCAGGAAACCCTATACCAGTGGTGGGCAAACTCATTAGTCAATAGAGCCAAATATCAACAGTACCACAATTGAAATTTCTTTTGAGAGCCAAAAGGTGTGGCCTGTTCTATGGGAGTGGCTCAGCGGTCATGTGACCAGGTGGGCGTGGCCAACTTGGAAAATGTGATGAAAATGTAGTCACTCTTGGCTCAACCAAGGAAGTTGGCCTTCCTTGGTTTTTGAACTACTTGAGGCTAAAGGGAGGAGGAGTTTTTGAACTACTTGAGGCTAAAGGGAGGAGTTTCTGGCTGTGTGCAGGGGAGGAAGAAAGGTAAAGATTTCCCCATTTTGAACTACTTGAAACTAAAGGGAGGAGTTTCTGGCTGTGTGCAGGGGGGGGAAGAAAGGTAAAGATTTCCCCATTTTGAACTACTTGAGGCTAAAGGGAGGAGTTTCTGGCTGTGTGCAGGGGAGGAAGAAAGGTAAAGATTTCCCCATTTTGAACTACTTGAGGCTAAAGGGAGGAGTTTCTGGCTGTGTGCAGGGGGGAAAGAGAAAGGTAAAAGAAATAATACATTCTAGATTTGTGCGCTTAAGACTGTGATTGTATTTTATTTCAAAATGACTGGCTTAGTTCAATGTAATAACTGTTTTGCACCTGTCTTCCGCAGTACTCTTTTCAAATTTGGATACTGTCCCCCTTGCAGACAAATTAATAGATTACATAGACACATAACATATCTTGAATCTGTAATTGGTGCTCTCCAGGCAGAAATTAAGTGTCCAATTCGGCCACTCCACCCTGTGGAGATGCCACACTACCAGCCTCCCCTACCACAAAGATCCCACAGAAGAAGAGCAGCCTGGACAACTGTGGGATCTGGCAGGGTGAGAGCTGTGACCCACAAACACAAAACTTTTGCTGTGTCCCAGCATAACAGATATAGCGCCCTTGCTGATCTTAATGGGGACACTAAAGTGACAGGTCAAGGTAATAATGACGACTCAAATAAGCAGCGGATTGTGGTCCAAAGTGAAGAACCTACTTCAGAAATGCAAAAGTGTGAACCAGGGATCATGCATCAGTCACACAACAAGAGCAAGGTACCCAAAAAGAGAAGTCACCTCCTGATTGGTGACTCAATCGTAAGAGATGTAAACTTAGGTAAGGATATGGAGGTTTTGAAAGATGTCAGATGTTTACCGGGTGCTACAGCCAGCAGAGACAAGAGGCGTATTCTTAATATAGTCAAGAATGCAAGTAAGGACTGTGAAGTTGATGCTATTATACATCTTGGCACAAATGATCTGTCCCAAAAAGATGTAGCTTCTGTGCAGAATGATTTCCAGAGTTTGGGGTACGAACTTAGTAGTACAGGTTGTAGGCTTATCTTCTCAGAGGTTATACCAGTATACAAGGAACAAAAAGGAAAGGGCCAGCGCATAGCAGAGTTTAATGTGTGGCTAAAGGAGTGGTGTAAAAAGGAAGGCTTTGGTCTTATTAGTCATGATGCCTGCAGCTGGTCCAATGATAAACTGTACAAAAGAGATGGTTTGCACCCATCCAAGAAAGGGACTGAGTTACTTGGCACTAAATTCACAGATTTCCTGGCTAAACATTTAAACTGAATGGTGGGGACAGAGAATCAATAGATAAAGAATATTTCTGTCCCCAGCAAACTAAAATTCATAGGGTTATCAGTGCGTGTAACATAGATAATTGTGCAGGTAATATTATCAACACTGCTGTCAAGCAAAACCAAACAATTAACAGTGGGTGCCATACCATGTACATGAACCATACAAGTGGCAAAGAAATAGGGGCAAAGACAACCATAGTCAGGCATAACACAGATTTCGTAGACAGAAAACACAGGGTCAATCAAAATGGACTCAAATGTCTATACACCAATGCACAGAGTATGAGGAATAAACAGGGTGAATTAGAAATTCAAGTAAATGAGGGCAGATACGATATTGTTGCCATTACAGAAACTTGGTGGGATGAAACCCACAAATGGAACATACAGCTAGAAGGATTTAAATTATTTAAAAGAAATAGACCAAATAAAAGAGGAGGTGGAGTTGCACTATATATAAGAAATAATTACATCTCTACAGAAATAGAGCACAACAATGATGAGAACTATCTTGAATGTATTTGGGTCAATATTAAAGGTTGTGGGGGGAATGATATTGTCATAGGTCTATACTACAGGCCACCCAACCAAGCAGAGGAAGTGGATGTACTTTTTGCTAACCAGCTAACTAAGGTATGTAGGAAGCACACTGCAATAGTAATGGGAGATTTTAAGTACCCTGACATCAATTGGGAAACAAACTCTGCACCAAGTGGAAGATCCAACAGGTTCCTAACAAACCTAGCAGACAACTTTGTTTCCCAAAAGGTAGAGAAGGGAACAAGGGGATCAGCAATATTGGACTTAATTCTCACTAACAGAGAGGAAATGATAGAAGGTGTAGAAGCTACAGGAACTTTGGGGGCAAGCGATCATGAAATACTGGAATTCAACATTATGCAAACAAAAGTAGTTGAACAAAGTCAAACTAGAGTCTTAGACTTCAAGAGAGCTAATTTCAATAAACTCAGAGAGAGCTTGGGAAGGATTCCATGGATGAGAATCCTCAAGGGGAAAACAACTCAAGAAGCTTGGGAAATTTTGAAAAATGAGATTATAAAAGCCCAGTCCAGCGCAATACCAATGAAGAAGAAAAATAACAGTTCCCAAAAGAAACCAGCATGGCTGCATAAAGAACTCTCTGACAAATTGAAAGACAAAAAGGATAAATATAAAAAGTGGAAAAAGGGGGACATAACCAAGGCAAAATATCAGCAAATAGCCCGAGCCTGTAAAGATGAAGTGAGGAAAGCTAAGGCTCGCAATGAAGAAAGGCTTGCCAAAAAAGTAAAAAATAACAAAAAAAGCTTCTTCCAACATGTTAAAAATAAGAAAAAAGTTAAGGAAACAATTGGTCCACTGCTGGGAGAAAATGGCAAGAAGATGATAAGCAACAGGGAGAAAGCAGAACTATTTAACTCTTTTTTTGCATCTGTCTTTACACAAAGGGATAAAACAGTCCAATCAATCAAAAACAGCACCACAAATATCAGATTAGGAACACAAGTTGAAATAGGGAAGAAAATGGTAAGTGAGCACCTGTCTGCCCTGGACGAGTTCAAATCACCAGGACCGGATGGATTACACCCCAGGGTCCTGAAGGAACTGGCAGACGAGATCTCAGAACCACTGAACTATATCTTTCAGAGATCCTGGAGCACCGGGGAACTGCCAGAAGACTGGAAAAGAGCAGATGTGGTTCCCATCTTCAAAAAAGGAAAAAAAACAGATCCAGGAAACTATAGACCCATCAGCCTGACCTCAATACCAGGAAAGATTCTGGAAAAGATAATTAAACAACAAATAAGTGAACACCTAGAAGCAAACAAAGTAATAGCCAAAAGCCAACATGGGTTTGTCAAAAACAGATCATGCCAGACGAATCTAATTGCATTCTTTGACAAAGTAACAAAATCAGTGGACCAGAGGAATGCTGTTGATATAATTTACCTGGACTTCAGTAAGGCATTTGATAAAGTAGACCATAACCTACTATTAGATAAAGTAGAAAATTGTGGGTTAGACAGCAGCACCACCAAATGGATTCGCAACTGGCTGACCAACCGCACTCAACGTGTAGTCCTCAATGGAACTGCATCTACATGGAAGGAAGTATGCAGTGGAGTCCCCCAAGGCTCTGTTTTAGGCCCAGTACTCTTTAACATCTTCATCAACGATTTGGATGAGGGGATAAATGGGGAACTCATCAAATTCGCAGACGACACCAAGCTGGCAGGAATAGCCAACACTCCAGAAGATAGGCTTAAGATACAGAAGGATCTAGACAAACTTGAACATTGGGCACTGTCTAATAAAATGAAATTCAATTGTGAAAAAAGTAAGGTCCTACATATAGGCAAGAAAAACCAAATGCACAAGTACAGTATAGGTGGTACCTTGCTCAATAGTAGCAACTGTGAGAGGGATCTCGGAATCCTAGTGGACAACCATTTAAATATGAGCCAGCAGTGTGCAGCAGCTGCCAAAAAAGCCAACACAGTTCTAGGCTGCATCAACAGAGGGATAGAATCTAGATCGCGTGAAGTGTTAATGCCACTGTATAGTGCCTTGGTAAGGCCACACTTGGAATACTGCATACAGTTTTGGTCGCCACGATGTAGAAAAGACGTGGAGACTCTGGAAAGAGTGCAGAGAAGAGCAACCAAGATGATTAGAGGACTGGAGACTAAGACATATGAAGAACGGCTGCAGGAGCTGGGTATGTCTAGTTTGATGAAGAGAAGGACCAGGGGAGACATGATAGCAGTGTTCCGATATCTCAGAGGGTGCCACAAAGAAGAGGGAGTCAAACTTTTCTCCAAGGCACCTGGGGGCAGGACAAGGAGCAATGGGTGGAAACTAACCAAGGAGAGAAGCAACTTAGAACTAAGGAGAAATTTCCTAACAGTAAGAACAATTAACCTCTGGAACAGCTTGCCTCCAGCAGTTGTGAATGCCCCAACCCTGGAAGTCTTTAAAAAGATGTTAGACAGCCATTTGTCTGAAATGGTATAACGTTCCTGCCCATGCAGGGGGTTGGACTAGAAGACCTACAAGGTCCCTTCCAACTCTGCTATTGTATTGTATTGTATTGTAAAATCATTTAATGACGGTCCTGCTTAGCAACCAAAATTTTGTGCTCAATTGTGGTCATAAGTTCTTTCTTTCTTTCTTTCTTTCTTTCTTTCTTTCTTTCTTTCTTTCTTTCTTTCTTTCTTTCTCTCTCTCTTTCTTTTTCTCTCTCTCTCTCTCCCACTTTTTTTCTTAATATTTTTCTTTCTCTTTCTCTCTTTCTTTTTGTCACTCTCTCTCTCTGTATCTGTCTCTCTCTCCTCCCTCCACCCATCTGTCACTCTGTGTGTGTGTGTGTGTGTGTGTGAGTGTCTGATTCCCTCTCTCTCTCCCTCCCTCTCTCTGTTTGTCCTTCCCTCCCTCCCCCTCTGGCTCTCTCTGTCTGCCTCTCTGTGTGTAAGTCTCTCCCTCCCCCCCCCCCCACCGAAGCAGCGGAAAGCCCGGCATGTCAGCGAGCCAGTGAGCCACGGACAGATACTGGGAGCCGCACGGCCACTTCCCTCCTCCCCCAGCGGCCGGGCGGGTGGGCGTGGGGAGGACCAAAGGCTGTGGCTCCCTAAGCGCTGCCCAGTCCGTCCGGGCGCCACATGCCCACCTCCCCCCCCAGCCCGTGTGCCGGGCAGCCCTGGAAAGTGCCCCTCGGTGCTCTGCGGGCGGCTGTTGTTGCTGCTGCTGCTCCCGCGACATGCAGTTCTTGCCGTCCGAGGTCGCCCGGCAGGCGCATCGGGCAGGGCAGCCGGGCTGCTCGGATGGTGAGAACTGCGTGTCGCAGGGCTCGGGAGCAGCAGCAGCAGCAACAGCCGCCCGCAGAGAGCACTGAGGGGCACTTTCCAGGGCTGTCCGGCACACGGGCTGGGAGGGAGGTGGGCGTGCGGCGCCCGGATGGACTGGGCGGCACTTAGGGAGCCTCAGCCTTCGGTCCTCCCCACGCCCACCCGCCCGGCCGCTGGGGGAGGAGGGAAGTGGCCGTGCGGCTCCCAGTATCTGCCCGTGGCTGGGTGGAGGAAGAGCCGCACTCAAGGGGCCAAAGAGCCACTCCTGGCTCGCGAGCCGCGGTTTGCCGACCACTGCCTTATACCATTTCAGACAAATGGTTATCCAACATCATCAAGGTTCCCACCATTTTAACCCATTTTTATATTGATAATGGTTCTTATATTTCTATTTTTATTCTATCATAAGCAGTGCAGTCTCCTCAAATTTTTATTAATAACTAGCTATACCCGGCCACGCGTTGCTGTGGCCCAGTCTGGTTAAATGGCCAACCAATCTGTGTGTAGATCTACACCTGCATACATACACACAACCACCATATAACCCCCAACCTACCTACCTACTGTATTTCTCCCTCTATCCCTCTACCTACCTACATACTGTATTTCTTCTTTTCTCCCTCTATTTACCTACCTACCTACCTACTGTATTTCCCCCTCTCTCTCTATTCCTCTACCTACCTATCTACTGTATTTCTCGCTATCTATCTATACACCTACCTACCTCCAAACCTACTGTATTTCTTCCTCTCTATCTACCCATCTACCTACCTACCTACATACCTACTGTGCTGTTCCCTATCTATCTATCCCCCTACCTACCAACCTACCTACCGTATTTCTCCGTATCTATCCCTCTATCTACATACCTACCTACCTACCTACTGTATTTCTCCCTATCTATATATTCCCCTATCTACCTACCTACTATAATACAATAATACAATAGCAGAGTTGGAAGGGAACTTGGAGGTCATCTAGTCCAACTCCCTGCCTCGGCAGGAAGCCCTATACTATTTCAGACAAATGGCTATCCAACATCTTCTTGAAGACATGCAGTGTTGGGGCATTCACAACTTCTGGAGGCAATTTCTCTTCCACTGGTTAATTGTTCTGTCAGGAAATTTCTCCTCAGTTCTAAGTTGCTTCTCTCCTTGATTAGTTTCCACCCATTGCTTCTTGTTCTGCCCTCAGGTGCTTTGGAGAATAGTTTGACTCCCTCTTCTTTGTGGCAACCCTCTCTCTCTATTCCCCTATCTACCTACTTACTGTAATACAATAGCAGAGTTGGAAGGGACCTTGGAGGTCATCTAGTCCAACTCCCTGCCTAGGCAGGAAGCCCTATACCATTTCTGACAAATGGCTATCTTCTTGAAGACTTGCAGTGTTGGGGCATTCACAACTTCTGGAGGCAATTTCTCTTCCACTGGTTAATTGTTCTAACTGTCAGGAAATTTCCCCTCAGTTCTAAGTTGCTTCTCTCCTTGATTAGTTTCCACCCATTGCTTCTTGTTCTGCCCTCAGGTGCTTTGGAGAATAGTTTGACTCCCTCTTCTTTGTGGCAACCCTCTCTCTCTCTATTCCCCTATCTACCTATCTACTGTAATACAATAATACAATAGCAGAGTTGGAAGGGACCTCAGAGGCCATCTAGTCCAACTCCCTGCCTAGGCAGGAAGCCCTATACCATTTCAGACAAATGACTATCCAACATCTTCTTGAAGACTTGCAGTGTTGGGGCATTCACAACTTCTGGAGACAAGCTGTTCCACTGATTAATTGTCCTAACTGTCAGGAAATTTCTCCTCAGTTCTAAGTTGCTTCTCTCCTTGATTAGTTTCCACCCATTGCTTCTTGTTCTGCCCTCAGGTGCTTTGGAGAATAGTTTGACTCCAGTGCCTTTTTGGCCCTAAGAGGCCTCTGTAGTTAATGACTGTTGGTGGGCGGAGTTACAGGGAGTAAAAACATTTTTCAGATAGTACCTTTTATTTGTGTTTACTTTACACACGATACAAGTGTGCTAGGCACAAAATGAGTAGCTATTCTATTATCGGAAGTCCTTGGCTACATTGTGTGAAAGTTTGGTGTAAATCGGTCCAGTAGTTTTTAAGATTAGTGGATTCGTACAAACTATTTTACATTTTTATTTATATAGATAAAATACATTTAATAAATAGATTAGAGACGGATGGATGGATGGACAGTCAGTCAGTTTCTTGTATTACAGTATTTCAGTTTCCTCAAATGCCAAGGAAAGCATGCTCTGGCTTTAATTATTAAATGTGCTTCATTAGGGATCTAAGAAATGCAGCATCCTTCCATGGCACTCAAACTGGGACGATTTGAAGAGAGAGAGGGACATTTGATGCTTCCTTTTATTTGGAAGGAGAGGAATGTTCTTTTAAGAGTCAAAATGAGCGCCTTAAAGCCTCACGTATGCCTAAACGAACTCATTTTTTTACTAAGGTGGCAGATCTGCTCATTAGCAGGCATTCCCCAAAAGAGGAACAGGTCCCTCTTGAGATTCCCCTGCCTGGAGCTGCTCAGAATGACATCTGGTCTTCAGCTTGGCGTATGTGAGCTGGGAAGGAGTGTACTCTTGCTTTTATATCATTCTTAGTATTGCGGTTGTTCTTTACTCCGAGTTCTCCGATTCCTCTTAGGCCTTAGCATCAAAGGTAGGTAGCCCTATGGGGCAGAGTAGCCTCCCCTCAATGTGACCGCAGGTATTTGCAAAAAATGGGGAAAACGAGAAAATACCAACGCAAGAGGAAATTATTTGGAAAATAATGGAATGTGCTGAAATGAGTAAACTCACTTTGAAATTAGAGAACAAGAGGATGAGCAATTTTACAAAGTATGGGATCTGTTTTACTAATGGTTAGATAAAAAAAACTTGGGAAAAAAACTGTTTTATCTATGTGTTTCCAGAAAGCTATAGTTATTACTATGAAAGTTTTTTGTTATAAAATAGAGTGTTTTGACTATATGACATAGAAAGGATAATAATGAATCTAATGTATAAGAGTGGATGATCTGAACTCAATAGCAGTGACTGTGAAAGGGATCTTGGAGTCCTAGTAGACAACCATGGAAATATGAGCCAGCCGTGTAAAGCAGCTGCCAAAAAAGCCAACACAGTTCTAGGCTGCATAAACAGAGGGATAGAATCAAGATCAAGTGAAGGGTTAATACCACTTTATAAGGCCTTGGGAAGGCCACACTTGGAATATTTGCATTCAGTTTTGGTCACCACGATGTAGAAAAGATGTGGAGACTCTAGAAAGAGTGCAGAGAAGAGCAACAAAGAGGATTAAGGGACTAGAAACGAAAACATCTGAAGAATGGTTGCAGGAACTGGGTATGTCTAGTTTAATGAAAAGAAGGACTAGGGGAGACTATCATGTCTTCACATATCTCAGGGGTTGCCCCAAAGAAGAGGGAGTCAAACTATTCTCCAAAGCACCTGAGGGCAGAACGAGAAGCAATGGGTGGAAACTAATCAAGGAGAGAAGCAACTTAGAACTGAGGAGAAATTTCCTGACAGTTGGAACAATTAATCAGTGGAACAGAAGTTGCCTCCAGAAGTTGTGAATGCCCCAACACTGCAAGTCTTTAAGATGTTGGACAGCCATTTGTCTGAAATAGCACAGGGCTTCCTGCCTAGGCAGGGAGTTGGACTAGATGACCTCCAAGGTCCCTTCCAACTCTGGTATTGTATTGTATTGTATTGTATTGTATTGTATTGTATTGTATTGTATTGTATTGTATTGTATTGTAATAACTTTAAGTAGTGAGTATTCGATACTGGAAAGATTTTTATATGTTAAATGGGTTAATGGATGTAATGAATAATTGAAACATACATGAATGTAAATATCTAATAACTATTTGTGGTAACAATGGAAAATTAGTATTGGAATATGTTGTATACTCCATGAAATATTAATGGTAATCTGAGCGCATAATGCTCAATAATAGCGATGTAGTTATGTTTGATGGATAACCTGTGATTCTAATTCTAATTGCAAGAACTGATGCGCAAAAACTTGTAACCAAACGACATGTTTGATGAAATTGAGGAAAGTATTTTATATGTGTTGTTTTGTTTTTGTTTGTTTTAAAAATAAAAATTTTATTCCAAAAAAAATGAGACCGCAGGATTCCACATCAAATTCTAGATCAGCGGGGCCACAACCCTGGGGCCACTACCGGGCCACGGCTTATTTGGAACTGGGCCACGCGAGAGATGGGCTTTTATCTTCTCTCCTGCGCCAGTGGAGCTGCACGGGAGGTGGCTGGGGAAACTGCAAGTTGCAATCGCCTGACATCTTGCTTAACAAACGTAGGGATGCACTTAACGACTGCAGCAAGAAAAAAAAAAAGGTGGTACAATCAGGGGCGATCTTGCGAAGCCTTGCTTAACGAGGAATTTGGGGGGGGGGTCCCCATTGGGGTTGGAAACAAGCGGGCCAAAAGAGAAGCGTGGAAAAATAAAGATTACAGCAAGACCAAACTGGAAGAGGTTTGGTTGCTGTTTTTAAAATGGAAACATACCTTCCCTCTTTCGTGAATCCTTTTTCAGCTGATAAGAGTTTTACGTCGTCAATAGCGCTTTCCAGCTGAAGGAGAATCCCTTTAAGAGACATAAAGGGGGTAAACATTTAATTTGGTTACCGATGGATGCTGATCTGGGGGGGGGAGGGGTCAAGCTCGTCATCAGTTCGGAGTCCCTTCTTGTCCACAAGAGATCCAAGTCGAGTCCTCCTTCAATTCCGTTGACTCTTAATCTACCACCAATTTGCCTTGAACCGTCTACGAGTGTTCTGACCGAGGCTTCCGCAGCAGCATGAAGCCGAGGCCTCATCCCGATAAGCCCCTTTTATTTAATTTACAGTGAATTCCCCTCCAGCAGAGTCCCAGCCCACAGTCTTTCAAGATAGTTCGCAGTTACCGACCTTTCTCAGGCTTGGAGAGTAGCCAGGCCGATAGCTTTCAGATAATAATAATTAATAATTTATTAGATTTATAAACCGCCCCCTCTCCCCGAAGGTCTGGGGTGGATATGTACAACTGGGTGTCATCAGCGTACAGATAGTATCCCACCCCAAAACCACGGATGATCTCGCCCAGCGGCTTCATATATGTGTTGAACAGGAGGGGCGAGAGGACCGACCCCTGAGGAACCCCGCATAAGAGGAGTCTCGAGGTCGACCTCTGCCCTTCTGTCAA
Organism: Rhabdophis nuchalis; assembly: GCA_039707465.1. Taxonomy (NCBI): domain Eukaryota; kingdom Metazoa; phylum Chordata; class Lepidosauria; order Squamata; family Natricidae; genus Rhabdophis; species Rhabdophis nuchalis. Next base: position 6,366,285 of record CM077644.1, on the reverse strand, counting down.
CACAGATTGCGACCGACCAGAGAGGTAGGACGAGAACCACCGTAAAACGGTGCCTCCCAGCCCCAACCCCCCCCAGTCGGTGCAATAGGATACCATGGTCCTAAAATGGCCAGATCAGAAATGCAAACTGAACACTGCTCAAAGTTTGGAACAGGTTGTCCTTTCTTAACGATGGTAACCGGGGCAGGGAACTACATTCCTAAGCGATGTGATCATACAGTACAATGTCACATGACTGCACTGACAGAGGTTCTGGCAGTTCCAGTTGCCGTTGTTAGGTGACTCCTAGGTGGCTGCAGTCTTCTGCAGTCACATGATCGGCATCTGTGACTTCCTGCAGGCTTCCCCATTGACCGCTTGTGAGAAGCTGGTAGTGAAGATTGCAAGTGATGATCCTATGACTGCAGGACACTCTGATATCACAATTGTCATAACCGCATGACCCTGTGAACACTGCAAGAGTCATCATTATGAGGGCCTGTCGTAAGTCCCCCTTGTTTAGTATCGTCGTATCTTGGAACAGGTGCTGAATGAGCGGGGGTTAAGCGAGGACTACCTGTATAGGATTATTTTGGCTAAGCTCCACAAGGAAAAAGATACTTACGTTTTATTTTTGCTATGTCTTCAAGTTCCATGTTCAGTTCTATTTAAGAAAAGGAGTTCAGCTTAGACTTATAGATGCCATATTGTTCTATCGCTCCATATATTCATATAAAGATAAATATTCATGTAATATAACTGCAGCTATTATTAAGGGATTTATTTCGGGTTTCTGTGGTGGGCCAAAAAATGAAAGACAAGAAGGTTCAAGAACATCTACAGGAATCTTGCAAGCCACTTCAGTTTCAAAACAGCCATGCCGCACAATCACACAGATAGGTTGTGCCCACTGCAGAAGAGTAACAATCGTATGTTATGTTTATGAAGTGATGCAGAATTCAATTACTCCCTGAGATTAAGGGGGAAAAAGAAAGAAACTGGATCTCTTGACAAAAAAAGAAACCCCTTTAAATCCCTGTGCCACCAATTGGCCCAGAATTACAGAGATTTCTTTCTAAGTCATCTCGGAATCATTTATTTAAAATCAAGGATAAATCTAGGACAGAAAAAAAAAATTCAAACTTCCCAATGTGTTTTTTCTATTATCTTTGATGACTGATGAAACCTCAGTTAGCCTAAAATAGAACTACCGTACTTGATTGCTAACTGGGATTGGATCCTCTTGACTACAAAATGTCACTGCTTCGAGTATTTCTCCGGCTGGTGTCAACATTTTGTAGCTATCTACTGTATTTCTCTATTTTTCTCTCTCTATCCCTCTCCCTACCTACCTATCTACACATACTCTCTCCGTACCTATCTAGTGTATTTCTCTATCTCCCCCCTCTATCTACCTATATACCAACCTACCTTCTCTCTCTCTCCCCCTAACTACCTACCTATTTCTCTCTCTTTCTCTATCCCTTTATCTACCTACTCTCTCTCTCTCCCTACATACCTATCTACTGTATTTCTCTCTATTTCTCTCTCTATTTTTCTCTCTCTATCCCTCTACCTACCTACCTACCCACCTATCTACACACACTCTCTCCCTACCTACCTAGTGTATTTCTCTATCTCCCCCCTCTATCTACCTATATACCTACCTTCTCCCTCTCTCTATCTATCTACTGTATTTCTCTCTCTCTTTCTCTATCCCTTTATCTACCTAACTACTCTCTCTCTCCCTACTGTATTTCTCTCTTTCTCCCCCACTTTATCCCTTTAACTACCTACCTACCTAACTACTCTCTCTCTCCCTACCTACTGTATTTCTCTCTTTCTCTCCCACTTTATCCCTTTATCTACCTACCTACCTAACTACTCTCTCTCCCTACCTACTGTATTTCTCTCTTTCTCTCCCACTTTATCCCTTTATCTACCTACCTACCTAACTACTCTCTCTCCCTACCTATCTACTGTATTTCTCTCTCCCTATTTCACTCTCTATTTTTCTCTCTATCCCTCTACCTACCTACCTACCTACTGTATTTCTCTTTATTTTTCTCTCTCTATCCCTCTACCTACCTACCTACCCACCTATCTACACACACTCTCTCCCTACCTACCTAGTGTATTTCTCTATCTCCCCCCTCTATCTACCTGTATACCTACCTTCTCCCTCTCTCTATCTATCTACTGTATTTCTCTCTCTCTTTCTCTATCCCTTTATCTACCTAACTACTCTCTCTCTCCCTACTGTATTTCTCTCTTTCTCCCCCACTTTATCCCTTTATCTACCTACCTACCTAACTACTCTCTCTCTCCCTACCTACTGTATTTCTCTCTTTCTCTCCCACTTTATCCCTTTATCTACCTACCTACCTAACTACTCTCTCTCCCTACCTATCTACTGTATTTCTCTCTCTCTCTATTTCACTCTCTATTTTTCTCTCTCTCTCTCTCCCTACATACCTATCTACTGTATTTCTCTCTATTTCTCTCTCTATTTTTCTCTCTATCCCTCTACCTACCTACCTACCCACCTATCTACACACTCTCTCTCTCCCTACCTACCTAGTGTATTTCTCTATCTCCACCCTCTATCTACCTATATACCTACCTTCTCTCTCTCTAACTACTGTATTTCTCTCTCTCTCTTTCTCTATCCCTTTATCTACCTAACTACTCTCTCTCTCTACTGTATTTCTCTTTCTCTCCCACTTTATCCCTTTATCTACCTACCTACCTAACTACTCTCTCTCTTTCCCTACCTACCTACTGTATTTCTCTCTCTCTCTATCCCTCTACCTATCTACCTACCCACCTATCTACACACTTTCTCTCCCTACCTACCTAGTGTATTTCTCTATCTCCCCCCTCTATCTACCTACCTACCTATCTTCTCTCTCTTTCTCTATCTATCTATTGTATTTCTCTCTCTTTCTCTCCCTCTCTATCCTTCTATCTTCCTACCTACTTTTTTAAAAATATTACCTCTTCAAAACCTGGGTGCGTCTTATACTCCAAAAAATACGGTAAATTGTCTTCAGGATGACCCACCCACTCAGCTATCCTATGCTTACAAGTAGTCCTCAACTTACGACCAGTCACATTTTACAACAGTTTTGCTGAAAACCGGCACTTACTTCTGGGTTTTGGCAAAACCACACCCATAGCGCATACAGGTAGTCCTCAATTTACGACACCACAACTGAGCCCAAAATTTATGTTGCTAAGTGAAAGGTTAAAGCGAGTTTGCCCCATTTTATGTCCTTTCTTGTCATAGTTGTTAAGTGAATCATTGTAGTTGTTAAATTCATCAGACTGTGGTTAAGTGAATCTGGCTTCCCCATTGACTTTGCTTGTCAGAAGGTCACAAAAGGGGATCAACACGACCCCGGGACACTGCGACAGTCATAAATGTAAGTTAATTGCCAAGCGTCAGAATTTTGATCATATATCCATGGGGATGCTACAACGCTCGCAAGTGGGAAAAGTCACCTTTTTCAGTGCCATTGTAACTTTGAATGGTCAATAAACAACTGTCGTAAGTCGAGGACTACTTATAATGGTTCACTCTTACAACAAGTCCTGATGATGTTATCTAGGTGGGTAGTGAAATGTCTGCAAGAAAACAAGCAAGCTCAGACAGCCCCAAGGAGCTATCATTTCAACCCTGAGCTACAAATATTTTCCTCGATTGAGACTCACAACTGTGGTTCTTGCACTTACAACCACACTTGCTTACCATATTTTTCGGAGTATAAGACGCTCCGAAGTATAAGACGCAGCTAGATTTTGGGGAGGAAAACAAAGGGGAAAATATCTGCCTCTGCCTCCTAGCAACTTGCCTCCTTGTAACAAATAGCACAGACAATATACACTGTTTGTAGTGTTATATTTCAGACTCTACTTGTACAGATGCTGTTAAAATTGGTGTGCTTTCTGGAAGTATAGTTATTCCTCTGCTATTTAAAAGAATAGCACTTTTTAAAACAATAGTACTGGGCCTCTTCAGATTAAGCATTTATTTTAAAAAGCTTCTTCATTTGGTTAAGCTGTCTAGAATAATAATAAAGCAGTCTTTAAACAATAAGTCTAATAATTTGAACATTCTATAGGCCCGTGATGGCGAAACTATGGCACAGCCCTCTCTGTGGGCAGGCACACTGTCGCCAGATGGTCTGCACATGTGCTAGAAAAGAGCCCCAAAACGGCCCAAAACCAGGTAATTTTTCAAGCTGTTTTCAGGCCGTTTTCTGGGCCATTTCTCAAGTTGTTTTGGGGTCATTTTCAGGCCGTTTTTCAGGGCATTTTTCTGGGTGTTTGCAGGCCGTTTTCTGGGGTGTTTTTTAGGGCATTTTCAGGGCATTTTGGGGGTCAGAAATGGCCTGAAAACAGCCCCAAACCCCACCAAAACTGGCCAAAGAAACAGGCATGCGCGCACATTTCAGTTTAGCCGCTTTAGCTGTTAACTTTCCTTTTTGCAGCAAACAGCCTGATTAGCACAAGAAAAAAAAAATCTGCCTCTGCCTCCTAGCAATTTGCCTGGTGGAGCAAACAGCCAGTTTCAGTTTCAATTTCTCCCGATCATCAGCTGTTTCAGGCTGCAGGGGTTGCTATAGCTTATTGAAGTCTCCATTTGCTGCAAAGAGGTAAATTGCTGGTAGGCAGAGGCCAAAGGGTGGGGGCCGGTGGGTGGGGCTACATTTAGTGTATAAGACGCACCCAAATTTTCACCCTTTTAGGGGGAGGGAAAGGTGTGTCTTATGTTCTGAAAAATACGGTAATTACTGTCACAAAAACCATCAGATTGGGTTATGTGATGGTTTACAACCATCATAGCAAATGGCGTAGGTTGAGGACTAGTTGTACTGTAAAACCCTCCACTCTTAGGTGGCGCAGTCAGTTTGTAGGTTTCCTATGCGCGGAGGCAACCCTACCTGAGTTGCCATGTTCCATATTGAATTCAGTGTTAAATTCATTCTGTTCAAGATTTTTGGATTGATCTTCTAGGACGATGTTGATGGCATCAATGGCTAAAGCTAAGTCACAGGAAGTCAGGTCAAAGGAGGTCAATTCTTCACACAATTTCTCCTGGAAAAGGAGAGAGAGAAATAAACAATGGAACATTTGCATTTCGTCAGTTGCAGAGTTACTTTGCATGTTTGTGCAAGGGCAATTCTTTTTTAAAAATATATATATTTTATTTACATTCCCGGCTACGCATTGCTGTGGCCCAGTCAGGAGGGACACAACCCAAGGGTGGAGTTCCCCCCTCTCTCTCTATCCCTCTACCTACCTACCTACCCACTGTATTTCTCCATCTCTCTATCCCTCTACCTACCTACCTACTGTATGTCTCCCTCTCTCTATCCCTCTATTTACCTACCTACCAACGGTATTTCTCCCTCTCTCTCTCTATCCCTCTACCTACCTACCTACCTACCTACTGTATTCCTCCCTCTCTCTATCCCTCTACCTACCTACCTACCTGGGGTATTTCTCCCTCTCTCTCTCTATCCCTCTACCTACCTACCTACCTACTGTATTTCTCCCTCTCTATCCCTCTACCTACCTACCTACCTACCTACCTACCTACCTACCTACCTACCTACTGTATTCCTCCTTCTCTCTATCCCTCTACCTACCTACCTACCTGGGGTATTTCTCCCTCTCTCTCTCTATCCCTCTACCTACCTACCTACCTACTGTATTTCTCCCTCTCTATCCCTCTACCTACCTACCTACCTGGGGTATTTCTCCCTCTCTCTCTCTATTCCTCTACCTACCTACCTACTGCATTTCTCCCTCCCTCTCTCTATCCCTATAGCTGCCTACCTTTCTCCTTGAAATACAGTAGGTATTATGACGTTTTGTATTATGTCATCCTGTGGCTCACTGCTCTCTCTGTATCCATCTACCTACATTTTTTACATTTCCGTTGCATGTACCTGGCACAGGTGTGATATCTATACAATCTATATATATATCATTGGTGCCGTATTTGAAAGAAACATTGTGTGAAAATTTGGAAGCGATCGGTGCAGTACTTTCGGAGATTAACTGTTTTGAACAAACTCATAGTTACATTTTTATTTATATAGATTTTATTTATTTTTAAACACAACATAAAAAATCCTTAATCTCACATGTTATAGAAAGTCTGCAGATTTTGTAATCTGCTGATTACAAAATATTTTCATACATCTCTTCGATATTCATCCAGGTTTCATATTATTTCAAGTACATCACATCAAATATATTTATAAATTTTATCTTTTTCATGCCTTCCTTAATTAATTATAATTGTATTACACATCCTTCATTTCACCTCCCCGAGTCCCTTCGGGGAGAGGGCGCGGTTTATAAATCTAATAAATTATTAATATTATTAATATTATTAATATTATTAATATTATTAATATTATTAATATTATTAATATTATTAATATTATTAATATTATTAATATTATTAATATTATTAATATTATTAATATTATTAATATTATTAATATTATTAATATTATTAATATTATTAATATTATTAATATTATTAATATTATTAATATTATTAATATTATTAATATTATTAATATTATTAATATTATTAATATTAATATTAAAACATACCAATAAAAACTTAGAACATAGCCACATGTTGGCATCATATTTGTTAATTCTACTATCCTCCAAAATCATTATTCCCTGTAGCCTATTTTAACCAAATATAGACAAAAGATTAACTGAAAACCAGTTGAGATCAAGGGCAATTCTTGTGCTGCCAAGACAGCGGCATCCATAGTGTCAGCCTTCCAGATAGTGTCCAAAATTAAATTAAGAGTCCAATCTCCCACTGCCATGCTGGCAGTTCCACTCATCCATTTCCGGTCAGGTGCGGAGGTGCCAAGACAAAAAGGATGACCTTGGCAATCTAGGAAGGAATTTTATTTTGGCTACATAACATTCTACTCCAGGGGTTCCCAAACTTGGCAACTTTAAGACTTGTGGACTTCAATTCCCAGAATTCTCCAGCCAGCATAGCTGGCTGGAGAATTCTGGGAGTTGAAGTCCACAAGTCTTAAAGTTGCCAAGTTTGGGAACTCCTGTCCTACTCCTTACCATGACACCCACCCAGAAACAGCATAGTAGAATAGAAGTGTGGCAGGTCAAAGATCCAAAAGGAACACGACTGCAGGTCTGACTCATAGAGTTAATTTTTAAAAAAGTATCCTTTTTTAAAAATATGCTTATTTGGCTACTTCAAGCAGGATCCAAATCTTCCAGTCCTGATTGCTGTTGTCAATCAACACCAGATGCTCCAGAACAAGGCGTAATTGTTGCACATTTTTTTCCCCCTCAAGGGGGAAATGTTATATTTTGGCTGTATTACTTCAGGAAAACCCTAAAATAACTTCAGAGTCCTAAATATTCTCCATCCTGCTTCAAATTAAAAGTCTTAAGGACGGTGTCTTTTTGTGGTAGCAGAGGGCAATAGCAGATTGTTCTGAAACAAGAGTTAAATATTAATATTAAATTCTTTCCCACAGTGAAGGTGACAGTCCTTTAATCCTATATAGAATACAATAGCAGAGTTGGAAGGGACCTTGGAGGTCATCTAGTCCAACTCCCTGCCTAGGCAGGAAGCCCTACATCGTTTCAGACAAATGGCTATCCCACATCTTCTTAAAACTTCTTTCTTTCTTTCTTTCTTTCTTTCTTTCTTTCTTTCTCTCTCTCTCTCTCTCTCTCTCTCTCTCTCTCTCTCTCTCTCTCTCCCTTCCTTCCTTCCTTTCTTTCTTTAGAACATAATGTAAGAATAGCCTTGCTGGAACAGGCCATAGCCCATCCAGTCCAGCATTCTGTCTCACACAGTGGCTCCCCATTTGCTTCAAGGTCTTTCTTTCATTTGCTTTCTTTCTTTCTTTCTTTCTTCCTTCCTTCCCTTCTTCATCCCTCCCTCTCTTCTCCCTCCCTCCTTCTATTTCAATACAATACAATAGCAGAGTTGGAAGGGACATTGGAGGTCATCTAGTCCAACCCCCTGCCTAGGCAGGAAGCCCTACATCGTTTCAGACAAATGGCTATCCAACCTCTTCTTAAAGACTTCCAGGGTTGGGGCATTCGCAACTTCTGGAGGCAACTTCTGTTCCACTGATTAATTGTTCTCACTGTCAGGAAATTCCTCCTCAGTTCTAAGTTGCTTCTCTCCTGGATTATTTATTTATTTAGTTTCCACCCATTGCTTCTTGTTCTGCCCTCAAGTATTTGGAGAATAGTTTGACTCCCTCTTCTTTGGGGCAACCCCTGAGATATTGGAAGGCTGCTATCATGTCTCCCCTGGTCCTTCTTTTTATTTATATAACAGTGATGGCGAACCTTTTCGACACCAAGTGCCCAAACTGGAATGCTTGTACATGCATGTACACATGCCAGAGCACCGGAAACCCTAATACTAGCTGGCCGGTGGACACATGCCTGTTGCGGGCCATTTTGGGGCTGTTTTTCAGGCCATTTTCAGCCTAAGAACAGCTGAAAAACAGCCTGAAAATGGCCCCAAAAACACCCTATATTTTAAACCAGAAGAGCAGCTGGCTGTGGCACGCATGTCCACAGAGAGGTCTCTGCATGCCACCTTTGGCATACGTGCCATAGGTTTGCCATAACAGCCATATAACAAGGATGTCCAAACTTGGTAACTTTTTAAGACTTGTGAACTTCAATTCCCAGAAGCCATGGCTGGGGAATTCTGGGAGTTGAAGTTCATTACCCTTAAAAGTTGCCAAGGTTGGACACCCCTGCTATGTATATAGGTATTCCTCGGCTTACATTAGTTCGTCTAATGACTGTTCGAAAACACAACAGCACTATAAAAACTGAATCCTGGCTGTTTTCACACTTACGACCAATGAAGCAGCCCCAGGGTCATGTGATCAAAAATCAGAAGCTTGGCAGCTGGTTCATATTTATGACGGTTTTGAGACCACCTGACAAGCAATGTCAACGAGGAAGCCAGATTCCCTTAACAGCGTGGCAAGAAAGGTCGTAAAACGGGGCAAAGTTCCCTTAAGAAAGGCCTCGCTTAGCAATGGAAATGTTGGGCTCAATTGCAGTCGTACGTCGAGGACCCCCTGTACTCCTAAGGCAGCTTTGCCTGTTTATGATCGCAGGGGTGAAAGTGGAGAGAAAATATGGCATTTAAAAAACAATTACCTGCCTCTCAAGGAGACCAGACATACCGTATTTTTCAGAGCATAAGACGCAACTTTCCCCGCCCTAAAAGAAGGTGAAAATCTGGGTGTGTCTTATACACTGAATGTAGCCCCACTCACCCACCGGCCCCCACCCTTTGGCCTCTGCCTCCCAGCAATTTACCTCCTTGCAGCAAACGGGGGCTTGCGGAAGCTTCAATGATAGGAATGTGTCTGTTTTTATAAGTGGTAGAGTTTGTATCATTCGGATAATACCGTATCCGCCTAGTTTAAGGAGGATGGCGGCTAGTACTATTGACCCGGCAATCGGGGCTTCCACGTGTGCTTTAGGTAATCATAGATGTAGTCCGTAGATTGGTATTTTTGCCAGGAAGGAGGCTAAACACCCCAATCATAAAAGAAGTTCTGTTGGTTGGCTAATAAGTTGAGTGGTTTGTAAAAATAGTGTTGGGGTTATAGATTTGTTGTTTAGGTAAAGGGTTGTAATTAGAAGAGGTATAGAGGTTGTTAGGGTATAGAGTATGAAGTAGGTACCTGCGGTCAGACGTTCTGCTTGTTGGCCTCATCGCGTGATGATAATTAAGGTTGGGATTAGTGTTGCTTCAAATATTAAATATAGTAAGGTTAGATTATGGGCTGTGAATGTGAGGGCAATGGTGGTTTGTAGTGCGGAAAGAGTTACTAGAAGTGTGCGTTGGCGTTGTATGGGTTCTTTTTTTATTGTGTTCTGGCTAGCAATTATTATTATTGGCAGAAGTCAGGTGGCACGCAGAACCATTTCTTAGGGCACGCGAGGTATTGCCCCGTCAGCTCCAGCACGCATGTGTGCGCTGGCCAGCTGATTTAGGCCTTCTTTTGAGGCCGTTTTTCATCCTCTGGAGGCTTCAGGGGAGCTCCTGAAGCCTCTGGAGGTGGGGGGGGGGGAGGCTGTTTTCACCCTCCCCAGGCTCCTAGAAAGCCTCTGGAGCCTGGGGACGGCAAAAAAAGCACGCCAAAAGCAGGGGGTCACACACATAGCATTATGGGTGTGGCACGCCCAGGCACGACCTCCCCCTATGCTCCCCCCGCTTTTGGCATGCGAGCCAACAAAGCTTAGCCATTCACTGAGCTATAGCAACCCCTGCAGCCTGTAACAGCTGATGATCGGGAGAAAGTGAAAGTGAAACTGGCTGTTTGTTCCAAGAGGCAAATTGCTGGGAGGCAGAGGCAGTTTTTTTTTCTTCTTGTGCTGATCAGGCTGTTTGCTGCAAAGAGGGAAGTCAACAACTATAAATGCCTATAGAATGTTGAAATTATTAGACTTATTTTTTCAAAGACTGCTTTATTATTGTGCTAGACCACTTAACAAAATGAAGCAGCTTTTTAAAATAAATGCTTGATCTGAAGAGGCCCCCTGCTATTGTTTTAAAAAGTGCTGTTCAGAGAATAACTATACTACCAGAAAGCACATCAACTTTAACAGCACCTGTACAAGTATAGCCTGAAATGTAACACCACAAACAGTGTATATTGTCTGTACTGTTTGTTGCAAGGAGGCAAATTGTTAGGAGGCAGAGGCAGAGATTTTCCCCTTGTTTTCCTCCCCAAAATCTAGATGCGTCTTATACTTCGGAGCGTCTTATACTCCCAAAAAATACAGTAACTGCATGTAATGAAAGATACGCACTGCAGATCAACATAGTTTCCCGGTTCTCAAAATAATACCAATCATCCCAAATTCGGAAGCCACCTCTCCATGTTTAATTGAGAAATGTATTCTTATAATTATCACTGGATAACAAACTAGGTTATTTCTCAGCAGGATATGATGGTATTGCTATAAAAACACCCTCGCCTTTCAAATTAATCATTTACACTTCGTGTTTTTTCATTTAATGGCAAACATCCAAGCGAGGCTCAACAGTGATGTTAAAAGGGAACCATTCCTTAGATCAGATTATTCTGGCAGGGAATTATTTTACCAGCTTGTTTTAATAATCATTTTGAAAGGTAATCTCTTCAGCAGGTAATACAAGAGGAGGAAATGTTTCCCAGAGGATGATGAAGGTAATCCTTGACTTACCGCCTGTCAAAGTCACAACAGAACCAACAAAAGGGTACAGGTAGTCCTCCCCTTACAACAGTCCATTTAGTGACTGTTCAAAGTTACAACGGCACTGAAAAAAATGGCTTATGACAGTTTTTCACACTTAAGAGCCGCTGCAACATCCCCAGGGACATGTGATCAAACTTTGGAAGCTTGGCAACTGACTCATTTTTATGACGGTTGGGATGTCCCACAGGGGATCCCCTTTAGCGACCTTCTGACGAGCAAAGTCAACGGGGAAGCTAGGTTCACTTAGCAGCCGTCTTACTAACTGCGTTGATTCACTTTAGGGCTATGGCAAGAAAGGCCGTAAAATGGGGCAAAAATGCTGCTTAGCGACGTAAATTCTGGGCTCATTGCCATCATAAGGAGGGGGGCTGCCTGTAGTTCTCTTATGCACTCAGCGTGTCCTTCTGGTTACTTGCATGCCCAACAGGTAAGCGATCCCGAAATGATGGATCCATCGAGACACGCAGCAAAAAAGGAAGGATCGTCCATTTTGTGGCAGTTCCAACGATTTTAGCTGCGACCCTGGGCTCTTGCGGCCAGCTCAGTGGGGACGCCTTCCATAAGGAGATCTCGCTCACTGCCCATAACTGGAACAATATTGTCACTCAATTGTTCTGCAGGGTCTTTGGTGGTAGATGTTGTCCTTCTTTTACTGACTGATTTCTAATTTGTGGTTCTCTTTTATGCCAATGTCTGTGACAGGTATTGTGCTGTTGATTATAATTTAATCCTGGGGGGGGTGGGGGGGTTTGAAGTTTTTTATTTTTATTTTTCAAGTTCATTCAGAAATATACACTCTTATAATTACTATTAACATTTATTTATTCATCACAAGCCGTTCCCGGCCACGCGTTGCTGTGGCCCAGTCTGGTTAAATGGCCAACCAACCTATGTGTAGATCTACACCTGCACACACAAACATGTACACACAACCACCATGTAACCCCCAATCTACCTACCTACTGTATTTCTCCCTCTCTCCCCCTACCTACCTACCTACCCACCTACTGTATTTCTCTTTGAGTCTTATGGACAGAGTATTTTATCAGTTCTCCCTCACCTGCGGTCAGTTCTCCTTCGCCTGCGGGAGTCTACCCTCTCGCAGGCTTGGCCCCCTAGTTTAACACGGGCCCACCTCGAGGATGGACTTATTGTTCCTGAGAGGTGGGCGAAGCGCAAACTCGGGGGTTTTTTATTTAATTTTTTAATTCGGATTTTAGGGGGTTCCAGGGAGGAGGGCAGGGATAGTCAAGTGGGGGGGCGTCAATCTATAGGGCCGGCTGGCGGAAGCAGAGAAACGGAGGAGGGGGAAGGGGGGGTCGTTTCCACTGAGGTATCTTCCATCAGCTCGGTCTTGGGGAGGGGCAGGGGCGGTGGGAGACGGGGTGGACATTATCGGTTGGAGGACCGCGCCTGCTGGCTACGGGCGGTTACGCGCTCCAACCCCCCATGCTCCCATCGCAGACTAGGTGGGCAAGAACCACAGACTCGGGGCCCTAGGTTGATGTTGTGCAACGCCAGGTCCGTGGTACAAAAAGCCCCCCTCATCCATGACCTTGTGTCAGAGGGGGACCCGGACCTGGTAGGTATCACGGAAACCTGGTTGGGCCACGAGGGAGGACATCCCCTCGTAGAAATGTGCCCACCAGGATACCGAGCCTTTCATCAGCCTAGGGCCCTAGGGAGGGGTGGGGGGGTGGCGATTATGGTTAGGGAAGGTCTTGAGCCAAAGGAGACCACGATCCCTCAGACGACCGGGTGCGAGTCCCTCCTTGTGAAGTGGGGCCTAGGGAGGCAGTTGGGTGTGTTAGTTGTATACCTGGCTCCTCGCTATACAACAACAGCCCTGCCCGAGCTCCTAGAGGTGATAGCCGAGGCGGGGTTGAGACCCCCAGACTGTTAGTCATGGGGGACTTTAACCTGCCGTCAGCGGGCAAAACCTCTGGGGTAGCTTGGCAGTTCATGGCTTCCATGACAGCCATGGACCTGACCCAAGTAGTTGTAGGCCCTACCCACGAGGGCGGACACACCCTGGATCTAATCTTCGTCTCGGGACAGTGGAGTAGTGATCTGGGAATAGGGGATCTAGTCATCACGCCCCTGTCATGGACAGATCACGCTCTCCTTCGACTCGACTTTCCGATCGCCGCAACTCACTGCGGGGAGGCGGAACCGGACATTCCTATATGGTTCCGCGCCAGGCTCCTGATGGACCCGATAAGGTTCCAAAGGGAGCTTGGGCCAATTCCTGTGGACTTGCCCCGCGACTCGACTGAGGACCTAGTGGCCGCATGGTTAAGTGCAGCCACGGGGGCCTTGGACCGAGTCGCGCCCTTGCGGCCTCTCTTGCAGCGACGAACCACCTGGGCTCCTTGGTTTACCGAGGGGCTCAGGGAGATGAAGCGCCACAAGAGACCCCTAGAGAGCAGATGGAGATCTTCTCCCTCCGAAGCCGACCAAACACTAGTGAGAGACCATATTAGGACTTACTTAGTGGCGATAAGAGTGGCCAAACGTGAGTATTGTGCCACTCTTATTGCATCCGCAGATAACCGCCCTGCCGCCCTGTTTGGGGTGACCCGCTTCCTCCTTCAACAGAGGCCGCGGGAAGCCCCTTTACAGGGTCGAGCAGAGGAATTTGAGATTTATCTGCAGGAGAAAATCACTCGGATTCGGAACGAGCTACCCTCCATCGACAGTGGTCCAGTCGAGCGGGCCGAGGCTGTTCTTGTGACACCATCTTGGGAGGAGTTTGATTTTGTTACCACCGAGGATATGGACAAGTTGTCAAAGAGACTTAGGGCTACCACATGTTTATTGGACCCGTGTCCCTCCTGGCTTGTACTGGCATCCTGGGAGACGACACGTGGCTGGCTCCAGGGCATTGTCAACGCATCTTTGAGTGAGGGGTCCTTGCCTGCCGTCTTGAAAGAGGCGGTAGTAAGGCCCCTCCTCAAGAAGCCGTCCCTGGATCCAGCATTATTAGACAACTACCGTCCCGTCTCCAACCTCCACTTTTTAGTGAAGGTTGTTGAGAGTGTGGTGGCTCAACAGTTTCCGCGACACTTGGAGGAAGTTGATTATCTAGACCCGCGCCAGTCCGGCTTCCGAACCGGGCACAGCACCGAGACGGCATTGGTCGCATTGGTTGATGATCTCTGGAGGGCGCGGGATAGAGGATATTCCTCTATCCTAGTCCTATTAGACCTCTCAGCGGCTTTTGATACCATCGACCATGGTATCCTATTGCACCGACTGGGGGGGTTGGGGCTGGGAGGCACCGTTTTGCGGTGGTTCTCGTCCTACCTCTCTGGTCGGTCGCAATATGTGTTGGCAGGGGGGCAGAGGTCGGCCTCGAGGCCCCTCATATGTGCGGTTCCTCAGGGGTCGGTCCTCTCGCCCCTACTGTTCAACACATATATGAAGCCGCTGGGTGAGATCATCCGTGGTTTTGGGGTGGGATATCATCTGTACGCTGATGATACTCAGTTGTACATATCCACCCCAGACCACCCCAACGATGCCGTCGAGGTTATGTCCCGGTGCTTGGAGGCCGTACGGATCTGGATGGGTGGTAACAAACTCAAGCTCAACCCATCCAAGACTGAGTGGCTGTGGCTTCCGGCGCCCCGGTTCAGCCAGATTATTCCAACTCTGGCCATTGGGGGCGAAACACCAGCCCCCGTGGAGAGGGCGCGCAATTTGGGTGTCCTCCTGGATTTCCGGCTGTCTATGGAAGATCATGTGGCAGCCGTGGCCAGGGGGACGTTCCATCAGGTACGCCTGATGCGCCAATTGCACCCCTTACTGGACCGGGGTGCCTTACGCACAGTCACTCAAGCACTCGTCACCTCTCGACTCGACTACTGTAATGCTCTCTACATGGGGCTCCCCTTGAGGTGCACCCGAAAGCTGCAGCTAATCCAGAACGCAGCCGCGCGTGTGATTACGGGAGCGCCTAGACACTCCCACATAACACCTATCCTGCGCGAGCTGCACTGGCTTCCTGTGGTCTTTCGGGTGCGCTTCAAGGTCTTGACGACCATCTTTAAAGCGCTCCATGGCTCGGGG
Organism: Rhabdophis nuchalis; assembly: GCA_039707465.1. NCBI lineage: Eukaryota > Metazoa > Chordata > Lepidosauria > Squamata > Natricidae > Rhabdophis > Rhabdophis nuchalis. Next base: position 6,350,925 of record CM077644.1, on the reverse strand, counting down.
CCTAGTTATATGCGAGACCGCCTCCTGCCCCATACATCCCTCAGACCGATACGCTCCCACAGAGAGGGCCTCCTCAGGGTGCCGTCAGCTGGACAATGCCGACTGGCGACACCCAGGGGAAGAGCCTTCTCTGTGGTGGGGCCAGCCCTCTGGAACGACTTACCCCCTGAACTCCGCACCATCTCCGACCTCCGCCTCTTCCGCAAGTGTCTGAAGACACATTTATTCCATCTAGCCGGCCTAGCGTAACCTCCTTTATTGACTATGAGACAGTTTTAAATTTGGGATTTTTAATTCGGTTTTTAGCACAGGGTTTTACTAGAATAAGTTTTTTAACTTTTATATGTTTTGTATGTATTTTAACATTCCTGTGCGCCGCCCTGGGTCCGTTTGGAGAAGGGCGGGGTATAAATTTAATAAAATAAAATAAAAATAAAAATAAATTTTATGTCATAAAGGATGACATAATACCTGTGGCCCACTGCTCTCTCTGTATCCATCTACCTACCTTTTATACAATTATTTACATTTCCATTGGATGTACCTGGCACAGGTGTGACATCTACACAATCTATATATATCATTGGTGCCGTATTTGAAAGGAACGTTGTGTGAAAATTTGGAAGCGATCGGTGCAGGACTTTCGGTGATTAGCGGTTTTGAACAAACTCATAGTTACATTTTTATTTATATAGATTAATCTTTATCATTACTTTCTTACAAACATCTAGAATACCACCCCATCTTATTTTGCAACAACCTTGCTCCTTCTATCTTCTCTACCTCCCTTCTCTGCCTTCTTCTTTCCTCCTCTCCTTTCTCCCTTCTTCTTCCCCTCTCTCCCCCTCCTCCTCCTTACCTTCTTTCCTACTTTCTTTTAATTTCCCTCCCTTACTTCCTCTGCTTTACCCTTTCTTCCTTTCCCTCCTCATCCTTCCTCCTTTCCGTTGTTGCCCTTGCTTATTTACTTTCTCTGATGAGTTCTCGGGGTGGCATTTCAGCGATCCCAACTTTGTATTTTCATACATATAATTTTCTCTGTTACATTTTGTTTCTAATAATTATTCCACTTGTATCGTGTTTTAACTTGCATACTTTCATTTTTGCATAATTTAATCCTGTTTTGATCTCATTGAGTTGGCCCTTGCTTGTTCTTAACCATAGATGCTTTAATTTTATGTTGATGTGGTTCTAGACATTGTGCCTATTTTAATATTTATATATTTATGCTAAGCCAAAGGTTTTTAATTTTGTCATAAGTTGCCATGAATCTGCATGAAGGAAACCTAATAAATAAGGAGCCTTGCAATAAAATGAAGAGAGTTCTGTAAAGGGCTACATTCAGAAAAACAGAATAACAGAGTTGGAAGGGACTTTGGAGGTCTTCTAGTCCAACCCCCTGCCTAGGCAGGAAACCTTATACTGTTTCAGACAAATGGCTATCCAACCTCTTCTTAAAGACTTCCAGTGTTGGGGCATTCACAACTTCTGGAGGCAACTTCTGTTCCACTGATTAATTGTTCTCACTGTCAGGAGATTCCTCCTTAGTTCTAGGTTGATTCTCTCCTTGATTAGTTTCCACCCATTGCTTCTTGTTCTGCTCTCAGACGCTTTGGAGAACAGCTTAACTCCCTCTGTAAATTCTGTAAAGTCTTCTAAGCAGAAACAGCTTAAATTCGACTGTGCTTCCTCATTTATTATTAAATAACATTTTAGCAACATGTCTCATGAAGAATTGTGAGAAAAATATTATAATATTCCCCATTCTACACCTAAGGTCTAGTAATAGAGGAAATAACCTCAATGTAAGAATTCTGAGGGGACGGGGGATGAGATGTGTAAAATATCCCCAAATTAAATTTAGGAAAAAATTATATGCTCCTTCTGCCAAAGAGCTGGTTTTACATAGTTTACCATTGTTACACGAATGCTCTACTGCATGTTTTGGGTGATTCATCCTTTCCATCATTTCTTGTTGAAGAATTTGTCTAATGACTGTCGCTTAAGGGATCTCGGAATCCTAGTGGACAACCATTTAAATATGAGCCAGCCGTGTGCAGCAGCTGCCAAAAAAGCCAACACAGTTCTAGGCTGCATAAACAGAGGGATACAATCTAGATCACGTGAAGTGTTAATGCCACTGTATAGTGCCTTGGTAAGGCCACACTTGGAATCCTGCATACAGTTTTGGTCGCCACGATGTAGAAAAGACGTGGAGACTCTGGAAAGAGTTCAGAGAAGAGCAACCAAGATGATTAGGGGACTGGAGACTAAAACATATGAAGAACGGCTGCAGGAGCTGGGTATGTCTAGTTTGATGAAGAGAAGGACCAGGGGAGACATGATAGCAGTGTTCCGATATCTCAGAGGGTGCCACAAAGAAGAGGGAGTCAAACTATTCTCCAAGGCACCTGGGGGCAGGACAAGAAGCAATGGGTGGAAACTAATCAAGGAGAGAAGCAACTTAGAACTAAGGAGAAATTTCCTGACAGTTAGAACAATTAACCTCTGGAACAGCTTGCCTCCAGAAGTTGTGAAAGCCCCAACCCTGGAAGTCTTTAAGAAAATGTTAGATAGCCATTTGTCTGAAACGGTATAGGGCTTCCTGCCTAGGCAGGGGGTTGGACTAGAAGACCTACAAGGTCCCTTCCAACTCTGCTATTGCATTGTATTGTATTGTATTGTATTGTATTGTATTGTATTGTATTGTATTGTATTGTATTGTATTGTATTGTATTGTATTGTATTGTATTGTATTGTATGGTCTCTTGAAAGTGTGTGTGTGTGTGTGTGTGTGTGGAGAGAGAAAGAGAGAAAGAGAGAGATAGGATAGATAGATAGATAGATAGAGAGAGAGAGAGAGAGAGAGAGAGAGAGAGAGAGAGAGAGAGAGAGAGAAAGAGAGATAAGACTTTCCTGCAAAAGGGAACCTAAATGTTTTTCAAAGAGTACAAAGTAGGAGCAAGTCAATTATATTTTTACTTACCACGTTGTGAGCTTCATCAAGTATTATTACAGCCCCTTTCAAGTCCAGGTTATGAGCTTTTCGATTCTAGGAAAGAGCAAAGCACAATGCTTGGTCTCAATTGGTTGCGATACAGGTAGGGCTTGACTTATGACTACAAATGAGCCCAAAATTTCTACTACTAAGCAGTTGTTAAGTGAGCTTTGCCCCCTTTTATTGTTAAGTGAATCAATTACTTGACTGTTAATTCTCCTCATCTTTCAAGGGAGGATTTAGAGTCACAGACCTTATCTGGCTTGCAGAGCTGCCAGGCCGACATCTGCAAAACTTGGCAAGGAGTATCGGAGAGTCTCGGACCAATGAAGTGAACTAATGGTCTCCTGCAAACTCCACTCCCCTTTTGCTCCTCTTTTATTTCCTCGGGGGGGGGGGGATTCATTGTCCACCTGAGGCCTTCCTCCCAATTCGACCTGGCAACTCTGCGCATGCGCACAATGGGAAGAGGCTCCAACTGTTCCTCTGCCTTACTGATGTCTGACTCCGAAGGCAGCTGATAACTGTCGGATGGCCCTGGTCTCATCTCTGCCTCCGACACAGAGCCCTCCTCAGAGCCTTCCCCAGACTCCAGGACTGGCCCATGCTCAAGAGGCCAAGAAATCACATTGTCTGATACAAGTGATGATTCTACAGCAGGTTTTTAAGATGTATGGACTTCAACTCCCAGAATTCCCCAGCCAGCACTGGAAAGCAATGTTCAGCAGCATCACAGATCTATGTAATCTTAAAACACTAACACAGGAGTCCCCAACTTCTGGGCTGCGGATCGGTACCACACACAGACCCCTGCTTGTCTGGCCGTGGGAAAAAGGTTGGGAACCAATGCGCTAACAGATTAAAATGACCCGTCAGTCTCTTACTTCAGAACATATGACAAAAAATAGAAAGAGGACTTTGTCATTTCATACAAATCCCTCCATGATTCCATATACGTGATTGCCACAATAAAATATAGGGGTGGGTTTTTTTTGGGGTATCTAACACAAAATCTGTTAGTCACTGCACTGTATTAAAAGATAGAAAAAAGAATGGAAAACGCACTGAGAATTTTTGCTAGTTGGGTTCAGTGGTTTGAGAGACAGAGGGAAAAATGAGCCACATAATATCTATCCGGTTGCTAAAATTCCTGCTCCCTCTGAAACTCCTCAGATTCACTAACTGCGTGGGGAAAGCTAATTTAATAAGTCCAACTTCTCTGCAGTGATGAAACAGACTCACTTGATCATTAGCTTTCTAAGTGCTTCTGGCGCAATTGTGGATGGACCCTCGGATCATAAGGACAGCCATCCATATGCTAAGCCAGTGATGGCGAACTTTTTTGGCTCGCGTGCTATAAGGGGGGGGGGAGCGCAGGGGGGTTGTGTGCGGACATGCTGCACCCCTAATGCAATGTGCCCTCCCAGCGCACATGCGCGCATGACAGGCACCCCCCTCCCCATTTTTACATGCTTGTTTTGCCCTCCCCAGGCTCCAGAGGCTTTATAGGAGCTTGGGGAAGGTGAAAACAGCCATCCCCCCCACCCCGGAGGCTTCAGGAGCTTCCCTAAAGCCTCCAGAGGACTAAAAACGATGCTACGAGCAAACCGGAAGTGACTTCCAGTTTGCTCCTAGGGCCGTTTTTAGTTCTCCAGAGCATTCAGAGAAGCTTCCTGAAGGTCCCTGAATCCTCCGGAGGGCCTCTCGGGGTGCGGGAGAGGCTGTTTTCGCCCTCCCCAGGCTCCTATAAAGCCTGGGGATGGTGAAAAATGGCTTTAAAAATGGCTGAACTCACCTGGCCAGTGCGCACATGCGTACTGGCCAGCTGACAGGACAACGCCTCGCGTGCCCTGATAAATGGCTCCGCGTGCAACCTGTGGCACGCATGCCATAGGTTCGCCATCCCAGTGGGAGTTGAAATCCACACATCTTAAAGTGACCAAGGTTGAAAAAACAATGGCAATGTAGGAAGATTGGCAGCAGACTGCTGGAAACATGGAGCCCAATAAATACTTTTATGTGCATGTAAAATATATTATATTTTACATGAAATATAATACATTACATTGTAAATACATTGTATTTTACATAGAGAAATATATTCTCTATGAACACGGTTCAGGACAACGCCTCGCGTGCCCTGATAAATGGCTCCACGTGCCACCTGTGGCATGCGCGCCATAGGTTCACTATCCTGGTGCTAAGCACTTGATGATTCTGGGCCAGCTCCATAATTTCCACTGTGACCACAAACCTCTGAGTTGATCTAGATTCTGTACCAAGTGAAGATAAACCCAGATGCTCCCTAGTAACTAAGTTCAACTGAAAATCTACATTCGGTTATCTTTGTCACAGACTTTGTGAACGCCAAAGAGCATTTCCCAAAATATGCTAATCAGGTTTGATTCTTTTGAAATAAATATATATATATATACACAACATATACCTTTGAGTCCAGCAGGTAGTTATAAGGCATGAAGATGATGTCGGCTTGCTGTTTCAGACTCCGAGAAAGATAATAAGGGCAAACTCTGTTTAAAGAGAAATTTTAAAAAATTACACAATGCCTTCTGAATTACACTGTTTTCAATAAAGTTTTGCAGTGTTTATCAAGAACTGTTTGCCATCTTTTTAATGAATGACAAAACGCTACAAACCATGATGCCTAACTTGTGGCTTGGCCATAAATTCATTAGGTGCTAATAAGTCAAAATAACAGCCACTTTCCAACAGGGCTATTCCAACATTGTTTAATACTGACTGTATAAAACAGTTTAATGCTGTTCCTTTTAATTTGTGAGTTCTATTTTAGCCTACAACCAAGGATAACTAAACTATGGAAAATGAAGCCTTGAGTCTGTGCTAAGATTCTGGAAAGTCCGAAACCAGAGGGAAAGCACGAAAAGAACGAAAGGGCTGAGAAGACTGCTGCGTATATAATAGGACAGTATTTCTCAACTTTAGTAACTTTTAAAATGTGTGGACTTCAACTCCCAGAACTCCTCAACCAACTGGCTGAGGAATTCTGGGAGTTGAAATCCACACATCTTAAAGTGACCAAGGTTGAAAAAAACCATTGCAATATAGGAAGATTGGCAGCAGACTGCTGGAAACATGGAGCCCAATAAATACTTTTATGTGCATGTAAAATATATTATATTTCCTGACAGTTAGAACGATTAACCTCTGGAACAGCTTGCCTCCAGAAGTTGTGAATGCCCCAACCCTGGAAGTCTTTAAGAAGGTGTTAGATAGTCATTTGTCTGAAAGGGTATAAGGTTCCTGCCCACGCAGAGGGTTGGACTAGAAGACCTACAAGGTTCCTTCCGACTCTGCTATTGTATTGTATTATATTTTACATGAAATATAATATATTACGTAAATACATTGTATTTTACATAGAGAAATATATTCTCTATGAACACGGTTCAGGAAATCCTTTACGATAGATAATGAGGTCTATATTCATCAGCCACATTCACTGAGTTAAATAATCTAACTGCCGATAAACTCCTAAAAGTCTTCTTGGTGTCTGTAACCTTTAACTGAATGAAAAGGTGCATCACAGGGAAAATATTACAGGGAAAATATTACACAGGGAAAACCCCAAGGTATTTCAAACAGATTAGCTTACAGAATGCAGGCAAAAATTGAGACCTTTGCGCCCCCCCCCCCCCCCCCCGGTGAAACTGAAATGTGGCAAATTTTATAAAACATTTTATGACATCAAAATTATCATATTTTACGACATAATAAAAAATGTCATAAAACAATTACCCACCCCTGGTCAACTCCTGATTTTTGACTGTTCAATTAGGGCTACTTCCAAGACAGATGCATCTCTGAAAATCTTCCTGAATTTTTAAGAACTTTTTCAATACATTAGACCAGGGGTGTCCAAACCTGGTAACTTTTTAAGGCTGGTGGACTTCAACTCTCAGAATTCCCCAGGCAGCATGGATTTGGACACCTCTGCATTTGAGGGTTGGCCATACTTAAAGGCATTTGAGGAATCTGGTAAGAAATACCCCTGAAACAATAACCAAAGGGCCACAGATTGTCTAGCACAGGGGTCTCCAATCTTTGCAACTTTAAGTCTGAAGGACTTCAGCTCCCAGACTTCTCCAGCCAGCTTTGCTGGCTGGAGAATTCTGGGAGCTGAAGTCCTTCAGACTTAAAGTTGCAAAGGTTGGAGACCCCTGGTCTAGTATGCCACTAAAACTCGTGTGACTGTAACCTTTAACTGTGAGATGGTGTGCATAGGGGAATCATTTTTGAACCAAGGCTGTTCAGGTGGGTTAATTTACAGAATGCATCCATGGGACTGAAATCTGGCACATTTATGGTCGTTTGGTGGTGTTGTGCCACTCTGCTACTGTTCAATAGACAATAGCAATAGCACTTAGACTTATGTACCACTTTACAATGCTTTACAGCCCTCTCTAAGCGGTTTAGAGTCAGTATATTGCCCCAACAATCTAGGTCCTCATTTTACCCACCCTGGGAAGGATGGAAGAGTAAGGTAACCTTGAGCCTGGTGAGATTTGAACTGCCAAACTGCTGGCAGCCGGTGATCAGCAGAAGTAGCCTGCAGTACTGCACTCTAACCACTTTGCCACTCTGCCACCACATGACAGTAGACAAGCTCTGCCCTGGTAGAGGTAGGTAGATTAATCCCATCATTGGCTTCCGGAGGAAGGTGTGATGCAGTCAAGCCAGCAAATAATTGGAAGCCACCCCTGCTCCTGCTGTTTTTTTTGGTCCTTGCTCATTCTGTTTCTCTGTTTAGGTAAAGAAGTATCTCTGGAATAGTGTTTCTCAACCTTGGCAACTTGAAGATGTCTGGACTTCAACTCCCAGAATTCCCCAGTCGGCAAATGCCGGCTGGGGAATTCTGGGAGTTGAAGTCCGGACATCTTCAAGTTGCCAAGGTTGAGAAACACTGCTCTGGAAGGATAACCCAGTGGGACACAGGTGGCTTGGTTTCATTTACAAAATATTCCATTGCCCCAAAGTGAACCTGGGCAGGATTCAAGATATAAAAATAATGGAAAATCTCGGTCGCTCGGGATTGAAACGAGGGGTCCTTGCTGCTCTCGAAGCTTGGCTGCTTCCTTGCAGATGTTTGGTTAACATCATCACTGCAACTCCCCCCCACCCTCTCCCTTCTAGCACCAAGAATCTTAGTTTGAATAATAAAACATTGGCAAGAAAACCACCAAGCTCAGAGAGCACCAAGGACCCCTCAGATAGAAGTAATGTTAACAAAAAAAAACATAATATCCAAGGTCACAAACAAATCCAATTTGTAAGGAATATTAACCAAGATTGAATTAGCAAAGCTTGCCCAATCATGCGGCCTAAAGGCCTGCGAGACCAGCCAGGTCTTTAGACAATAATACAATAATACAATAGCAGAGTTGGAAGGGACCTTGTAGGTCTTCTAGTCCAACCCCCTGTGTGGGCAGGAACCTTATACCATTTCAGACAAATGGCTATCTAACATCTTCTTAAAGACTTCCAGGGTTGGGGCATTCACGACTTCTGGAGGCAAGCTGTTCCAGAGGTTAATTGTTCTAACTGTCAGGAAATTTCTCCTTAGTTCTAAGTTGCTTCTCTCCTTGATTAGTTTCCACCCATTGCATAATAACTTATGAAAGGCTAGCCAGGTCAGAGTCGTCCTGATTATGGTTCTTGCATAAAGTACGTGTCACCACAGGGAAGGTGCAACTCCAGGGCCTAACAAGGTGACACTGCTTAATGGACTTAAGAGGGTGCCTTTCTTGCTAAATTTGATGAGCGAAGGAAATGGGAGACAGACAGTCCCACAAATCATCGGAGATTATGCCGTGTAAGGCTTTGTAAGTAGCAACCAGAATCCTATGGGGAGCAGTATTGTTGTACAGAAGTAATGAGGAATGACCTAAACTGCCCACATCACTGCATTCTGAACTCAGCTGCCAGCTCCTCTAGGGAATCCGATGCGGAGTCCATTATGGTAAAATAAATAAGATGACTCAGGCATGAATCATTGGGATGTGAAACCAGGCTGCCTGGTCCAGGAATAGGGGCAACCGGTAGCCAACGCGAACACCTGCAAAGGTTCTCCTAGCCAGGTTGCCATCTGCATTTCGAGCAGAAGTCGTGAGGCCAGGAGAAGACCCCTCTGCTGCGCCTAGGGTCCGATTGGGGAAACAACAGGAAGAGCTGAGGATCGGGGGGGGGGGGGGAATCTGCCAATCTTTGAGGGCCTTAAAACCCACAGCCCGGTCAGTCTTGCCGTAGTTGAGCCAAAATATACGTTTCATATTGAAGGAGTATGAAATAAAAATAAGTCTTTTTTTAAATCATTTTAAAACTTTTTAATCTTAAATCCTCATTTTCATGTTAACTTCAGAGGCGGGATTCAGCAGGTTCTGACCAGTTCTGGAGAACCGGTAATGGAAATTTTGAGAGGTTCGGAGAACCGGCAAATACCACCTCTGGCTGGCCATGCCCTCCATCTATTCTCTGCCTCCCGAGTCCCAGCTGATCGGGAGGGAATGGGGATTTTGCAGTATCTTTCCCCTGCCACGCCCATCACGCCACGCCCACCAAGCCACGCCCACAGAGCCGGAAGTTAAAAAAAATTGAATTCCACTACTGGTTAATTTGATTATATTGTATATCACCCATATCTCCTCGCTGAGAGAGATGGGCACTTACAAAATATACGAGGGTGATTCAATAAATAAGGTGAATTTTTCTGTATAAGTACTTTTAATACAGATAGAAGCTTACGTTTTTTTAATTTTTTTGTGTTTTACTACTTTTTCACATGGATTTAATTTCTTATGCAAATTACAAAAAAACCTTGAGAGTTTTACCGATTAACAAAGATGGCCGACCAAAAAGCATGCTCCAGGATTGAACAGCGGTCAGTTATCAAGTTTTTGGTTGCTGAAGGGTGCAAACCCGTTGAAATTCATAGGAGAATGTCAACTGTGTATGGTGCCACATGTTTCAGCCAAATAAATGTCTACAAGTGGGCTACATTGTTTAAAGAAGGACGGAGCAGTGTTGAGGATGAAGGCAGGCCTGGGAGGCCTACAGAAGTGAGGTCTCCTGAGGTGATCGAATCAGTCAATGACCTCATTCAGTCCGACAGAAGGGTGACAGTGGATGACATTGCAAGCACTTTGAGCTTATCTGTTGGGACAGCACACAAAATTGTCCATGATGACCTTGGCTACTCGAAGGTCAGCTGCAGGTGACAACGCAAGGCCTCACACAGCAGCCCAAATGGTGCAGACCATCAACGAGCTGGGCTGGGAACTGCTCCCTCATCCCCCTTATAGCCCAGACCTTGCCCCTTCAGACCTTCACCTGTTTGGTCCCTTGAAAGCGTTCACGAGAGGCAGGAAGTTTGAAAGTGACGATGAAGTCAAAAGTGTTGTGAGCGACTGGCTGAGACATCAGTCTAAAGATGTTTACGCTGAGGGAATACGGAAGCTTGTGCACAGATGGGAAAAGTGTGTGACAGTGCTGGGAGACTACGTTGCAAAATAAAATAAAAAAGTAAGCTTCTATCTGTATTAAAAGTCCTTATACAGAAAAATTCACCTTATTTATTGAATCACCCTCGTATAAATATATACATTCTGTTTATAGAATTACATTCTGTTCTTCCCCATTTAGACAGTCTCACAACACTAAGGAAGAACCTTGATAGCATCACTTGGTTGATTCGAGGTAAAGATGTATTACTAGTGGTTAGAATGCAGTATTGCAGGCAAACTCTGCCCACATTGTGGCATTCGATCCTGTTCAGCTCGAGATTAACCCAGCCTTCTATCCTTTCAACGTCAGTGAAATGAGGACCCAGGTTGTTAGGGGCAATATGCTGTTGTTGTAAGCCACCCAGAGAGTGCTGTAAAGCACTATGGGTTGGTATATTAAGTGATATTTCTATTGTTAGGTGTCATCGGCATTGCAATGAAACACAACGTATGCCAAGAGATGACCTTGCCCCATCTTCATATAGACGTTAAATAAGAGGGAGGAGACAATAGGAATCTCTCACAAGGTCACCTATAATGAGCATGATAAAATTTGCTTTATGGATGATCACAAAAAGGCATATAAAATAACTCGAATGCTTGTGCTATCCAGCCTTTGTTTTCAGGGGCAAACACAGGTACCCCGGCTACACTCAGGATCAACAAATGATTTAAAAACATGCTCTCTGCACAATCTCAGCAAAAGAAAGCATCAAATCGTCTTTGGTTCTGTAAATTACGCTGGTAAATCTGGTTTCCCTTTCGCCATTTCAGCTTAATATGAAGCCCTGCAGTGGCTGAGCTACGTCTCCAAGGAAGCGAGACAGAGTTTAAGAAGAAGTAACCTGTGTTTGTTTCCATTTTTAACAAGGTCTTCAATGTCCAGGATGGGATTGATCAGTTCTTTCTCGGTGCTTTTTTCTATGCGAAAAAGAAAAAAAAAAGTGTATTGGAAGTTAAAACAATTGTAACCATCGCTGTGCCCGTGTTTCATCTATCAGCGTTAGACCTTTTATGGCACCCCTGAGGCTGGACAATACACTGGTACTTTTATGTTAAGATTAGATAATAGAACATTCCTGGTTTAGTCTTCAAGCTAAAAGAAGTTGGATAGTCTAAATCTGATTTATTTCCTACTAGCCGTTCCCGGCCACACGTTACTGTGGCCCAGTCTGGTTAAATGGCCAACCAATCTGTGTGTAGATCTACACCTGCACTAAGAAACACGTACACACAACCACCGTATAACCCCCAACCTACCTACCTACTCCCTTTCTCCCTCTCTCCCTCTACCTACCTACCTACTGTATTTCTCCCTCTCCCTCTCTATCCCTCTACCTACCTACTGTATTTCTCCCTCTCTATCCCTCTATCTACCTACTATATTTCTCCCTCTCTATCCCTCTACCTACCTACTGTATTTCTCCCTCTCTCTATCCCTCTACCTACCTGTCTACCTACCTACTGCATTTCTCCCTCCCTCTTTCTATCCCTATAGCTGCCTACCTACCTACCATATTTCTCCCCCAGAGAATTTTATGTCATAAAGGATGACATAATACCTGTGACCCACTGCTCTCTCTGCATCCATCTACCTACGTTTTTTACAATTTTTTACATTTCTGTTGCGTGTACCTGGCACAGGTGTGACATCAATTTATATATTTATCATTGGTGCCGTATTTCAAAGGAACATTGTGTGAAAATTTGGAAGCGATTGGTGCAGTACTTTCGGAGATTAGTGGTTTTGAACAAATTTTTATTTATATAGATTTTAAAACCTTTTTCCCCCTCAAAAGAAAGAAGGAAAGCAAGGTTGATAATACAGGTAGTCCTCGCCTTACAACAGTTCACTTAATGACCGTTCAAAGTTACAATGGCACTGAAAGAAGCGACTTGTGACCATTTTTCACACTTGTGACCATTGCAGCATTCCCCTTGGCTACGTGATTTACATTCAGATGCTTGACAACTGATTCACATTTATGACGATTGCAGTATCCCGGGGTCATGTGAGTCCCCCTTCTGTCAGGTAAAATCAGTGGGGAAGCCAGATTCACTTAACAACTGTGTTACTAATTTAACAACTGAAGTGATTCACTTAACGTCAGTGGCAAGAAAAGTGGCAAGCCAAACTCATTTAAGAAATTTTCTCACGGAGCTATACAAATAGTGTGCTCAATTGTGGTCGTAAGTTGAGGACTACCTGTACCTCTTGCTAGAAGCATTCTCTCCCTGACTCAAGGCTCCAAAAGGGCAGGGAGGGACAGGCATGATGTTATTCTGATACCATGGTTTGTTTAAGGCAGGGGTCCCCAACCTTTGCAACTTTAGGTCTGAAGGAATTCAGCTCCCAGAATTCTGGGAGCTGAAGTCCTACAGACTTAAAGTTGCAAAGGTTGGGGACCCCTGGTTTAAGGCATTAGGCTAGAAATTGGGAGGCTATGAGTTCTGGTCCTGCTTCAGGCATGAAAGCCAGCTGGGTGACTTTGGGCCAATCACCAGGAGACAGTGAATTCTAGTCCTGCCTTCCTTAGGCATGAAAGCCAGCTGGGTGACTTTGGGCCAATCACCAGGAAACAGTAAATTCTAGTTCTGCCTTAGGCATGAAAGCCAGCTGGGTGACTTTGGGCCAATCACTAGGAGACAGTGAATTCTAGTCCTGCCTTCCTTAGGCATGAAAGCCAGCTGGGTGACTTTGGGCCAATCACCAGGAGACAGTGAATTCTAGTCCTGCCTTAGGCATGAAAGCCAGATGGATGACTTTGAACCAATCACCAGGAGACAGTGAATTCTAGTTCTGCCTTAGGCATGAAAGCCAGATGGATGACTTTGAGCCAATCACCAGGAGACAGTGAATTCTAGTCCTGCCTTAGGCATGAAAGCCAGATGGATGACTTTGAACCAATCACCAGGAGACAGTGAATTCTAGTTCTGCCTTAGGCATGAAAGCCAGATGGATGACTTTGAGCCAATCACCAGGAGACAGTGAATTCTAGTCCTGCCTTAGGCATGAAAGCCAGATGGATGACTTTGAACCAATCACCAGGAGACAGTGAATTCTAGTCCTGCCTTAGGCATGAAAGCCAGCTGGGTGACTTTGGGCCAATCACCAGGAGACAGTGAATTCTAGTCCTGCCTTAGGCATGAAAGCCAGATGGATGACTTTGAACCAATCACCAGGAGACAGTGAATTCTAGTTCTGCCTTAGGCATGAAAGCCAGATGGATGACTTTGAACCAATCACCAGGAGACAGTGAATTCTAGTCCTGCCTTAGGCATGAAAGCCAGCTGGGTGACTTTGGGCCAATCACCAGGAGACAGTGAATTCTAGTCCTGCCTTAGGCATGAAAGCCAGCTGGGTGACTTTGGGCCAATCACCAGGAGACAGTGAATTCTAGTTCTGCCTTAGGCATGAAAGCCAGCTGGGTGACTTTGAACCAATCACCAGGAGACAGTGAATTCTAGTCCTGCCTTAGGCATGAAAGCCAGATGGATGACTTTGAGCCAATCACCAGGAGACAGTGAATTCTAGTCCTGCCTTAGGCATGAAAGCCAGATGGATGACTTTGAACCAATCACCAGGAGACAGTGAATTCTAGTTCTGCCTTATGCATGAAAGCCAGATGGATGACTTTGAACCAATCACCAGGAGACAGTGAATTCTAGTCCTTCCTTAGGCATAAAAGCCAGATGGATGACTTTGAACCAATCACCAGGAGACAGTGAATTCTAGTCCTGCCTTAGGCATGAAAGCCAGCTGGGTGACTTTGAACCAATCACCAGGAGACAGTGAATTCTAGTCCTGCCTTAGGCATGAAAGCCAGATGGATGACTTTGAGCCAATCACCAGGAGACAGTGAATTCTAGTCCTGCCTTAGGAATGAAAGCCAGATGGATGACTTTGAACCAATCACCAGGAGACAGTGAATTCTAGTCCTGCCTTAGGCATGAAAGCCAGATGGATGACTTTGAACCAATCACCAGGAGACAGTGAATTCTAGTCCTGCCTTAGGCATGAAAGCCAGATGGATGACTTTGAGCCAATCACCAGGAGACAGTGAATTCTAGTCCTGCCTTAGGCATGAAAGCCAGCTGGGTGACTTTGAACCAATCACCAGGAGACAGTGAATTCTAGTCCTGCCTTAGGCATGAAAGCCAGATGGATGACTTTGAACCAATCACCAGGAGACAGTGATTTCTAGTCCTGCCTTAGGCATGAAAGCCATGTGGGCGAATTTGAGCCAATCATTCTCTCTCACCCCAAACCCAACCTGCAGGGCTGTTGTTGCGGAGAAAATAGGAGGAAGAAGGAGTATCGTGTCTGTTTGCCACCTCGAGTTGTTTGCAAAAATAATAAAGGTGGGGTAGAAACAAATAAGTAAAAATAGCCGCCTTCTTGGCACCATTTTTAAATGAAACCCACTTGCTGGAATTGTGCATGTACAACCCCTTGGCTTGGCCTTTGTGCAATTTATTTTGAAACAAATGTGTCTCAGGTGTCAGTCAACGAAATGACCAGAGGTAAGGAAACAACACATCCTCTCGGGGGAACTCCGAAGGAACTGGCCATGTTCAACAGGGCTTGAGATGCTACCTGCCGTGCTGAACCCACTTTAATCAAGTCCTGCTGCTTTTATTTGATTGATACATTAACACCACACCGTTAATTCATCACCCGTCCGCAGTTTTAATTAAGAAAAAAAACCTGTTCCAAGACACATTACAAGCACCGGTGCTCAGCTACAGGTTAAGAGGAGACACCCCTGACCTTTATCTACACTCAGTCTGTGACTGCAGCTTCCACCATAGTGCCTGTTCTAAAAATGCACCCTATACAGCAGGGGTCTCCAAGCTTTGCAACTTTAAGTCTGAAGGACTTCAGCTCCCAGACTTCTCCAGCCAGCTTTGGGAGCTGAAGTCCTTCAGACTTAAAGTTGCAAAGGTTGGAGACCCCTGCTATACAGGTAGTCCTCAACGTACGACCACAACAGAGCCTAAAATTTCTGTTGCAGAAACATTCGTTATTTACAATCTTTCCCGTCACAGTTGTTAAGTGAATAACTGCACTTATGAAGTGAGTAACACGGTCGTGAAGTGAATCTCGCTTCCCCGTTGACTTTGCTTTGTCAGAAGGGCGCCAAAGGGGATTGCGTGACCCCCAGGACTCTGCAAACCGTCATAAATATGAGTCAGTTGCCAAACATTTGAACTTTGATCGCTTGACCGTGGGGATGCGGTAATGGTTGGAAGTGTGCAAAACAGTCTTAAGTCGCTTTTTTCAGTGATTGTTTGTATTAAACTTGCTAATGATGCTATAAATCTATCAAATTATAGTGGTGTCAGGAATTGCACAGCAGACGTCCAAATTAAGCCAGAGATGCTGACACTAACTAACTAAATATATCTATCTCTATCTCTATCTCTATCCTTCCATTCACCCGTATCTATCTATCTATCTATCTATCTATCTATCTATCTATCTATCTATCTATCTATCTATCTATCTATCTATCTATCTCTATCTCCATCCGTCTATCATCTATCCATCCATCCATATCTGTTTGTCTCTGCCTGTCTGTCTGTCTGTCTGTCAGTCTGACTATCTGTCTATCTATCTATCTCCGTCCTCCATCCATCCATGTCTCTGTCTATCTGTCTGTTTCTGTCTGTCTGTCCAGCTATCTATCTATCTCTATCTATCTCCATCCGTCTATCATCTATCTATCTATCTATCTATCTATCTATCTATCTATCTATCTATCTATCTATCTATCTATCATCCATCCATCCATCCATCCATCCATCCATCCATCTTTATCTATCATATATCTAAATGTCAAAGAAGACAGCCGGGAACAGAAGCATCATGAGGTAAATACATAGAGCACACAGAAGAAAAAGGGGGGGGGGGAGGGATCCTCCCCCTCATCCATAGCAACCAATCACAGCGCAGATTGCCTGGCACACGCAGCAGACCCGTAACATAAATGCAACCCTCCCCCAATCAACAAAAGCCCGATTCAACCTCAGCCAATATCCGCACCCCTTACCTTCCACGTTGTTATAGAAATGACACGAGCGACTTGTTACTTTCATACGACACATGTGGATCTGCAAATCAATTAAAACCCAGTTCAGTGCATCACATAATGGAGCTAAAACAGGTTCATGAGTGTCCCGTGTTTTAAATTCACACTAGCAATGATCAGCAATTCCCTGCAGAGACTTGTCTGCTTAGCTCTGGGGTGGGAATATGTTAGCCTTACATGGCTAGTTGGGAAATTCTGGGAGTTGAAGTGCACAGATCTTAAAGCAGCCAAGGTTTAAGGACACCCCTACCGTTAGGATATTTATCCTTATGTTGGGTTGACAATATATATAAGCCAGTCTTTTTAAAGAGTATATGTAGCTTTAAGAACCATGTTGAATTCTAATTGGCTGTGCTTCTCAGTTCTACCATATAAGGAAGCTCAGAAACACAGTTCATTCCCTTTTCGATTCCATTTGATTCCTGTGCTTACTGTTTGCCGCTGAACACTGAAGAAAGAAGAAGTATTTGTTTTGCATCACTGTAAGATACAATACAATACAATACAATACAATACAATACAATAGCAGAGTTGGAAGGGACCTTGTAGGTCTTCTAGTCCAACCCCCTGCGTGGGCAGGAACCTTATACCATTTCAGACAAATGGCTGTCTAACATCTTTTTAAAGACTTCCAGGGTTGGGGCATTCACAACTGCTGGAGGCAAGCTGTTCCAGAGGTTAATTGTTCTTACTGTCAGGAAATTTCTCCTTAGTTCTAAGTTGCTTCTCTCCTTGGTTAGTTTCCACCCATTGCTTCTTGTCCTGCCCCCAGGTGCCTTGGAGAAAAGTTTGACTCCCTCTTCTTTGTGGCACCCTCTGAGATATCGGAACACTGCTATCATGTCTCCCCTGGTCCTTCTCTTCATCAAACTAGACATACCCAGCTCCTGCAGCCGTTCTTCATATGTCTTAGTCTCCAGTCCTCTAATCATCTTGGTTGCTCTTCTCTGCACTCTTTCCAGAGTCTCCATGTCTTTTCTACATCGTGGCGACCAAAACTGTATGCAGTATTCCAGGTGTGGCCTTACCAAGGCACTATACAGTGGCATTAACACTTCACGTGATCTAGATTCTATCCCTCTGTTGATGCAGCCTAGAACTGTGTTGGCTTTTTTGGCAGCTGCTGCACACTGCTGGCTCATATTTAAATGGTTGTCCACTAGGATTCCAAGATCCCTCTCACAGTTGCTACTATTGAAATAAGATAACTCTTGTGTTTTGGTGAAGGACTGTTATTGTTTGAGAAGTTAGTATCACTGGTCGGAAGAAGTATTTTAGTTGCTACAAAGCAAAGACTATTTATTTTCTTACTATCACTGTTTTAGAGTTTGTTTGTGGTTAAAAGCAACGTATCTCTTTACTGTCCGGTGTATTACACTATTCTGCATTTATTTTCAAATGGGGCTGTTTGTTACCTCTAACACTGGTTATGGGACCAGAGTTGTAATACTGGTTCTGAACCCAGAGTTGCTAACACCTACTTTGATAGGAAGCCCCCCTACTCTCTTTTTACGGCCCTGTAATCCCTTAATTCGGGGTAGAGTTGGGACGGCTAGATGGAGCTGAGCATTTACTGGCTGGCTGCCCTTCCTGATGCCTACACAAGAGTTCACAGCAGGTATTTTTTTCTTTGTACTTTAGGAGAGAAACATCTGCCGCTACCTAGGATTGAACTCTCAACCTTCCAAGTGGGAGGTGAACGTCTTTATCACTAGGCCACTACCACTACACATAGAAAGCCCTCTTAAGGAGATAGCAACAGCACTTATATATCGCTTCATAGTGCTTTACAGCCCTCTCTGAGTGGTTTACAGAGTCAGCCTCTTGCCCCCCAAACAATCTGGGGTCCTCATTTTACCCAACTCGGAAGGAGGGGAGGCTTCAACCATCGAACTGCTGGTCAGGATCGAACTGCAGAGTTAGCCTGCAATACAGCATTCTAAGGAAGGAAGGGGAGGGAGGCTGGATGGATGGATGGATGGATGGATGGAAGGAAGGAAGGAAGGAAGGAAGGAAGGAAGGAAGGAAGGAAGGAAGGAAGGAAGGAAGGAAGGAAGGAAGGAAGGAAGATATAAATAGCAATAGCTGTTAAGACTGATATACTGCTTCATAGTGCTTTACAACTCTCTCTGAGTGGTTTACAGAGTCAGCCTCTTGACCCCCAACAATCTGGGTCCTCATTTGACCCACCTCGGAAGAATGGAAGGCTTCAACCATAAGCTGGTCAGAATCGAACTGCTGGCAGTGGGCAGAGTTAGCCTGCAATACAGCATTCTTTACTTTAACTTTACTTTAATCGGATTTTTATACCGCCCTATCTCCCAAAAGGGACTCAGGAAGGAAGGGGAGGGAGGATGGATGGATGGATGGATGGATGGATGGATGGATGGAAGAAAGGAAGGAAGGAAGGAAGGAAGGAAGGAAGGAAGGAAGGAAGGAAGGTATAAATAGCAATAGCAGTTAGACTTATATACTGCTTCACAGCGCTTTTACAGCCCTCTCTGAGTGGTTTACAGAGTCAGCCTCTTGACCCCCAACAATCTGGGTCCTCATTTTACCCAACTCGGAAGGATGGAAGCCTAACTCAACCTTGAACTGGTGAGAACTGAACTGCTGGCAGTTGGAAGAATTAGTCCGCAGTACTGCAATCTAACCACTGCGCCACTATGGCCTACTATAAACAATAGTGATATACAGTATTAGAGCACAGGGTTCCTGCAGAGGTGATGGGGCAAGATAGTGCTTTGAACTGGACTCAGAAAAACACATGATAAAACAAATTTTTGTAATAGGGAATTATTTGTGTTGGGGGATATTTCCGTTGGGAGACATAAAAGTTGTGCCGTGGAATATGCAGCTAGAGAAACGTTGCTAGTAAACACACAAATAGTAAACCAGACACTGTTAGTAAAACAAAATATCTTTACTGGTGTTGTAAAACTAAACTACTGCTTCGCAAGCAGTGATGGTTGGTAGTTAGTCAAAACAAGGTCCTTAACAAACAAAACAATTTCTTACAGTCAGCAATCCACAATTCTTCTTTCTTCCTTCTTCAAATAGTCAGTCACAGCAAACAGTCAGGGAGCAATCAGCAGAGGAGCAGAGAGAGACTGCGTTCTGCTGACTTCCTCTTATAATGGAGATAATTACAGTCTCCGATTACAGTCTCTAATTGCATTCCAACAGTCTTTTTCTTATTTTTTTTATTTTTCATATTTATATCCTGCACCCATCTCCCACAGAGGGACCCCACAGAGTCTTAAAGCCACAATGACCATTTGTCATCGTGGTATTATATATTGCCTATCCAACTCTAGGAGTCTCCTCCTAACAATTTGCATTCCCTGTCAATCATAAGAGTAACAGAACAATCTTGGTCCAGCATCCTTTTGCACGCATCCTTTTACCTGCATATGATTGCTCTCCTGCTTTCTAACTTCAGGGTGGATGCAAAGCTGGTCTCTGGATCCCAACACACAAACTTTGGGCCTGTTTGAACAACAAGAGCAGCAAAAGATCCAGACCGTTTCCATGTAATGCCAAAATACAGATCAAGAAAAGGAAAAACAGTGGTGCGTTTTATAATATAGCTTTAAAAAAAAGTCCCAGGAAAGTCAAACGGGGGGCATGATAAGCAAGATAAATGGGCATCTAACTACGCAACATGGTTGCTACATACATGGCTGTATTTTCACCCCATACTAAAGTTCAGTTTAATGAAAAGAAGGACCAGGGGAGACACGATAGCAGTCTTCCAGTATCTCAGGGGTTGCCCCAAAGAAGGGGGTCACGCACATAGTATTATGGGTGGGGCACGCCCACGCACGACCCCCCCCTGCACTCCCCCCGCTTTTGGCACGCGAGCCAAAAAAGGTTAGCCATCACTGCCCTACACCATTTCTGACAGATGGCAGTCCAGTCTCTTCTTGAAAGCCTCCAAGGATGAAGCTCCCACAACTTCTGAATAACAGAATAATAAGAGAATAACAGTTGGAAGAGAGCTGGTAGGTCATTTAGTCCAACCCCCTTGCCCAAGCAGAACAGGGGTAGTCAACCTTTTTGTATCTACCGCCCACGTTTGTATCTCTGTTAGTAGTAAACATTTTCTAACCGCCCGCTAGTTCCACAGTAATGGCGATTTATAAAGTAGGGAAGTCAATTGAATTTTTTAAAAAAGGAAAGTGCTTCAGTATCGGACAAAACCCCTACCTTCCACCATGAAAGCTGGAACGCCCACTTGTGGGTGGTAGGGACCAGGTTGACTACTACTGTGTTAACCAAACCTCCAAGCCCTCCGACTGTTATTCTGTTACCCAGAAGCACAGCTGAATAATAATAAATCCTCACAGATAAAAAGGAAACACTTCTTCAACCATTTAACGACCATTAAAGGCACGGCAACAGCGGGTGGGGTGAAGCAATGGGACGCCAACTTGGGCCGCTTTTAAAAAGAGATGAAATCAGCTCAGCTAGATAAATAACCCATGGCTAACGGTGGTCTATTTATGATCCCCATTGCCGTTTGCAATAGCCTCCAAGCAGCGGCTGAGATAAAAGTAATATTGCATTTAGGTTCTGCTTGTCGGCTTCCGGGAGGGAATCGGATTTGCCTCTGCGGATCAGAATGTTGGAGAAGCATCGCCCTTTGGTCTGATCCAGGAGGGGCCTTGCTTTTTACTTGGGGAGGGCTCCTTTACTGTGGCTGCAGGGCCAGACCGCTTTTTCCGACCGCCGTCATAAACAAGCACGCTTCCGAAATAAATCAGGTGGAGGCGGCTATAAACCCCAGGCACTTTTCACACTTGGAAGTCCGAAATTCTTTCTTTACCTGTAAACAGTATTCTTCAATTCGCCGATGACCTGAGCGAGCTGAGAATGTGTTCTGGAGGCATAAATTATTTTCGGGACATCGCTGTAATAAGCTGTCGTGCGGAGAAAGTGAGAAAGGGGCAGGAGGGAGAAAGAAGGAAGGGGGAAAAAATTGTTTAGTTTGTGTTCGGTAACTAAATATATCGTCAGTCTGCTTTTCCTCGCTGGTGCTATGGTAACAACTTAGCCTGTGGGGATAGTCTGGGAATTCACAGCCCAACTGCCCACCTAACAGAGAAGACATGTTTTTTTTTACTATCTTCAAAAAGGAGATTGGCTTTGAAGCACTTATGGATAGGTACACTATATTGCCAAAAGTATTCGCTCACCTGCCTTTACTCGCATATGAACGTATAGTAAGGGACATCCCATTCAAAATCCATAGGGTCCCATAGGATGTCGGTCCACTGCTCCCTGTTCTTGAGCTAATCTGAAGGCCACATGGAGTTTGGAGGTCTGTAGCGATGGACTCTGCAGAACGTGGGCGACCTCTTCGCACTAGGCGCCACGGCATCCGCTGACCCCGCTCCGTCCGTTGACGTGGCCTACCCCTTCGTGGCTGAGTTGCTGTCGTTCCCAAACACTTCCACGTTCTTATAATACAGCTGACAGTTGACGGTGGAATATTTGGGAGCGAGGAAATTTCACGACTGGATTTGTTGCACAGGTGGCCTCCTATCCCAGTTCCACGCTGAGCTCCTAAGAGCGACCCATTCTTTCACCAATGTTTGCATGCCTAGGTACTTGAAGCAACTTAGAACTAAGGAGAAATTTCCTGACAGTTAGAACAATTAACCTCTGGAACAGAAATTGCCTCCAGAAGTTGTGAATGCCCCAACCCTGGAAGTCTTTAAAAAGATGTTAGATAGCCATTGGTCTGAAATGGTATAAGGTTCCTGCCCACGCAGGGGGTTGTACTAGAAGACCTACAAGGTCCCTTCCAACTCTGCTATTGTATTATTGTATTGATTTGACACATGATTGACGTGATTGGAACACCTGATTCTGATTATTTGGATGGGTGAGCAAATACTTTTGGCAATATAGTGTATCTGCAAATGGCAATGAAAATTGATGGGCTGGTTTGCATTGCTTCAAGTTGTCCGCAGACAGCAACAAATAAGGCAGGCGGCAGTGGTGGGTTCCGGATCCCGTTGCAACCAGTATGGTGCAACGGGGCCGGGCACCCACATGAACACGCGCGCAGTGTGCGCATGCATACTTACCTCCCGCGACGCTCCAGCTGCTCGGCGGAGCGTTGTGCAGCTGTTGTTTGCTCTATGCGCCTGCGCGGAAGCCCCGAAAACTTCAAATACCGATAAGGAGCGTGGGTGGGCCCTCTGGAGCACCGTACAAGAACAGTACTTGGTGCTCCCAGCAGGCACCAGTATGCCCATACCGGGGCGTACCGGTCGTAACCCACCACTGGCAGGAGGGATTCTTAAGCTTTTCTCATAACCAGTTTCTGCTTTTGTTATGAAAAGGATTTCAAGGCATGTAGTAATACTTTAGAGCGACGCGGTGGCTCAGTGGGTAAGATGCTGAGCTTGCCGATCAGAAAGGTCGGCAGTTCGAAACCCTAGCATCGTGTAACGGAGGGAGCTCCCGTGACTTGTCCCAGCTTCTGCCAACCTAGCAGTTCGAAAGCACATAAAAAATGCAAGTAAAAAAATAGGAGCCACCTTTGGTGGGAAGAGAACAGCGTTCCTGCGCCTTCAGGGTTGAGTCATGCCTGCCACATGACCACAGAGACATCTTCGGACAGTGCTGGCTCTTCGGCTTTGAAATGGAGATGAGCACCGCCCCCTAGAGTCAGGAACTACTAGCACATACGTGCAAGGGGAACCTTTAACTTTAGTAATATTGTTATGGGTTCACCTTCCGTCAACTACCACGTTCCCTAAGCTTTCAAAATTCTGAAGAGCGGCAAGAGGAGTGGGAACCACCATTACAGGTAGTCCTCAGCTTACAACCACAACTGGGAACAGGATTCCAGTTGCTAAGCAAAGCGGTAGTTAAGGGAGTTATGCCCAGGGTTTTGTTTTGCTTTTTTTAATCATTTTTGCCAGGGTTGTTAAGCAAGCCACTGCAGCTGTTAAGGGAATCGTGAGGTGGTTAAATGGATCCAGTTTCCCCACGTTGACTTTGCTTGTCAGAAACCGGCCGAGAAAGTTGCAAATGGCAACCAGGTAACCATGGACACGACGGCCATTAAGTGAATCTGACTTCCCCTCTTCACTTTGCTTGTTAGAAGCCAGCTGGGAAGGTTCACAAATGGTGATCACATGATGCTGGGATGCTGAGATTGTCATAAATACATGCCGGTAGCCAAGCCCCCAAATTTTGACCATGGGACCCTGGGGATGCTACGAAGATTGCAAGCATGGGGACTGGATGTAAGTCACTTTTTCCACTGCTTTTGTATCATCAAACAGTCGTTAAATGAATGGCTATAAGTTAAGGACTCCCTGTATCTAATAAACCTATTATCAGCTTGCCTTCAGAGGTTTTGGGAGCTTCATCACTGGAAGCTTTCAAGAAAAGACTGGATCACCACCTGGTATAGAGTCTCCCGCTTTGGCAGTGGGGAGGAGGGTTGGACTAGATCAGGGGTCCTCAACCCCCGGGCCGCGGACCGGTGCCGGTCCGTGGCTTGATAGGAACCGGGCCGCAGTGAGCGGCGCAACTCTTAGAAAGGGCCGGAGAGGAGGAGGAGGGGGCAGCCCCCTGGGCAGAGCGCACACCGGGGGCAGGAGAGTGCAGGCGCGGCCACTCGCACCATTGGGGCCCCGAGAGGGGTGGTAAGCTAACTCACACACACCCCGTGCGCGCATGCGCCGCCTGATTCCCTCCCCCCCGCTCCCCCTCTACCCGGCCGAACCATGGCCATCGGTCCGTGGAATTTTTTTAACATGAAACCGGTCCCTGGTGCCAAAAAGGTTGATGACCTATGAGGCTCCTTCCAACTCTGTTATTCTGTTCTGTTTATTGTCAATCCTGAAGCTGACCTGACCGGAGCCGTATTGCAGCTTCAGTATTGCCACACTGGAGTTGAGGGAAAGGGAGGGGGGGATTAGAGAAAGAGGGGTTTGTGTAGCTAAAACAAAACACTTTTCTCTTGAGAACCAAGGACATTCTCACACCTGGACTGTGGAAGGAGCAGCTCATCAGACGACCAGACAGCGCTTTGATTAGACCATGTGACTGATTTTTTGGGGTTGTGGGAAAACTTTCTTTTTTAACTATCAAATTTTTTGAAGTATAAGACACACCAAGGTTTTGAAGAGGGATTTTTTTTAAAGGTTTTGCACTATGCAAAGATCCCAAAAACGGCATGTTTTTCCCAAAAACGGGCCCAGGGTTTATGGGTTTTTTTTCCAAAAAAAGGGCATGAATAGCCTTTAGGAAGCTTGTAGAGTGCTCCTGGGGGGTGGGACAAAAACAAGCAAAAAATGGGCCATTTTTCATGAAAATGGTCCCATTTTTTTGTCAACAAAAGGGCATGGATAGCCTTTAGGAGGCTTATAGAGTGTTCCTGGGGGCTGGGAGGGAGCAAAAACAAGCAAAAAACAGCCTATTTTTCACTCATTTTTGCCCTCCCAAGCCCCCAGGAGCACTCTGCAAAGCCTGCAAAAAGCTCTGCACAGCCATTTTGGTGAAGGGGTGGGGCTTTGGGAGGCAAAAAATGCTGTATTCAGTGTATAAGACGTACCCAGATTTTCAGCCTCTTTTTTGAGGGGAAAAGGTGCGTCTTATACGCCGAAAAATACGGTAACTAGGTTTTCACCAGATATGTGGCAAAATGATATTTCCAATAAAGCTGCCCTTTTGAAGTATCTACCTACTCTGGAATTCTGCTTCCTATGGCTCTATTACTTGCAATCCTGACACTTATCCTTACATTATTTTAACTTGTCCTAATTTTGTCTGAAATGGTATAGAGGGAGTCAAGCTATTCTCCAAGGCGCCTGAAGGGCAAGAAGCAATGGGTGGAAACTAATCAAGGAGAGAAGCAACTTAGAACTAAGGAGAAATTTCCTGACAGTGAGATCAATTAACCAGTGGAACAGAAGTTGCCTCCAGAAGTTGTGAATGCCCCAATACTGGAAGTCTTTAAGAAGATGTTGGATAGCCATTTGTCTGAAATGGTATAGGGCAGGGGTCTGCAAAGTCGGCTCTTTTAAGACTGGTGGACTTCAACTCCCAGAGTTCCCCAGCCAGCATAGCTGGCTGGGGAACTCTGGAAGTTGAAGTCCACCAGTCTTAAAAGAGCCGACTTTGCAGACCCCTGGTATAGGGCTTCCTGCCTAGGCAGGGGATTGGACTAGAAGACCTCCAAGGTCCCTTCCAACTCTGCTATTGTATTGTATTGTATTGTATTGTATTGTATTGTATTGTATTGTATTGTATTATATTGTATCTGCTCTATAGTAAAAAAAAAATCTCATTGCAAATGTAACGAGGGCTTCCAAATGAACAAGAAATACCTGGAACTTCGGTCCCTGTGACAGTGTTGCCCCAAGACGACAAGGGCTGGTCCGGAAAAAGCTCTGCTCCTTTTAATACTTGGGCAATCTTTTGCGCGGAGACGGCATCCTTGAAGTGCGCTCGCCATGCCAAGGTCGAGCACAGGAGGCATAGCGTCTTCCCTGTGCCTGTGGGGCTCTCCAAGAGCCCGTTCACTTGCTGAAATGAGAATTAAAATGGGGGGGGGGAGAGAAAACTGGGAAAATAAATATATACTGAAGTGCCAGAGAAGGACAACCATTTCCACAAAGTCGTTCTACGCACTTCACAAAAGGCTATTTGGCATCGGATCCTGCCCCATACATCCCTGCGGCCGATTCGCTCCCACAGAGAGGGGCTTCTCCGGGTGCCGTCCACTAGGCTATGCCAGCGGGCGACGCCCAGGGGAAGGGCCTTCTCTGTGGCGGGCCCAGCCCTCTGGAACGACCTTCCCCCCGAAATTAGAACAACTACGGACCTCCGCTCCTTCCGTCAAAAATTGAAAACACACTTTTTCTGCTTGGCCGGCCTAGGTTAGTCTTCCGTCTTTCGATAGGGTTTTAGGGGTTTTTAGTGTAATTTAATTTAGGGGATTTTAGCGCAGGGACAATTGTTTAATTCGTATTTTAACTATTTATCTTTCTATGTATTTTATATTGGTTTTTATTCCCTGTGCACCGCTCCGAGTCCCTTTGGGGAGAGGAAGCGGTATACAAATAAATTATTTTATTATTATTATTATTATTATTATTATTATTATTATTATTATTATTATTATTATTATTATTATTATTATTATTATCTATCATAGACTGCAATCCTAGACAAGGTCGGATAGTCTTGGCCTTATCTATTTCAAAGGTAGTCCTCTACAATCTGTCAACCTGCAGGTAGTCCTTGACTTATGACCATAGTTGGGACCAGACTCAAAGGTGCTTTCTTCAGGAGGCAACTGGATTTCTTTGGGGGGCTTTTTTCTTTCGAAGACGTTTTGCTTCTCATCCCATAGGGAGGCCTTCTCCGGGTGCCGTCGGCCGGGCAATGCCGGTTGGCGACACCCAGGGGAAGGGCCTTCTCTGTGGCGGGCCCAACCCTCTGGAACGACCTGCCCCCTGAACTCCGCACTACCACGGACCTCCGCCTTTTCCGCCGGCGCCTTAAAATGCATCTATTCCAACAAGCTGGCCTAGCATAACCACCCGATATGGACTTTTTATTAGCTATAAATTTTAATTAGAGGATTTTAAAATGTTTTTAGCACGGGGTAACTTAAGTTTAATGGGGTTTTAATAATGGTGTATTTATGTATGTATTGATTTTTAATTTTCCTGTGCGCCGCCCTGGGTCCTTTTGTAGGAGAAGGGCGGGGTATAAATTTAATAAAATAAAATAAAAATAAATAAACCATCCAAGAAGCTTCTTCAGCTCTGGCTGGGTGGTGGGGGAAGGGAAGGGTTGATACTCCTTGCAGACAGCTGGTCCTTTGCATCCTTTGAGAGAGTCGTTGAGGCCACCTGGAGGTTTACCTGTGTCCTCAGGGTCACCTAGTGGTGCAAATGGGTGTGGAGCCTTCTTATTTTTATTTATTTATTTTATTAAATTTATACCCCGCCCTTCTCCTTGTTAGGACCCAGGGCGGCGCACAGGCATTATTAAAACCACAAAATACAAAATACAAAATCGATTAAAATATATTAAATTATTAAACCCGTGCTAAAAACCCATTTTAAAACCATACCAAATTAATTTTAATTTTAAAAGTCAGAAGTAGGGGCTATCCTCGGCCGGCTTGTTGGAATAGATACGTCTTAAGACGTTGGCGGAAGAGGCGGAGGTCCGAAGGTCGGGGGGTAGGTCGTTCCAGAGGGCCGGGCCCGCCACAGAGAAGGCCCTTCCCCTGGGTGTCGCCAGCCAGCATTGCCCCGCTGACGGCACCCGGAGAAGACCCTCTCTGTGGGAGCGGATCGGACGAAGGGATGTATGGGGCAGGAGACGGTCTCGTATATAGCTAGGCCCCGAGCCATGGAGCGATTTAAAGATGGTCGTCAGCACCTTGAAGCGCACTCGAAAGGCCACAGGCAGCCAGTGCAGCTCGCGCAGGAGAGGTGTTACATGGGTTTGCCTTGAGGCACCCATAATCACCCGCGCGGCCGCATTCTGTACTAACTGTAGCTTTCGAGTGCACCTCAAGGGGAGCCCCATGTAGAGAGCGTTACAGTAATCCAGCCGAGATGTCACAAGCGCTTGAGTGACTGTGCGAAGGGCTCCCCGGTCCAGTAAGGGGCGCAACTGGCGTATCAGGCGTACCTGATAGAACGCCCCCCTGGCCACGGCCGTCACATGGTCCTCCATGGACAGCCGCGAATCCAGGAGGACGCCCAAGTTGCGCGCCCTCTCCACTTAGAATTGCTGAAAGGACTGTATTGAAGACAGGAGATGGATGATGTCGTATCCCTTCACCCTCTGTGTAGGGAGGGCTATTCAATTTTGACATAAATACAAATACAAATACAATAGCAGAGTTGGAAGGGACCTTGGAGGTCTTCTAATCCAACTCCCTGCCTAGGCAGGAAGCCCTATACCATTTTAGACAAATGGCTATCCAACATCTTCTTAAAGACATGCAGTGTTGGGGCATTCACAACTTCTGGAGGCAACTTCTGTTCCACTGATTGATTGTTCGAACTGTCAGGAAAGAGAGAGATAGCCTCTTTGACACCTCTTTCAAACCAGCGGTCCCCTCCGTCCAAAATGTGGACAGAGAACTTCCAGCTGGCCTCAAGGACTTTCTAAAAGGATGCAAATGACCAGCTGTCTTCAATGAATATAAATCCTTCCATTCCCCACCATCCAGTCAGAGCTGAAGAAGCTTCTTGGATGAGAAGTGAAACGTCTTCAAAAGAAAAAGAAAAAAACAAGAAAAGTCCAGTTGCCTCCTGAAAAAGCCCCTTTGGGCCAACCATGGCCTAGATGACGGAGAATCTCCATAGATAATTAGGACCAGAATTTCCACTGTTAAGGCAGTTGTTAAGCGAGCCATGCCCGATTTTATGAACTTCCTGTTGCGATGACTGTTAAGGGGATCACCACGGTTATTAATAATAATAATAAATAAATAATAATAAATTTTTATTTATAACCCGCTCTCTCTCCCCAGAGGGACTCGAGGCGGGGCACAGGAGAATTAAAAAACAATAAACACAAACAGAGTACAAAATTTAAAAACACAATTAAACATATCCTGCGCTAAAAACATCTATAAAAACTAAAAACTGTCCCTAAAACCCCTTAACACCATAACTAATTAAAATTACCCTAGGCCAGCCAAACGGAAGAAATGAGTTTTTAAAAGCTGTCGGAAGGAGCGAAGGTCAGTGGTCGTTCTGATTTCGGGGGGAAGGTCGTTCCAGAGGGTCGGGCCCGCCACAGAGAAGGCCCTTCCCCTGGACGTCGCCCGCTGGCACAGCCTGGTGGACGGCACCCGAAGAAGTCCCTCTCTGTGGGAGCGAATCGGTCGCAGGGATGTATGAGGCAGAATGTGATCCCGCAGATAGCTAGGTCCCGTGCCATGGAGTGCTTTAAAGATGGTAACTAACACCTTGAAGCGCACCCGAAAGACGACAGGCAGACAGTGCAGCTCGCGCAGGAGCGGTGTTACATGGGAGAACCTAGAGGCTCCCATAACTGCCCGCGCGGCTGCATTCTGGACTCGCTGAAGCCTTCGGGTGCACCTCAAGGGGAGCCCCATGTAGAGAGAGTTGCAATAGTCCAGCCGGGATGTCACGAGGGCATGAGTGACTGTGCAAAGGGCGTCCCGATCCAATAGGGGGCGCAACTGGCGGACCAGGCGAACCTGGTAAAACGCCCTCCTGGCCACGGCTGTCACTTGATCTTCCATGGACAGCCGGGCATCAAGGAGGACGCCCAAGTTGCGTACCCCATCCACAGGGGTAAGGTGATCGTCCCCTATGGCCAGTGATGGAGTCAGTGATTAAGCAAATCTCATGGTTCTTGGTGACACGGCTGTTAAAGTCGCACGGTTGTAAAGTGGATCCAGTTTGCCCCTTGGACTCTGCCTGTTGGAAACCAGCTGGCAAGGCTGCACATGGCAGTCACATGATCTCAGGGATGCTACCACCGCTATAAACACATGTCACTAGCCAAGTGCCCAAAATTTTGATCACCTGACCCTGGGGATTTCTGAGATGGTCGTAAGTGCAAAGACAGATCATGTCACTTGTAACTCTGAACCGTCGCTAAGTGAATTGTTACAAGTCAAGGATTCCCTGAATAGTCTTCAGGCAATCTTTTTAGTAACCATTTTCTGGCTCCTAAAGCTTCCCAGAGGGCACTGACACTAACCTGGATTGGGCGGGGGGGGGCCACAGTTAAGAAAATAGCACCTCTCTGCCCCCTAACCTCTAGCCTCAGAAAATCCTAAACGAATGTGCTCCTCACCACTGCGCCTGCCTACATTCCAGTGAGATTATAGCAATGGCACTTAAGACTTATATACTGCTTTGCAGCCCTCTCTAAGCGGTTTACAAAGTCAGCCTCTTGTCCTCAAATATCTGGGTCCTCATTTTAACCACCTCGGAAGGATGGGAGGCTGAGGCAACCTTGAGCCTGGTGAGATTTGAACTGTTGAACTGCAGCTAGCCGTCAGCTGAAGTAGCCTGTAGTGCTGCACTCTAACCCAGAGGTGGGATTCCACTAGTTCGGAGCGGAACAGGCGGACCGGTAGCTCCAAAGAAGAGCTGAGAGCGAACCGGTTTACTCCAACCTCCAAGTGAACAAGAAGCAATGGGTGGAAACTAATCAAGGAGAGAAGCAACTTAGAACTGAGGAGAAATTTCCTGACAGTTAGGACAATTAACCAGTGGAACAGAAATTGCCTCCAGAAGTTGTGAATGCCCCAACACTGCAAGTCTTCAAGAAGATGTTGGATAGCCATTTGTCTGAAGTGGTATAGGGCTTCCTGCCTAGGCAGGGGGTTGGATTAGAAGACCTCCAAGGTCCCTTCCAACTCTGCTATTGTATTGTATTGAAATAGGAGGGAGGGAGAAGAGAAGGAAGGAAGGAAGGAAGAAAAAGAAAGAAAGAAAGAAAGAAAGAAGGAAGGAAGGAAGGAAGGAAGGAAAGGAAGGAAGGAAGGAAGGAAGGAAGGAAGGAAGGAAGGAAGAAAGAAAGAAAGAAAGAAAGAAAGAAAGAAAGAAAGAAAGAAAGAAAGAAAGAAAGAAAGAAAGAAAGAAAGAAAGAAAGAAAGAAAGAAAGAAAGAAAGAAGCCTTTAAGAAGATGTTGGAGGGCCATTTGTCTGAAATGGTATAGGGCTTCCTGCCTAGGCAGGGGGTTGGATTAGAAGACCTCTTATATTGTATTGTAAGTGGGCCCGCTGTCTCTCCCCCCGGGCTATGGTCACCTAAATTTCCTTCTTTTTTAGTCCAGCTGATAAAACACAGCAGAGTGGATTGCCACACTTCAGTGTTTCCCTGTGTAATGTGCACGCGTGTGGAGCACGCATCAGACATGTTAGGCGCGCACACGAGCAAACCAGTTGCTAAACCAGTAGGATCCGCCCCTGCTCTAACCACTGCGCCACCTCGGCTCATTATGACATTACTGGCCATGCCCCACGCATCCCATGGAGATGGTTTTCAAAAAGAAAGGTGACCCCCTAGCTGTAAAAAAAAAGTGCCCACCCTTGGCCAAATTAATGGCTCTGTACTGTTCAAGAGATTGCTCCTTATCCCTGGAGAAACACAGCAGGAACGTTAGTTTGTACTCTGCTTACACAATCACGGGATACAACCTACATTTAACTGTTTGCCTGAAAGGAACAAATAATAGGAAACCAATTTTTCAGTCAATAACCATAAGACTGCATACAGTTTTGGTCGCCACGATGTAGAAAAGACGTGGAGACTCTGGAAAGAGTGCAGAGAAGAGCAACCAAGATGATTAGGGGACTGGAGGCTAAAACATACGAAGAACGGCTGCAGGAACTGGGTAGGTTTAGTTTGATGAAGAGAAGGACCAGGGGAGACATGATAGCAGTGTTCCGATATCTCAGAGGGTGCCACAAAGAAGAGGGAGTCAAACTATTCTCCAAGGCACCTGGGGGCAGGACAAGAAGCAATGGGTGGAAACTAATCAAGGAGAGAAGCAACTTAGAACTAAGGAGAAATTTCCTGACAGTTAGAACAATTAACCTCTGGAACAGAAATTGCCTCCAGAAGTTGTGAATGCCCCAACCCTGGAAGCCTTTAAGAAGATGTTAGATAGCCATTTGCCTGAAATGGTATAAGGTTCCTGCCCACGCAGGGGGTTGGACTAGAAGACCTACAAGGTCCTTTCCAACTCTGCTATTGTATTGTATTATTGTATTAAGAAGCGAAGCAATCAATAAATGGCATTTACACAAGCTTTTATGTTGCGACGTGTAAGCAATCACCCGCCTACCAATAGTAAGACATTAGTGGGTCCTTTGTGGAGAAGGGCGGGATATAAATGTGATTAAAATAAATGTATTACAACGGTAAAGCCAAACTATCGCTCTGCAAAAAAATTTCTGTGGCTGCCCCTCTTGGTAGAATCCCTTGCTCCCCAGTGATGAGGAAAGCCTGCCACAAAGGGGTCAAAGCCTGGAATTGTAGTCTTACGTGAGAGAGACAGCAGCCCATGGCCATGGGACTGATTGGCCCCATAAGAACTCTTCCCCAGTCTATATTAACAATTCTTAGTCTTCCCATCTGAGAGAGAGAGGGAGGGAGGAAGGGAGATGGAGAGGGGGGGGGGGGGGAGAGAGGGGGATGAAGGGAGGGGGGAGAGAGGAGGGAGGAGGGAGGGAAGGGGAGAGGATAGAGAGAGAGCAATAGCGCTTAGACTTATATTTGTGGGTTTTCTGGCAGAGGTACCGTGGGCCGAGCTCCATTTTTGCTGGCTGCCGGAGGCCGTCGTGGCCTGAAAACAGGGTCCAGGGAGGCCATGCAGGGCTTCCCGGGGGTCTGTTTTCACTGGCAGAGGGCTAGCAACACAAACTAAACACAAAACCAAAAGGAGAAATGTTTCCCTTTTGGGCATTTGAGCCTGCAAGAAGGGACAGGAAAGGAGAAAGAGGAAAGACAAAAGAAAAAGATGGGAAGATTGGAAGACAGCAAGGAAGGAAAAAGAGGGGAAGGAAGAAGAAAGGCGAAGGAACAGGGAAGGGAAAAAGGGAGGTAGGGAGGAAATGGAGAAACTTCTTAACAGTGAGGACAATTAACCAGTGGAACAGAAGTTGCCTCCAGAAATTGTCGGCGCTCCATCACTGGGGGGTTTTAAGAAGAGATTGGCCAGCCATTAGGCTGAAATGGTAATAGCAATAGCACTTACTTATATACCGCTTCACGGTGCTTTTACAGCCCTCTCTAAGCAGTTTACAGAGTCAGCCTCTTGCCCCCCAACAATCTGGGTCCTTGTTTTACCCACCTCGGAAGGATGGAAGGCTGAGTCCACCTTGAGCCTGGTGGGATTTGAACTGCTAAATTGCAGGCAGTCAGCAGAAGTAGACCGCAGTACTGCACTCTAACCACTGCACCACCTTGGCTCTTGATAGATAGATAGATAGATGGATGGATGGATGGATGGATGGATGGATGGATGGATGGATGGATGGATGGATGGATGGATGGATAGGCAGGCAGGCAGGCAGGCAGGCAGGCAGGCAGGCAGGCAGGCAGGGAGAGAGAGAGAGAGAGAGAGAGAGAGAGAGAGAGAGAGAGAGAGAGAGAGAGAGAGAGATATGGATGTACGGATGAACAGACAGAAAGACGACAGATGAACAGGAAGACAGACAGTCAGACCCCTTGATTTCAAAAAGGTGCTAGGTCTCCTGACTAGGCCAATGATAACATTGACAAAACAGTCCATGAGCAAAGACTTTCCATAAAATTACCTCGCAGTACTAAGCTGGCACAGAATGTATTTTCTGACTTACTCAACATTTAGGAACAGATTGCACGAACATAAGGTCTCCTTTAAGTGTTTCTTTCCCTTCATCAAGAAAAGAGAACCCACCTACCCACTTCTCTACTTCCAGGTCTCATGTAAACATGGCTGGCACTGGTAAGAGAAGGGGCTGAAACAAAGCTTCTTTCCAGGAAGTGCCAAGCAGATTTCATATGTTCCAGATGCATCGGTTCTACATAGGGTAAAAATATATGCAGAATCCAAAAACGAGTCCGTCGATTACAGTTAACTGAGCCAATTCTATTTCTGAGTTTAGAAGATCATGTTCAATATAGCTGCAATACTTTCAAAGCAATTCTATATATCATCACTCAAAACTAAGTCCTCTAAGGTTATTTTCAAGAAGATTAATTCTTGGTTAATCAATTAGATCACAGAATAGTAATTTTTGCAACCAGCTATGCCAGATCTGTTATGAAATATTACGGAGTCACTCTAAGCGCAGTGACTGAAATAACCTTGTCCTTGTTAATATTTAGCACTAACTCGAATCTTTCTCTTGCAGTTTTATGTCCAGGATGAATGATGCAAAGTCATCTTGATTTTCTGATAACAAGATCTATTTATTAGATACGTACCGCTGCCCCATAACACCTGACTCTGGGCAGCTCACCATAGTAAAACTACAAACCATAAAAACTAAGATTAAAAACTTAGCACCTCAATCATCCTCCTACGGTGCCCCAATTCCGATTTTGAAAAAGTTTTATTGAGTTTTAACAATTTTCTGAAGGGTGGGGTAAGGGTTACAGAAACATTTTGAGAACCTTTGCGTCAGAGTCCTTGGCCCATCCCGGGCTCCATAATAAAACAATAGTAAACAAATTTATCAAAAAAAAATACTACAAGATAAAGACCAGTGTATACGTATTACATATTACATTTCCAATTCTGAGATGGCAGACATGTACAAACATCCTGGTATAAAAAAGAATAGAAAGAAAAGTTAATAAGAAAAAAGAAAAGCAAGCAAAATCATTTTTTTGATCTAAGTCTTTTGGCAATTGTATCTTCTTTTTCTCCTGCTTGGTCCCCCGTGGGCGAGGCCGTGGCCCCCTCCGCCCCCCCTGGATCTTCACCCAGGACAGAGGAATGTTTTTTAATAAAGGCTTCCACCTCAGCAACTGTTTTAATTCTCACTCTTCCTCCTTCCCAGAACACCAGCATCCCTTCGGGCATCGCCCACTTGAACCAGATCCCGTGGTCAAACAATGTTTTAGATAAGAAGGAAAATTTCCTTCTCATTTCTCTGATTTTTTTTGGGACCTGCTTCAAGATAGCGACAACCTTTTGTTGGTAAATTAGGGGACCCCCTCTCTGCGCCCTCAAAATTCCCTCTCTGGTTGACCTTCTGACAAATTTAATGTGAATCTCTCTGGGTACTTCATTTATCCTGGCATATGCAGAGTTTATTCTGTAGACTAGGTCAATGTCCCCCCTGATCTCATCTTTAGGTTTATGTAAATAGTCTGCTAAAATTGTGCTCATGAGTTCAGGCAAGCATTCACCAGATTCTTCAGAAATGTTCTGAAATCTTAGAAAATATGACATCCTTTCGAAGTCCATCCTAGACATATGCCCAGTTAATTCCCCCACCTCACTGTTGACATTTTTAAGCTCTCCCTTTGCCTCAGTTAGCCCCCCTTCCAGATCTTCAGTCTTCTGTATGTTCTCCTTCACTTGATTACGAGTTTCCAGGAGTTCCTTCTTAAAGTTGTTATTTTCTTCTCTCTGCGCCTTGATTTCCTGTACCAAAGTTTGTATAACAGATTCCAGAGAAGACAATCTTTGTTCCAATCCTGCCAATTCTGATTTTTGTGCCATGGTTAACTGTTAGAGTCAATGCCACTAAAATGGCGTTTTTTGGGTGGAGCCGTTGAGACAAATCAGGAGGTAAAAGTTTCAAATCAAGGTTGTAAAAAAGTTCAGGAACCAGTAGAGAAACACTTTCCCAAATCAATAGTTATAATAAAAAAAAAGGCACTCCAGACAGGGAATCAATTAATCCAAAAAAATTCTTCATTAATAGCAAGAGGAAGTCCAAATTACAAGAAGATGCTGGTAGTTTTCCATAAATAAAATAGTCATTCAGGAGCGGAGAGAAGCCATCTTCCACCGCCCAAGCTGGGAGCCAGCCAGAAAAAGTAACAAAGAAATAAGTTGTAACAAGCCAATCGAACTTAGAAACATTGTTGCAAGCCGCAGATCACTTTCACTCGCTTTCACTAAGTTCCAGGCAAACTGCATAGAGAAAAATCCGTCCCTCGCAATGAGGAACCATTTCAAAGCGCCGCTTTAAATCCGAGGGGGGGTTTAACGAAAAAAACACCCCCCTCCAAGCTTTTTAGTCCAGCGCTGCCATCGGAGATAAAATAGCAGATAAAAGCACACTCACTCTTCACCTTGCAGCCGAGCCTCGGGAGAGCCTTCCGACCCGGACGTCTGGCTCACTCCAAAATTAAGCAGCTTTTCCTTTCTCCATTGGCGAAGGTGGAGACAGGCGTCTCCCCCCCGCAGCCAGCCTTTCGTCACCTAGGCTGAAGACAAGGGTCGCTTTCCCATCGCCGTGGGAAGGGGGCGTCCCTAGCAAGCCAACCCTACGGGAGACCCCCAAGATGGGGCGTCTCGCCCCCGTGGGGGGGCAGAAAAAAGGACAAAGCGGCGGACGAGTCAAGGACCCATCCGTCGCCGTTGGAGGGCGGAAGCTTCCGCCCTCCAACGGAGACTTCCGGTACCCCAATTCCCATCCACGGTCCAAAAAACTCCAGGGAATTTCTAGAAGCCTGGAACTCTGACAAATTAGCCATCAATTAACATCTCATTAACAATATCTATACACTACACAAAAGAGACAATCAACTAGCAAAAAGGGAGCAAAAAGACCAGCAATCAACACCCAGAGGATATTAGATTAGCCCCAAGATAAACTTCAGATCAACAATCAAGAAGTAAACAATACCCCAATCAAAAAACTGCCAAAGAAGCAAACAGCTCAACCAAAGAACCTCCAAGACAGGAGTCGGCAACTTGTGGCTCTGGAGCCGCATGTGGCTCTTTCATCCCTCTGCTGCGGCTCCATTGCCGGTTGGTGCCACAATTTTGAGAGGAGCTTCTGGTTGGGGGGTGGGAAGCACAGCATCCCAGGAGGAGACTCTATGGCAAGGGGAAGGTTTTCCGGTCGGCTCCACAATTGATAGGGCTTTCACTTAGGGCAGGTAGAGGAAAAAGGATGCCACACTAGGAGGAGTTTCTATGAAGCGGGAACCGGACTTCCTGACGGCTCCAGAATTAAACAGGGGGCTTCCGGTTAGGACCTTTGTGGCTCTTTTGACTGTTTAAGGTTGCCGACCTCTGCTCCAAGATCACCCCCAACACTGACAGGGCAAGGCGCTAAAATATGAGCTGAAAGCAAATTCCACACCTTACTAGCACTGATAATATATAATAATAATAATAATTTAATTTCTAGACCGCTCCCTCTCCCCAAGGGGACTCGGAGCGGTGCACAGGGAAGTTAAAAAATAAATACACATGAAAATACAAACAATTAAATAAAAACAAATTAAACAGTAAGCCCTGCGCTAAAATTCCCCAATACCAATTCACTAAAATCCTATAACCCTATAATACTATAGTAGAGAGGCTACCCTAGGCCGGCCAAGCAGAAAAAGTGCGTTTTCAATTTCAGACGGAAGGAACGGAGGTCCGTGGTTGTTCTAATATCGGGGGGGAGGTCGTTCCAGAGGGCAGGGCCCGCCACAGAGAGAGCCCTTCCCCTGGGCGTCGCCCACTGACAAAGTCTAGTGGACGGCACCCGGAGAAGTCCCTCTCTGTGGGAGCGAATCGGCCGTGAGGAAGTATGGGGCAGGATCCGATCCCGCAGATAGTTAGGTCCCGAGCCATGGAGCGCTTTGAAGATGATAACTAGATGATAACTTGAAGCGCACCCGAAAGACGACAGGCAGCCAGTGCAGCTCGCGCAAGAGCGGTGTTACATGGGTGAACCTTGCGGTTCCCATTATTGCTCGCGCGGCTGCATTCTGGACCAACTGCAGTCTCCGGGTGCACCTCAAGGGGAGCCCCATGTAGAGAGAGTTACAATAGTCCATGTAACTCTCAGTAGATGATGTTACCTAGTTTGGATAAGAAAACGTCTGCAAGAAAACAAGCAAGTTCAGAGAGCACCAAGGACTCCTCATTTCAAATATTCTCCTTAACTGATACGCAACTGTACCTCTCTGCGCCTGCTATACTAAATGATGATGCTGGTTCTGGTACTTGGAGGCTGTAAGGCTCCAGATGGCAATAGGCAGCATTCTGAATTGGACTCAAGCAAATCCA
This sequence comes from Rhabdophis nuchalis, assembly GCA_039707465.1. Classification (NCBI taxonomy): domain Eukaryota; kingdom Metazoa; phylum Chordata; class Lepidosauria; order Squamata; family Natricidae; genus Rhabdophis; species Rhabdophis nuchalis. Next base: position 6,312,573 of record CM077644.1, on the reverse strand, counting down.
TGCAGCACTCATAGTACAGATTCTATTTATACTATGATAGATAGTATAGATATTCTATAGGCTATCATAGTAGAGACTGCTTCAAAGGCAGTCCATGTATGTTTCAAAGTTTCTTTCATTTGACACACGTTGCATGTTTCAAAGTTTCTTTCATTTGACACACAGGTAGGCTGAATTATGCTTTACTTAGGATTTCATCAAATGCTTACCTTTTGCAAGCACTCAAGCACTTTGGACATATATGCCTCCTGACATTTGTAGGGTGGAAATGGAAAGTCAATAGTAATGTCATTTAATTTTATTTTGGGCATATTTCATCTGGCATCTCAGGATCGCAAAACCTAAAATCAAGAAAATTGTTCCATTAGTACTAAATATCAACAAGACAGTTCTACTTCAAAAGTGAGAGCTCCTTTTTTAAAATTTTATTTATGCATTAAATTTGTTTCCTGCCCATCTCACCACAAAAATTTCCTCTAAAATCTCAGTGTTTTAAGAAACCCACTCTATGTTTGACCCATTCAGTCATGATGAACTACATATTTCTAGCTCTCTATGAAGATTGCTGCAAACTCTACTTTTAAACAGGTTTAGATTATTATAGAAAGAACAAGCAATTACAACCCCAATTTTACTGTGTGGGCAAATCAATAAAAAACAATTGCCAGATCTCCTCTCTTTGTTAATGCAAAAAGGTCAGTTGCTAGCAACACAAAAATATTTTTTCAGTATTGGACAAGTCAGATAATAGGTGATTAGAAATTAATCATAAAGCTTCATAACAATAAAATACACATATTATTTAGCTGTAAACATAATGCCTTCAAATAAATGATAGAATGACAAATTTCATATTTATTTTGATTTGTGGGTTACAGCCAAAACATAATTACTGATGAAACCTTAATGAATTCTCACACAATCTTGGTTTTAATTATGTTGATTATTTCATTGCCATAGTTTTTACATTCGATTATGATGGTTGGTTTAGGAGTAGGCTGCCCAGAATCCCCTTGGCAGCCATATCAATGGCAGCCATATCAATTGGATTAAATAAATTTAGGGATTCTAGTCAATGTAGGAGTGTAGTAGGAGTGTAGTTCGTGTAACTAGGGAGAACCTGTACATCCATATGTACATCCATCTATCTATCAATGATTCTTCCTACTCAACCTACTTTATAAGACTATTATTGCAGAAGTAAAGGGAGATATTTATGCAACCATATTCAACTCCTTGATAAAATTGGGATACAAGTTTAAAGAATAATAATTAAACACAGGGAACACTTAGTTTTTAAAATGTCATCTGTAAGACATTGCCTGATGTGTGAGCTTATTTTCACCATCATTTGTACAATTCAAGAACCAGACTTTCCCATTTAGGAACAGATGGAAGCAAGCCACTTGTGTCTGTAGGGTATTTGTTTTGTTGTTGTTAGTTGTGAAGTTGTGTCCCACCCATTGTGACCCCATGGACAAGGTTCCTCCAGACCTTCCTTTATTTTATTTATTTGATTTATAGACCGCTCCCTCTCCCAGCAGGAACTCCTCTACCATCCTCTGGAGTCCATTGAAGCTCACGTCAGCTGCTTCAGTGACTCCATCCAGCCTTCTCTGCCGCCCCCTTCTTCTTTTGCCCTCCATCATTCCCAGGGAGTCCTTCCTTCACATCAGGTGGCCAAAGTATTTTGAGTTTCCTCTTCAGGATCTGGCCTTCTAAAGAGCAGTTAGGGTGGATCTCCTCCAGGACTGACCGGTTGGATGGCCTTGCAGTCCAAGGGACTCAGTGCAGGAGTCTTCTCCAGCACCAGAGTTCAAAGGCCTCAATTCTTTGGCGCTCAGCCTTCCTTATGGTCCAACTTATGGTCCAACAACCATCCATTGTTTTACTTATTCACTTTTGTCCTCACTAGATATTCAGGGCATGTTATTGACCCCCATTAGGCCTTTTTTTTTTAAAGGGTGGATATAAAGTCCACCGTGATTTCCCCCTTGTGAAATGGGCTCATTCACTGTCATTACAGATAGAACATTTGTAGCTCAAAGTGGAACTGCGGGGTCCTTGATGCTCTCTGAACTTGCTGGTTGTCTCGGTGATGCTTCATTGCCCATATAGGTAACATTGAAGATGTTACCCTGGTTGGGTAATGAAATGACACCAAGAAAACCACCAAGCTCAGAGAGCACCAAGGACCCCACAGCCGTTGTCCTCCACTTTGCAAACCCCACTCCCTTCTAGCCAGCATAGTCATACTCCACTCAGTATCAAGGATGCAGCTGTAGAGGTGGTCAACAGTGCTAAAAGCTTTCTTTTAACTTTTACATATTTGTTTTTATTTTGGCTGTACACCGCCCGGAGTCCTTCAGAAGTAGGGCGGTATAAGAAAACCAATAAACTAAACTAAACTTAAGTATCTGAGGGTGCAGATAACTAACAATTTGGACTAGCTTCTCTACACATCCTTAGTGAAGTGTACAAACCAACATCTGCATTTCCTGCTTCAGATGCGGAGAGCACATCTCTCTCCTTCTGTCCTGGCCACTTTTTACAAAGGCATGACTGAGAGCATTTTAACAAACTGCATCGCTGTTTGGTTTGGTGGCAGCAGTGCCTCAGATAGAAAGTCCCTACAGAGAGTGGTAATGACAACAGAGAAGATTATAGGACAATCGTTTCCTATTATCCAGGATATTGCTTATAAGCGCTATGTGCTTAGAGCAGTGATGGCTAACCTTTTTTGGCTCGCATGCCAAAAGCGGGGGGAGCACAGGGGGGTCGTGCGTGGGCGTACCACACCCATAATGCTATGTGCGTGACCCCCTGCTTTTGGCGCACTTTTATCGCCCTCCCCAGGCTCCAGAGGCTTCAGGAGCTTCCCTGAAACCTCCAGAGGGTGAAAAATGGTCTCAAAAGGAGGCCTAAATCAGCTAGCCAGCGCACACATGCCTGCTAGTGCTGACAGGGCAACGCCTCACGTGCCCTCAGAAATGGTCCCGCGTGCCACCTGTGGCACCCGTGCCATAGGTTCGCCATCACTGGCTTAGAGCGCAAAGCATTGTCAGAGACCCCACCCAACCACTTTACGGTCTGCTTTTGTTGCTCCCCTCTGGGAGGAGGCTTCCAAGTATTTCTAGCAGGACTATCAGAATCTGTAACAGCTTTGTTCCCTGTGCCATCCATCTGGTAAATTCGCAAGATTTGTTTTTCTCACCATATGCATGTATACATCCGAACTAGACTGTGTGGTTTCACTGGGTCATAATGTGTGTGTGTTAGGTTTTTGAGCTGATAAATAAACAAACAAGGGAGACCAGGATAGATCTATTTCAAGCTATTTAGCTCTCATCGGCTAGCCATACCCTTACTGGGATTTGAACCGGGGCTGTATTACATGATAGGCAGATATATATATGGGTACGGTATATGCTTAATTTTGTATTTATTTATTTGGTCATGCTTATATGTAGTATACATTGGAGGTGGAGGTGGAGAATGCCAATTAGTGTACATTCAAAATGAAGTTATTACTCTATTCTACTCACTGATGTTACCTAGTTTGGGTAATAAAACGTCTGGAAGAAAACAAGCAAGCTCAAAGAGAACGAAGGACTCAACTATTCTCCTCTTCTCCCATTCTCCTTTCCTCCACTAACCTAACCCTAAACTCAAAGAGCACTGAGGACCCCACAGTCATTGTCCCCCTCTACTCTCAGTTGGGTCCTGAAACGTCTGCAAGAAAGCCATTAAGACAAGAGAGTACTAAGGACCCCATAGTCATCCTCCTCGCATCCTGTTCCTTTCTAGCACGGATGATGTTACCTAGATGGATCATGAAACATCTGCAAGAAACCACTAAGAGCAGAGAGCACCAAGGACCCCATAGTTCTTCTCCTGCTCCATTCCACAGACCCTGCTCCCATCCAGCATTGATGATGTTACCTAGTTAGGTCATGAAACATCTGCAAGATGCTCACACAGCATCAAGGAGTCCACAAGAATCCTCCTCCACTCTGCTCCCTTTCTAGCACTGATGGCGTTACCCAACTGGGTTGTGAAATGTCTGCAGGGAAACTACCAAGCTCAGAGAGCAGCAAAGACCTCTCCTTTCAACCTTGGTTACCAATATTCATTAGAAAAGGATAGGCATAGGTATACGGAAGGATAGCATAAGCAAGGGATGTGGAATGGAATAGATAGAATAGCAGAACTGGAAGGGACCTTGGGGGTCTTCTAGTCCAACCCCATGCTCAGGCAGGAAACCCTCTACCACTACAAACGGCTGTCCAATCTCTTCTCTAAAACTTGGGAGCTTTTGCAACTTCTGGAGGCAAGTCGTTCCACTGGTTCATTGTTCTGTCAGGAAGTTTATAGAACATAGAATACAGAATAACAGAACTGGAAGGGACCTTGGAGGTCTTCTAGTCCAACCCCCTGCTCAGGCAGGAAACCCTCTACCATTACAGACAAACGGCTGTCCAATCTCTTCCTAAAAACCTCCAGTGTTGGAGCATTCTCTCCTAAGCCAGGAAGGCCCGTTGGCTCGCTCAGGTATTCACCTTCCTTTCAGATTATTAATAGTATAAGTATAATCCTTACTGTCATTGTACTTAAATACAACGAAATTGCAGGAGTCTGCAAAGTTGGCTCTTTTAAGACTGTTGGACTTCAAGTCCCAGAATTCCCCAGCCAGCCAGCCTCGCTGGCTGGCTGGGGAATTCTGGGACTTGAAGTCCAACAGTCTTAAAAGAGCCAACTTTGCAGACCCCTGAGTTAGTGAATAGGACAGTGGGTCGCCCCCCCCTCCCCTCAAAGAGGCTCAAAGGGTCATCAGGGTCAAGTCGTCGCCTCCCCCTATTCAGGCCCTCAGTTGAAAAAAACCCCAGGCCTCAACTCTCTCCTTTCCCCCACACCGGGGGGGGGGGAGGCTCCCCCATCCGTGTCCATCCCCCATCGAGGGGCCCCGGCAGGTTCCCCTTCCTAGCAGGACGGGACCGGAGATATTGACCTCCCCGCTGCCCCGCTTTCTCCGGTGCGGGGGAAAAAGCCCAGGCCGCTCGTAGGGACGGGGGTGGGGGGGGAAGGGGACCCCAACCCGTGCGGCCTCCGCCAGCCAGCTCCCCTCACGCACCTCTTCTTCGAACGCCCCGGTTCACAGATCGCGCGCTTCGGATCACGTGGCCGCGCCCTCGGCGTCTCATTGGTTGGGCGGCTCGAGCGCGCGCACGCGCAAACGCCTTGAAAGGGTAGAAAAGAGCTGTGGGGAGAGAGAGGGGGGGGGGAGAGGGAGGACAGCAAGCTCTCGCGAGGCATTCTCGTTGCCAGGGCAACGCGCTCGCTCGCTCGCTCGCTCGCTCCCCCCCACCCCCGTTTCCATGGTGAAGCCATCTTCCAGATGGGCCCAAAAGCGCTTGTCGCCCGGCCGAGCGTTGGGGACTACAAACCCCATGTTTGCTAGTTAGCTAGACTAGGTTGGCGGACTTTGTAGTCCGAGGCGCTGTGCTAGCATAGGTCAGTCTGAGCGCAAGAAAGTCGGGAATCAAGAGCCTGACTGGGGTCTCTGCTCTTTCCGACTTTGAAGTGATGGGAGTTGTAGTCCTCAAAGGATGGAGGGCGTCCCAGCGGGGAATGCTGGGATTGATCTAGCGATATAGGCCAAGATATACTACCACAATGGAGCATGGAGCCCCAAATTTTTTCATTGCTAAGTCAGACAGGGGTTAAGTGAGGTTTGCCCCCATTTTGCGACCTCTCTTGCCGCCGTTGTTAAGGGAATCGCCGCAGTTGTTAACTTGGTAACAAGATTGTTAAGTGAACCTGACTTTTCCCATTGACTTTGCTGGTCAGAACAGTGACCGTGGAACATTGCAACCGTCATAAATATGAATCAGTTGCCAAGCCTCCGAATTTTCATTTATGTCACCATGGGGAGGTTGCAACCGTCGTAAGCATGAAAAATGGTCATGGGTCACTTTTTTCAGTGCTGTTGTAACTTCGAATGGTTACTAAAAGAGTAGTGTCAAGGTGTGTGTGTGTGTGTTTGTACATACATATACATACGTACATACACACACACACACATACATATATACATACACACACCTAGCTAGGTATATTCAATACCTAACTCACCTTGACGGATTTTCAAATGGTAAGCCAGGTCAGAGAGGATGGGGGACCACCAGGAGAGCCAGCTATTCAGGGAAGTCAAAAATCATTCCCAAAGAGGGGAGGGGGGAATCTCATCTACATTGTTGCTAAGGAAACCACATGGATACTATCCAAGAAGTCCCCAGGAATTAAGCTAAACTTCAAGGAGTTTGTTTGCCAACCAAAGTGTGTCTAGTCAAGGCTTATGGTTTTCCCAGTTGCAATGGATGGCTGTGAAAGTTGGACCATAAGGAAGGCTGAGCGCCAAAGAATGGAGGCCTTTGAACTCTGGTGCTGGAGGAGAAGACTCCTGCATTGAGTCCCTTGGACTGCAAGGCCATCCAACCGGTCAGTCCTAGAGGAGATCAACCCTGACTGCTCTTTAGAAGGCCAGATCCTGAAGAGGAAACTCAAAGACTTTGGCCACCGAATGAGAAGGAAGAAGGACTCCCTGGGAACGATGGAGGGCAAAAGAAGAAGGAGGCAGCAGAGAAGGCTGGATGGAGTCACTGAAGCAGTCGACGTGAGCTTCAATGGACTCCAGAGGATGGTAGAAGACAGGAAGGCCTGCAAGGAGGAGGAAACTCAAAGACTTTGGCCACCTAATGAGAAGGAAGAAGGACTCCCTGGAGAAGAGCCTCATGCTGGGAACGATGGAGGGCAAGAGAAGAAGAAGGGGACGGCAGAGAAGGAGGGGGCTGGATGGAGTCACTGAAGCACTCGGTGTGAACTTCAATTGACTCCAGAGGCTGGTAGAGGACAGGAAGGCCTGGAGGAACGTGGTCCATGGGGTCGCGATGGGTCGGACACGACTTCGCAACTAAGAACAACAATATTTCTTTAAAGAATAGAATGGAGATCCCAAAGGTGCTTCTTTTTCAAGAACTGGACTTTCTGGTTTTGCTTTGAAGACGTTTCTCTTCTCATCCAAGAAGCTTCTTCAGCTCTGATTGGATGGCGCGAAACAGACGGGGGAATTGTCAAAAGAACCAAATGGGAGCCTTGAATTCTCCAAATGGAGATCAAGACGATGAAACAAACTGATGACGGGATCCACTTCCTTAAGTCCGGCTTCGCTCCTGAAACCGCGATGCAGTGTGCCTGAAGGATTTTACCACGTCCTTCCCGAGGTGGCCTTTTTAGCTGCTCAATGGAACCTGCAGCCTTGGGATTCCGCGGTGGTGCCCCATCCAAGCGGTCCCCATTTTTCCTTGCCAAGGTCAGCCAAGGTCAATGAGGTACCGATCAGCAAAAAAACGAACAGCAAGGCTAGGATAATAATTTTAATAATTTAATAATAATTTATTAAATTTCTAAACCGCCCCCTCTCCCCGAAGGGACGTTGCCAGACGACCAAAGGAGATAATTAAGCCTCCCAAGGTTGGAGGATCCAGAAGTTAGAGAGTCTGTCCCTGTCTGTCCCTCAGCTGTCATTAAGCGGGAACGGCCATTTAATTAGACCGGAGAAGTCAGCAGGAAAGTTAAGGTCAAGTCTTGCTGAATAACCAGATTTTTTTTTTGAACCAAGGCCAGCGACTTATGAGTGGATATCAGAATCCCGATTCGCTTTTAAAAAATGTTCCTTACGGTGCTTCTTTTTCCTTCTTCCTTTAAAAAAAATAATAATAATCTTTCAGATCAGAAAACTGCAAATGCAGACTATTTTAGTGTGTGTGTGCATCGATTGGACTTAAGCCGCTCTAAGGGCCTTTTCTTCCCCTCAGGGGTTGGGGGGAAACATCAGGGCGAAAGGGTTATCGATAAAGCCGCCGTTCGCCCAGCTGAGTTCCCAATAAAGGAGGGTGGGGGAAACGTTGATTTCCACCTCTCTCTCTTGGCGCTGCTGGGCAAGGGGGCATCGGGCAGCTGTGGGGCTTTTGCAGAAGCGGCATTTCGTTCCTAAGCTTTAGTGCTGACACACGCACTCCACCCAGGAAGATTGGTCCATCAGCATGTATTCATAAAGGTGGCAGAGTCCATGGTTGTGGGCGTGTCATGGTGGGCGTGACAGGGGAAGGATACTGCAAACTCCCCATTCCCTCCCCACTCCAGGGGAAGGATAGTGCAAAATCTTCATTCCCTCCCCACTCCAGGGGAAGGATGTTGCAAAATCCCCATTCCCTCCCCACTCCAGGGGAAGGATACTGCAAAATCCTCATTCCCTCCCCACTCCAGGGGAAGGATACTGCAAAATCCTCATTCCCTCCCCACTCCAGGGGAAGGATGCTGCAAAATCCCCATTTCCTCCCCACTCCAGGGGAAGGATACTGTAAAATCCCCATTCCCTCCCCACTCCAGGCGAAGGATACTGTAAAATCTCCATTTCCTCCCCACTCCAGGGGAAGGATACTGTAAAATCCCCATTCCCTCCCCACTCCAGGGGAAGGATACTGCAAAATCCTCATTCCCTCCCCACTCCAGGGGAAGGATACTGTAAAATCTCCATTCCCTCCCCACTCCAGGGGAAGGATGTTGCAAAATCCCCATTCCCTCCCCACTCCAGGGGAAGGATACTGCAAAATCCTCATTCCCTCCCCACTCCAGGGGAAGGATACTGCAAAATCCTCATTCCCTCCCCACTCCAGGGGAAGGATGCTGCAAAATCCCCATTTCCTCCCCACTCCAGGGGAAGGATACTGTAAAATCCCCATTCCCTCCCCACTCCAGGCGAAGGATACTGTAAAATCTCCATTTCCTCCCCAGTCCAGGGGAAGGATACTGCAAAATCCCCATTCCCTCCCCACTCCAGGGGAAGGATACTGTAAAATCCCCATTTCCTCCCCACTCCAGGGGAAGGATACTGCAAAATCCCCATTTCCTCCCCACTCCAGGGGAAGGATACTGTAAAATCTCCATTTCCTCCCCACTCCAGGGGAGGGATTCTGCAAAATCCCCATTCCCTCCCCACTCCAGGGGAAGGATGCTGCAAAATCCCCATTCCCTCCCCACTCCAGGGGAAGGATACTGTAAAATCTTCATTCCCTCCCCACTCCAGCGGAAGGATACTGCAAAATCCCCATTCCCTCCCCACTCCAGGCGAAGGATACTGTAAAATCTCCATTCCCTCCTCACTCCAGGGGAGGGATTCTGCAAAATCCCCATTTCCTCCCGATCAGCTGGGACTCGGGAGGCAGAGAATAGATGGGGGAGAGGCCAGCCAGAGGTGGTATTTGCCGGTTCTCTAAACTACTCAAAGTTTCCGCTACCGGTTCTCCAGAACTGGTCAGAAGCTGCTGAATACCCACCTCTGCTTTCTTCTGACAAGCAAAGACAATGAGAGAAGCAGGATTCAATTCACATCTGCTTGATTCGTTTAACAACGGTGATGTCAGGCCCGGAAGCCATCTTTTGCATTGGACCTTCAGGCCTGCCACATTTAATGCTGTGGGAAAACAGGAGGGGGGTTTAGATGGAGTATTATATGTAGTCTAAATAACATTCCTTTCTCAGATAGTCAAGGACAGCTTGCCCTGCAGCTGCGTTGGTGTGACTGGGAGGCATCTCCAGTTTTGGACGGTGCCTGATTGGCCCGTGTGACGGACATGTGGGTGCTGGGCAGGGACTTGAACTTCCATTTGGGTGGGAGAAACCTGGAGCCTTTCAGATTTGGGTTTTCCCAGATGTGCCAGCAGGACACCTCTAATAAAATGGAACTTTGGGGAAACTCAAGCCTTGGGGTCTTCTTTCATTGGGGGTGTTACTTAGAACCCCGACAGGTGTATTCGCTTAACAACCATTGCAAAAGAGGTAAAATTGGGAGTGAGTTCAAGAAGCTGCTTCTGGGATGGGAAGCAACACGTCCTCAAAGAAAAACCAGGAAGCCCATTTGCCTCTTGAAAAAAAGCACCTTTGGGACAACCCCGACCTGCATGACGGAGCATCTCCATACGCAGACACTCTGAGCTTGCTTATTTTCTTGCAGACGTTTCATTACCCTAACTAGGTACCATCATCAGTGCTAGTAAGGCGTGCTGTTTGCTATCAGTTTACACAGCATTCTGCTTGTTTTCTTGCAGAAGCATCTGGAAGAAAACAAGCAAGCTCAGAAAGCACCAAGGACCCCAGTTATCATCCTCCCCCCCTTCTTCTCCTCCTCCTCCTCCTCCTCCTCCTCTTCTTCTTCTCTTCTTCTCCTCCTCCTCCCCTCCTCCTCCTCTCCTCTCCTCCTCCTCCTCTCCTCCTCCTCCTTCCCCTTTTCTTCTCCTTCTCCTCCTCCTCCCCTTCTCCTCCTCCTCCTCCTCTTCTTCTTCTTCTTCTCCCCCTCCTCCCCCTCCTCCTCTTCTTCTTCTTCTCCTCCTCCTCCCCTCTTCTTCTCCTTCTCCTCCTCCTCCTCTTCCTCCTCTCCTTCTCTGCTTCTTCTCCTCCTCCTCCTCCCAGTCCCCTTCTCTTCTCCTCCTGCTCCTCCCCTTCTCTTCTTCTCCTCCCCCCAGTCCCCTTCTTCTTCTTCTCCTCCTCCCAGTCCCCTTCTTCTCTTCTTCTCCTCCTCCTCCTCCCCTTCTCTTCTTCCTCTTCTTCTTCTCTTCTTCTCCCCCTCCCCCTCTCCCTTCTCTTCTTTTTCCTCTTTTCCTCCTCTGCTCCTCCTCTCCTCCTCTTCTTCTTCTCCCCTTCTCCTCCCCTTCTTCTTCTTCTCCTCCTCCGCCTCCCCTTCCCCTCCTCCTCCTCTCCACAAACCCCTTTCTCTTCCATGATGACCCTTCACATCTCCTTCTTCTCACCCAAAATGAACTGGAAAGATGATGAGATTAAGTTCTGCCGACTGCACCAGCACTCTTCACGCTGAGATGGCAGTTTCCAGTAGGCCCTTCTCCTGGAATTTCCAATAACGTATCAGGAGCCAAGCCTGGGTGCATTTCAAAAAAAAAAAAAGGAGGGTGGGGAAAGGAGGCATCTTAAGCTTGGATTCCTTTTTGGAATTACTTTTAATCAGGGTTAGAGCAGGAACCGTTTTGTGAGAAGGTCCCAGTTCAGATCCAGATCTGTGGATAAAAGGACTGAAATGGTATTAGGCAGCTTCAAATGCTCCCCCAAAGACCATCTGCGGTAGTGGGGGGGGGCCTTCCTCACAGGGACAACACAATACAATACAATACAATACAATAGCAGAGTTGGAAGGGACCTTGGAGGTCTTCTAGTCCAACCCCCTGCCTAGGTAGGAAGCTTATACCATTTTAGACAAATGGCTATCTAACATCTTCTTAAAGACTTCTTTCTTTCTTTCTTTCTTTCTTTCTTCCTTCCTTCCTTCCTTCCTTCCTTCCTTCCTTCTCTTCTTCATCCCTCCCTCTCTTCTCCCTCCCTCCTTCTATTTCAATACAATACAATAGCAGAGTTGGAAGGGACCTTGGAGGTCTTCTAGTCCAACCCCCTGCCTAGGCAGGAAACCTTATACCATTTCAGACCAATAGCTATCCAACCTCTTCTTAAAGACTTCCAGGGTTGGGGCATTCACAACTTCTGGAGGCAACTTCTGTCCCACTGATTCATTGTTCTAACTGTCAGGAAATTCCTCCTCAGTTCTAAGTTGCTTCTCTCCTGGATTAGTTTCCACCCATTGCTTCTTGTTCTGCCCTCAGGTGCCTTGAAGAATAGCTTGACTCCCTCTTCTTTGTGTCAGCCCCTGAGATATTGGAAGGCTTCTATCCTGTCTCCCCTGGTCCTTCTTCTCATCAAACTAGATCTACCCAGTTCCTGCAACCGTTCTTCATATGTTTTAGCCTCCAGTCCCCTCATCCTCTTTCTTGCTCTTCTCTGCACTCTTTCCAGAGTCTCCATGTCTTTTCTACATCGTGGTGACCAAAACTGTATGCAGGATTCCAGGACGTCGTAAAGGTAATGGAGAACGTGCAAAGAAAGTGCTTGAATCCCTTCAAAGAAATTATATTAATCCTCAGCAGCCCCAAAATAATAAGAGGCATTTGTAGGCTTGATTGTTGTTGTTTTTAATGAAGATGCAGGTAGTTCTGGATTTACGACCGCAATTGAGCCCAGGATTTATGTTACTCAATGAGATATTTGCTAAGTGAATTTTGCTCCATTTTATGATCTTTTGGTGTGGTCCACCGGCAGCCTGCAGAGCTGGCAGCGAAGTCGGACAGTGAGGAGGTTGGGGAGGAACCTGGGCCAGTCCTGGAGTCTGGGGAAGGCTCTGAGGAGGGCTCTGCGTCGGAGGCAGAGAGGGGGCCAGGGCCCTCTGACAGTGATCAGCTGCCTTCGGAGTCAGGAATGCTGGGAGTTGAAGTCCACAAGTCTTAAAGGGGCCATAGCAGCCCACCTCCTACCAGTCTTAAGACCAGAAGAGAATTCTGGGAGTTGAAGTCCATCCATCTTCAACATGCCAAGATTGACAAATGGAAGTGGCAGCCGATTCAGACAGTGAGGAGGGTTGGGGAGGAACCTGGGCCAGTCCTGGAGGCTGGGGAAGGCTCTGAGGAGGGCTCTGTGTCGGAGGCAGAGAGTGGACCAAGGCTGTCTGGTAGTTATGTGCTGCCTCCAGAGCCTCCAGACTCTGACATCAGCGAGGCAGAAGAACAGGGGGAGCCTGTTCCCGGTGTGTGCATGCGCAGAGTTTCCAGAAGACAATAACAATTAAGGCAAAAAGGGCGACTTGGGAGTAAGTCTTGGAGATGATTGGCCCCTCCCATGAGACATAAAAGAGGAGCAAATGGACTTGAGCCTTTGCAGGAAGTAATTTTGTTCGTTCTGGTCGGTTCAAATTTTGAGAACTTCTGTTTGACTCTGTGCTCCGTTTGGCCTTGCAAAACCAAAGGTCTCTGGCAGCGCTTCAAGGGAGATAAAGGTGGGTGCTTATCAGCATTACCCCGAAAGACTTTGGCAGACTTCGGTCAGACTCTTGACAGACTGCTGTGAATGAACATGCCTAGAGGTGGAGCTCTCGCCTCCCAATCAGGAGGTTGTGAGTTCAATCCTAGGTAGAGGCAGATTATAGGGTCTCCTATAACCCCCTCCTTGGGCAGGGGGTTGGACTAGATGACCTGCAAGGTCCCTTCCAACTCTGTTAATCTGTTATCTGTTATAATTCACAGCCATTTAAATAAAATGAGGATTTGGGGGACTAAGCAGGTGATTTAGGCTTTCTCAGGAAGCCTCGGTCAGAACACCATTCTTGCCACTGTTGTTAAGTGAATCACTGCAGTTGTTAAGTTAGACACGTGGTTGTTCAGCGAATCTGGTTTCCCCATTAACTTTGCTTGTCAGAAAGTCACAAAAGGCGATCATATGACCCCGGGCCCCTGCGACTGTCATAAATATGAGTAGGTTCCTAACGGTCTGAATTTTGGCCATGTGACCACGGGGGATGCTGCAACGGTCGTAAGTCTGGAAAATGGTCCCAAGTCACATGTTTCAGCGATGTTGCAAATTTGAATAGTCACTAAATGAATCACTGTAAGTCAAAGACAACCTGTAATACATCAAGCTTTGGTCGCCACGATGTAGAAAAGATGTGGAGACTCTGGAAAGAGTGCAGAGAAGAGCAACCAAGAAGATTAGGGGACTGGAGGCTCAAACATATGAGGAACGGTTGCAGGAACTGGGTATGTCTAGTTTAATGAAAAGAAGGACTAAGAGAGACATGATAGCAGCCTTCCGATATCTCAGGGGTTGCCACAAAGAAGACGGGGTCAAGCTATTCTCCAAGGCACCTGGGGGCAGGACAAGAAGCAATGGGTGGAAACTAATCAAGAAGAGAAGTGAGAACAATGAATCAGTGGAACAGAAGTTTCCTCCAGAAGTTGTGAATGCCCCAACACTGGAAGTCTTTAAGAAGATGTTGGATAGCCATTTGTCTGAAACGGTATGTATAGGGCTTCCTGCCTAGGCAGGGGGTTGGACTAGAAGACCTCCAAGGTCCCATCCAACTCTGCTATTGTATTATTTGTTGGGATGATTTGCCAAAACGATCTGAATGTCCCTTCAGATCTTGTCCCCTCTCTGTGTGTCTTTTCTTCCTTTCTTTTCCTTGTAGTCTCCTTCCCTCTCTCCCTCCCTCCTTCCCTCCCTCCCCTCTGCACACGCGTCCCCTTTTTCTCCTCCTCCTCCTCCCTCCTCCTCCTCCTCGGAGAGCCACAGTGTTGGGGCATTCACAACTTCTGGAGGCAACTTCTGTTCCACTGATTAATTGTTTTAACTGTCAGGAAATTTCTCTTCTAAGTTGCTTCTTTACTTTACTTTTATTTGATTTCTATACCGCCCTTCTCCCTTTCAGAACTCAGGGCGGTGTACAGCCAGAATAAAAATGATGATACAGAGTTTAAAAACAGTATTAAAAAGAAATATTAAATAATTGGCCAATATTTAAAATCGCAAACTAAAATCACGATTAAAAATCCCTTTAAAATTATGATAGCCCGGCAGTGCAAAATAAGTGCGTCTTCAGGGCCCGACGGAAGAGATGTAGCTTCTCTCCTTGATTAGTTTCCACCCATTGCTTCTTGTCCTGCCCTCAGGTGCCTTGGAGAATAGCTTGACTCCCTCTTCTTTGGGGCAACCCCTGAGATATCAGAACACTGCTATCATGTCTCCCCTGGTCCTTCTTTTCATTAAACTAGACCTACCCAGTTCCTGCAACCGTTCTTCATATGTTTTAGCCTCCAGTCCCCTAAACATCTTTGTTGCTCTTCTCTGCACTCTTTCTAGAGTCTCCACACGTTTTTACATCGTGGCGACCAAAACTGAATGCAGGATGATAAGTGTGGCCTTCCCAAGGCCTTATAAAGTGGTATTAACCTTTCACGTGATCTTGATTCTATCCCTCTGTTTATGCAGCCTAGAACTGTGTTGGCTTTTTTAACTTCTGGAGGCAAGTCGTTTCACTGACTCATTGTTCTAACTGTCAGGAAATTTCTCCTTAGTTCTAAGTTGCTTCTCTCCTTGATTAGTTTCCACCCATTGCTTCTTGTTCTGTCCTCAGGTGCTTTGGAGAATAGTTTGACTCCCTCTTCTTTGGGGCAACCCCTGAGATATTGGAAGACTGCTATCATGTCTCCCCTGGTCCTTCTTTTCATTAAACTAGACCTACCCAGTTCCTGCAACCGTTCTTCATCTGTTTTATCCTCCAGTCCCCTCATCCTCTTGGTTGCTCTTCTCTATACCGGAAGACGGCTATCATGTCCACCATCCTTCCCTCCTTCCAAGGTGGGTAAAATGAGAACCACGATGGTTGGGGGCCAAGAGGCTGATTCTGTAAACCGCTTAGAGGGGGCTGCAAAGCACCGTGAAGCGGTATATAAGTCTAAGGGCTGTTGCTGTTGCCATTTTCCTTAAACTAGACGTACCCAGTTCCTTCCTGCAACCGTTCTTCACGTTTTAGTCTCCAAGAACAACCGGTGGGTAGCTGGTCCCCTCTCTTCTCTGTGTCGAACCAGAGCAAGGCTGCATTGGGGACATCTTCAATATTTGGGTGTGTCTCTTCTTCTCGCCCTGTTTGTGCAGAGGTTCTACATCTCCCCCTCCCACCACCCCACAAGAAACTGGAAAGCTTTGGGGTCGCCAAAACGAAATCTTTGCTAGCCAGGGGGGGGTCTTCCCAATCTTGTCCCCTCTCTGTGTGTCTTTTCTTCCTTTCTTTTCCTTGTAGTCTCCCTCCCTCCTTCCCTCCCTCCCCTCTGCACACGCGTCCCCTTTTTCTCCTCCTCCTCCTCCCTCCTCCTCCTCGGAGAGCCACAGCCCCCCCCCCAGCTGAGTCACAGCTCTTCTTCCTCCCACAGCATTGCAGTACTCCAGCAGCACAAGGCAGCCCCTTCTCCTTCTCCTCCTCTGGCGTTCTGCAGCCGTCCTTCCACCGCCCATTTCACCATCCTCACCATGGCCAGCACCGTTTCAGGTACCGTGAAAAAACCAGGGATGGTTTGGCTTTTATTTTATTTCATTTTATTTTATTTCGGCTTTCTCTGCAGCCGGTCTCTTTCCAGGGCACTCTCGGATCGAGAGATATTTTCCTGCAAGATTGAAGGCAATGCCTCCTTCTCTTTTCCGTGCCTGGGGTTGTGGGTGGGGTAGGACAGAGGGGTTTTCTCCTCCTTTCCCCCCCACCCCCACCCCCAGCAATGATCTATCCACCAAGCCAAGCATGATCCTCTTTTTAAAAAAATTATGATGATGATGATTATTATTTTGCTTTTTGAGGTTTCCAGTTTGCTTGGATGGGCTGGCAGATTAAGGTAGATTTGCCTGCAACCATTTAAGGAGGATGAGGATGAGATGCCTGTTCCCCTTGGCAATCCCAAATGTGATTTTTTTAAATAAAAAATTAAATTTGCAAATAGAGTAGGCATTTGGGTTAGCCTCGCCACCGTCTTGGAGAGCTGCCAGCTCGCTTTGGAGGGAGTGGTCCCTCCATAGCGCTGAATGAGAGCCAGCACTTCTGCCCCTACAATCTTTTTCCCGCAGGGGCTGCGATGCCGCTGCAGAGCTGCAACCCTCTCCTCCTTCCCAGGGAAGAAGGCCTGGATGGGGACGGGGGAGGGGGTTGGAGTGGGGGACGGGGGGCTTTGGGGGGCAAAGAGACACCCGGGGTCCTTTTCCTTAAGGATTTCGAGGTTGTGCGCCTGCTCTCCCATCCTAAACGTGCCTTGGGGGGTTACGCCTTCCATCTTCGTTTTTATTTTTAATTCTTTCAGCGGAGGGAAAGGGTGGCGGAGTGTGGATAGCGCAACCGGACCGTTTGTGGCCAAGGAAGGTTGGCCGAGGTCCTATTTTTATAGACGCGAGGTACCTCTAGGTCTTTTGCTTGCCATTGGGTTTTTCTACGTTTCTTGGTTCTGAGACTTTTAGAAATGGAAAGCGCAAATCGTCTTCCATCATTTGTCCTCTTCTAAAAGAGAGAGAGAGAGAGAGAGAGGGAAAGAAACAGAGAGGGAGAGACAGAGAGGGAGGGAGGGAAAGAGAGAGCAAGGGAAAGAGAGAGGGAGAGGGAGAGAGAGGGGAAAAGAGAGCGCGAGGGAGGGGGGAAGAGAGAGAGAGAGAAAGGAGAGACAGAGAGGGAGGGAGGGAGAGAAAGAGAGTGTGAGGGAAAGAAAGAGGGAAAGAGAGCACAAGGGAGGGAGGGAGGGAAAGAGAGAGAGAGAAAGAGAAGGAGAGAGGGGAGAGACAGAGAGGGAGGGAGAGAAAGAGAGTGTGAGGGAGGGAGGGAAAGAGAGAGAGAGAAAGAGAAGGAGAGATAGAGAGGGAGGGAGGGAGGGAGGGAGGGAGGGAGTGTGAGGGAAAGAGAGAGGGAAAGAGAGCACAAGGGAGGGAGGGAAAGAGAGAGAGAAAGAGAAGGAGAGAGGGGGAGAGAGAGAGGGAGGGAGAGAGGGGGACGAGAGAGAGGAAGAGAGGGAAAGAGAAGGAGAGACAGAGAGGGAGGGAGAGAAAGAGAGTGTGAGGGAAAGAGAGAGGGAAAGAAAGCACAAGGGAGGGAAGGAAAGAGAGAGAGAGAGAAAGAGAAGGAGACAGAGGGGGAGAGACAGAGAGGGAGGGAGGGAGGGAGGGAGAGGGGGGAAAGAGAGAGTGTGAGGGAAAGAGAGAGAGGGAGAGGGAGAGAGAGGGAAAGAGAGAGAGGGAGAGGAAGAGAGAGGGAAAGAGAGAGAGGGAGAGGAAGAGAGAGGGAAAGAGAGAGAGGGAGAGGGAGAGAGAGGGAAAGAGAGAGAGGGAGAGGAAGAGAGAGGGAAAGAGAGAGAGGGAGAGGGAGAGAGAGGGAAAGAAAGAGAGAGCGTGAGGGAGGGAGGGAAAGAGAGAAAGAGAGATTATCAGGCACCAATTGCTAGGCACGGTCAGAGAGAAGGGAAGGCAACGTGCAAATGGGCACAAATGCCCAAACAGGCTGGCAGGAAGAGGCGGTGGGTGTGTACGCAGCAGCAGCACGGGCGAGGTGAGCTGGCACCTTCTCAGAATGCCCAGGCAGAGAGTCGCCCTCTGCTTAAGGATGCCCGGAGGCAGCTGGAACCCGGAGGGATGCCTTCGAAAAGGAGCCGCCCACCAAAGACGCCAGAAAACCCACATTCATTCATTGCAGCGGGCTGGGGGAGACAGGCAGAGGTGGAGAGAGAGAGAGAGAGAGAGAAAGAGAGAGGGGGGGGGCAGAGGGAGAGAGAGAGAAAGGTAGAGGGGGGAGAGAGAGTGAGAGAGAGAGAAGAGAGAGAGAGAGAGAGAGTGAGAGAGAGAGAAAGAGAGAAGAGAGAGAGAGAGAGAAAGAGTGAGAGAGAGAGAAAGAGAAAGAGGGGGGAGAGAGGGAGAGAGAAAGAGGGAGAGAGAGAGAAAGGTAGAGGGGGGAGAGAGAGTGAGAGAGAGAGAGAGAAGAGAGAGAGAAAGAGTGAGAGAGAGAGAAAGAGGGAGAGAGAGAGAAAGGTAGAGGGGGGAGAGAGTGAGAGAGAGAGAAGAGAGAGAGAAAGAGTGAGTGAGAGAGAGAGAGAGAGAGAGAAAGAGAGAGGGGGGAGTGAGAGTGAGAGAGAGAGAGAAAGAGAGAGAGAAAGAGAGAGAGAGAGACAGGGGGAGGGAGGGAGAGAGAGAAAGAGAGGGGGGGAGAGAGTGAGTGAGAGAGAGAGAGAAAGAGAGAGAGAAGAGAGAGGAAGAAAGAGAGAGAGAGAAAGAGACAGGGGGAGGGAGGGAGAGAGAGAAAGAGAGAGAGAAAGAGAGAGAAAGAGAAAGAGAGAGAAAGAGAGAGGGGGGAGTGAGAGAGTGAGTGAGAGAGAGAGGGGGGGAGGGAGGGAGCGGCTGGGGCATCAGCAGCCCCACCCGCCCCACCTCTTGCGTCTGACTTTCTCGTGCAGAAATGGCCTAGCGATGCAGCCAAGGTCCCTCTGCCTTGAGAGTGGAAGATCCTGGAGCTCCTGTGAAAGGGGTTGGGGAGGGGGGGGAGGGAAGGAGGGAGGGGGGAGCACCAGGTGCATTCCCCATATGGCGGCTTGGAGACAATCTGCTTCTCTCTCCCTCCCTCCCTCCCTCCCTCGGCAAGATCTTTCAATTTCCTGACGATGACAAAGGACTCTTACAGCTGCTGCGAGAGGTTTTCCACTTGGAGAACTGGGACCCATCTTCTCCTCCTCCTCCTCCTCCTCCTCCTCCTCTAACCGGATTAGCGGTTGCAATGATTGGATGGATGAAGGGGGTGGGGGAGGAAGGCTAGAAGAAGCAAACCAGGGCTGGCAAGGTTCACCGGACTGCCGTTAAAAAAATAATTAAATTAAAAAAACCAGAAGGCGCAGAAGATGGACGAGATTAGCCCGAGACAAAGCAGGGCCCTCCCTCCGTTATAGGCCCCCATCGCCACCCCACCCTTCGGCAGGAGGGTGACAATCTGACGAGCTGAGATGGATGGATGGATTTATCTATTTATTATTATTTATTTATTAGACATTAACCGCCCCCTCTCCCCGAAGGGACTCGGGGCGGTGCACAGGAAATTTAAAAAACATCTACATATAGCAATAATAAATAATTAAAACGATATTAAATACTAACACCCTGCGCTAAAATATACCCCTTTAAAACTGTACAGAAAACCCAATTAAATAATTTCTCTACTAAAAACTAAAGGCTGAGTACGATAGGTCAGGCCAGGGCAGCCTGCTGGAAAAGATAGGTCTTTAATTGCTGACGGAAGGAGCGGAGGTCCGTAGTTGTTCTAAGATTGGGGGGTAGGTCGTTCTAGAGGGTAGGGCCCGCCACAGAGAAGGCCCTTCCCCTGGGCGTCACCCGCTGGCATGGATGGATGGATGGATGGATTTTATCCCTCCTGCATGAATAAAAGACCCTTCCCTGCCACCTGGCCACCCCCTTGAAGATGCTCACAGGAGAAACATTTCAAGAAGCCTAACAGGGAATAAGCAAACCCTGCCTGCAGCTGGGGGGAAAAAAATAACAAGCTTATTTTCTGTCCGTATAGCGTCTTTCATCAGCTTTCTTTGAGCAGTGATGAGTCTGGTTTCCCCAATTAGCAAGCCGAAGAATCGGCCAGTCGCCGCTCGATGGCTCCCTTCGGCCCAGCCAGGCCAAACCGTCTGCGGCCAGCCGAGCCCCTTGCAAGCATACTCCTGCGACTCAAACCAGCCACACCTTCCTTCTCCCCGCAGCCACGCTTACAGGCCCTCACCCCCTCGTAGCTGGGAGGGGAGACCCCCCCCTCCACACACCCACACAGCCCATCACAAAGGAGACCTTGGGAGTCTGAAGCAGGAAGCGGTAGCTCCAGTGTCCACCGGCTGTTTTCTTGGTCATTTTGCGTTACCGTTATTGATTTATGTATCGTTACGTTGATATTGCCGCCTATTCGCCCCTGGCGACTCAAGGCGGCTTGCAGAAAATATATGTATATATTTTCTGCAATCTATATATATATATTTATATATAAATAAGTCTCCCTGTAAATAAGTCTCCCTGATTTATTTATTGATCAGCTCAAAAACGTAACATATATGTGTGTGTGTGTGTGTGTGTGTGTGTGTGTGTGACGTTTTTGAGCTGATCAATAAATAAGTCAGGGAGACTAGTATAGATCTATTTCGAGCTTTTTAGCTCTCATCAGCTAGCCATACCCTTACTGGGATTTGAACCGGGGCTGTATTACATGTTGTGACACAAGCATATACTTATTTCCCCTGTCTCAACTGATCAGGAGGAGAACCTGGTGGCTTAGTGGCTAAAACATGTAATACAGCCCCGGTTCAAATCCCAGGAAGGGCATGGCTAGCTGATAAGAGCTAAAAAGTTCGAAATAGATCTATCCTAGTCTCCCTTATTTATTTATTTATCAGCTCAAAAACCTAACATATATATATTTATTGATCAGCTCAAAAACCTAACACACACACACATACACACACATATATATGCGCTCCCTCCCTTAATTGGGGCTTACCAGGGTGTTGTGACACAGTATATATACTTGTTCCCCTGGCTCAGCTGATCAAGGAGGAGAACCTGTGGCCTAGTGGCAATTACAACTGCCTCACATGTAAAACAGCCCTGGTTCGAATCCCAGTAAGGGTATGGCTAGCTCATGATAGCTTGAAATAGATCTATACTAGTCTCCCTTATTTATTTATTTATTTATTTATCAGCACAAAAAAGTATCACAAATATAACAAAGGCAATGAAAAAATAGCTTTCTGTCTGCATGGTCTCTTGTGATGAGCCGAAAGACAGAAAAGGAAAGCAGCTTTGCTTCCTCCCTTAATTGGGGCTTACCAGGGTGTTGTGGCACAAAATAGATTTAGATCTAGGAACGATAGAGCCTCAGCTAAATTAGATAGGTTTTGAATGGGAATTTTAGCATAGGTTTGTCATTTAATTTCTTTTTAACTTTGGTATATTTGTTATTTATTTATTGTTTTTTAATGTCCTGTGCACCGCCCAGAGTCCGTCCCGACGGAGATTGGTGCGGTTTACAAACAAATCAATCAATCAATCAATCAATCAATAATATTGATCAGCTCAAAAACCATATATATATATATATATATATATATATATATATATATATATATATATATATATATATATATGTAGGTCTTTGGTTGTTCGGGTTTTTGATCCCGTGTAGAATTGGAAGTATCTTCACGACGTTTCGATGAAATCTCATTCATCATCTTCAGGCTGGTGCTTCCGGCTTGGTGCTTCCGGCTTGGTGCTTCCAGGAGCCAAGCCGGAAGCACCAGCCTGAAGATGATGAATGAGATTTCATCGAAACGTCGTGAAGATACTTCCAATTCTACGCGGGAGAAAACCCGAACAACCAAAGACCTACATACAAACACCCGCGAAAACCTCAGAAAACATATATATATATAAGCCTAGCAATTTAGCCTAACCGGGTCCAATCATTGGATTGACTCAGCTAGGATGGCAATTGCGGGAGGGGTGGAGCAGGAGACTGGGGGGTGGGGTGGGGAACTGCGCCCCCCTCCCTCAATATCTTCGCTTGTAGGAGAAAACATAGAAAACTGACACGGTAGAAAATGCCCCAGGGCTCCATCAAAGCCGCCCCCCCTTGAGTTTCTGGGTTTCTTTTTAATTCGTTTTATTATGTTTTAAGGAGATTTTTTTTTATATAGCTTTAGGCATGTTGTCGGGTCAGATTTTCTCTGACCACACCTTTTCTCGTAAGGCAGAAATGGGAGACCTGGTGAAACCTCCACGTCCTTTGGAAATCTTAATTTCATTCATATGACATGAAGATTATCAAGAACGTTAATTTTCTATAAGGTGATTGGAGAATGGCAGAGGTAGAAAACAGCATCTGAAGTGGCTGAGGGGGAGGAAAATGTGGGGTTTTGACCTCCCACTCAAAAAAGGCAGGTTTCCTTGATCTGTGGGACATGGTGGCACGGTAGCTAAGACTTGTCGATCAGAACGGTCGGCAGTTGGACGGTTCGAATCCCTAGCGCCGCATAACCGAGGGAGCTCCCGTGACTCGTCCCAGCTTCTGCCAACCTAGCAGTTCGAAAGCACGTAAAAATTGCAAGTAGACAAATAGGAGCCACCTTTGGTGGGAAGGGAACAGCGTTCCGTGCGCCTTCGGGCGTTGAGTCATGCCGGCCACATGACCACGGAGAACGTCTTCGGACAGCGCTGGCTCTTTGGCTTTGAAACGGAGACGAGCCCCGCCCCCTAGAGTCGGGAACGACCGGCACATATCTGTGCCAGGGGAAGCTTTACCTTTCTCGATCTGTGGAGCCAAATAATAACGTCTGCGATTCTGTTTATTCGGAGATAGATACCCTCTATTTCCAATTGGAGAGATGAAGAGAAAGAAGGCGGAGGAGGCCCGTTGAATTTGGGAAACCAAAGCCTTCTTTCAGTGCTTAACCGTGGATCTCGTTTTCGGGTCCCGCATGCGAATCCAACCATTTTTTCTCTCTCTTCCCTTCTCGTTGTCTTTATGTCAAGAACGCAAAAACCTGCATCTGTTTGGATACGGCGGCTTAGAAGAGAGAAGGGGAGAAAAGGCAGGATGGGAAGACTTTAGGGCTGAGAGCCGGTGTGACACTTCAGGTTGGTTGAATATGAGCCGTCGGGTCGGTGGGGATGGTTAGCAACCGTACGGGCAGATCTCATCCGCGGCGATCGGCCCCTAATCTAGTGCTTCAGGTTGTCCAAACTTAACATCTATTACCCAGGCAATCGATTCCGTCTTAGAACATTAAGAACCTAAGAACAGCCTTGCTGGAAGAGGCTCCAGCCCATCCAGTCCAGCCTTCTGTCTCCCACAGTGGCTCCCCATTTGCTTCAGGGTCTTCCCAAGCAGATGTCTTCACCTGCTTGTGATTCCCTGCAAATGGCATTGAGAGACATCCTGCCTATCTCGCCATCCCGGAGCGTGTCCTTAGGCATCCATCATGATAGCCATGGATACCATTGTTCTCCATGAACTCCTCTCATCCTTTCTTAAAGGTATCGAGGCTGACAGCTGTCACCACTTCTTCTGGCAGGGAGTTCCATAGACCAAGGATCCTCTGGGTGGAAAAGTCCTTCGTCTTATTTGTTTGAGGTCTAGCTATCAAAAGTTTCATGGAGGGCCCCCTAGTTCTACTGTTGTGCGATAGGGAAAACAGTTTTTCCTTTTCTACTTTGTCCACACCGTGCATGATTTGATAGACTTCAATCAGGTCACCTCTCAGGCGCCGTCGTTCTAGAGTGAAGAGGCCCAGCCGTTGCAGCCTCCGATGGTAAGGAAGGTGTTCCAGCCCCCTAATCCTTCTGGTTGCCCTCCTCTGCACCTTTTCCATTTCCATAATCTCCTTCGGAAGGTCTGGGGACCAGAACTGTACACAATACTCCAGATGGGGCCTCCCCATAGATTTATAAAGAGGCAGAATGACACTGGCTGACTTATTTAAGTCTTCTTCTCTTTTCTTCCCCTTATTCTAGTTTTTCCCCTAAAATTAAGACCTCCCCGGATATAATAAGCCCAATCCAGTTTTTGAGCGCATGTGCTAAAATAAGACCTCCCCAAAAATATTGCAACGCAGCAGCAGCCATGAGGTGACCACGCTCTCTGCCTCTCCTGCACCTCAAAAATAATAAGACCCCCCCCCCCCAAATAAGACTAACTGCTTGTTTCTAGGATCAAAAAAAAAAAAGTCCCTGTCTTATTTTTGGGGAAGTATGAGTATGAAAAGCCGAACCTTTATATAAAGGTGCCCAAAATATGATAACTTGAGCCTGGTCATTTGGGCTTTGAGTAAAGAACCACCACCTCCTTGCAAACAAATATTACCCGCCCATTCATTCCCTCCTGCACAAATTGTGTTTGATCCTTAGGTGAGCTGTTGGACAGAAGAGGAGGCTTATCGTACCATGTTTCCCCGAAAATAAGACAGGGTCTTATTTTCTTTTGACCCCCAAAATAAGCATTTGGCCTTATTTTCGGGGAGGTCTTATTGTTTTTGAGGTGCAGGAGGCGGCGAGCGTGGTCACCTCACGGCTGCTGCTGCGTTGCAATATTTTTGGGGAGGGCTTATTTTAGCTCATGGCCTCAAAAGCCCAATGGAGCTTATTATCCAGGCAGACCTCATTTTGGGAGGAACAGGATGGATGGATGGATGGATGGATGGATGGAAGGAGATAGATAAATGGATGGATGGATGGAGATAGGGAGAGAGAGAAAGGGAGAGAGGAGATAGATAGATAGATAGATAGATAGATAGATAGATAGATAGATAGATAGATAGATAGGCGATAGGTGATAGATAGATAGATAGATAGATAGATAGATAGATAGATAGATAGATAGATAGATAGATAGATGACAGATAGATAGATAGATAGATAGATAGATAGATAGATAGATAGATAGATAGATAGATAGATAGATGCAGATTTGGCCTTGATAGGAGTGGCATGTAAGCCTTGCATATAAATAAATAACCGAGAGACAGTTTGGTGCAGTGGTCAAAGAACTAGCCGGGAAACCAAGAGACTGTGAATTCTAGTCCTGCCTTAGGCATGAAAGCCAAGTGTCTGACTTTGGGCCAATCAACAGAAGAATGGGAGTTCTCGTCCCACCTTAAGCATGACAGCTGGTTGGCTAACTTTGGGCCAATTGTCAGGAGACTGTGAGTTCTAGTCCCGCCTTAGGCATGAAAGCTATCTGAGTGACTTTGGGCCAATCACCAGGAGACTGTGAGTTCTAGTCTCGCCTTAGGCATGAAAGCTATCTGAGTGACTTTGGGGAAATCACCAGGAGACTGTGAGTTCTAGTCCCGCCTTAGGCATGAAAGCCAGCTGGGTGACTAGGTGACAGTGAGCTCGAGTCCTGCCTGCCAAGCACTGGGGAAATCAGGAGATTCTGGCAATCTGACTAACTAGTGGTCATGGGACATAATGTAGTAGATAAGAAAGGCATTCAAGGTAGGCTGGACCTTAGATCTTTTGTGGGCATGCATGGACTCATGACTTATGGCATGTTTGACTCTTCCCCCCCCCCCCTAGATTTCTATGCTCTCTACATGGGGCTCCCCTTGAGGTGCGCACGGAGACTCCAGCTAGTGCAGAATGCGGCCACACGGGGGATTCTGGGAGTCTCACGGTACTCCCACATAACACCTCTCCTGCGCGAGCTGCACTGTCTGCCTGTGGTCTTCCGGGTACGCTTCAAGGTGTTAGTAACCATCTTTAAAGCGCTCCATGGCACGGGTCCTGGTTATTTGCGAGACCGCCTCCTGCCACACACCTCCCTTCGACCTGTCCGCTCCCACAGAGTGGGCCTCCTCAGGGTGCCGTCAGCCGGTCAATGCCGGCTGGCGACTCCCAGGGGAAGGGCCATGTCTGTGGCGGGCCTGGCCCTCTGGAACGACCTTCCCCCCGATATCCGTACCATCACGGACCTCCGCCTCTTCCGTCGGATGTTAAAAGCACATTTCTTTCATCTAGCCTGCCTGACATAGACTAAGGGTATAATTTTAAATTTTGGGGATATTTAATTGTTTTAACTTTTAAAACATTTGAGCACAGATCTAATAATTTAATGCTATTTTATATTTTGTATGTGTTGTGGGTTTTTATCTTTCTGTGCACCGCCCTGAGTCCCACCAGGGAAAATAGGGCGGTATATAAGTCGAAATAATAATAATAATAATAATAATAATAATAATAATAATAATAATAATAATAATAATAATTATTATTATTATTATTATTATTATTATTATTATTATTATTATTATTATTATTATTATTTGGTCGTGGAGACTCTGGAAAGAGTGCAGAGAAGAGCAACCAAGATGATTAGGGGACTGGAGACTAAAACATATGAAGAACGGTTGCAGGAACTGGGTATGTCTAGTTTGATGAAGAGAAGGACCAGGGGAGACATGAAAAGAAAGAAAGAAAGAAAGAAAGAAAGAAAGAAAGAAAGAAAGAAAGAAAGAAAGAAAGAAAGAAAGAAAGAAAGAAAGAAAGAAAGAAAGAAAGAAAGAAGCCTTTAAGAAGATGTTAGATAGCCATTTGTCTGAAATGGTATAAGGTTCCTGCCCATGCAGGGGGTTGGACTAGATGACCTACAAGGTCCCTTCCAACTCTGCTATTGTATTGTATTATAATAATAATAATAATAATAATAATAATAATAATAATAATAATAATAATAATAATAATAATAATAATAATAATAATAATAATAATAATAATATTTAGCCTGGTTATCTCCTACACCACCCTAGCAGAGGTGGGTTCCTACCGGTTAGGATCAGTTCAGCTGAACCGGTAGTAGTTTGGTGGCCTTGATCACTGGAACTGGCAGTGACTCAGGCCTGCCACGCCCCCCAAACCTGTTTTCCTAAGCGGCTGCCATCTTGATTTTGGGTTGTGCACATGAACAGAATTGTAATTGCACAAATGTTTTTTTTTTTATGTTTTGCGTCTGCGCAGACCTATTTTTGTGCAAATGCAAAGGCGCGTGGAACGCAAAGCCAAAATTTTATGCACACACCGAACCGGCAGTAATGCCGGGAACAACCCATGCCCTGCGCCTTAGGCATGAAAGCTGGCTGGGGGACGTTGCCCCAGCCACTCTCACTGAGCCTGACTTCCCACACTGGGCTACTCTCATGGGAAAAAATAGGAAGAGGAAGGCGTGTTGTGTTGCTTTATAAAGTGATAAAGGCGGGATAAAAATAAATAAACGGATTGATTCATTTTCACTTTCCATGGTTTAGTAAAGCTAGTCCTCAACTTTCGACTACAATTTGAGCCCAAAATTTATGAGATATTTGTTATGTGAGTTTTGCCCCATTTTATTATTTACAATACAATACAATAGCAGAGCTGGATGGGACCTTGGAGGTCTTCTAGTCCAACCTTCTGCCTAGCAGGAAACCCTATACCGTTTCAGACAAATGGCTCTCCAACATCTTCTTAAAGACTTCTTTCTTTCTTTTCTTTTCTTTTCTTTTCTTTCTTTCTTTCTTTCTTTCTTTCTTTCTTTCTTTCTCTTTCTTTCTTTCTTTCTCTTTCTTTCTGCCTTTCTTCCTTCCTTCCTCTCTTCCTTTTCCTTCCTTCCGTCCCTTCTCCCTCCCTCCCTCTCTTCTCCCTTCCTCCTTCTATTTCAATACAATACAATAGCAGAGTTGGAAGGGACCTTGGAGGTCTTCTAGTCCAACCTCCGGCCTAGGCAGGAAACCCTATACTGTTTCAGACAAATGGCTATCCAGCATCTTCTTAAAGACTTCTTTCTTTCTTTCTCTTTCTTTCTTTCTTTCTTTCCTTCTTTCTTTCTTTCTTTCTTTCTTCCTTTCTTCCTTCCTTCCTCTCTTCCTTTTCCTTCCTTCCTTCCCTTCTCCCTCCCTCCCTCTCTTCTCCCTTCCTCCTTCTATTTCAATACAATACAATAGGGACCTTGGAGGTCTTCTAGTCCAACCCCCTGCCTAGGCAGGAAGCCCTATACCGTTTCAGACAAATGGCTATCCAGCATCCCCTTAAAGACTTCCAGTGTTGGGGCATTCACAACTTCTGGAGGCAACTTCTGTTCCACTGATTCATTGTCCTAACTTCTCTCGCCACATTTGTTAAGTGAATCATTACAGTTGCTCAATTAGTAACCCGGTTGTTAAGTGAATCTGCCTTCCCCCATTGAACTTGCCTTGTCCGAAGGTCGCAAAAGGGGATCACGACCCCAGGTTTATGCAACCGTCATAAACATGAGTCAGTTGCCAAGCGTCTGAATTTTGATGCTGTGACCCTGAGGATTGTGGCAACCGTTGTGTGAAAAACTGTCTTAAGTCCCTTTTTTCAGTGCTGTCGTAACTTTGAAGGTCCACTCAATGAACCACTGTAAGTCGAGGACTATCTGTATTCCATAGTCATGGTGGCGCATCGCTTCGAATCCTTCAAGGGTTTTAATTCCTCCTCCTCCTCTCTGATGGATTCTGAAGGGTCAGAGGTGGTATTCAGCTGGTTTGGACCGGTCGGCCCGAATGGGTAGTGGAAATCGTGGGTGGCCCCGCCCACCTGCCCCACCTCTACGGCATTCCCTTTCGGGCTTTTTTTCACCCGCATGCGCGGAAGGCTGTGTGTGCATGAGCATGCTGGCAGCAGATTCGGACAGTGAGGAGGTTGGGGAAGAACCTGGGCCAGTCCTGGAGTCCGGGGAAGGCTCTGAGGAGGGCTCTGTGTCCGAGGCAGAGATGGGGTCAGGGCCGTCTGACAGTTATCAGCTGCCTTCAGAGTCAGACATTTATTTATTTTTATTTATCAAATTTGTATATCGCCCGATCTCCCCTAGGGGACTCACTGAGACAGAACAGCTGGAGCCTGTTCCCAGTGTGCGCATGTTCAGAGTTGCCAGAGGAAGGGAACAGCTAAAAAACAAGGGTCTACTTGGGAGTAAGATGGACAATGAAGGGCTCCTCCCAGAGGGAAGAAAAGAGGAGCGAAAGGGGAGTGGAGTTTGCAGGAGGCAATTCGTTTGCTTCATTGGTTCGTGACTCTCTGAGACTCCTATTTATTTTATTTATTTTATTCGATTTGTTAACCGCACTAATCTCCGTCGAGACGGACTCTGGGCGGTGCACAGGACATTAAAATATACAATAAATAACAATATACAAAAGTTAAAAAGAAATTAAATAGAAAACCTGTGCTAAAATCCCATTAAAAACCTATCTAACTTGGCTGAGGCTCTGTTGTCCTGGCCAAGTTGTTGGTTTTTTTGTAAAAACTTTTTATTTTTTAACATAAAAACAAATAAAAACCATTATTCATCTTGTGCTTTGTACAACATGTCATTTGGGCAAGCATTTTGTGCATCAGTACTTAAGATTACAAACATAATTGTCAGTTATCCTTTCATTACATATATATCACCTTATTTTCCATATAGTACCATTATTATTTATCAAATCAGTCTTTTCTCATAGTTATTCTATATATAATCCTTAAGTTTTTCTTTTTTCCAACCATTGGTAAAACATATTCCATATTTCATAAAATTGTTCATTCTCCTGCGCTCTAATTTCAAATGTTAATCTACTCATTTCTGCACATTCCATGATCTTACCAATAACTTCCTCTTGTGAAAGTAATTTCTCATTTCTCCAGTTTTTTGCAAATACAATTCTATCCTGGCCAAGTTTTGAAGATCTCAGCCTGCCAGCTCTCCAAGCCAGATAAGGTCTGTGACCGTAAATCCTCCCTAGAAAGGTGTTGATCATCATCTTTAAAGCGCTCCATAGCTCGGGACCCAGCTATTTGCGGGGTCGCATCCTGCCCCATACATCCCTTCGGCCGATTCGCTCCCACAGAGAGGGACTTCTCCGGGTGCCGTCCACTAGGCTATGCCAGCGGGCGACGCCCAGGGGAAGGGCCTTCTCTGTGGCGGGCCCGACCCTCTGGAACGACCTTCCCCCCGAAATTAGAACAACTACGGACCTCCGCTCCTTCCGTCAAAAACTAAAAACTCACTTCTTCTGCCTGGCCGGCTTGGGTTAATTGACCCATTTACCTCTAGCTGAATATTTCAAACTGTTTTATTAGGGATTTTTAGGGGTATTAGTTTTAGTTAGTTTGGGATTTTAGCGCAGGGTCTAGGTTTAATTCTTTTTAAATTGTATTATAATGTTTATTGTTTATATATGTATTTTTAATTCCCTGTGCACCGCCTCGAGTCCCTTCGGGGAGAGAGAACGGTTTACAAATTAAATTGTTGTTATTATTATTATTATTATTATTATTATTATTATTATTATTATTATTATTATTATTATTATTATTATTATTATTATTATTATTATTATTATTATTAAAGACTCTGCTGGATGTGAATGAGCAGAATTCACAGTCAATTCATAAAAGGGGTTTTTGTCGGGACAAGGAGTTTGCTCCAGGCTCTGGGGAAGCCTCGATCAGAATAGTGCGGAGGTATGCATGCACTCACATTGGTGAACTGGTAGGGAAGTTAAATGAATAACACCCCCTGTGAAGGGTCACTTATTTTAATAGGGGCCTTGTATACTTAACTTATAGAAGTAGGAAATGGCGCTCTTCTATTTTAGTTTGTGAAGTAAGAATCCCGTGCTTTGCCGAATTATCAGAAAAAGATTGTTTTGCTTTTTATCCATCTCCTGATCCAAATCTTTAGCCTGAACAGACTTTCCAATTTGGTCGCCGTGGATGGACTTGTTTTTAAAAAAAAGCTCTTTGGCAGGAAATGCTTTTCGGGAATTGCGTTGCAATTATTAAACCGATGGTGGCAAATATTCTGTAGTGAATTTCCTGCTGTTACCAGTCTTCAGCGTCGCAGGACATACAGGCATCGTGTGATTGGATTTGTTTTTAACGGGCGTGAATATCAAGGTTGACTCAGCCTTCCCTCCTTCCGGGGTCAGTAAAATGAGGACCCAGATGGCTGGGGGCAATAGGTTGACTCTGTAAACTGCTTAGAGAGGGCTGGAAAGTCTAAGGAATAGCATACGTCTATGTGCTATTCCTTCCTTCCTTCCTTCCTTCCTTCCTTCCTTCCTTCCTTCCTTCCTTCCATCCATCCATCCATCCATCCATGGTTGCTCAGTGGTTAGAGTGCAGTATTGCAAGCTAACTTAGTGCTCGCTGCCAGCAGTTCGATCCTGACCAGCTTATTGTTGAAGCCTTCCATCCTTCCCAGGAGGGTCAAATGAGGACCCAGATGGTTGAGGGGCAAGAGGCTGACTCTGTAAACCGCTTAGAGAGGGCTGTAAAAGCCCTGTGAAGCGGTAGATAAGTGCAATTGCCATTGTGAACTATCATCCATCTGTCTGTCTGTTTGTTTGTCTGTCCATCCATCCATCAATCCATCCATGTATCTGAATGCAGTATGGCAGGCTGACTCTGCCCACTGCCAGCAGTTCGATCCTGACCAGCTCAAGGCTGATTCTGGGGTCAGTAAAATGAGGACCCAGATTGTTGGGGGCAAAAGGCTGACTCTGTAACTGGTTTAGAGAGGGCTGTGAGCTATTGCTATTGTTATCCATCCATCCATCCCTATCTATCTATCTATCTATCTATCTATCTATCTATCTATCTATCTATCTATCTATCTATCTATCTATCTATCTATCCATCCATCCATCCATCCATCCATCCTATCTATCCATCTATCCATCCATCAATCCATCCATCCATCCACCCACCCACCCACCCACCCACCCACCCACCCACCCACCCACCCACCCACCCATCTATCTATCTATCTATCTATCTATCTATCTATCTATCTATCTATCTATCTATCTATCTATCTAATCCACCCATCCATCCTATCTATTCATCTATCCATCCATCATCTATCCATGGTATCTATCTATCTATCCATCCATCCATCCATCCATCCATCCATCCATCCATCCTATCTATCCATCTATCCATCCATCAATCCATCCACCCACCCACCCACCCACCCACCCACCCACCCATCTATCTATCTATCTATCTTCCATCATATCTATCTAATCCATCCATCCATCCATCCACCCTCTCGTCTCATTAGTTTCCTCCCAACAGCTGGGCCCTTTGTCTTCTCCTGCTGATCTGGAAGAAATGGGATCTTTACGTTTCGGGATATTATTGATAAATAGGAATGGGAAAACAGATCCTGAGACTCTCTCCCTCTCCCTCTCTCTCTCTCCCTCTCTCTCTCTCTCTCTCTCTCTCTCTCTCTCTCTCTCTCTCTCTCTCTCTATCTATCTATCTATCTATCTATCTATCTATCTATCTATCATTGCTCTTGCTAATGCCACTCTCTCTCAAATGAAAAGTGGGCCTGGATAGGGGAAAAGGTACCCAATCAATAAGAGATTAACGTAGCAGCGCCTTTGGCTCCGGAAAGCACAGGATCTTGCGGAAACCTTTCAGAGTTTGCTTCTCCATTCCCGGGCTGGCAATATCAAATCTGGGTCATCTCTGCAGGCCGAGTCAGCAGTTTTAGACTGCAGCAGAAGGAGGGATGCCGGGTTGCAGTAATGCTGCACAGGTGGGATGAGCACCACATTCCTAAAACGCGACTGCCAAGCAGTTTTGTAACGAAAGGATCCCACAGTAAAAAGAGGAAGCAGAGAGGTCGGCCCACCTGGACTTCCAAACCGTTTGTTTAGTGACCCGTTTGAAGTTAACGATGGCACTGAGAAAAAGGGACTTAAGAATAGAATAGAATCAAGAATAGAATCAAGATCACCTGAAGGGTTAATACCACTTTTTAAGGCCTTGGGAAGGCCACACTTGGAATATTTGCATTCAGTTTTGGTCGCCACGATGTAGAAAAGATGTGGAGACTGGAAAGAGTGCAGAGAATAGCAACAAAGAGAATTAGGGGACTAATCATGTCTCCCCTGGTCCTTCTTTTCATCAAACTAGACATATACCCAGGTCCTGCAACTGTTCCTCATATGTTTTAGTCAGTCCCCTAATCCTCTTGGTTGCTCTTCTCTGCACTGTTTCTAGAGTCTCAGCATCTTTTCTACATTGTGGCGACCAAAACTGGATGCCGTATTCCAAGTGTGGCCTTCCCAAGGCCTTATAAAGCGGTATTAACCCTTCAGGTAATCTTGATTCTCTCCCTCTGTTGATGCAGCCTAGAACTATGTTGGCTTTTTTGGCAGCTGCTGTCCACGGCTGGCTCCTATTTCAATGGTTGTCCACTAGGACTCCAAGATCCCTCTCACAGTTGCTACTATTGAGCAAGGCACCACCTATACTGTTCCTGTGCGTTTGTTTGTATTTAACCAGCCCTTCGCGAAGCCTCGGTTTGATCCAGCCAGTGAGCTGCCATTCCCCCATGAACCAGATTTAGGGAGAAAGCGAAGTCCTAGGACAGTGATGGCGAACCTATGGCACAGGTGCCACAGACGACACGTGGAACCATTTCTTAGGGCACGCGAGGTGTTGCCCTGTCAGCTCCAGTGGGCATATGTGCGCTGGCCAGCTGATTTAGGCCTTCTTTTGAGGCCGTTTTTCATCCTCTGGAGGCTTCAGGGAAGCTCCTGAAGCCTCTGGAGGTGGGGAGGGGAGGCGTTTTCACCCTCCCCAGGCTCCTAGAAAGCCTCTGGAGCCTGGGGAGGGCGAAAAAAGCGTGCCAAAAGCAGGGGGTCACGCACATAGCATTATGGGTGTGGCACGCCCATGCACGACCCCCCTGTGCTCCCCCGGCTTTTGGCACGCGAGCCAAAAAAGGTTAGCCATCACTGTCCTAGGATTGACAGGGGAAATCGATAGCAAGGTCAAAAAGGGTTTTATGTATCTATTAATCTGAACCAAAAATGGACCATCGATCGGCGGTAGAAGCTGCTTCAAGCAATAATTGAGATGTTTCCCATTCTAGGGCTGTTCATCCAGTTTCCCCCTCATTAAGGGCTACCTTTGATTCCCATTTCTTCCCTCTGCTGGTCCTTCTCTCTCTCTCTCTCTCTCTCTCTCTCTCTCTCTCTCTCTCTCTCTCTCTCTCTCTCGCTTTTACACAGCTTTAACTCCGCAATGTCCTCCGACTCTTTTTTTTTTCATCTTTAAACATTTTATTTACAAACATATAAAATACACTCACACAAAACTTAGACATTTACACCATACAATACGAACAGGAACGTCCTGTTCGTTCTAATAGCAATTGTTAATCGAAGCCGCTCATCTTATATTGTTTCCCCTTCTGTTATATTCCACGCTCTCTACATGGGGCTCCCCTTGAGATGCACTCGGAGGTTGCAGTTGGTCCAGAATGATTACGGGTGCCTCAAGGCAATCCCACATAACACCGCTCCTGCGCGAGCTGCACTGGCTGCCTGTGACCTTCCGGGTGCGTTACAAGGTTGTGATGACCATCTTCAAGGTGCTCCATGGCACGGGGCCTAGCTACCTACGAGACCGTCTGCTGCCCCATACGTCCCTACGACCAATACGCTCTCACAGAGAGGGTCTGCTCCGGGTGCCGGAGGCATTGCCCGGTTGGCGACGCCCAGGGGAAGAGCCTTCTCTGTGATGGGCCCAACCCTCTGGAACGCTCCCCCCCCTGAACTCCGTGTCATCTCGGACCTCCGTCTGTTCCGC
The DNA here is from genome assembly GCA_039707465.1 of Rhabdophis nuchalis. Lineage (NCBI taxonomy): Eukaryota > Metazoa > Chordata > Lepidosauria > Squamata > Natricidae > Rhabdophis > Rhabdophis nuchalis. Next base: position 6,277,926 of record CM077644.1, on the reverse strand, counting down.
CAGCGGTTAAAAACGCACAAGCCAGCCTGGCATGATTTTACTCGACACTGCACTGCCTTTAGTTACCAAAGTTTTAATTCAGGGGTTTTAATATGGGTTTTTAGCGCTGGGTGGGTTAATTTAATTGAGTTTTAATGAACGTTTTATTTTGTATATCTATGTATTTATATTTTATATTCCCTGTGCGCCGCCCCGAGTCCCTATGTGGTGAGATGGGTGCGGCTTATAAATTCGATAAAAATAAATAAAATAAATAAATTTGGATTTCACCCTTCTAAACCCTCTTATTTTACTCCTAACTCCTGTTTTTAAGTTTTGCTGTATTCCTTCATTGGTTCTTGTTTCTTTCCTCCATCCACCTATACCATTTATCCCATATCTGGTTGAATTCTGATTCTTCTTTTCCCTGGATTTCTTGAGTTCATTTTTCCATTTCACCACAGTCCATCACCTTTCTTATTATTTCATCTTCGCTTGGAATTAGCTTATTTTTCCATTTCTGGGCAAAGGCAATCCTTGCTGCCATAATTATATGTATTATTATATACTGGATTTCTTTTTTATATTTCGCAGACACTATTCCTAATAGGAAGACTTCAGGTTTCCATTCTATTTTAACTCCTGTTATTGCCTCCAGCCCATTTTTGATCCTTTTCCCAAAAAATTTAGTCTCCTTACAGGTCCACCATAGATGGTAATATGTTCCATGTATTGATTCACATTTCCAGCAGTCCTCCGACTCTTAAGGAGGCGAGGCTACTATAACACAATCAGAAGGAGTATTCAGTCGGTTCAGATTGGTTCGCCCTAACCGGTAGCGGAAATCGTGGGTGGGGCTGCCCATCCTGGCTCTATGCTCATGATGGTGAACCTATGGCCAGCTGATTTTTGGGCTTTCTGAAGGGCCAGAGGTGGCTGTTTTCGCCCTCCCCAGGCTTCAGGAAAGCCTCAGGGGGGCTGGGGAGAATGGAAAACAGCCACCAAGGGGCTAACTGGAAGTTCGGAAATGATCTGGGCCCCAACGAGCCATGCGCTAGTAGGTGGGGAGGATTGAATTGGGGTGGGCATGTGTGTGCACGTGATAGCACATGCACACACAATTTTGGTACGCCATAAAAAAAAAAAAAGGTTGGCCATCCCTGCTCTATGCCGTCCTATTTAGACACGCAAAGCAGGCTGGCGCATGTGAATCTGAAGGGCATGCAGCGGACCAGTGGTAATCAAATGTGAAACTCACCGCTGGACACAATCCACAATCTAAACACAGCTGCTGGCCATGACAGGCAACCCTTAATGCAGATTCAGTCTGTCTGTGGCCTAGAGGTAGACCTCTAGCCTCATTAACAGGAGGTTGTGAGTTCGATCCTAGGTAGAGGCAGATGTAGGGTCTCCTACTTGGGGAGGGGGTTGGACTCGATGACCTGCAAGGTCCCTTCAAACTCTGTCTGTCTGTCTATCTCTCTCTCTCTCTCTCTCTCTCTCTCTCTCTCTCTCTCTATCTATCTATCTATCTATCTATCATCTATCTATCATCTATCTATCTATCTATCATCTATCTATCTATCTATCTATCATCTATCTATCTATCTATCTATCTATCATCTATCTATTTATCTATCATCTATCTATCTATCTATCTATCATCTATCTATCTATCTATCTATCTATTGTCTATCTATCATCTATCTATCATCTATCTATCATCTATCTATCTATCTATCATCTATCTATCTATCTATCTATCTATCTATCTATCATCTATCTATCTATCTATCTATCTATCATCTATCTATCTATCTATCTATCTATCTATCTATCATCTATCTATCTATCATCTATCTATCTATCATCTATCTATCTATCATCTATCTATCTATCATCTATCTATCTATCTATCTATCTATCATCTATCTATCTATCTATCTATCTATCTATCTATCTATCTATCTATCTATCTATCTATCATCTATCTATCATCTATCTATCATCTATCTATCTATCTATCTATCTATCTATCTATCTATCTATCATCTATCTATCTATCTATCTATCTATCTATCTATCTAAAAACTGCACATTTCTTTAAAAGAATCAAAATATGTGGAGCTTGTCAGAAGGCGACAAGATTTTGATGCCTTTGCTCAGAATCCTGCAGGCTTTTTAAAATTTAATTGTATTTATTTATTTTACTTCGAAATCTTGTCATGTTTCCTCAATTATTTGAGACTTTATTTGCATTTTCTTTTATGCCCACTGTCCGTCCGTCAACTAAAAGTGGTTTTTCTCTGCTCTATAGGAAGTCCTTGACTTACAACTGTAATTGATCCAGCAATTATGGTCACTAAGCCGTCGTGGTCATTAAGAGGGACACCATGGACCATTTAACAAGTGTCTTGCTTGGCCATGGAAATTTCAGGCTCAAATTGTAGCCATAATTTGAGGAGTACCTGGAGCCCACTGGCTGGAATTTGGAGATCTGTGTGGTGGCCCGCCAGAGGTCAGCAGAGCTGGGAGAAGAGTTGGACAGAGAGGAGGTTGGGGAGGAACCTGGGCCAGTCCTGGAGTCTGGGGAAGGCTCTGAGGAGGGCTCTGTGTCGGTGGCAGAGAGGGGGGCAGAGCCGTCTGATGGTTATCAGCTGCCTTCAGAGTCAGACATCAGTGGGGCAGAGGAACAGCTGGAGTCTGTTCCCAGTGTGCGCATGTGCAGAGCTGCCAGGAGAATGGAACAGCTAAGGAACAGGGGTCAACTTGAGAGTAAAGGCACAGATGGAGGGTGAATGGCTCCTCCCAGAGGGAATAAAAGAGGAGCGAAAGGGGAGTGGAGTTTGCAGGAGACCATGAGTTCCATTCATTCGGGGGAAGATCTGTTCTTGACTTCTTGCCAAGTAATTTGCTGCTATAGCATGGAGTTTGGAAGATATCGGCTTGGCAGATCTCCAAGCCTGACAAAGGTCTGCAGTTGTGTAATCTCTTGAAAGACTGTCAGCTGGGACTTTGCTGGAGAGGAATTCCCTTTAACCTAAATACAGTACAATACAATAGCAGAGTTGGAAGGGACCTTGGAGGTCTTCTAGTCCAATCCCCTGCCTAGGCAGGAAACCCTATATCGCTTCAGACAAATGGCTGTCCAACATCTTCTTAAAGATTTCCAGCGTTGGGGCATTCACAACTTCTGGAGGCAACTTCTGTTCCACTGGTTAATTGTTCCAACTGTCAGGAAATTTCTCTTCAGTTCTGAGTTGCTTCTCTCCTTGATTAGTTTCCACCCATTGCTTCTTTGTCCTGCCCTCAGGGGCCTTGGAGAATAGCTTGACTCCCTCTTCTTTGGGGCAACCCCTGAGATATTGGAAGGCTGCTATCCTGTCTCCCCTAGTCCTTCTTCTCATTAAACTAGACATACCCAAAAGAGGTGCTGTGCAAGGAAAGACTGGGCACAGAGTCTCTGAGATTCACAGACAGATCTTCACACTCCTGAAATGTGTCAGATTTCCCCTTAGTTTTAAGTGGCTTCTCTCCTTGATTAGTTTCCACCCATTGCTTCTTGTTCTGCCCTCAGGTGCCTTGGAGAATAGCTTGACTCCCTCTTCTTTGGAACAACCCCTGAGATATTGGAAGGCTGCTATCATGTCTCCCTTGGTCCTTCTTTTCATCAAACTAGACATATACCCAATTCATGTTTTAAAAATAAAAGGGGTTTTATCAGAAAGAGGAGTCGGCTTTGTGCTTTTGGGAAGCCTCGGTCTGAACAGCCTGGACTTTGATGCTGCTTCAAGGCAGAAATGTGTCTGCCTCAGCTTGTTCTATTTCAAGCTGATTATTGAACAGCAACGTAATTCAGGAAATGGTGATCATCTCAGGGTGAAGGGAGAGGAGGAGAAAATTCATCGTTGAGTGCCAGCACGATTGCCTCCGTTTATAAAATGGGAGCTCTGGCAATCTTCAAGAAATGGCACCATTACTATGGATGAGATCAACATACAGAGCTGGAAATGGGATGAGCCATCTCAGCAGAAGGAGCAGCTGAGCAATTTTGGATGAGCTCAGCAAGGTTGGACCTTGTTAACTCCGAAGATGGTGAGATAGATTATCGCCACGATGTAAAAAAAGATGTGGAGATTCTAGAAAGAGTGCAGAGAATAGCAACCAAGAGGATTAGGGGACTAGAGACTAAAACATATGAAGGACGGTTGCAGGAACTGGGTATGTCTCGTTTAATGAAAAGAAGGACCAGGGGAGACATGATAGCAGCCTTCCAATCTCTCAGGGGTTGCTCCAAAGAAGAGGGAGTCAAGCTATTCTCCAAAGCACCTGAGGGCAGAACAAGAAGCAATGGGTGGAAACTAATCAAGGAGAGAAGCAACTTAGAACTGAGGAAAAAAATCTCCTGACAGTTAGAACAATTAATCAGTGGAACAGAAGTTGCCTCCAGAAGTTGTGAATGCTCCAACACTGGAAGTTTTAAAGAAGATGTTGAATAACCATTTGTGTGAAGTGGTGTAGGGTTTCCTGCCTGAGAAGGGGGTTGGATTAGGAGACCTCCAAGGCCCCTTCCAACTCTGTTATTCTATTCTAGACCCTACGTTGGACCTATCCTTGATTCGTTTCCATCCGTTGCTTCTTGTCCTGCCCTCAGGTGCTTTGGAGATGCCACAACCAGCCTTTGAACTGATAATGAGATGTTTAAGTGGCCGATTGCTTCAGCCTCGTAGGTAGGATCAAAGATCAGCAGTAAAGCAAGAAGCAATGGGCCACCAACTAGCAGTGTAGCAATAAAAGATTGGAAGAGATAATTCAGATGCCAGGATGGGTCTATGCCAGTGGTGGGTTGCAAAATATAACCTCTTCTGTAGATGTGGCCTGCTTTGTGGGAGTGGCTTGCCAGCCATGTGACCGGGTGGGAGTGGCTTGCCGGCCATTTGACTGGTAGGAGTGGCTTGACAGCCATGTGACCGGGTGGGAGTGGCTTGCCAGCCATGTGATTGGGTGGGCCTGGCCAACTTGTAAAATGTGGTGAAACTCCCTTAACAACGCTCTTGCTTAGCAACCAAAATGTTGGCTCAGGAACTCTGGCATTTGAAGCATGCAAGTCTTAAAGCTGTCAAGTTACAAGACCCTTGCATCCCCAACCCTTTAGGGAAAAACCCCCAGGGGTGTTCAAACTTGACAGCTTTAAGACTTGTGGACTTCAACTTCCAGAATTCCTCCTCTCGCTCTTCCTCTTGATGATGGGCGGACGGGCGGGGGGAGGGAGCTGGAACCGGTTCTAAACGGCCCTGGAGATTTGTGGAACCTCTTCTAGAGAAGAGCTTAGAACTGGCAGGAACCCCACCCCTGGTCTATGCTTACTAAAATATTTGCTCAACAACCTCCCCCCTCTCTCTCACACACACACACTCCCTTTTACAGAGCTGCATTGCTTGAGGATGGCTGAATCAGGGAGCCGTGGTGCTGAAAGGACAGCTCCTCCGGCTACAGTTTTCTGATTCACAAAAAGCAGGACGGCCCGGAATTATCTGCTTGTAGAAAGTGACGTTTGAGCCAAAGCAACTGGTGTTTTTTTTGGTGTATGTGTGCATTTATTTATTTATTAAAAATACAGGCTGCCTGTCCCACTAGCCAAAGTGAGGGGAGGAGAGGGAGGGAGGTTGGGTGGAAGGAAGGAAGGAAGGAAGAGAAGAAGGAAGGAAGGAAGGAAGGAAGGAAGGAAGGAAGGAAGGAAGGAAGGAAGGAAGGAAGGAAGGAAGGAATAGCAATAGTACGTAGATTTATATACCACTTCGCAGTGCTTTCCAGCCCTCTCTAAGTGGTTTAGAGAATCGGCATATTGCCCCCAACCATCTGGGTCTTCATTTTACCCACCTCGGAAGGAAGGAAGGCTGAGTCAACCTTAAGCCTGGTGGGATTCGAACTGCCAAATTGCAGGCAGCCGGCAGGCAACAGAAATCGCCTGCAGGACTGCACCCTTAACCACTGCACCTCCACGGCTCATCATGGGGCAAAACTCACTTAACAACTGTCTCGCTCAGCAGCAGAAACCTTGGGATCTCTTGTGGTCGTAAGTCGCGGACTAACTCTAAAGAGACTGTGAGATAGGTTGGTATCTCTTGAGAGGATGGGCCAAGGGAAGGACAACCTGGCCCAATCCTTTCTCTTGCTGTCTAGCTCCACCATCCTTTTTGTGGGATGAAAGAGGTGGCCGCAAGGAGAACGCTCAACTGCATTCCCGATGGACGGCCAGGAAAGTCCAGGGACATGGTGTCTCCAGGTTCCCTCCCCAGTCGCTTTTCTCTGATACACCCCCCTGCCACCAGAACTGATCCTCCCCTCTTTGGGATGCCGGTTGTCAGGAAGCAGCTAATTGCTCCCGATCGCTGGCGCCAAGATGGAGCGACAGGGTCCCCAATGCCAGGAGCTGGGCACCACCCCTCTCGTCTCATTAGTTTCCTCCCAACAGCTGGGTCCTTTGTCTTCTCCTGCTGATCTGGAAGAAATGGGATCTTTACGTTTCGGGATATTATTGATAAATAGGAATGGGAAAACAGATCCCGAGACTAGGGTCAGAATCTCTCTCTCTCTCTCTCTCTCTCTCTTATCTCTATATCTCTATCTAATCTATCTCTCTATCTCTATCTATCTCTATCTATCTATCTCAATCTATTTTTTATTTTTTATTTTATTAAATTTATACCCCGCCCTTCTCCAAAAGGACCCAGGGCGGCGATCTAGATAGATCTATCTATCTATCCATCTATCTATCCATCCATCCATCCATCCATCCATCCATCCATCCATCCATCCATCCATCCATCTATCTATCTATCTATCTATCTATCTATCTATTATCTCTATATCTCTATCTATCTATCTATCTCTATCTAATCTATCTCTCTATTATATCTATCTATCTATCTATCTATCTATCTATCTATCTATCTATCTATCTATCTATCTATCTATCATCTCTATCTCTATCTCATCTATCTCTCTATTATCTCTATCTATCTATCTATCTATCTAATCTAATCTATCTCTCTATTATCTCTATCTATCTATCTATCTCTATATCTATCTATATCTATCTATCTATCTATCTATCTATCTATCTCTCTCTCTCTCTATCTATCTATCTATCTATCTATCTATCTATCTCTATATCTCTAAAGAGCCAACTTTGCAGACCCCTGGGTTAGATTATTCACGTGAAGGGTTAATCCCACTTTATAAGGCCTTGGGAAGGCCACACTTGAAATATTTGCATCCAGTTTTGGTCGCCACGATGTAGAAAAGACGTGGAGACTCTAGAAAAAGTGCAGGGAAGAGCAACAAAGAGGACTAGGAGACTGAAGGCTAAAACATATGAGGAACGGTTGCACGAACTGGGTATGTCTAGTTTAATAAAAAGAAGGACCAGGGGAGTCATGATAGCAGTTTTCCAATATCTCAGGGGTTACCCCAAAGTCAAACTATTCTCCAAGGCACCTGAGGGAAGAACAAGAAGCAATGGGTGGAAACTAATCAAGGAGAGAAGCAACTTAGAACTGAGGAGAAATTTCCTGACAGTGAGAACAATTAATCAATTGAACAGAAATTGCCTCCAGAAGTTGTGAATGCTCCAATGCTGGAAGTTTAAAGAAGAGATTGGACAATCATTTGTCTGACATGGTGTAGGGTTTCCTGTCTAGGCAGGGGGTTGGACTAGAAGACCTCCAAGGTCCCTTCCAATCCTGCTATTGTATTGTATTCTTGTTGTTGTTTTTAATTTTATTTATATATTTTCTCTTTGTATACAATAAGTGCTTAGTGAAACAGCACACTATATGAGTCAGTTTGTTTACACAACAATATGAAACTCCTAGTTAGGTGATTGTTAATGCTACGGCGCAGATCCCAAAATTGGGTTACAGGTGGTCCCCAACTTACAACAATTCATTTAGTGACCGTTGGAAGTTCCATCAGCACCGAAAATAATGGCTTATGACTGGTTTTCACACTTAACCGCTGTTGCAGGGTTCCTGTGGTCACGTGATCAAAATACAGAGGCTTGGCAACTGTCCTGGGGTCAAGTAATCCCTTTTGCGACTTTCGAACGAGCAAAGTCAAGGGGGAAGCCAGATTCTCTTAACGACGGTGTTACTAAGGAACTGCAGTGATTCCCTTAACAACTTTGGCAAGACAGGCTGTAAAATGGGGGGAAAGCTCACTTAACAGTTGTCTCACTTAATAACAGAGATTTTGGGCTCAGTTTGTTGTGGTTGCACATTGAGGACTACCTGCGTTCTAAACCCTTAACAGGTTTTGTGTGTTTTGAAAGCAGACCTGTTATTTACAAAAATAAATACAGACTTCAAATGATGTTTTTAACTGCCTTTTAATTGTATGCAATTGTCTATAGAGGAAACGATTAATTAAATTAGAGATGTGAGGTTTGGGATAGGTTGATCTGAGATGTAGGCGTTTTTATTTATTTTTTATACCTGGAACTGAATCTGTTTTCTTAAAATGACAATCTAATGTAGCTCCAAACCCCACATTATAGGAGATGGAAAAGTATGTTTGATTTTCCCAATTCTTTCTTGGGATTAATGCTGGTTAAGTGCTGGGCATGGAAATAAAAAGGGGAAAAAATGGTTCACAGCCAGAAATCCTTTGTAAAACAGAATTGAGCCAAATATTCAAAGCCAAATTTAACATGACGTTTCGGTTTCGGTTTCCGGGTTAAATGTCTTAAGGTCTCATCCGTAACATTTCCCGCTTCAAAAAAGGAGACTATTTGTAGCTCAGGGTTGAAATGCGCAGTGCGCAGCAGCTGCCAAAAAAGCCAACCCAGTTCTAGGCTGCATCAACAGAGGGAGAGAATCAAGATCACCTGAAGGGTTGATATCACTTTATAAGGCCTTGGGAAGGCCACACTTGGAATATTTGCATCCAGTTTTGGTTGCCACGATGTAGAAAAGATGTGGAGACTCTAGAAAGAGTGCAGAGAAGAGCAACAAAGAGGATTAGGGGACTGGAGGCTAAAACATAGGAAGAACGGTTGCAGGAACTGGATATGTCTAGTTTAATGAGAAGAAGGACCAGGGGACACATGATAGCAGTCTTCCAATATCTCAGGGGTTGCCCCAAAGAAGAAGGAGTCAAGTTATTCTCCAAGGCACCTGAGGGCAGGACAAGAAGCAATGGGTGGAAACTAATCAAGGAGAGAAGCAACTTAGAACTGAGGAGAAATTTCCTGACAGTGAGAACAATTAACCAGTGGAACTACTTGCCTCCAGAAGTTGTGAATGCCCCAACACTGGAAGTCTTCAAGAAGATGCTGGATAGCCATTTGTCTGGAACGGTATAGGGCTTCCTGCCTAGGCAGGGGGTTGGACTAGATGACCTCCAAGGTCCCTTCCACCTCTGCTATTGTATTGTATTCTATTGTATTGAAATGAAGGGTCCTTGGTGCACTCGGATCTTGGTGGGGGGTTTTCAGACGTTTTACGACGAAGCTAGGTAACATCATCAGTGCCCAGGATGGCATTACCTAGTTTCATGAAACGTCTGCGCCAAGTTCAGAGAGCACCAAGGTTTCCTCTTTCCCCTCTTCCAATTTTATCCAAGAAGCAGTTTTGTGAAATAGGTTAGTCACAAACACCTTGACCGGTCTAAAATTACCTGGTGAGCTGTTGTGACAAACAGCAGATTTTAACCCGGTCTATACTCTAACCCAAGGATGGCTAATCTTTTTGTTGTTGTATGCTCATGCCCATAAGGCAATGCACATGTGACACCCCCACCCCCACCCAGGGGTGGGTCCCTGCCAGTTCTAGCCTCTTCTCTAGGAAGAGCGAGAGGAGGGATTCTGGGAGTTGAAGTCCACAAGTCTTCACACTCTCAAGTTAGAACACCCCTGGGGGTTTTTTCCCCTAAAGGGTGAGGGGTGCCAGGGTCTTGTAACTTGACAGCTTTAAGACTTGCATGCTTCAAATGCCAGTTTCTGAGCCAACATTTTGGTTGCTAAGCAAGAGGGTTGTTAAGTGAATTTCACCACATTTTACAAGTTGGCCACTCCCACCTGGTCACATGGCCGGCATGCCACTTCCACTGGGTCACATGGCCAGCAAGCCACTCCCACCTGGTCAAACTCACTTAACGACCCTCTTGTTTAGCAACCAAAATGTTGGCTCAGGAACTCTGGCATTTGAAGCACACAAGTCTTAAAGCTGTCAAGGTCCATGACCCTTGCACCCCTCACCCTTTAGGGGAAAAAAGAACCCCTAGGGGTGTTCAAACTTGACAGCTTTAAGACTTGTGGACTTCAACTCCCAGAATTCCTCCTCTGGCTCTTCCTCTGGATGATGGGCGGATGGGTGGGGGGAGGGAGCTGGAACCAGTTCTCAACGGCCATGGAGATTTGTGAAACCTCTTCTATAGGAGAGGCTAGAACTAGCAGGAACCCATCCCTGGTGCATGCGCAGTGAAGCTGAGCTGGGGCGATGGCTTGCGTGCCCGCAGAGAGAGCTCTGCCTGCCACCTGTGGCACACGTGCCATAGGTTCTCCATCAAGGCTCTAACCGCTACACCACACACAGTGTCTCCTGCTTGAGGAAGGGGGTTGGATTAGAAGACCTCCAAGGTCCCTTCCAGCTCTATTCAGATTGAACACTGGGGTGGCGGCAGCTGTTGGTTTCTACAGTTGACTATAGAAACCATGCGCATGCTGGCCAGGTTTCCTCTTTCCAAGCGACGGGTCAGACAAAACATTTCTTGTCCATGCTAGCTGGACCGTGGACTTAACTAATGAAGTTCCTTCCCTCTGAGTTTTTCAGAGGCCAGCAGGCGAGAACCGAGATAATTACGCTGAGACGCAGCAGCCCCAGTGTTTTGGCTCAGGGCCTCCGCGGAGACATCAATTTCTCTCTCCGTTTTATCTCCGCAACTTGATCAGCGATAACATCACCCGACCCTAATTATGCCGGTCACGCATTCGGGCTATTAGTTCTGTAATTTATGCGCCCCCCCCCCCCGATGCGAGAAACATTTTCTTGGTTCTCGCGAGTGGAACCTTCTCTCCTGGAGCCGCCTTCCCAGCGGACGTTAAGATTGATGTCCTCGCTTTCAAAATGCACGGAGAGTTCAGGCCATTGTCAGAAGTATGGATTTTTCATGAGAAAAAAGTTTTATTGGTTTTTACAAAATTTTTAAAAATAGGAAAAGGCTATAAGGTATTACAAAGATATTTTGAGGACATCTATGTCGGAGGTGTCGGCCCCCTCCGAGGCTTCTTACAAAAAAAAAAGATAAGATAATACAAATCATTTTTCATTTCCCTACAAAGTGGAAAGAGATACAAATATATCAGTTTCATGAAATCAATCATTAATTCTATAAACATCCAGATAGAGGTTACACTATATAGAAAAAAGTCATTTGTGAGATCTGAGTCTTTTAGCAATTGTATCTTCCTCTCCCTGACCTCCAGTGGGCGGAGCCGTGGCCCCCTCCGCTCCCCCATTTTCATCCTCCAGGATTGGGGAATGTTTTTTAAGAAAGGCTTCCGCCTCTGCAATTGTTTTAATTCTTACTCTCCCCTCTTCCCAGAACACTAACATTCCCTCTGGCATCAACCACTTGAACCACACCCCCTTTTTATATAATCTTTTTGATAAGAAGGAATATTTCCTCCTTATTTCTCTAATCTTTTTCGGGATCTGTTTCAAAATGGCAATCTCAGTCTGTTGGTATATTAAGGGATTTTTCCATACTTGCATTGGGAGTGATTGAGGTATATGAGTAGCTGCAGACCCCTGTCTAACTGATAATATATATTTTTTCTGATACCAGTGCTTTAGTTATTAACAGAATGAATGTTATTAACAAAATGAATGTTAGAGTTGGAAGGGTCCTTGGAAGTCTTCTTATCCAATCCCCTCCTCAGGCAGGAGACCCTGTACCAGGGGTCTGCAAAGTTGGCTCTTTTAAGACTGGTGGACTTCCAACTCCCAGAATTCCCTAGCCACCCTGGCTGGCTGGGGAATTCTGGGAGTTGAAGTCCACCCAGTCTTAAAAGAGCCAACTTTGCAGACCCCTGCCCGTATACCATTGCAGACAAATGGTTGTCCAATCCCTTCTTAAAAGCCTCCCGTGATGGAGAATTCACAACTTCTGGAGGCAGCTTGTTCCACTGGTTGATTAGAAGTGAATAACGGAGTTGAAAGGGACCTGGGAGGTCTTCTAGTCAAACCCCCCTGCTCAGGCAGGAAACCCTTCATTGTTTCTCACAAGTGGTTATCCAATCTCTTCTTAAAGACTTCCAATGTTGGGGCATTCACAACTTCTGGAGGCAACTTCTGTTCCACTGATTCATTCGTCTCACTGTCAGGAAGTTTCTCCTAGGTTGCTTCTCTCCTTCATTGGTTTCCACCCATTGCTTCTTGTTCTGCCCTCAGGTGCTTTGGAGAATAGCTTGACTCCTTCTTCTTTGGGGCAACCCCTGAGATATTGGAAGGCTGCTATCATGTCTCCCCTAGTCCTTCTTTTCATTAAACTAGACATACCCAAAGGAGGCGCTGTGCAAGGAAAGATTGGGCACAGAGTCTCTGAGATTCACAGACAGATCTTCACACTCCTGAAAAGTGTCAGGAGATTTCTCCTTAGTTCTAAGTGGCTTCTCTCCTTGATTAGTTTCCACCCATTGCTTCTTGTCCTACCCTTGGAGAATCTCTGTTTCTTAATCCTGTTTCAGCTACCCAGAGTCACAATTTGTGACTTGGGCGGTCCTGTCCATTGCATAAATAAACCAATCAATGTTTCGAACTCAATCCGAGGGGCGATTCCAGGTCCTCCGTCCTATAATTCCCCCCTCGACCATCCCATATCCTGTAGCATGAAAGTATATTTATCTGCCCAATGAAGTACGCCAACTTCGGTCACGCTGGATGGCCTTTATAGGATCAGCCATCTACGGAGAGCGTTAGATGATGGAAGATTCCATTAAACTATCCCTAATTTCATTTTTATTCTGCTTTTTCCAGCTTACAAAGAGAAGATGAAGGAACTGTCTCTGCTTTCGCTGATCTGTTCCTGTTTCCACACCCAGCCGCATCCAAATACCATCTACCAGTATGGAGGTAAGTGGGCCACATGCGTTACGACCCACAGGAGCTCAAACTGGTCCTTTCTAGAGGTCTTGGCACTACAATTCCCCTATTGTAGCCTGCCAGTGGATCTGGCAGCAGATTCGGACAGTGAGGAGTTTGGGGAGAAACCTGGGCCAGTCCTGGAGTCTGGAGAAGGCTCTGAGGAGGGCTCTGTGTCGGAGGCAGAGAGGGGGCCAGGGCCGTCTGACAGTTATCAGCTGCCTTCGGAGTCGGAGATCAGTGGAGCAGAAGAACAGCTGGAGCCTGTTCCCAGTGTAGAGTTGCCAGACGAAGGCTAAAGAACAGGGGTCGTCTTGGGAGTAAGGCCACAGGTGGAGGATGAATGGCCCCTCCCAGAGGAAATAAAAGAGGAGCGAAAGGGGAGTGGAGTTTGCAGGAGACCATTAGTTTGCTTCATTGGTTCGGGACTCTCCGAGACTCCTGGCCAGGTTTTGCAGATCTCGGTCTGGCAGCTCTCCAACACAGATAAGGTCTGTGACTGTAAATCCTCCCTTGAAAGACTTCGCTGGATGTGAATGAGCAGAATTCACAGGCAATTAATAAAAAGGTTTTTCGGAGTTTGCATGAGACGATCAGCGTCTGAAAGATATCGGCCTGGCAACTCTCCAAGCCTGATCAAGGTTGTGATCAACCTTGTGAACTATCTTGAAAGACTGTGGGAGAGGAAAGACTTTGCTGAAGAGGAATCTATATATCATAAAGACTCTAGAAAGAGTGAAGAGAAGAGCAACAAAGAGGATTAGGGGCCTGGAGGCTAAAACATAGGAAGAACGGTTGCAGGAACTGGGTATGTCTAGTTTAATGAAAAGAAGGACCAGAGGAGACATGATAGCAGCCTTCCAGTATCTCAGGGGTTGCCCCAAAGAAGAAGGAGTCAAATTATTCTCCAAAGAACCTAAGGTTAGAATAAGAAGCAATGGGTGGAAACTAATGAAGGAGAGAAGCAATTTAGAACTGAGGAATTTCCTGACAGTGAGAACAATTAACCAGTGGAACAGAAGTTGCCTCCAGAAGTTGTGAATGCTCCAACACTGGAAGTCTTTAAGAAGATGCTGGATAGCCATTTGTCTGAAACTGTATAGGGTTTCCTGCCTAGGCAGGGGGTTGGACTAGATGACCTCCAAGGTCCCTTCCAACTCTGCTATTGTATTGTATTGAAATAGAACGTGGGAGGGAGAAGAGAGGGAGGGATGAAGAAGGGAAGGAAGTAAGGAAAGGGAAGGGAGGGAGGGAGGGAGGAAGGAAGGAAGGAAGGAAGGAAGGAAGGAAGAAAGAAAGAAAGAAAGAAAGAAAGAAAGAAAGAAAGAAAGAAAGAAAGAAAGAAAGAAAGAAGTCTGTAATAAGATGTTGGATAACCGTTTGTCTGAAGTGGTGTAGGGCTTCCTGCCTAGGCAGGGGGTTGGACTAGATGACCTCCAAGGTCCCTTCCAACTCTGCTATTGTATTTATTTGTAATGTCTTGCATTGGTTTGCTTAGGTTCCCATTTATTTATAGCTGATAACTTGGAGTTGCCCGGGTATTTATAAACGTCAAAGTGTTTGTCTGACAGGGAGCCATTGAGAGGGGTCTTTCTTCCCCTTATTCAGTCTCCTAATCCAACCCCCTGCTCAGGCAAGAAACCCTACACCACTTCACACAAATGGTTATTCAACATCTTCTTTAAAACTTCCAGTGTTGGAGCATTCATAACTTCTGGAGGCAAGTAGTTCCACTGGTTAATTGTTCTCACTGTCAGGAAATTTCTCCTCAGTTCTAAGTTGCTTCTCTCCTTGATTAGTTTCTACCCATTGCTTCTTGTTCTGCCCTCAGGTGCCTTGGAGAATAGCTTGACTCCCTCTTCTTTGGGGCAACCCTTGAGATATTGGAAGACTGCTATCCTGTCTCCCCTAGTCCTTCTTTTTACTAGACTAGACCTACCCAGTTCCTGCAACTGTTCTTCGTATGTTTTAGCCTCCAGTCCTTTAATCCTCTTCCTTGCTCTTCTCTGCACTCTTTCCAGAGTCTCATCTTTTCTATATCGTCGAGACCAAAACTGAATGCAAATATTCCAAGGCCTTATAAAGTGGTATTAACCCTTCACGTGATCTTAAAACCTCTTTATAATGCCTTGGTAAGGCCACCCTTGGAATACGGTATCCAGTTCCTGGTGATCAGG
This sequence comes from Rhabdophis nuchalis, assembly GCA_039707465.1. NCBI lineage: Eukaryota > Metazoa > Chordata > Lepidosauria > Squamata > Natricidae > Rhabdophis > Rhabdophis nuchalis. The sequence continues at coordinate 6,262,628 of CM077644.1, read as the reverse complement.
CTAAAGTCACCCAGATAGCTTTCCTGCCTATGAAGGGACTAGAACTCACAAACTCCTGGTAGTTGGCCCAAAGTCATACAGCCGGCTTTCGTGCCTAAGACAAGACTAGAACCCACCATCTCCTGTCGATTGATTCAAGGTCACCCAGCCAGCTTGTGATGCCTAAGGCCGGACTAGAACTCACCCTCTCCTAATTTCTAGGCCAGCAAGTTCACCACTATGCAAAACTGGCACATGGAGGGAAAAAAATAAATAACAGAAGAATAGTTTTTTAAAAAGTGCAATTCATACAGTCACCTGCAAATCACCAGACTCTGAGTAATGGAGTGATGTAAATGCGCATGTGACTCATTTTCTTTAACTCCCAAGGAAGGTAGTGAAATCTTTAAAAAAAAAAAAGAAATTCTGCTTATAATTGCAGATGTGCTGCAGAAGTGTGCCACTTCGCTATAAGCTTACTTTGATTTGGTTTTAACTTTATTTATTTGTATATATATACAATACAATACAATAGCAGAGTTGGAAGGGACCTTGTAGGTCTTCTAGTCCAACCCCCTGCGTGGGCAGGAACCTTATACCATTTCAGACAAATGGCTATCCAACATCTTCTTAAAGACTTCCAGGGTTGGGGCATTCACAACTTCTGGAGGCAAGCTGTTCCAGAGGTTAATTGTTTTAACTGTCAGGAAATTTCTCCTTAGTTCTAAGTTGCTTCTCTCCTTGATTAGTTTCCACCCATTGCTTCTTGTCCTGCCCCCAGGTGCCTTGGAGAATAGCTTGACTCCCTCTTTTTTGTGGCGCCCTCTGAGACACTGCTATCATGTCTCCCCTGGTCCTTCTCTTCATCAAACTAGATGAGTTTCTGCAACTGTTCTTCATATGTTTTAGTCTCCAGTCCCCTAATCATCTTGGTTGCTCTTCTCTGCACTCTTTCCAGAGTCTCCACGTCTTTTCTACATCGTGGCGACCAAAACTGTATGCAGTATTCCAAGTGTGGCCTTACCAAGGCACTATACAGTGGCATTAGCACTTCACGTGATCTAGTGTTAATGCCACTGTATAGAGCCTTGGTAAGGCCACACTTGGAATACTGCATACAGTTTTGGTCGCCACGATGTAGAAACGACGTGTGTGTTAGGTTTTTGAGCTGGTCAATAAATAAACCAGGGAGACTATTGGGGCTTAACAGGGTGTTGTGACACAAGCATAAACTTATCCTCCTGTCTCAGCTGATCAGGAAGAGAACCAGTGGTCTGGTGGCAGCTACAGCTGCCTCACATGCAATACTTCCCTGCCACCAGACCACTGGTTCTTATCCTGATCAGCTGAGACAGGAGGATAAGTTGATGCTTGTGTCACAACACCCTGTTAAACCCCAATAGTCTCCCTGATTTATTTATTGACCAGCTCAAAAACCTAACACACACACAAACACAATGTGTGTGTTACGTTTTTGAGCTGATCAATAAACGTAACACACATATAAAAAAAATTACACAACGGAACTCATGGCTTCTGTTCGAGGTTGACTCAGCCTTCCCCCCTTATGAGGTGGGTCAAATGAGGACCCCAATTGTTTGGGGGCAGGAGGCTGACTCTGTAAACCACTTAGAGAGGGCTGGAAAGTACTGTGAAGCGGTATATAAGTCTAAGGGCTGTTGCTATTGCTGACTATCTATCTATCATCTATCTATCTATCTATCTATCTATCTATCTATCTATCTATCTATCTATCTATCTATCTATCTATCTATCTATCTATCCATCCATCCATTTATCATCTATCTATCTATCTATCTATCTATCTATCTATCTATCTATCTATCTATCATCTATCTATCTATCTGCGGGATCGGATCCTGCCTCATACATCCTCACGGCCGATTCGCTCCCACAGAGAGGGACTTCTCCGGGTGCCGTCCATAGACTTTGTCAGCGGGCGACGCCCAGGGGAAGGGCTCTCTCTGTGGCGGGCCCAGCCCTCTGGAACGACCTTCCCCCCGATATTAGAACAACTACGGACCTCCGCTCCTTCCGTCTTAAATTAAAAACTCACTTTTTCTGTCTGGCCGGCCTGGGATAGTCTCCCTGTCTTGGGGTTTTATTGGGTAGCTTTTAGCTTTTAGTTTTATGGGAATTTTAGCACAGGTTAAGTTTAATTTGGTTTTAGAACTGTTTGTATATTTTTTACTGTTTTTATTCTGCCTGTGCACCGCCCCGAGTCCCCATGGGGAGAGGGAGCGGTTTATAAGTATTAAAATTATTATTATTATTATTATCTATCTATCTATCTATCCATCCATCCATTTATCATCTATCTATCTATCCAGCCAGCCAGCCAGCCAGCCAGCCATCCTATCTATCTATCCATCCATCTATCTATCCATCCATCCATCCATCCATCCATCCATCCATCCATCCATCCATCCATCCATCCATCCATTTATCATCTATCTATCTATCTATCTATCTATCTATCTATCTATCTATCTATCTATCTCTATCCATCTATCATCTTTCTGTCTATCTATCTCTATCCATCTATCATCTATCTGTCTGTCTGTCTATCTATCTATCTGTCTGTGTCTCATCTTTTTCTCTCTCTCCCTCCCTATCATTTGTGCACCATTCGTCCCTATCATCCATCCATCCATCCCTTTCCGTCTGTCCATCCATCCATCAACTCTCTGTCTGTCCGTCCGTCCGTCCATCCATCCACCCACCCATCCATCCATCCACCCACCCATATCTATCTATTACAATGCAACATTGCAGGCTAATTCAGCTCAGTGACAGCAGTTCGATCCTGACTGGCTCCAGGTTGACTCAGCCTTCCCTCCTTCCAAGGTGGGTCAAATGAGGACCCCGATTGTTGGGGGGCAACAAGAGGCTGACTCTGTAAACCTCTTAGGGAAAGCTGTAAAAGCACTGCGAAGCGGTAGATAAGTCTAAGCGCTATGGCTATTTGAAGCCAGCGGTCCAATCTGTCCCGAATGCGGACTCAAGAGTCTCTCAGAAAGAGCACTAACGGCCAGAGGACTGCAACAATATACCGTAAATCCTTCCCGTTCTCCGCCATTCAGTCGGAATGGAAGAAGCTTCCTGGATGAGGAGCAAAAGGCCTTCAAGGAAAAACAAGAAAGTCCAAGTTGACTTTTGAAAAAAAGCACCTTTGGGACATCATTTTTTTAAAAAAGAAAAAAGGTAAAAAGGCCAACCAACTTTAGACCAATCAGTCCGGATGTGATAATTAATAACCAATTTCATTGTAATTTTAGTACAATGACAATAAGGATTATTATTATTACATTGAGAGCTATCGTGTCCCACAGCAGGAAACCACCAGTTATGTCAACAGCTATCTGCCGCCTACCAGAGTGGGGTCCACAGGGAGTAGACGGAGAGCCAGAGTGATGCAAGCATTGTCACAGCATCGCAACATCCCCACCGTGTGTGTGTGTGTGTGTGTGTTGCAGCACTGCCTCTAGAAGCCTAAGAGAACCAGAGCTTGCAGTAATTTTGCAACCACGATTTCATCATCCTTGAAAACCAGGCCACACCATTGGCCTGACCTTCAGCCCGAGAAAGGCAATGGAAAATGCTCGTTAACCTTTGGGAGCGGTGGGAGAAAGCAGCCTCGTAAAGGTAGTCCTCGACTTACGACGCTGTTTGCTTAGCGACCATTGGAAGTTACAAGAGGGGGGGAAAAGTAACTTACGACCCGTTTTTCAAACTTTTGACAGTGGGAGCATCCCGGTGGTCACTTGATCAAAATTCAAACGCTTGGCGACTGGCTCATATTTATGACGGTCGCAGTGTCCAGGGGTCATGTGATCCCCTTTTGTGACCGACGGGCAAGCAAAGTTAATGGGGGAGCCAGATTCACTTCACAACTGTGTGGTTAACATAACAACAGCAGGGATTCACTTAACAACTAGGATAGAATAGAATAGAATAGAACAGAGTAGAATAGAATAGAATAGAATAGAATAGAACAGAGTAGAATAGAATAGAATAGAACAGAACAGAACAGAATAGAACAGAACAGAGTAGAACAGAGTAGAGTAGAATAGAATAGAGTAGCAGAGTAGAATAGAATAGAATAGAGTAGAATAGAATAGAACAGAGTAGAATAGAACAGAATAGAGTAGAGTAGCAGAGTAGAATAGAATAGAATGGAATAGAATAGAATAGAACAGAGAAGAATAGAATAGAATAGAACAGAACAGAGTAGAACGGAACAGAACAGAATAGAGTAGCAGAGTAGAATAGAATAGAATAGAGTAGAATAGAATAGAGTAGAATAGAATAGAATAGAATAGAGTAGAATAAAATAGAACAGAGTAGAATAGAACAGAATAGAGTAGAGTAGCAGAGTAGAATAGAATAGAATGGAATAGAATAGAACAGAGTAGAACAGAATAGAACAGAACAGAGTAGAACGGAACAGAACAGAATAGAGTAGCAGAGTAGAATAGAATAGAATAGAATAGAATAGAGTAGAATAGAATAGAACAGAACAGAGTAGAACAGAGTAGAGTAGAATAGAATAGAGTAGCAGAGTAGAATAGAATAGAGTAGAATAGAATAGAGTAGAATAGAATAGAATAGAGTAGAATAAAATAGAACAGAGTAGAATAGAACAGAATAGAGTAGAGTAGCAGAGTAGAATAGAATAGAATGGAATAGAACAGAACAGAGTAGAACAGAATAGAACAGAACAGAGTAGAACAGAACAGAGTAGAACGGAACAGAACAGAACAGAGTAGCAGAGTAGAATAGAATAGAATAGAGTAGAATAGAACAGAGTAGAATAGAACAGAATAGAGTAGAGTAGCAGAGTAGAATAGAATAGAATGGAATAGAACAGAACAGAGTAGAACAGAATAGAATAGAACAGAGTAGAACAGAATAGAACAGAACAGAGTAGAACGGAACAGAACAGAATAGAGTAGCAGAGTAGAATAGAATAGAATGGAATAGAATAGAACAGAGTAGAACAGAATAGAATAGAACAGAGTAGAACAGAATAGAACAGAACAGAGTAGAACGGAACAGAACAGAATAGAGTAGCAGAGTAGAATAGAATAGAATAGAATAGAGTAGAATAGAACAGAATAGAGTAGAGTAGCAGAGTAGAATAGAATAGAATGGAATAGAACAGAACAGAGTAGAACAGAATAGAACAGAACAGAGTAGAATAGAACAGAACAGAATAGAGTAGCAGAGTAGAATAGAATAGAATAGAATAGAGTAGAATAGAACAGAATAGAGTAGAGTAGCAGAGTAGAATAGAATAGAATGGAATAGAATAGAACAGAGTAGAACAGAATAGAACAGAACAGAGTAGAACGGAACAGAATAGAATAGAGTAGCAGAGTAGAATAGAATAGAATAGAATAGAATAGAGTAGAGTAGAATAGAATAGAATAGAACAGAGTAGAACAGAGTAGAACAGAACAGAGCAGAGCAGAACAGAACATAGAATATAGAATATAGAATATCAGAGTTGGAAGGGCCTTGGAGGTCTTCTAGTCCAGGGGTCTCCAACCTTGGCAACTTTAAGCCTGGAGGACTTCAGCTCCCAGAATTCTCCAGCCAGCATTTGGGCCTTAATTGTGTTCGTAAGCTATAAGTTCGTACTTATAGCTGACTGAGAAAGCATATGATATTCATAGCGTACAATGTTAAGTGACAATTGAAGCAGCATCAAATGGAAGATAATGTTCGACTTGCGGGAACTTACTGTTCCACTGTTTTCCTTTGGATTCCATCCCAAGTCCTGGATCCGGTTCTGGGCAGAACATTTAATGAGAAATTCAAAGAACAGATTCAGGGAAAAAAACAACCAGGTAATGGAGATGATTAAGCCCTATGAGGAAAGAGCCTGGTAATAGCCCAGAGACAAAGGTGACTAAGAATGGTTACACCCTTCAAAGTCTACCACAGATGCCTTATAGAAGTTTATGTTCCAGACTGTGGAACATGGAACAAGGGAATTAAATGACAAGGGGGCAAACAGACATGTTCTTAATGTGCTATCAAGGGTTTGTCTCTCTCTTCTTGTGCCTAGTAATTTCCTTCCTTCCTTCCGTTTCTGCCATATATGTATACATTTGAACTAGATGGGGATGTTTCTGTGTCATATATCTGTATGTATTTGGGCATATCATAATGGTTATCTTTTGAGAGCTGAATGCAATGAAATTTCATTTTAATGTATGCTGATTAGAGCGACAACAAAGCAACAATAAAATTCTATTCTATTCTATTCTATTCTCTTTTCTATTCTATTCTATTCCTATTATTCCTATTCCTATTCCATTCCTAGTCTAGTCTAGTCGTATCCTATTCCTATTCTATTCCTACTCTACTCTAGTCCTATCCTAATTCTATTCTATTCTATTCTATTCTATTCCTATTCCTATTCTAGTCTATTCCTATTCCATTCCATTCCATTCCTAGTCTAGTCTATTCCTATTCCATTCCATTCCTATTCCTATTCCTATTCCTAGTCTAGTCCTATCCTATTCTAATTCTATTCTATTCTATTCCTATTCTAGATAGATAGATAGATAGATAGATAGATAGATAGATAGATAGATAGATAGATAGATAGATAGATAGATAGATAGATAGATAGATTTATTTTTCTATACCGCGTCCTCTCCCCAGGGGGACTCGGAGCGGTGCACAGGGAAAATTAAAACAACATAAAATATATACATAAATAAATACAATAAAAACAAATTAAATCAACTGTCCCTGCACTAAAATCCCCATTTTAAAATTAACATTCCCTAACCCCTGAGGTAGAGACTAGTCTAGTCTATTCCTATTCCTATTCTAGTCTATTCCTATTCCATTCCATTCCTAGTCTAGTCTATTCCTATTCCATTCCATTCCATTCTTATTCCTATTTCTATTCCTAGTCTAGTCCTATCCTATTCTAATTCTATTCTATTCTATTCCTATTCTAGTCTATTCCTATTCCATTCCATTTCTAATCTAGTCCTATTCCATTCCTATTCCTATCCTATCCTATCCTATCCTATTCCTATTCCTAGTCTATTCTATTCTAATTTGCAGCTCAGGGTTGAACTGTGGGGTCCTTGGTACTCTCTGAGCATGGGGGCTTTCTTGCAGGCGTCTGATTACCAATCTAGGTCATATCATCAGTGCACTGATGATGTTACTTAGTTTGTTAATGAAAGGTCTGCAAGAAAACCACCAAGTTCAGAGAGCACCAAGGGACTCGCTTAGGGTCCTCTATTGAAATTCTGTGTAGTTCAGGACCCATAAAATGATGTACTCAAAGTATAGCTAAACTCTGCAAGCTCACTGTCATTAGAGGTAATAATAGTATTATGTCTTTTAAAGGCCTGGGTAGATTCAGGGAAGATCAGGCTTAAGCAGGGTGATTGCTACTGGCTTGATCAGTGTTTTTATTTATTTATTTTACTTTGCTTCTATGCTAGCCGTTCCCGCAACGGCAGCACCACCTGAATCATAAGTTGCTTACCCCAAAACATCAGTTTTTAGAGAGAAATATTAGATATATATTTTTAGAGAAAAATGGCTATTGGACACCGATCCAGGCTTATGATTAAACCTTGGTAGATTCAGTAAAGAACAGCTTACGTTTTTAACTGGGTTTGAGCAACTCATTATCTGCTGCTGTGGCCTAGAGGTGGAGCTCTCGCCTCCCAATCAGGAGGTTGTGAGTTCAATCCTAGGTAGAGGCAGATGTAGGGTCTCCTGCTTGGGAAAGAGGGGGTTGGACTAGATGACCTGCAAGGTCCCTTCCAACTCTTGTTAATCTGTTATCTGTTAACTTGCCAGTGGTCTGTTGGACCCATCACAGGCAATGCTGGATGCATAATTCAACAGCAATTTGACAGCCTATTTATAGAGTGGGTACATATTTAAATCAATATAAATGTCATCGGTTCCCATTCGGAACAATGCAACTAACTGCATTGGATTCATGGTCTATCGCAGGGGTCAGCAAATTGCGGCTCTGGAGCCGCATGCGGCTCTTTCATCCCTCCGCTGCGGCTGGGACAACGGTCGGCGCCACAATTTTAAGAGGAGCTTCCGGTGGGGAGGGGGAGGGAGGGGAGAGAAGCACAGTGCGCCAGGAGAAGATTCTATGGCAAGGGGAGGGTTTTCCAGTTGTCTCCACAATTGATAGGGCTGTTTCTGTTATGATAGGTAGAGGAAGGACGCCTCTCTAGGAGAAGAACTCTATGGTGGTGGTGGTGCGGGAGGGGGGGGGACTAAGCTTCCGGTCAGCTCCAGAATTGAACAGGGGGCTTCCGGTTAGGACCTTTGTGGCTCCCGGTGTTTTCTTTTCTGTGGGAAATGGGTTCGAATGGCTCTTTGAATGTTTTAAGTTTGCCGACCCCTGGTCTATGGAGAAAGAAGCATTTAAATATTTGTTGTGGCCTGCCAGTGGCCAGCGGATCTGGCAGGAGAGTCGGACAGTTGAGGAGGTTGGGGAGGAACATGGACCAGTCTTGGAGGCTGGGGAAGGCTCTGAGGAGGGCTCTGCGTCGGAGGCAGAGAGGGGGCCAAGGCCATCTGGCAGTTATCAGCTGCCTTCGGAGTCATACAGCAATGAGACAGAGGAACAGCTGGAGCCTGTTCCCAGTGTGCGCATGCGCAGAGCTACCAGAGGAAAAGAACAGCTCAGGAATCAGGGTCGACTTGGGAGTAAAGCCACAGGTGGACGGTGAACTCCCATAGGGGATAAAAGAGAAGTGAAAGAGGAGGGGGCTTTTGCAGGAAACAATTCGTTCGTTCGTTCGTTCGTTCATTCGTTTTCAGGAGTGTGAAGATCTGTCCGTGAATCTCAGAGACTCTGTGCCTAGTCTTTCCTTGCACAGCACCGCATTTGGAAACTATTGACATGGCAGCTTCCCGGCTGCCGGTGGCCTTCCGGGTGCTCTTCAAGGTGCTGGTGACCATCTTTAAAATGCTCCATGGCACGGGGCCTAGCTATTTGCGGGACCGTCTCCTACCACATACCTCCCTTCGACCGATCCGCTCCCACAGAGAGGGCCTCCTCAGGGTGTCGTCTGCCGGTCAATGCCGTCTGGCGGCGCCCAGGGGAAGGGCCTTCTCTGTGGCAGGTCCAGCCCTCTGGAATGACCTACCCCCCAAACTTCGTACCATCATGGACCTTCGCCTTTTCCGCCGATCACTTAAAACGCACTTCTTCCACCTGGCCGGCCTAGCTTAGATTTTCGCTTAGATTTTAGATTAGATAAAATTTTAACTGGATTTTATAGGGGATTTTAAGATTTTTAGTTAACATTTTAGCACAGGTTATTTAATTTAATTATATTTTAACATTGTATTGTATTTATTGTTGTCTGTTGTGGCATTTTAATTTCCTGTGCACCGCCCTGAGTCCATTGGGGAGATAGGAGCGGTATACAAATCAAATAAAACCTGAAACCAGCTTCCCAAGCTAGATAAGGTCTGTGTTCATAAATATTCCTTTGAAGGACTGTTTGCCAGGCCTTGGCTGGATGCGAATGAGATGAATCCACATTCGTCTAATAAAAGGGATTTTATTCAGGACCAGGACTCTGCCTTGTGCTTTTTTGAGGAAGTCTAGGTTAGAGCAAAATGGATTCTTCTTTTTTTTTTAATATATAATTTTATTGTAAACTAGTAACAGGGGAAAAAAAAACAGAAATAGACACATCTAAAGACACATCTTTTTCAGCAAGCCGGCCTAGCCTAACCCTCCCGTCGAGACTATTTAGATAGTTTTAATTTGGGAATTTTAATTTGATTTTAGCATAGGTTTATAATTTAATTTAATATATTTTTAAATTTTGTATTTTTTGTATTGTTTTGTATGCTTTTAAATTCCTGTGCGCCGCCCTGGGTCCTTTTTGGAGAAGGGCGGGATATAAATGTGATTAAAATAAAATAATAAATAAATAAATAGGGCATTGACAAGACAAAACTACATAGGTATAACTGGGAATGATTCACCCCCACAGTTACCAGGTAACATCAGATATCAATACAATACAATACAATAGCAGAGTTGGAAGGGACCTTGTAGGTCTTCTAGTCCAACCCCCTGCATGGGCAGGAATCTTATACCATTTCAGACAAATGGCTGTCTAACATCTTTTTAAAGACTTCCAGGGTTGGGGCATTCACAACTGCTGGAGGCAAGCTGTTCCAGAGGTTAATTGTTCTTACTGTTAGGAAATTTCTCCTTAGTTCTAAGTTGCTTCTCTCCTTGGTTAGTTTCCACCCATTGCTCCTTGTCCTGCCCCCAGGTGTCTTGGAGAAAAGTTTGACTCCCTCTTCTTTGTGGCACCCTCTGAGATATCGGAACACTGCTATCATGTCTCCCCTGGTCCTTCTCTTCATCAAACTAGACATACCCAGTTCCTGCAGCCGTTCTTCATATGTCTTAGTCTCCAGTCCTCTAATCATCTTGGTTGCTCTTCTTTGCACTCTTTCCAGAGTCTCCACGTCTTTTCTACATCGTGGCGACCAAAACTGTATGCAGTATTCCAAGTGTGGCCTTACCAAGGCACTATACAGTGGCATTAACACTTCACGCGATCTAGATTCTATCCCTCTGTTGATGCAGCCTAGAACTGTGTTGGCTTTTTTGGCAGCTGCTGCACACTGCTGGCTCATATTTAAATGGTTGTCCACTAGGATTCCGAGATCCCTCTCACAGTTGCTACTATTGAGCAAGGTACCACCTATACTGTACTTGTGCATTTGGTTTTTCTTGCCTATATGTAGGACCTTACTTTTTTCACAATTGAATTTCATTTTATTAGACAGTGCCCAATGTTCAAGTTTGTCTAGATCCTTCTGTATCTTAAGCCTATCTTCTGGAGTGTTGGCTATTCCTGCCAGCTTGGTGTCGTCTGCGAATTTGATGAGTTCCCCATTTATCCCCTCATCCAAATCGTTGATGAAGATGTTAAAGAGTACTGGGCCTAAAACAGAGCCTTGGGGGACTCCACTGCATACTTCCTTCCATGTAGATGCAGTTCCATTGAGGACTACACGTTGAGTGCGGTTGGTCAGCCAGTTACGAATCCATTTGGTGGTGGTGCTGTCTAACCCACAATTTTCTACTTTATCTAATAGTAGGTTATGGTCTACTTTATCAAATGCCTTACTGAAGTCCAGGTAAATTATATCAACAGCATTCCTCTGGTCCACTGATTTTGTTACTTTGTCAAAGAATGCAATTAGATTCGTCTGGCATGATCTGTTTTTGACAAACCCATGTTGGCTTTTGGCTATTACTTTGTTTGCTTCTAGGTGTTCACTTATTTGTTGTTTAATTATCTTTTCCAGAATCTTTCCTGGTATTGAGGTCAGGCTGATGGGTCTATAGTTTCCTGGATCTGTTTTTTTTCCTTTTTTGAAGATGGGAACCACATCTGCTCTTTTCCAGTCTTCTGGCAGTTCCCCGGTGCTCCAGGATCTCTGAAAGATATAGTTCAGTGGTTCTGAGATCTCGTCTGCCAGTTCCTTCAGAACCCTGGGGATATCATCTTACTGTTACTTACTTAGCATTTCCAGTTATTCTAATTATTTCTGTTTATGGTGGATTCTTGACTGAGCAGGAGAGAACTAAATGGAGATGGTGAAGAAAGAACGAATCTATTGAGGAACAAGGAGGGACCAGAAATGATTGCCACAAGACCACCCAGGAAATCTAACCCATACACCCTTTTCATTTACTCAGATATGGAGGTCAAGCAATTGGACAAGAGGGCTTCTGGCCAAAGCTTTGAAGTGATTTTGAAGTCCCCCTCTGACCTCTCTCCGGAGAGCCCCGTCCTCTCCTCTCCCCCCAAGAAGAGGGACCTGTCCTTGGAGGAGCTGCAGAAGCGATTGGAAGCTGCCGAAGAGAGGAGGAAGGTAAGGGGCAGTCGATAACGGTTCGTGCATTGCTGACTTGACGCTTCCCCGAATTTATCTTCAGACAAATTCTCACAATTCCCTGTGGTCAGGTTTCCAAGAAATGCCCTAATTGATTCATGAGCCTCGAGTCAAATTTGAAAAGAAAACCAGTCATTTATTAGGAGCGTTTTGGCAGCGCCTTGTTCGTGCAGTGAGATCTTAGCCTTATTTGAATTATAGCGGAACTTTACCCCTGTTCCTTCCCTCCCCTCGGCCTACAGCCAAGTTGAGGGCTACCAGTCCTGTGATACAGGAGATCCGGGTGTTGCGATTGGCTCCCAGGCTTTAAAAAAATAAATCCGTGGGAATGGGGATGGCTGCTTGGGACAGCTTCGGGGGTGGGTTTCAAAAACTTTAGCAACCGGTTCGGTGCCTGGTTGCTGGGTGGACGTGGCCATTATGGGCATGGCCTACTTGGCTTTCTGCACCATGGAAGAAGAGCGATTTTGCCCTCCTCGGGCTCTGGAGGCTTTCTTCGAGCCTCCGGGAGGGTGAAAACAACCTCCCCTGTGCTCCGGAGGCTGGTATCAGGCCTGTTTCCGGACATCCGGGCGGCCCATTTTTCACCATTCCAGAGCCTCCAAAACAGGCAACTACCGGTTCAGCAAACCAGATGTAAAATTAGCATCTGGTTCGCCCAAATCGGCTGAATCCCACCCCTTGGACAACTTCCCAGACCATTGACTGCCCTTCACACAGTCACTCAAGCTCTCGTGACATCCCGACTCGACTACTGTAATGCTCTCTACATGGGGCGTCCCTTGAGGTGCACTCGAAAGCTACAGTTAGTCCAGAATGCAGCCGCGCGGGTGATTACGGGAGCCCCTAGATGCTCCCATATAACACCGATCCTGCGCGAGCTGCACTGGCTTCCTGTGGTCTTTCGGGTGCGCTTCAAGGTTTTGAAGACCATCTTTAAAGCGCTCCATGGCTCGGGGCCTAGTTATATGCGAGACCGTCTCCTGCCCCATACATCCCTTCGGCCGATCCGCTCCCACAGAGAGGGCCTTCTCAGGGTGCCGTCAGCCGGGCAATGCCGTCTGGTGACACCCAGGGGAAGAGCCTTCTCTGTGGCGGGCCCTGCCCTTTGGAACGACCTACCCTGAATTGCGTACCATCACGGACCACCGCCTCTTCCGCCAGTGTCTAAAGACACATCTTTTTCAGCAAGCCGGCCTAGCCTAACCCTCTCGTCGAGACTATTTAGATAGTTTTAATTTGGGAATTTTAATTTGATTTTAGCATAGGTTTATAATTTAATTTAATATATTTTTAAATTTTGTATTTTTTGTATTGTTTTGTATGCTTTTAAATTCCTGTGCGCCGCCCTGGGTCCTTTTTGGAGAAGGGCGGGATACAAATATGAATAAATTCAAATTCAAATTGGCTTCTCAAGAGCTCCTGAATCGCCTCTGCTTTTATGGGTTTTCTTGCAGAACCAGGAGGCTCAAGTCCTGAAGCAGCTGGCAGAGAAGCGCGAACACGAGCGGGAAGTGCTACACAAGGCTCTGGAAGAGAACAACAACTTCAGCCGGCTGGCTGAGGAGAAACTCAACTACAAGATGGAACTCAGCAAGGAGATCCGCGAAGCTCACCTAGCTGCCTTGAGGGAGCGACTCCGTGAAAAGGTAAAGCGCGCGCCGACAAATCCCATCAGCTCGTGTCTTTGACCCTAAGATGCCCCCATTGCGAGGCTGCGGGGGGTTGGGGGTGGGAAACGCACAAGGATAACGACAAAAGATTAAGCACTCCCCCCGCACTCCGTTCCTCGGCTCCTGGGGAGAAGCGGGAACAGCCCCCCTGACCGCTGTCGAGATGGGGGCCTCACCGTAGGCCGCCCTTATGGGGGGGACTCTTCATGTCTCCCCCTGCACCCGAAGGCGCCCGCTAAGGAAACACAGCGGCGGACGTGTAGGAAACACGTCCGTCCGCATCCAAAGCCGGAAACGATCCCGACAAATCCCATCAGCTCGTGTCTTTGACCCTAAGATGCCCCCATTGTGAGGCTGCGGGGGGGTGGGGGTGGGAAACGCACAAGGATAATGACAAAAGATTAAATCACAGCAATATATGAGCCTTGGTGGCGCAGTGGTTAGAGTGAGTGCAGTACTGCAGGCTACTTTTGCTGACTGCCGACTGCCTGCAGTTCGTCAGTTCGAATATCACCAGGCTCAAGGTTGACTCAGCCTTCCATCCTTCCGAGGTCGGTAAAATGAGGACCTAGATTGTTGGGGGCCATAGGCTGATTCTGTAAACTGCTTAGAGAGGGCTGTAAAGTGGTGTATAAGTGCTATTGCTAATACGCTCTTGCCCCGAAAATAAGACCTCCCCGGATAATAAGCCCAATCAGGGTTTTGAGCACATGCGCTAAAATAAGCCCTGTTCTGAAAATATTTAAAGGCATGCGCAGCTAGTCCCCGCCATTTCCTCTGGTTGCTTGCTACGCAAACAACACGAGGTGAGGAGGCAAGGCTGGATGGTGGGGGGGAAAGGGAGGGGGAACATGCCTCACGCACCCCACAGGCCCTTATCTAATGGCTGCTCACGCAACCCTAGCCACCACACCCCTTCTGTCATACTGATGGCCGCCAAAATACAAACAGCAGGCCCAGCGATGCACCTCACACTCCACTCCTTACTCCCGCAGCTGAGTGGTGCTTTGATTGAAAAGTGTCCAGCTGACGAGGCCAAGCTCTTATTCGTGTGTGTGTGTGTGTGTGTGTCAAAATAAAATAAGACACCGTCTTATTTTCTGGGAAACACAATATATAACTCTCAAGATGGACACCAACTGGGGCCATGAGTAGGACACACCTGGAGGGGTGGAGAAAGTGCCATGGAATCAAGCCAAGATCTTCTCAACCATTAAAGGGGGATATTTGTAGCTGAGAGGGGGTCCTTGGTGCTCTCTGACCCTGGCTGTTTTCTTGCAGATGTTTCATCATTACCCAACTAGCCCTGATGATGTTACCTAGTTTGGGGAATGAAATGTCCGCGAGAAAACTACCAAGGTCAGAGAGCACCCAGGATCCAGTGGTGGGTTGCAAGCGTACACCCCGGTACGGGTGTACTGGAACCTGCCCGGAGCACCGGGTACCGTCCCGGTACGGTGCTCCGGAGGGCCCACGTGCCTGAGCTCCTTGCCTGTCCTTTAAAGCAGGGGTCTCCAACCTTTGCAACTTTAAGTCTGAAGGACTTCAGCTCCCAGACTTCTCCAGCCAGCAAAGCTGGCTGGAGAAGTCTGGGAGCTGAAGTCCTTCAGACTTAAAGTTGCAAAGGTTGGAGACCCCTGCTTTAAAGCCTTCGGCGCTTCCACGCAGGTACACACTGCTGAACCCTGCAGAGTGTTCCCGGAGGCCGAGGAGGACAAAAACTTCTTTTTTTCTTACTGGGTAGTTTGCAGGCGCTCCCTTAGCTCCGGCGACGTGGAAGGCCCCCTCTCTCTACCCGTCAAAACTTTTCACCACCGTTTCAGTGAGCATGTCTTGGCAGGGTGTGTGTGTGTCATGTGACTCAGTGTGCGCGAGTGCCGTCAAGTTGGCCACGCCCGCTCAGTCACATGCCTCCCCCGCATCTAGCCACACACCCACCGAACTGGTAGTAAAAAACTTTTGGGAGACTCACCCTTGTTGCAAACCATTGTGCTGCCTTCACCCCTATGATCACCTCTATGCAGGGGTAGTCAACCTTTTTATACCTACCGCCCACATTTGTTATCTCTGTTAGTAGTAAAATTTTCTAACCGCCCACCGGTTCCACAGGAGTGGTGATTTATAAAGTAGGGAAGTCAATTAAATTTAAAAAAAGGAAAGTGCTTCAGTATCGGACAAAACCCCGACCGCCCACCAGGAAAGCTGGAACAGCCACTAGGGGGCGGTAGGGACCAGGTTGACTACCACTGCCTCTATGTTTTCCAGGAGCTGCACGCAGCCGAAGTGCGCCGGAACAAGGAACAACGGGAAGAGATTTCTGGATAAGTGGCTTTTCTACACAGCTGGCACCTGCTTCCTAATAACTAACCCAACGATCCCAACTTCTTTTTTTAATTATTATTTTTTCTCTAGACAGGGCAACATCTGTTTTCTCCGTTTTCTTTTTCGTTCCCCCCCTCTGCCCCCCGCCCTCCGATGTACGAGCTCCACGTCTCTCTCTCTCTCTCTCTCTCCCTCTTTCTCTCTCTCTCTCTCTCTCTCTCTCTCGTCTTTTCACGTGGAGGTTGATAGAGAGACCTCCCAGCCGACTAGCCATTAGTTGAACCTTGACTATAAGCATCCATCAAACCAGCTTTTTTTTTTTCCTTTTGGGCTGTTCGGAACAAAAACAAAAACGCAAAACCGTTTAACGCACAAGAACGAAGGGAATGCTTTTGATGAGGTGTTTGGCCGCGTTGAGAAAAGGCTGCTTCTCTATGAACCCCCATCGGTCTGATTATTCGCCCCCGCGCTCTCCACCACCCTTCCCTTCCCCCCACAGCCAAGGAGACTGGTCAATGAGGGGCGCTTCCCCTGCGTGCCAAAAGCGGGGGGAGCGCAGGGGGTATCGTGCATGGGCGTGCCACACCCATAATGCTATGTGCGTGACCCCCCGCTTTTAGTGTGCTTTTTTTCGCCCTCCCCAGGCTCCAGAGGCTTCCTAGGAGCCTGGGGAGGGTGAAAACAGCCTCCCCCTCCCCACCTCCAGAGGCTTCAGGAGCTTCCCTGAAGCCTCCAGAGGGCGAAAAACGGCCTCAAAAGAAGGCCTAAATCAGCTGGCCAGCGCACACATGCGCTCTGGAGCTGACAGGGCAACGCCTCGCGTGCCCTAAGAAATGGTCCCGTGTGCCACCTTTGGCCCCTGTGCCATAGGTTCGCCATCACTGGGCCTACGCTGAAGGGAGACATCTTGAGTTAAGGCAGTGCTTCTCAATTATTTTCTGTCATGTCCCCCTAGGAAGAAGAAAACATTTCACGCCCCCCGCGTGACTGTAAATAGTATCATTTGTCTATAAAATGACATAAACACGGGGCTTAGCTTGTTATGACAGTGTTTGCCGAGGTCAAACGCGCCCCCCTTTACGGAGCCTCGCACCCCCCCCTGGGGGGGGCGCGCCCCACTATTTGAGAAGCACTGAGTTAAGGGCACGCTGCAAACAGGGAAAAAAGCAACTTTCTATTTGCAAATGAGGGAGGGAATGGTGCGCACTGCATCCGAACGGCTATTTGTGGTGGTTTCTTCCTTTTGCTTCTTCCCGGAGGTCTGCCTGGGAGGGGAATTAAAAATAAAACCTTACGAGGCTCTTGCTTTCTTGGTGAGGAAAGTTACAACTGGATAGCTGAACGTTGGGATTTGGCTTTCTTGATCGATTTAGATTTAGATTTATTAAATTTAGATTTACAGGAAAGTCATTTCAGAGTCTTGAGTTTGAAGAGGACATTTAAAAAAAAAACCAAACCCAAAACACAACACACAAAGAGCAGGCATGAAAGGTTGCCCTATCCAACCTCAAACCTGAATGGTGGGACCCAGATTGGTGTGTGTGTGTGTGTGTGTGTAAGGAGGGCAATAGGCCGACTCTGTAAACCGCGGGCTGCAAAGCACCGTGAAGCGGTATATAAGTCTAGGCCAGGGGTGTCCAAACTTGGGAACTTTAAGACTTGTGGACTTCAACTCCCAGAATTCCCCAGCCAGCATGGCTGGCTGGGGAATTCTGGGAGTTGAAGTCCACAAGTCTTAAAGTTCCCAAGTTTGGACACCGCTGGTCTAGGCGCTATCGCTATTTTCCAAAGTCTCTTCCTCTCTCTCTCTAAGTTTAAGGACCGTGGGGCAGCGGGGTCATTGGGTGCGATGTGGGTTCGTCGGCATATCGCGCAGGAGGAAAGGGGCAGGAGAGCAGCCAACGAGATAGCCATTTGTCTGAAATGGTATAGGGTTTCCTGCCTAGGCAGGGAGTTGGACTAGATGACCTCCAAGGTCCCTTCCAACTCTGCTATTGTATCTAGGCAAAACATTATTTCCGGAGCTGATTTTTTCTCTAAAAGATGGAGAGGGTCTCGTTTGAAACTCCTCTTTGCCTGGCCTACTAGCTATATTTTCTATATTGAAAAAGTTTTATTGAGTTTTACAATTTTTCCAAAAGGGAAAGGTAAGGGATACAGAAACATTTTGAGAACTTTTGTGTTGGGATCATTGGCCCTTCCAGGGCTTCACAATAAAACATTAAGAAAGACATTTTTCAGAAGTACTACGAGATGAAAATAAGTGCATACATCCTAAATTCTCAATTCTATGCTGGCAGTCATATACAAACATCCAGATAACAAGGTTATAGTATATTAATAAAAAAACAAGCAAAGTCATTTTTTTGATCTAAGTCTCTTGGCAATTGTATCTTCTTTTTCTCCTTCCTGGCCCCCAGCGGGCGGGGCCGTGGCCTCCCCCGTCCCCCCTGAATCTTCCCCCAGGACTGAGGAATGTTTCTTTAAAAAGGCTTCCGCCTCAACAACTGTTTTAATCCTAACTCTCCCTCCTTCCCAGAACACCAGCATCCCTTCCGGCATCGCCCACTTAAACCAAATCCCATGGTCAAACAATTTTTTGGATAAGAAGGAATACCTCCTTCTCATCTCTCTAATCTTTTTTAGGATCTGCTTCAAGATGACGACTTCCTTTTGCTGGTAAATTAATGGGCCCCCTCTCTGCGCCTTCAAAATTCCCTCTCTGGTTGACCTTCTGACAAATTTAATATGTATCTCTCTGGGTACTTCATTTATCCTGGCATATGTCGAGTTTATTCTGTAGACTAGGTCAATGTCCCCCCTGATCTCATCTTTAGGTTTCTGTAAATAGTCTGCTAAAATTGTACTCATGAGTTCAGGAAGACATTCACCAGCCTGTTCAGAAATATTCTGAAATCTTAAAAAATATGACATCCTTTCAAAATCCATCCTAGACATATGACCAGTTAGTTCTCCAACCTCACTATTAATATTTTTAAGCTCTCCCTTTGCCCCAGCCAGCCGCCCTTCCAACTCCTCAGTCTTCTGTGTGTTTTCCAGCACTTGCTTCCGTGTTTCCAAAAGATCCTTCTTGAAGCTGCAATTATCTTCTCTCAAAGCTTTAATTTCTTGCACCAAAGCTTGTAACACTGTCTCCAAAGAAGACATCCTTTGTTCCAAACCTGCCAATTCTAATTTTTGTGCCATGGTAAGCTGTTAAAGTCAGTGCCACTAAGATGGCGTTTTTTGGGTGGGGCGTTGAAGCAAATCAGGAGGAGAAAAGTCCAAATCAGGGTTAAAAAGTTCAATATCCAGAGAAAAAACAGCTTTCACAATCAATAGTTGTAGCAGAGAAGGCACTCCAGGGATGGGATCAATTAGTCCAGAAATTTCTTCATTAATAGAGAGAGGAAGTCCCAATCACAAAGGGATGTTGGTAATTTTCCATAAATGAAATAGTCATTCAAGAACAAAGGGCCGCCATCTTCCACCGCCCAAACTGAGAGCCAGCAGGAGAAAGTAGCAAAGGAAAAATTGTTTCAAGCCAGCCGGACTTAGATACATTGTGAAAAAACAAGCCGCAAATCACTTTCGCTTGTTAAAGCAGTCCAGATAAGAAACGTCCGCTTCCGCCTACTAGCTATATTTTCAAAGAGTTCGGCGTGGATTGAGATTCCTTGAGCGTTGAGAAAGTCTTTTCTTTCGAGGAATTGGTGACCATCAGAAAGAAAGAGGGACAGAGACATGATGTGTTTGGTTTTGTAGGAGGCCCCACTGTAGCCAAAGACGTAAGAATGGGATAACTTTGGTTTGGGTTAATTAGAGGGGTGGGTGGGTGCTGACTCAGAGAAAGGATTGAGAAACACGAAGAAAATGGGTGATGCAGCAGCATAACAGAATGCTAAAGGGAGCAGATGCTTTGATGGCCTCCCTATCAAATGTTTGGCTCCTTCCGCCAAAAAGTTAAGACCTATTTGTTCCATCAGGCCGGCTTGGCCTAATTTATGCTCCTCGCCCCAGTCTGTAATTCAAATTGTTTTATTTGGTCTTATGGGATATATCATACAATACAATACAATAGCAGAGTTGGAAGGGACCTTGTAGGTCTTCTAGTCCAACCCCCTGCGTGGGCAGGAGTTTTTAATGTTTTATAAATTTTAGCACAGGGTTATTTAATTCGATTTTAATTATGTATGTATTGTTATGTTTTTAATTTTCCTGTACACCGCCCCGAGTCCCTTCGGGGAGAGGGGGCGGTCTAGAAATTTAATAAATTATTATTATTATTATTATTATTATTATTATTATTATTATTATTATTGTTGTTGTTGTTGTTGTTGTTGTTGTTGTTGTTGTTGTTGTTGTTGGAGTAATTTTGAATCGTTGAAAAAGTTGGTAAGAGCCGATCATCCCATTAGTTATTTATTTTATTTCAAACTGGATCAGGCGAACCCCCGATTGGAAGGCCAGCATCGATCGAGTGATCACTGTTAATTCCATTTACAGCTCAGCTTTCAGTTTGCAATAATAATAATAATAATAATAATAATAATAATAATAATAATAATAATAATAATAATAATAATAATAATAACAACAACAATAACAACAACAACAACCACAACAACAATAAAAATAAAAATAATAAAAATAAAAAACCAAGAGAATAAAAGGCTTGTTCAAATTGCAGGGAAAGTGCCAGGGAAAAAACAACAACAGATGATCATCCAAGCTTTGTCCGTTCCCAAATGTTTGGTGTGGCTGTAGGTCTTATGAAGGCGGGCTATTTTAATCTGCAGAAGTTTCTAGTCCCCAGGGCAGGTGTTTTAATTCAGCCGAAGCAGCCCGTCGAATATCAGAGCGAGCGCTGTTTCCAACGGATCATCCGCGACAGTT
The DNA here is from genome assembly GCA_039707465.1 of Rhabdophis nuchalis. Classification (NCBI taxonomy): domain Eukaryota; kingdom Metazoa; phylum Chordata; class Lepidosauria; order Squamata; family Natricidae; genus Rhabdophis; species Rhabdophis nuchalis. The sequence goes on along the minus strand of CM077644.1, from coordinate 6,241,791 downwards.
TACCCAAATAAAAAGAGGAATTTTCCATCGGTGCTTCTAAGAAGTTGGCGTTGGGTTGGGTGAAATGAGGGGAAGGGAGCTAGTATTAATTTAATCTTCTGGCAAGTTGGTCTCCGCGTAGTGTTGGCAAATTGGTCAGCCTGGATGGTTGGATGGTTGTGAGATTAGAACTCTTTGGTCAGTGAATTATGATGTAGGGATGGTAATGATATCTGTGATTGTCAACCTTGGGCACTTTAAGACGGGTGGACTTCAACTCCCAGAATTCCCCAGCCAGCATGGCTGGCTGGGGAATTCTGGGTGTTGGAAGTCCACTTGTCTTAAAGCAACCTGTAACAGTTTGAAGTTTATTCGACTTGTATCCCGCACCTATCTCCCAGAAGGGACCCAGGGCGGCGCACAGGAAATTAAAACAGATATATACATAAATACATAATAAATATCGTAAAACCAATTAAATTAAGAAAACCCTGTGCTAAAATTACTAAAATCCCTCTAATTAAAACGAATTGCTAATTTAAAACTCGAGGCTAGGCTAGGCCGGCTTGATGGAAAAAGTGCGTCTTCAGGCACTGGCGGAAGAGACGGAGGTCCGAGATGGTCCGGAGTTCGGGAGGAAGGTCATTCCAGAGGGTTGGGCCCGCCACAGAGAAGGCCCTTCCCCTGGGCGTCGCCAATCGGCATTGCCCAGCCGACGGCACCCGGAGAAGACCCTCTCTATGGGAGCGGAGCGGTCGAAGGGATGTGTGGGGTAGGAGACGGTCTCGCATATAACTAGGCCCCGTGCCATGGAGCGCTTTAAAGATGGTTATCAGCACCTTGAAGCGCACCCGAAAGGCCACAGGCAGCCAGTGCAGCTCGCGCAGGAGAGGTGTCACATGGGAATGCCGTGAGGCTCCCAAAATCCCCCGCGCGGCCACATTCTGAGCTAGCTGCAACCTTCGGGTGCACCTCAAGGGGAGCCCCATGTAGAGAGCGTTGCAGTAGTCCAGGCGGGATATCACAAGTGCTTAAGTGACTGTGCGAAGGGCGTCCCGGTCAAGTAAGGGGCGCAATTGGCGGACCAGGCGCACCTGGTAAAATTATAGGTTGATTCACATCACTGTCATTAACATCACCACTATCACCCAGGAAAAAAATATTCTTTATTTTAGTACAGATTATCCTCTTGGATCAGGCCATGTTTCATCTTAGTTCTCTTTCTCCCAGATGTTTCCCACAAGGAAATGGAGAATGAAATTCTCCCTCTGTTGGCTCCTTTCTTTTTTTTAATTGAAAAAGTTTTATTGGGTTTTTACAATTTTCCAAAAGGATAGGATAAGGGATACAGAAACATTTTGAGAACTTTCGCGTCGGGATCATTGGCCCTTCCAGGGCTTCATAATAAAACATTAAAAAAACATTTTTCAAAAATACTACGAGGTGAAAATAAGTGCATACATCCTAAATTCTCAATTCTATGCTGGCAGTCGTGTACAAACATCCAGATAAAAAGGTTATACTATGTTAATAAAAAAGCAAAGTTATTTTTTTGATCTAAGTCTCTTGGCAATTGTATCTTCTTTTTCTCCTTCCTGGCCCCCAGCGGGCGGGGCCGTGGCCCCCCCTGCCCCCCCTGAATCTTCCCCCAGGACAGAGGAATGTTTTTTAAGAAAGGCTTCCGCCTCAACAACTGTTTTAATCCTAACTCTCCCTCCTTCCCAGAACACCAACATCCCTTCCGGCATCGCCCACTTAAACCAAATCCCGTGGTCAAACAATTTTTTGGATAAGAAGGAATACCTCCTTCTCATCTCTCTAATCTTTTTTGGGATCTGCTTCAAGATGGCGACTTCCTTTTGTTAGTAAAGTAGGGGCCCCCCTCTCTGCGCCTTCAAAATTCCCTCTCTGGTTGACCTTCTAACAAATTTAATATGTATCTCTCTGGGTACTTCATTTATCCTGGCATATGTCGAGTTTATTCTGTAGACTAGGTCAATGTCCCCCCTGATCTCATCTTTAGATTTCTGTAAATAGTCTGCTAAAATTGTGCTCATGAGTTCAGGAAGACATTCACCAGGTTCTTCAGAAATGTTCTGAAATCTTAAAAAATATGACATCCTTTCAAAATCCATCCTAGACATATGCCCAGTCAGTTCTCCAACCTCACTGTTAACATTTTTAAGCTCTCCCTTTGCCCCAGCCAGCCCCCCTTCCAGCTCCTCAGTCTTCTGTGTGTTTTCCAGCAGTTGTTTCCGTGTTTCCAAAAGTTCCTTCTTGAAGCTGCTATGATCTTCTCTCAGAGCTTTAATTTCCTGCACCAAAGCTTGTAACACTGATTCCATTGATGTCATTCTTTGTTCCAAACCTGCCAATTCTGATTTTGATGCCATGGTAAGCTGTTAAAGTCAGTGCCACTAAGATGGCGTTTTTTGGGTGGGGCCGCTGGAGCAAGTCAGGAGAAGACAGTTCAAATCAGGGCTGTAAAGAGTTGTAGGACCCAGAAGAGAAACACTTTTCACAGTCAATAATTATAGCAGAGAAGGCACTCCAGGGAAGGAATCAATTAATCCAGAAATTTCTTCATTAGTAGAGAGAGGGAGTCCAAATCACAAAGAGATGTTGGTAATTTTCCATAAGTAAAAATAGTCATTCAGGAACAAAGGGCATGTTGGCTCCTTTCCAATTGGAATTTGGAGGCACTTGACCTGGAGATAAGACAATCCTCAAGACTAGAGGTTGTGGGGGCTTCCTCACTGGAGGTTTTTAAGAAGAGACTGTTGGCAATAGTATGGGGTCTCCTGCTTGAGCAGGGGGTTGGACTAGAAGGCCTTTGAGGTCCCTTCCAACTCTATTATTATGTACCTCTTGATAGACTAGTTCTCCATTATTTTCCCCCCATTCATTTTCAAAGACATCCAAGTTATTGGCCACCTCCATATCTTTTCATAATTCAACAGATTTATTAGACGCTGTGGTTGGCAAAGGGCAGCTTATTTTTTCCCCTTTCCTGATCTTTTGTTTCAGTAGTTAAAAGTAATTCCTATTGAGCTCAAATATTACTTCATTTGATTAGGATTTAATGTTAATTACTATTAATGTTAATATTATAGGGTTCTTCTGTGTCCATCGGTTTCAGGCTCAGTATTGCCAAGTCTACAGATCAGGTTTCATTTTCTAAGCCAAATGATTTTTGGGGAGGCAGGAACCAAGTTCTACGTATCTGCAAAAGTGTCACCTTTCAGTGCCCTTGCTCAGAAGAGAGACAAGAAGGAAGGAGGGAGAGAGGGAGGGAGGAAAGGAGGAAAAGAAGGAAGGAAGGAAGGAAGGAAGGAAGGAAGGAAGGAAGGAAGGGCTCCTACAGTAAAATTATAATCCCGTCATTAATCATAAAAAAAGAAAAACTAAATAATATGTAATTCCAATGCATAGTTTCTTAGCATTAATCAAAAGAAGGAAGGAAGGAAGGAAGGGAGGGAGGGAGGGAGGGAGGGAGGGAGGGAGGGAGGGAGGGAGGAAGGAAGGAAGGAAGGAAGGACTTCTAAACAAAAATTTTAATTTTTGCACCTTTCTTAGCATTAGTAGAAGGAAGGGAGGGAGGGAGGGAGGAGAGAGAGAGAGAGAGAAAGACAGACTTCTAAACAAAAACTATAATTTTCATGCTACTTTCTTAGCATTAATCGAAAGGGGAAAAAAGACTTATACGGAAAAAAATTAATTTCCTACTGTCATTAGTCATAAAGGAAAACTAAACAAAATGTAATTCCCATGCCTATTTTCTTAGCATTAGAAGAAAGAAAGAAAGAAAGAAAGAAAGAAAGAAAGAAAGAAAGAAAGAAAGAAAGAAAGAAAGAAAGAAAGAAAGAAAGAGGAAGGAGGGAGGAAAGAAGGAAAGACTGCTAAACAAAAGCTAATTCTCACCTTTCCCATGTAATTTCCATGCCTTTTTTCTTAGTATTAGCTGAAAGAAAGAAAGAAAGAAAGAAAGAAAGAAAGAAAGAAAGAAAGAAAGAAAGAAAGAAAGAAAAGGGAGGGAGGGAGGGAGGGAGGGAAGGAAGAAGGAAAGGCTGCTAAACAAAAACTAATTCTCACCTTTCCCATGTAATTTCCATGTCTGTTTTCTTAGTATTAGCTGAAAGAAAGAAAGAAGGAAAGGAAGGAAGGAAGGAAACAAAGGAAGGAAGAAAAGAAGGAGGGAGGAAAGACTTCTAAACAAAAACTATAATTCTCACACCTTTCCCATATAATTCCCATGCATATTTTCTAAGCATTAGTTAAAAAAATGAAGGGAGGGAGGGAGGAAGGAGGATGGGAGAAAGGAGGGGAAAGAAAGAAAGAAAGAAAGAAAGAAAGAAAGAAAGAAAGAAAGAAAGAAAGAAAGAAAGCCCATATGCTCAATCTTAGAGGCTTTCAATTGCATAGAATAATGTTGCCAACAACTTGAAGGGATGGCAAAAACCCAAAATTAGTACATGAGGTAGTTGTAATATAGCAGGTCTGTGGCCAACTTAATTCAGCATATAAGACACATTTCCCCTCCCCCTAAAAGAGGGTGAAAATCTGGGTGCGTCTTATACACCGTATGTAGCCAAAAATGCGAGGCACAGAGGAGGCGATGGTCTGTGGCAATCCCTACAGCCTGGAACAGCTGATGGGGGGTATTCCGGGAGGCCGATCCACTCGCCAATCAGCTGTTCATGCTGAATCAGGCTGGGATAATGTGCTGAAACTGACCAGGCTATTCCCTATTTGCTGCAAGAACGTGTCACAGTTTGCAGCAGCAATCACATCCAGAACGCACACACAAGTAACTGGTTCAGCAGGATTCAATAACTTCTCTTTGTATATAATATATAACACATTAAGTAATTGTACAATACCAAAAGCAGGTTTTCCAACATGGTAGTTCAGCAGAGGAGTTTCACTTTCAGTTTTAGTTTCAGATATCAGCACAGCACGCAGCTTTAGTACAGAACAAGCCACGCCCAGGCTCCTTGCTGTCTCCTTTCTTGTTGCTCACACAGCAAATACTGTTTGTTTCCAAATAGCCCTCGACTCTCTCACACGCTGACAGGACGCTAGCCAGATGAATACCATGGATGCTGATAGGCAGAGGCTGAATTTTTTTTTTTCATTTTCTTCTATTTCTTATTTTCCTTCCCAAAAAGTAAGGTGCGTCTTATACTCCGAAGCGTCTTATGCTCTGAAAAATACAGTAAATGAAATGGTCTTGAACCCTCCTTTACATCTTCTGCCTGGGGATGATGTCAAGAAAATTGAAGTTGGAAGTTTGAGGTGGTTATCAACAATGAAAAAAAAAATAAGAAAGGGGGCTATTTGGTATCTTTTCCTATGTAGGACAAGCTTCCCGCCACACACAAATTTTATCCGAAGATTTTACTTCCTGCAAGGTCCGACAGGATTTCTCTGAGTCATCCAATGGTACCCACTTCCTTAATATATTGTTGTGAAGGCTGGCTGATATTTCTTTAGTTATTGATTGATTTCTAAAAAAAAAATATCGGTGGCCCGATAGCAGCAAATCTCAGGGCGAGATACACTAAATGTAGCTAAAAATATTTTTAGAATTATTATTATTATTATTGAAAAGCTAATTAACAGCCAAGGAGCAACAGAGGTGTCAATATTGTACTGCTTTCCTGAAAGGCTGTGCTTAACACTTCTGTGACCATCTCTTTAAAATAGCCGGTACAATACAGATTTTGCACTGTAACATCCTCTCCCCTAATAAACTGATCCCGATTGATAAAATATGAAACAAATGCCAAAGTATCGCTGATCCACTATGACCACGTTTGATCTATATTGGCCATAGATGCCAAAACAGCCAAAGTATCTATCTATCTATCTATCTATCTATCTATCTATCTATCTATCTATCTATCTATCTATCTATCTATCTATCTATCTATCTATCTATCTATCTATCTATCTATCTATCTATCTATGTCAGGCCTGCCCCAGCTAGGTCCCTAGGAAAGAAAGACTCTCGACTCCATTTGATTGAAGTGATAGGTTCTTTTTGTACTAAGGATTAGTGGTTCCAAGAAAAGCAAGGCCAGAACTGAAGTGCCCGCGTAAAGCATTACAGAATCCGCCCTTCTCCATGGCCCTCCCCCCTTGACTGGTCCATCCATCCATCCATCCATCCATCCATCCATCCATCCATCCATCTATCTTCAAGTTATTTATTGAATTAGATGCTAACTTATACACCCCAATGCCAACTTCCTGAATCGCTTACGTGCCTATTCCCTTTGTGTAACTAATACCTAATCCTAGTTGGGCATTTCTGCTGCTGCTGCCTAGAGGTGGAACTCTCGCCTCCCAATCAGGAGATTGTGAGTTCAATCCTAGGTAGAGGCAGATGTAGGGTCTCCTGCTTGGGCAAGGGGTTGGACTAGGTGACCTGTAAGGTCCCTTCCAACTCTGTTAATCTGTTAATTTCCCTGTTTGGTTTGGTTCTAAGTTTTCCTAAATCTCTAAAGCTTTCTGTCTTTGCAGCCTCTGACTAGATCTCTGTTGTGGCTTTCCAGGCACCAGCTCTAAACAGTATATGGGAGAGATCTCGGGAGGCAGGACAAAGAGATGCTGCCAAGGGGAACAGTAAGATAAGAGACAGCCGAGCCTTGCACTGCATAACGGGTAGAGAAAGAGAGTAAGGAAGGGACCCTTCCCAGCTTCTCCAGCTGTAAAAGAGACGGTGGGAGAACTATACTTTCAGACTTACAAAATTCTGTTAATGCAACTTTGCAATAAAACCAGTTCACCTGGTTATGATTCTTGTCTGGTCCACCTGGTAAATCCATCTGGTAAGGCTGACCCCAGGATATGGCGTTTCCAGAACCGACTCGCCGTTTGGTAAATTCTAGTGATGTGACCAGTGTCACTTTGGGGAAGCTTGTGAATTCTCGATCCTCTCTAGATTCTGTGCCTTTGTACGGGGCAGGAATCCTTGTCTTTAGAATAGGGGTCTCCAAATACGGCAAACTTGGGGATTTTAAGTTGAAGTTCCCAAGTCTTAAAAGTTATCAAATTTGGAGGCCTCTGCTTTAGAATTCAGAAACAGGGATGAACATCTGTCAAGAAAGAATGCTTGGGAGCAGGCTGATGAAGGGCGAGAGAAATTTGGCATGACTCACAGAGTACGTTTACGCAGCCATATCAGAGCTCAGACGGATAGAAAAAGTAACGGGCTCAGGGACGGATGGGCAAGGAGTGATGTATGGTATCGCGGAAAAAAACATTCAAGAAATCTTTGAAGAAAAGCGGGCAATTCCAACGGAATTCCCACCTGGAGCTTATAGGAAAAGTTAAAACACACGGGCAAATTAGTTAGTTAGACAAAGGCGAATGTTCTCTCCACTGAACCGATCAAGGAAGACGGGCAAACAGCTGGAAGCCAGTGGTTCACTTTCCTCAATATATAAAACTTCCAGCCTGGCATTCATAAAAAGAGTCCTGAGCAAGCATTTTGCCTTCGCATCCAAAGAAAAGGGCCATGATGCTGCAAAGAATTTTTAGTTGGCTTGGAAAAAACGGGAAGAGCCATTGATGGCATCAAGTCAGGGTCAAGAGATATACCTTAGTATGCCTGGGAACAGGATAGAAGAACTGGGTTCAAAAGTTCTAGTTAATCAATCAATTCTAGGAACAATCATTGGTGAAAGCACCAGCCTATAAAGCAGAAGTGTTTTATCGGCATTTGATAGATTTAAAACGCTTAAATAGAGTTAAAAGAAATTCTAAGGGAAAATAGGATTGCCTATAAAAGTCATCGTCCAGGTAGGAACGGTGAAAATGTCTGCAGGATGACAACGATAGTCTTAGTTGGTGTGAGTTTGTGTGGTGCGTAATTCGGATTTGCTGTGAGTTTTAGGTTTTAGTATTCTAACGATTGATGTTTTTATTTCAATGTTGACAACAATCAGAAGCGCAGTTACTCAGGAGTGCAAGCAAAACGGGGAAGGAAAGTAGTAAATTAGACGGAAAATTGGAAGCGAGCTTCCAATGTGTTTGCTTCACATTTTAAGGAATATTCATTTAATCTAAACCCACAATTGGACATTTTGGTGCAGGGTTTGAATTGCGCTGGCAGGATCCCCTTCAGAAGTAAGAAAATTGATAACATTCACTGCTAACATTCGTTTTCATTATAATCGATTTTTAACGTTGACTTTCTACGTCTTGGTGTGTGGCACAAATGTATTTATTTACTTAGAGAAATTACATGGCCCCCTGGCTCAGTGACTCCAGGTGGCTTATAAAAAATAAGGCAGACTGATTGGTTTAGAGCAGGGGTCTGCAAAGTCGGCTCTTTGAAGACTGGTGGACTTCAATTCCCAGAATTCCCCAGCCAGCTATGCTGGCTGGGGAACTCTGGGAGTTGAAGTCCACCAGTCTTCAAAGAGCCAACTTTGCAGACCTCTGGTTTAGAGTAAGGCTACCCGTTCCGAATGTCGAAAAATCCAGCCTAATACTACGTAGTAGCAAAAACTCACTTTTAATATCACCTAGTAGTTCCCTGGGTGTTTGCAACCCTGGTTTACGGTTCCATATATTGTGAAAACTCAGAAAATGAGCCCCCCCCCCGGCCCCCTTATTTTGCTTAATGATTGTGTTCGCACAATGCTTATTTTTACTGTGCCACAACTGCTGGCTGCCAGCCAGAGAAATACGGACTTGGATGCCTGCCATAGCCCAGTGACGGGCAAACATTTTTTTGAGCCTTTTAACTTGTATCTTAAGACAGCAAGTGTGGTCCACGGGCTTAGCACTGACCAGGAATCCGATAAGCAAGTGACAAATCCAGGTTAAAAGAAAGGAGACACCCGGTTAAGGTGGAATCCCCAGCAAGATAGTTGGCTCAAAAAGTTGATATTCAGCCTCTGTACCCAGAGAGCAAGGCTGATAAGGCCACCTTGCAGAGTAGGTGCTCCAACACTGGAGGTTTTGGGGACCAAAATTTGTCTGGAATGCTACAGCAGGGGTCCCCAACCTTTGCAACTTTAAGTCTGAAGGACTTCAGCTCTCCAGCTGGCTGGAGAAGTCTAGGAGCTGAAGTCCTTCAGACTTAAAGTTGCAAAGGTTGGGGACCCCTGTGCTACAGGGTTTCCTGCTTCAGCAGAGGGTTGGACTAGAAGACCTCCAAGGTCCCTTCGCGTTCTGTTTTTATCCACCCCATGCAGCTCTGTGGCAATGGACTCTTCTGCTGTTTGTTTCTTGGCATTTCTCAGATCTAAGGAGTTTTCTTCCATGTCTCTGTTTAGGACCAGGTGGTTGGACTTGAGGGTCTTGAGAAGGGGTCAGTGAGGGCAGACAAGGAGTCCTGTAAGCTTGCTGCAACTGCCTCGTGGATCTGGGGCATTACAAAGAGGATCATCTCTTGGAAGGAAGGAAGGAAGGAAGGAAGGAAGGAAGGAAGGAAGGAAGGAAGGAAGGAAGGAAGGAAGGAAGGAATCCAGGTCTATTGTCTCTAGATGTCCCGGCTTGACTTCATCCCCATCGGCATTGAGGGCATGTCCAGCAGTCCAGACCATTAACCAGAACAGCTACAAACTTAACAGCTGTGTTTGCACAATGCAGGAAGCCCGGCGGTGTGTTTGTGCAATGTCCCTTTAGCATGAGGTGCAAACTCACCTCCTTTCGTTCAGCGTCTTTTGCAATCCCAGAAAATGAATTAAATTTAATAAGGAGGTTTTAAGCGTGTTTGTGAAAAAAAGCCGAAGAATGGTGAAAATCTGGAGGGACATTTGAAAAGAGGGGATTCAACAGCAGGTGAGACAGAAAATGGGATCATCTTTCGAAGGAAGGAAGGAAGGAAGGAAGGAAGGAAGGAAGGAAGGGAGGGAGGAAGGAAGGAAGGGCTAAGTAAGGTATTTTGAAAGCTTTCACTCCCTCTAACCTCCTGGAAAAACAGAGGAGCTAATGACAGGATATCCAGCTCTGTGGAGGCTTTCTCATCTCCCTAAATCCACACAATAGCGGGAAGCATTGATGTGCAAAATTATGGGAAGATGTGGAGCCCAGATTAATGTATGGCTCTTCCAGGGTAGGTCTTGTGGAGTTCAATGGGATTGAGTATAGGATTACAGGCTAAGGGGGTAGATTTATATTCCTTCGCTTTTGCTACTCGACAGCTGTTCGCTAAAGGAAGAATTGGCCCAGCTGAAAAATATATTTAGGTGTCGGGGATGTTTGTGCTTTAGAGCTAATATTGCGCGCACAGAAGTCACACTATTTTGTTTCAGTCGAATCAGAAACAAGGATGGGTGGATTAGCCTTCAGCATCCTTCTCCTACCTAACCACTTTTGAAATACGCTGGTTTGGACCAGTATTTCTCAACCTTGGCAACTTGAAAGGCGAGCGGACTTCAACTCCCAGAATTCCCCAGCAGGTGGGAATTGTGGGGGGTTGAAGTCTGCATGCCTTAAAATTGCCAAACTTGAGAAATCGCCCCCAATGTCTCTGCCAACTGGGTTTCCTTTGTCAAAAACATCTGATGGCTATCAGGTTGCAAAAGGCTCTCTTGGGCAATCAATGCATTCTGTCACGTAGTGTTTTAGGTATAGAGAATGACATTCATTCATTCGTCTTAGTTTCCGAGTGCTTCTAAACTAGAAAGCGTAGGCCAGGAAAAATTAGCTGAAAACACACCAAAGTTGTTAAAGTAAATATTAGAGGCGTTTTATTGGATGGGCGTTTCTCATCAGTCACTCGAATCCCTCGTGTAAATAAAATTATTTTAGGAAAATAGCTGGGTACAATAGAAAGGTCCAGAAATAAGTCCAGCATCTGTGTGTGTATATGTGAGAGAGAGAGAGAGAGAGAGAGAGAGAGAGAGAGAGAGAGAGAGAGAGAGAGAGAGAGAGAGAGAGAGAGAGAGAGAGAGAGAGAGAGAGAGAGAGAGAGAGAGAGAGAGAGAGAGAATAAAAGAAAATAAGCTTTTCCATGATAGAATATAATGGGTGCAAATAAGCACAAATCAAGCATAGGAAAAAACTCAAATGAAAAATCTATTTGAAACAATGTTTTTTTTTTTTAAAATCCGAATACACAAACCCAGTTAAATTTACATCAGTGAACTTCCATCCAAATCTATTACTATATTTGCTGCATCATACACAAATTTTACACTAATAATCATTTTATATTAATAACCAATTCATCTCCCCAAGATTTGTTCCTTATGGAGCAACAAAAATGATCTGTGAAAAACAGAAAAGACTCTTGAGAAAGCCAAGAAATCATAAAAAAAAAAAATACAATCTTTCAGTGGAAAAAAATTAAAACTAAATCAAAAGTGTACACTGGCCCCAGGAGGACTAACCAAGCGTAGAGACAGGTGGGGGCAGGGCTGAGAAACAGAAAACCAGGGTAAGAAATGGATTTCCCGCAGAAGAGCACAGCATATCATCTTTGCAGATCCAAATCAATAATTTTCTTGTGAGCCATTGATATATATTTTTAAGCCTCTTGCTAAAATAAACGTCTGGAACACAGGTGGCTAGTGGCAGACCCTTTATTTTGGAAGACTATGTACAAAATCATTATAACCAATAGCTGAAAATTAGATATTTGCTAAAATTACTTTATGTGTGAGAGAGAAAGGAAGGAAGGCAGCCTGGGAACTGAAAACTTTGGGAGCTTTTCTGTCTCTGTACCTTCATTACCGAAATCTGTTCTTTGTATGGAAGTAAAAACTTTGAAGCTAGTTATAAACCGTTTCGGCATTATTAAGCCCAAAAGAAGGCAACGGTAGCCTTGTCTTGTGTTAATGGGCTCACATCTCACACCTGTTTGAAGAAAGCAATCTGCCTGAAATCAGGTTGTCAAATCTTCAAGTCCTCCGATACAAATGTATGTTGATGCCTACAGTAACTTGGTTTTCCTTTGGGATGGTGTTATATTGCGGCGTTGTGAAACAAACCCTAGTGTTAAGAATAAATGTTATGTCCTCTTTGTGGTGCCCAGTGTGGCTATTCTCTTGAGCAGTGCATTCCTTGGTGGTTCTCGCTCCTCCTCCTTGGTTAATATCTTTCATTAACTGTAGATATTTTCTTGGTCGCCTGATGCTACTGGCACCACGCCTCCAAAGCCGAGGCTGCAAGACGTGGTTATATTACAGAGTTGCCAACCGTGACATCATCCAAGTGCATGTAGCAAAAAAAAAACACGCGCATGCACACACATAAACCTTGCATGGCTGAGGCAGGGAAGGCGTGTTTATGGTGCTACTGATGATATCCCGCAAATGATTTTGTGTGAAGAACCAGTTCTACATGGACTGATTCATGGGGCATCTTCTACACACTGCAACTGACAAAAAGAGAGAAATGGATGGTTGAATTGCCGGAGATAAGATTGATTATCTGGAGGAGAAGAAGAAGAAGAAAAAAAGGAAGATTCAAGGATGCTGGAATGTATATCCCATAAGGCCGATGGAGCAGCTCTTCCACAATTCCCCGGAAGTATCTAGTTAGAACTGAAGGGACAAAGAAAAAAAAAAAAACTCTTGTCAAAACGTCAGCAGCCAAAGTGTGGCACTCCTTCCGATGTACAAATGGGACTTTCTCCTCTCTTACAGGTGTATTCTCAATGTTCTACTAGGAGCATCACTAGTTAAACGTATATTGCGTATCATTGTAACAAGGGTTCTCTCTCCCTGCAGCACAAGCTCAGCTTACAGGAAGTTCTCAGAAACACCTGTGGGGCAAGCAAAACTTAAACTTTTACTGGTATTTCATCCTCCCCCAGGGCTCTCCTCCTGTTTCCTCCTGAAGTCTAGTTTAAATGTGATTGGCCTTTCATAAAAGTCACTTCTTAGGGTGCAGTGTGTGCTGTTTATTTTTTGGGGGGGGGGGTGTTTTGGTCTTTCCAAAGACGTGGAAAAGTAAGGAAGTGTAACGGTGTCATGAATGGATTTTTTCTCTCCATACTTGAGCCTAATCCGATTCCTTTAATTTCACATGCATTTCATCGTCAACTTGAGGTTGTTGTTGTGCAAAAGAAGTGATTAATGAGGAAAAAACAAGAAATAAACTTGGTATGAAACCACAACTCACCATTTTTATTTATCTATTGATTTTCCCCCCCCAAACCGCAATTGTTTTCAAGTGGTTTTCTGGCATAACCGTGTGTGTGTGTGTGTTTACATTTATGCTGATAAATAAATAAACATGGGAGACTAGTATACATCTATTTCAAGCTATTTAGTTCTCATCAGCTAGCCATACCCTTACTGGGATTTGAACCGGGGCTGTTAGGCAGATGTTTTAGCCACTAAGCCACCAGATTCTCCTCCTGCCCTGAACACAAGTGTGTGTGTGTGTGTGTGTGTTTGTATTTGCTGTTGATTAACATTCCCCGAAGTATCACATTTTTCAGACTATAAGACACATCTAATTTTACAGGAGGAAAACAAGAAAAAAAATCATTTTTGGCCACCGTGCATCGCGTTTTTACCCTCCCTGGCCCCAGAAGCACTCTGCAGTGCTCCGCATGGCTCATTTTCACCAAAAACGCACCCATTTTTGGCCTGCGGAGTGCTTTTAGGGGCATGGGAGGGGGAAAACGTGATGCACAGCGAGCTTGGGAGCTTGAAAATGGGCCCATTTTTAGCAAAAATGGGATGTGCGGAGCACTGCAGAGTGCTTCTGGGGGCCGGGGAGGGGGAAAATGTGATACACGGAGGGCCCCGGTAGGCCAAAAATGTCCGTATTCAGTCTATAAGATGCACCTAAATTTTCACCCAGTTTTAGCAAGGAAAAAGTACGTCTTATGCTCCGAAAAATACGGGTTTTTTTAAACAACCGAATACACAGAAGATGCCCAATTAGACCATATATTGTCTAATGCAATCAGTTCAAATGAATAAGAGCAGTGTTTCTCAATCTTGGCAACATTGTGCCTTCTCATCCAAAAAGCTTCTTCAGTTCAGTCAGAACTAAAGAAGTTTCTTGGATGAGAAGCAAAATGTTTTCAAGGCAAAACACCAAGAAAGTCCAGTTGCCTTTTGGGAAAAAAAAAACACCATTGGGACAATAGGATGGGATGTTTTGGTCTGAGAAGGCAGGTTAGGCAGGTGTATCTGTCCGAGGGGAGAGGCTGAGGAAGAGGAGGCTCATACTAATTAATGGAAGAAATTCTGGTCTCAATTATGGCTTTAAATTGAAGTCTACCTGCATTGAAACATCTGCAAGAAAACCACCAAGCTAGGAGGGTACGAAGCAGCCAGCAGAGCTGGCAGCCGACTAGGACAGTGAGGAGGTTGGGGAGGAACCTGGGCCAGTCCTGGAGTCTGGGGAAGGCTCTGACGAGGGCTCTGTGTCAAAGGCAGAGAGGGGGGCAGAGCTGTATGCCGGTTATCAGCTGCCTTCAGGGTCAGACATCAGTGAGGCAGAAGAACAGTTGGAGCCTGTACCCAGTGTGCGCATACACAGAGTTGCCAGACAAAGGGAACAGCTAAAGAACAGGGGTCGACTTCGGAGTAAGGCCACAGGTGGAGGATGAACGGCCCCTCCCAGAGGAAATAAAAGAGGAGCGAAAGGGGAGTGGAGTTTGCAGGAGACCATTAGTTCGCTTCATTGGTTCTTGACTCTCTTGAGACTCCTTGCCAAGTTTTGAAGATATGGGCCTGGCAGCTCTCCAAGCCAGAGAAGGTCTGTGACTGTAAATCCTCCCTTGAAAGACTTTGCTGGATGTGAATGAGCAGAATTCACAGTAAATTAATAAAAGGGGTTTTTGTCGGGACCATGTTTGCTTCATGTTGTTGGGAAGCCTCGGTCAGAACATCACAGTTCAATCCCGAGCTACAATTACTCTTCTCTTCTATCAAATCCCTAGAATTTCTGATTGTGGGTCACGCTTACCGAGAACGTGATATCAGTACAGTACAGCATCTGGTTATTATCTTTTTAGCATGCCAAGGAAATCAGTAATAAAAGCATAAAGCAAGATGTTCTGCAATGCTGCAAAGTCTGGATTATAAACTGCGATCCCAAACTGTCATTTTTAGGAAGCAAGAGCAAAAGAGAAAAGCAACTATGCTCATATATGAGGAGAGGTGATTCATCCAGGACGCTTCCTGAAAAAGAGAAAAACTCAGCAGAAAGCGTGGGTGTGTTCCATCTATGTAATGAGAAGAAAAAAAAAACCCCACCACACATTCGCACAGAAATTTAAGAACTGGAACCCTCAGGTGCTTTTTGCAAATCTCTTGGTAAGAATAAGAGAGAAAAATAAAAACGATACCATATGGGGAGCTCATTAATAGAAGGCCCGGGCGGGCAGAAGATAAAAAATCTTTTGTGCTTTCCATGATCAGACTTTCAAAGAGACCTTCAATAGCAGTCATAGGTTGCTCAAGGTCGACTCAGCCTTCCATCCAACCGAGGTCGGTAAAAACCCTGATTGTTGGGGGAAATAGACTAACTCCACTTAGAGAGGGCTGGAAAACACTGTGAAGAGGTATGTAAGTCTAAATACTATTGCTATAGGGAATTTTGGTGATACCGACCTCAACTGGACATTTACCTCTGCTGAGGTAACACTTCACGTGAAGTGTTAATACCACTTTATAAGGCCTTGGTAAGGCCACACTTGGAATATGTATCCAGTTTTGGTCGCCACAATGTAGAAAAGATGTGGAGACTCTACAAAGAATGCAGAGAAGAGCAACAAAGAGGATTAGGGGACTGGAGACTAAAAAATATGAAGAACGGTTGCAGGAACTGGGTAGGTCTAGTTTAAGAAAAAGAAGGACCAGGGGAGACATGATAGCAGCCTTCCAATATCTCAGGGGTTGCCCCAAAGAAGAGGGAGTCAAGCTATTCCCCAAGGCACCTGAGGACAGAACAAGAAGCAATGGGTGGAAACTAATCAAGGAGAGAAGCAACTTAGAACTGAGGAGGAATTTCCTGACAGTTAGAACAATTAATCAGTGGAACAGGAGTTGCCTCCAGAAGTTGTAAATGCCCCAACCCTGGAAGTCTTTAAGAAGATGTTGGATAGCCATTTGTCTGAAACGGTATAGGGCTTCCTGCCTAGGCAGGGGGTTGGACTAGAAGACCTCCAAGGTCCCTTCCAACTCTGCTACTGTGAATTGCGAATTGAATTGAGAATTTAGAATAGAATAGAATAACAGAGTTGGAAGAGACCTTGGAGATCTTCTAGTCTGACCACATGCTCAGGCAGGAGACTCTATGTACCATTTCAGACAAATGGTTATCCAATCTCTTGTTTAAAACCTCCAGTGATGAAAGAACAAGGGGAACTGCTATTCTGGACCTACTTCCTACCAGCAGGTAATGGTTGAAAAAGTGGCAGAGAGCACTATCTTGGAAGGAAATGATCATGATAATGTAGACTGCATCTACATGGAAGGAAGTATGCAGTGGAGTCCCCCAAGGCTCTGTTTTAGGCCCAGTACTCTTTAACATCTTCATCAACGATTTGGATGAGGGGATAAATGGGGAACTCATCAAATTTGCAGACGACACCAAGCTGGCAGGAATAGCCAACACTCCAGAAGATAGGCTTAAGATACAGAAGGATCTAGACAAACTTGAACATTGGGCACTATGCAATAAAATGAAATTCAATTGTGAAAAAAGTAAGGTCCTACATATAGGCAAGAAAAACAAAATGCACAAGTACAGTATAGGTGGTACTTTGCTCAATAGTAGCAACTGTGAGAGGGATCTAGGAATCCTAGTGGACAACCATTTGAATATGAGCCAGCAGTGTGCAGCAGCTGCCAAAAAAGCCAACACAGTTCTAGGCTGCATAAACAGAGGGATAGAATCTAGATCACGTGAAGTGTTAATGCCACTGTATAGTGCCTTGGTAAGGCCACACCTGGAATACTGCATACAGTTTTGGTCGCCACGATGTAGAAAAGACATGGAGACTCTGGAAAGAGTGCAGAGAAGAGCAACCAAGATGATTAGGGAACTGGAGACTAAAACATATGAAGAACGGCTGCAGGAGCTGGGTATGTCTAGTTTGATGAAGAGAAGGACCAGGGGAGACATGATAGCAGTGTTCCGATATCTCAGAGGGTGCCACAAAGAAGAGGGAGCCAAACTATTCTCCAAGGCACCTGGGGGCAGGACAAGAAGCAATGGGTGGAAACTGATCAAGGAGAGAAGCAACTTGGAACTAAGGAGAAATTTCCTGACAGTTAGAACAATTAACCTCTGGAACAGCTTGCCTCCAGAAGTTGTGAATGCCCCAACCCCGGAAGCCTTTAAAAAGATGTTAGATAGCCATTTGTCTGAAATGGTATAGGGTTCCTGCCCACGCAGGGGGCTGGACTAGAAGACCTACAAGGTCCCTTCCAACTCTGCTATTGTATTATTGTATGATAAGCTGCTGTTCCAGAAACCAGGAGATGGTGAGATGGTGGTTTGCTTCTAGCTGTTGTCACAGATATAGGCATATCCAGAGGGGCAGTCATGCTCTTTCTTCCTCTATCGTTAAGTGGTAGCCACCAACTCTAATTCTCTCCCAGTATTTGCCTCCTTAGCTATAATCGGACCCAAGATTCCTTCCTAATTCTTTTTAAAATCATAATTTAAGATATTGATCAAAATAGGACGGTCGTAGCTTCTGCCAACCCACTTCATTTCCTCTACTATCATCAGCTGCACACAAGTCAACATACCACTGCAAAAAAGCACAGAGAAATAGTGGATTTTCAGAGCAAGGAAGATTCCAAAGGAAAGAATTATTCCAAATATTCAGGCTCCTAATGTTTTACAAAGCCCTGCTTAACAAAACCAAGCCTATTTCCCCTTCCAGCCTAATGGAATGACTAAGAGCTGTTTTTTCCCAGTGTTGTACTAGACCCCTGAAAATAAAATCATAATCATAATCATAATCATAACAACAACTCTACATATGGCTTCCCTTGAGGTGCACTCGAAAGCTACAGCTAGTTCAGAATGCAGCCGCGCGGGTGATCACGGGAGCTCCTGACCTAGACACTCCCATATAACACCGATCCTGCGCGAGCTGCACGCTTCCTGTGGCCTTTCGAGTGCGCTTCAAGGTTCTGACGACCATCTTTAAAGCGCTCCATGGCTCGGAACCTAGTTATATGCGAGACCGTCTCCTGCCCCATACATCCATTCGACCGATCCGCTCCCACAGAGAGGGCCTTCTCAGGGTGCCGTCGGCCGGACAATGTCGACTGGCGACACCCAGAAGAAGGGCCTTCTCTGTGGCGGGCCCTGCCCTTTGGAACGACCTACCCCCTGAGCTTCGCACCATCTCAGACCTCCGCCTCTTCCGCCAGTGTCTAAAGACACATTTCTTTCACCAAGCCGGCCTAGCATAACCTCCACTGTGGCTATTTTAGATAGTTTTAATTTGGGGATTTTAATTTGGTTTTAGCGCAGGATGGATATTTAATAAGTTTTAAATTTTCTGTTTAATTTTTGTATGTATCTTTTAAATTCCTGTGCGCTGCCCTGGGTCCTCTGGAGAAGGGCGGGGTATAAATCTAATAAAATAAAAAAATAAAATAAATAACTTGGTTAAATTGGGAGTACTGAGAAAAGAAACAGAAGGCTTTATTTTGGCAGCTCAAGAACAAGCCTTAGCCACAAACTGCATGAAGGCAAAAATTCAACATGTTACCACCAACCGCAAATGTCGCCTCTGTAATGAGAAAGATGAGACAGTCAACCACCTGATCAGTGGGTGCAGCCAAATTTCACAAACTGACTACCTACAATGCCATGACTGCGTTGCTAAGATCATTCACTGGAAATTGTGCCAGAAGTTTGGATTTGAATACAGCAAAAACCCCTGGGAACATCAGGTTGAGAAAGTTTTAGAGAATGAGAAAGTCAAGATCTTGTGGGAACTTCAGAATTCAGACTGACAGGCACTTGGCCTACAAACACACCTGATATAACAATCGTTGAAAAGAAAAAAGGATGGTTCGTTGACATTGCAATACCTGGTGATGCACGAATTGAATATAAGCAGCGAGGAAAAAAATCACAAAATACCGGGACTTGCAAATTGAAGTTGAGCGACTGTGGAGGAGGAAGTCGTGTGTTGTCCCAATTGTTATTGGAGCCCTTGGAGCAAGACCTAGGGGGCTTCCTCGCTATGTGGAGGTTCTAGGTTTGCCAGACTTGAGCATTCTGACACTACAAAGGGCCACCCTGCTTGGAACGGCTTCTATCCTCCGACGTTACCTTAACAGTTCCTAGGTTAGGACTCGAGCTGTTGAGCTACCAACCAGTCCCAGAGGCTGTGAATCTCACCAAAGATTAACCACAGATAATAATAATAAATAAAAGGGGAAGATAAAAGCAGACAGTCATTTGACAGGATGATAGAGTAAGTTGGGGGGGGGAGGGGAGAGGAGCAGCAGAGATGTAGTAAAACAACAGTAGTGCTAAGAGGAGAAAATCAAAAGCAACCTTGATCTGTACGTTTCTCACCAGCAAATTACTTTGACAAAGGGGGAAAGTGGTAACATTTCAGAGGGAAGGCCAAACACTGGCACTCAAGAAAGTACATATTTCTGCTCCCTTTGGTTGCCAGGGAGCCTGGAGGGATCTGAAGAACTGGACATTAGCAAATGTATAATGGCTTGGAAGGTGTGTACGTAGAACTTTAAACCAGCAGAATGTCTCCAGATTCACACACGTGAGTCCATGAAATCACACACACCCCAGCCCCCCAAATGCAGCAGTGACACGGTCGTTCCATCACAGATGCACCAGCAATATCAAGACACACAGAGCTTCTGGGGGAAACTTTTAATTCCGCTTCATTTGTTCTTTGACAAACGGAAGGATCTCATAAAAGCTACTGCAATAAATATGCCCATCGATATTTATTTGTGAGATTTACATCTTGCCTTTCTTTCAGGTGGACAGACATAGTGCTGCCTCTGCATGTTTCTGCACAATCACCAGTCTGTGCAGTAGCCTGAGAGGAAAATTGATCTGAAGGTGGGGATTTTTTTGGGTGGGTGTGTGTGTCTCCAAGCATGGCAACATGCTGGTAGGGAAATTCTAGGAGTTGAAGCCCACAGGTCTTAAAAATACCAAGTTTGGAGATTTGGATTGCTTCCCCCTTGCCTCTACTGTAAAATGTAAAGATTTTATACAGAAACACAGAGAGATAGGCAGACACAAGCTGCCAAGAACTGAAACAGAGAGAGAGAGAAACCCAATCCCATAAACCCTTCTAATATTTATTTATTACATTAATCCCCAGCTCTCACGTCTCATCCCTGTAAAGGAACCAGGCCTATATGAATATAATCTGCATTAAACGCAGGTTGGTTTTATAATAGACAAAGCTGAATCTCTGGTCGATGACATGGGTGCATCCATGTCACCTGCTTGGCAATCGTAGGCCTGTGATTATCCCTGCCTCCTTCCACAATGTTTTCCCTCCTCTACTCAGGGGAATTCCCAGTTCTGGGGTTCCCTGGTGGTCTCCTTTCCCAGTCCTATCCAGGCCCGCCCTTGCCTAGTTTACTATTATACCTCAAACAGAACGATGAAAAAGATAAAAATCTCAAGTAAAACGTCTTCATAATTGGACAGAACCTCTTGAGCAGCTGGTGGACAATCTGGAGAGGTTTAAACAAACATCTTTGCACACTTGTCTGGCTAGAACTAAAGATGACATGTGAGAACTTTTCTCCCTGAGGATGTCTATGGAGATTCTCCGTCATCCAGGTTGCCCCAAAGGTGCTTTTTCAATAGACAACTGGACTTTCCAGTTTTTCTTTGGAGATGTTTCACTTCTTATCCAAGAAGATTTTTAACTGGCTGGTGGGGAATGGTCAGAGCTGAAGAAGCTTCTTAGATAGGAAGCGAAACATCTTCAAAGAAAAACCAGAAAGTCTAGTTGCCCCTTGAAAAATTACCTTTGGGACAACCATGACCTGGATGACAATCTCCATAGATATTTAGCCATGCACTTTTGCCGTTTGAATGGATTTCCAAAGAAAAAATTGCAGACTACAGGAATATTTGCACCACTCAGGTGACCCTGAGGGCACAGACCAACCTCTAAGTGGCCTCAATGATCCTCAAAAAGGATGCAAATGACCAGCTGTCTGCAAGAAATATAAATTCTTCCATCCTTCACCATTTAGTCAGAGCTGAAGAGGTTTCTTGGGTAAGGAGCAAAACATCTTCAAAGGAAAAACAGGAAGTCTGGTTGCCTCTTGAAAAAGAAGCACCTTTGGGACTCCCTTAAGATGAAGATATTCAAACAACTACTCATCTTTTATAGTGCCACTTGGGACCAACGTGCACACAGAATGACTTGCTGGCTGGAAATATCTCTGCCATTAATGTGGCCGGTTCTAGAATTGTATAAATCTACGTTTTATTAAAGCTTTTGAATTTTTTTAAATATTAAAACAATAATTTCCTCTTTTCTATTTCCTACATTCCTGATATGAGACGAGACTGCATTTGGTTTGTTGTTTAAAAAAACCAATGCAACAACGTTAGTCGGTTATACGCAGCATGGCCAGGGGCTGATGGGATCTGGAGTCCATCCCCAAAGAAATTGGGGAGGAAGGTCCCATAGCAGGACACGTTTTCCACTTGGTCAGGCTATTTTCTCTCAGGCGAGGCATATGGAGGACGGGGTCCCATCTCCCTACTGTTGTTCATCTCTATAAGCAATCAGGCCTATGTTGTTGTTGTTGTTGCTAGTCACAAAGTTGTGTCTGACCCCATGGACCACGTTCCTCCAGGCCTTCCTGTCCTCTCCCATCCTCCGGAGTCCATTGAAGCTCACGCTGGCTGCTTCGGTGACTCCATCCAGCCACCTCCTTCTCTGTTGCCCCCTTCTTCTTTTGCCCTCCATCGTTCCCAGCATGAGGCTCTTCTCCAGGGAGTCCTTCTTCCTTCTCATCCGGTGGCCAAAGTACTTGAGTTTCCTCTTCAGGATCTGGCCTTCTAAAGAGCAGCCAGGGTTGATTTCCTCTAGGACTCAACGGTTTGTTCACCTTACAGTCCAAGGGACTCTCAGGAGTTTTCCAATATGTGAGTGTAACCTGCATTAAACCAAGGATGGTTTTCTAGTAACAGAGAGCTGGCTTTCGACTTGACAAAAACAGGTACAGGTAGCCCTTAACTTACAATGTTCATTTATTGATCATTCAAAGTTACAACAGCACCCAAAAAAAGTGACTCATTGACGATTTTTCAAAGTTGCAACCTTTGCAGCCTCCCCACAATCACACGACCAAAATTCACATGCTTGGCCGCCGGTTCATATTTACAATGATTGCAGTGTCCCAGGGTCATGTGATGCCCTTTTGCGCCCTTCCGACAAGCGAAATCGCTAGGGAAGCCAGGTTCACTTAACAAGGTAATAGTAACTCTTATCAACCGCAGTGATTCGCTTAACGACTGTGGCAAGACAGGTCGTAAAATGGGGCAAGGCTCGCTTAACCAACGTCTCACTTAACAACAGAAGTGGTGGGCTCAATTGTGGTCTTAAGTGGAGGACTATCTACCGTATATATCCACATCACTTTCACGCCATGTCACTTTCCTCCTTGCGCCTCCTACCAGAATGTTCTCCTCCCCCACCCCCCCGCCACCCCTCCACAGGGAAGTTCACATCCTTGTCATCTCCTCGTGGTCCCCTCTCTACTCCACTCCCAGTTCCCAACCAAACCCCTCACCCCATTGTATTACAGAGCCCCTTTGAGCTTTTTTCTTTCTTTTTTTTAACGTATAAGCCGGCCTAGCCCGCCGTATGACGGGGATGATGGGAGTTGGAGTCTAAAGGCGTTGTGGGGGGAGCCCCTGCGGGCTATTTTCCCTCAGAGAAACGCGCGCGCGGCGAGAGGGGGGGGAAAAGGGGGGGTCGTGGAGCATCTCAGCACCCCGCGCATGCGCCGTGGAGTGTCGGTGGTGGTTCTGAGGGGAGGCGACGGGCAGCTCTCCCCCAATAAAAGCCCCCGGCGGCGGGTGGGAGCCCTGCCCCCCCCCCCCCGTTCTCTCTCTCTCTCTCTCTCTCTTCCCTCCCTCGCCTCAGCCCCGGCGCCGCAGCAGGGAGAAAGCAGCAGGGGCGCAATGCGCCTGCGCAGAAGCGAGCAGAGGCCGCGCGCGCCGCAGCTTCTCCCTCACACACAAGCACACACACACAGAGCGCTGAGGCGGCCGCTGCGGCTTCTTCCTCCTCTCCCCCTCCCTCGCCTCCCGCCTGCCTGCCCGCCTTCCTTCCCCGCCGGCGCTGGAACCTGAAGCTCGGGACCCCGCCGCGGCTGAGGTAAGCGGACTGCTCCCGAAAACCCCGTCCCCGGGTGACGCGCCAGACGGCCGGACGGCCGGCCTGCCTGCCTGTCAGCGGATCCCTGCGGAGCGTCAGGACGTTACGGCAACGACGGCGGGCGGGCGGACGGACGGCGGCGACGGCGACGACGGAGCGCCGCGCTCGGCCGTCTCCCCCGCTCACGCGCCCCCACCCCCCCGCGCGCGTCGCTGGCGCCTCGGCCCCTCCCCCCTCCCTTGGCCTCACAGAGGAGAGCGCGCCTCCTCTCTCTCTCTCTCTCTCTCTCTTTGCCCCCCCCCTCTCTCCCCCCCCCGCCCCTCGCTCCCTTTTGGCCTCAGCCGAGCGGAGGGGCGCGAGTGCGCGTGCGCGCGGGGCCGGCCCGCTCGCCTCAGTTCCACACACACACACACCCTCCACCGTCCCCTCACGCGCGCCGCCTCAGAGACCCCCGCCGCTCGCCTCTTCCCGCGCTGGCCGTGGCGGATGGGCGTTGGAGTCTTGGGACACCCCAAGACACTCCTAGGGATGGGAGGCGTCTGACTCTGAACACCCCCCCCTCCCCCGTCCTACAGCCCGGCGGTGCCGGCGCGGCTGGGGATGATGGGAGTGCGCGGGGAGGCGTCCTGGCTGGCTCCCGTGTGATGGAAGGGACGGGACGGGACCCGAGATTGGAAGAGCCGCTGCTTCCCTTAACAACCCCCCCCCCCAAAATGCCCCCAAAGTCTCTCTTTTGTGGGATTTTTCTAGCTTGGGTCTTGACACACCAAGCGGGGTTTTTCCTGCGGGGAGGACTACAAAGCCCATGCAGGATGGGAGGGAGGGGACTCTGTCCAAGCCCCCTCGTCCCCCAAAGTGGCGGAATGATGGTGGATCTGAGGAGAAGAGAAAGCACTTAAATTTAAAATTTGCAGGTGCTTTATTAAATTTATATACTGTGGTACACCCGTTTGGGGGGGGGGCTTTGAAGGTTCCCCCCCCAAAAAAATCTGGATTAGAATAGAATAGAATAGAATAGAAAAAATAGAATAGGATAAAATAGGAAAGAATAGAATACAAAAGAATAGAACACGAAAGAATAGAATAGAATAGGAAAGAATAGAATAGAATGCAAAAGAATAGAATAGAATACGAAAGAATAGAATAGAATACAAAGGAATAGAATACAAAAGAATAGAATAGAATACAAAAGAATAGACTAGAATACAAAAGAATAGAATAGGAAAGAATAGAATAGGAATGAATAGAATAGAATAGGAAAGAATAGAATAGGAATGAATAGAATAGAATAGGAAAGAATAGAATAGGAATGAATAGAATAGAATAGGAAAGAATTGAATACAAAACAATAGGAAAGAATAGAATACAAAAGAATAGGAAAGAATAGAATGAAAAATAGAATACAAATAATAGAATATAATTATTTATTTGCCAAGTGTGATTGGACACACAAGGAATTTGTCTTTGGTGCAGATGCTCTCAGTGTACATAAAAAGACAAGATACTTTCGTCAAGAATCACAAGGTACAACACTTAATGATTGTCATGGGGTACGAATAAGCAATCAGGAAACTATCAATATCCGTATAAATGGTAAGGATACAAGCAACAAAGTGGCAGTCCTGCAGTCATAAGTGGGAGGAGATGGGTGATAGGAATGATGAGAAGACTAATAGTAATAGTAATGGAGCCTTAGCATGCCACTTTCACAAATATAGTGTTACACACACATGTGATCACCCTCCACTTCCATGCCTGATTCCCAACTGGCATTGGGCCACGGACCAGTGGTTGGGGATCCTTGATGTAAACCTGGGACACTGCAGCCATCGTAAATATATGTTGGTTGCCAAATTTTGATCACATGACCATGGTCGTGGTTGTACCTGCAAGGACTGGTCAAAAGTCATTTCTTCAGTGCCGTTGTACGTTTGATTGGTCACTAAGTTGAGGGTTATTAGTAAACGTGTAGGATTTTCTGGAAGCATCTTCTGAAGACAATTCTGCCAGAAATTGTCAAAATGCCTTGCTTTGTGCTTAGCATTGTGCAGTGTTGTTTCTGCCCTGTGTAGTACACAAAATGCTAAGCCACACAATAAAAAAAAACCAGGGTACATAATAAAACTTTAAAATGCATAAGAACGACATTAGAACGACCACGGACCTCCGCTCCTTCCGTCTAAAATTAAAAACACATCTTTTCTGGTTGGCCGGCCTAGGGTAGTCTCTCTTCTATAGGGTTTTTAATATATTAATTTATGGGGAATCTTAGTATTTTAATGGGGAATTTTTAGCACAGGAATATCGTTTAATCTGTTTTTAAATATGTTTGTATATTTATTGTTTTTTATCCTCCCTGTGCACCGCTCCGAGTCCCTATGGGGAGAGGGAGCGGTCTACAAATTAAAATTTATTATTATTATTATATTATTATAAAAGAACAGTAAAACAACCAACAACCAATTTAAAACTAAAAACAACATAAAAACAAGTTGACAACGCAAGTCAACATTAGCTTTTCATGTTGGGAGACCCATGCTTTTTGGTTTACATACCAGCTCTGCTTGATTTTATTAGTTATTTTTATTTTATTGATTGATCAAAGAGTGACTCTGGGTAGTACACTATTAAAAACATAAAAACCATATAAAAATATATCTTACTAAAAGGAAGTTGTTAAGGTTAGAATAATAAAAGTTTTAAAAAAAACAGGAGGAAGAGCCTCCAAGGCATTAAAACAACACAAAGATTGCATGCTAGCACTGATGATGTTACCTACTTTGGTAATGAAACGTCTGCAAGAAAACAAGATCAGAGTGGACCAAGGACCCCACAGTCCTCCGCCTCTCCACAAATCCCACTCCCTTCTAGCACTGATGATGTTACCTAGTTTGGTAATGAAACATTTGCAAGATAACCACAAAGCCAGTGATGGCAAACCTTTTTGGCACCAAGTGCCGAAAAGGGAGTGTGCGCACGAATACTCATCTGGGACGCGACCCCAAACAGGAGCTGCCTAGGGGGCATGCGTGCGACGGAAAATGAACTTCTGGTTTCCAGCTAGTCTTCTGGTTCGTGGTGGGCATGCATGCGCAACGATCAGCTGGCCAGTGCACAGAAAATGGAAGACCCAGCTCTTCCAGTTTCCCGCACTGCCGCATGGGCGAAGGCCAGCTGATCGTCACGCACATATGCGTGTCAGAAACCCATAAGAGAAATGGCCGATGCAGCGCATGTCGGGTGACATGACTCCATGTGCCACATGTGCCATAGGTTCACCATCACAACACAAAGCATCAAAGACCATCAAAGCATCTAGTTTAATGAAAAGAAGAACTAGGGTAGACATGATAGCAGTGTTCCAATATCTCAGGGGTTGCCCCAAAGAAGAGGGAGTCAGTCTGTTCTCCAAAGCACTTGAAGGCAGGAGAAATGGGTGGAAAATAATCAAGGAGAGAAGCAACTGAGAACTGAGAACAATGAATCAGTGGAACAGCTTGCCTCCAGAAGTTGTGAATGCCCCAACCCTGGAAGTTTTTAAGAAGAGATTGGATAACCATTTGTCTGAAGTGGGTGTAGGGTTTCCTGCCTAAGCGGGGTTGGACTAGAAGACCTCCAAGGTCCTTTCCAACTCTGTTATTCTATATTCTATTATAATCTACCCCATAGTTCAACCATAAGGTACAAATATGCCCTTCTATTGGTTGTGTGTTTCTCTGGAAGCTTCAATGTGAGTTGGCAGATCCAGGTTTTCAAACTCTTCCAAAGGGCCAGAAGATTTATCAGAACATTCAGGCAGTTGAAGGCAAGGATGCTCATGAGAACTTGTTCTATGCAGCTGCATTCATGTATATTCTTTTTAAAAAATCTTACGTAACTTTTAAAACACTCATTGTGTTCTGCATTCCTGTACCACCGTTCCTGATACCTTCAGGGATGTGATTGTGTTCCCCTAAGTGGCTTCCACTGTTGAATGTGGGACAAGAGTAGTAATGGTGTTTTGTTGTACCCATTTGAAAAAAAAAAGATTAACATTTTTTCAGGTTACAAACTGGAACAGCAAGAAGGAACAAATGGGATAGTAAGATAAATGTCGCCAATGAAATTATCAGTCAGTCCAGCAGCCCCCGAGTGTTATAATAGCTTTTGTCTAAGCAGTGGCTGCTTAACTTTGAAATACCCAGTCCTGCATTATTTAATTATTATTATTATTAAATATTAAATAATATGAAATCCTGCATTTGAAAACTTGAGAATAAAGACATCAATAGGATGTCCTTTTAAGGCAGTGTTTCTCAATCTTGGTGACTTTAAGTCCTATGGACTTCAACTCCCAGAATCCCCCAGCTGGCTTATTTTTGGAGGATGTCTTATTTCTCTCTTCCCCCCCTTCCCCCCCAATGTACAGGAGACC
Organism: Rhabdophis nuchalis; assembly: GCA_039707465.1. Classification (NCBI taxonomy): domain Eukaryota; kingdom Metazoa; phylum Chordata; class Lepidosauria; order Squamata; family Natricidae; genus Rhabdophis; species Rhabdophis nuchalis. The sequence goes on along the minus strand of CM077644.1, from coordinate 6,214,099 downwards.
TCCTCCTGCTTGCTCGTGACCTGGCAGGAGGCCATGCAGTGAGCCATTGCTGCCGTCAGGGCGTGGAGCTGCTGGCTTACCTCAGTGCCCCCACAGCCAGATCACACACGCCCCCAACACCTGCCTGGCCTTGTGGCCGTGGCACTGGCGCATTGCTCGGCCTCCTCCGTTGCAGCAGTGAGCAAGCAGAAGAAGTGGGCTAGTGGCCAGGTGTGCTCATGCTGCACATGGTTGCTGGTGCTTCTGCTACGAGACATTTGGGGCATGAATGGCCGGTTTCTGGGGCCCTGAGTTAAGTCAATGCGGGGTGCATGGGGCAGCTCCACACACACACACACCGTCTCACCTCACCTCATGCCAGCGGCACCCTGAACAACCAGATGGAATGGTGGGAGGCCAGCTGTGCGGACGCTTAAGTAGGGCTTATTTTGGGGGGTAAAGCTTATATTAAAAAGGTAAAGAGTCCCCTCGCACATAGTCGTTCCTGACTCTAGGGGGCGGGGCTCATCTCCGTTTCAAAGCTGAAGAGTCAGCGCTGTCCAAAGACATCTCTGTGGTCATGTGGCCGGCATGACTCAATGCCAAAGGCGCACAGAACGTTGTTCCCTTCTCACCAAAGGTGGCTCCTATTTTCCTACTTGCATTTTTTACGTGCTTTCAAACTGCTGGCACAAGGAACGGGAGCTCCCTCCGTTATGTGGCGCTGGGGATTCCAACCGCTGAACTGCCAGCCTTTCTGATCGACAAGCTCAGCGACTTAGCCCCTGAGCCACCACATCCATTAAGACTTACATTAGCCACGTGTAAAAACATGCTAGGGCTTATTTTTGGGGAAATGGTAATTCGATGCTTGCCTTGGTGCTGGAAGAATATTGCCTCAGGTGCCTTGGGGCTGGGTTTAACACATTGCAGTGAAGTCCAGTCATGCCAGTATTCTTACGGCTTAGTAAAACGTGTAAATCCACTTACTGTCCTTTTCCTGTGAAATTGCCTGTGAAGGATTCTCAAATCGGACCGTAAGGAAATGAAGTGGCAGTTAGCTGAGATGCCTGCAGTCCTTAGAATAAAAACCATTTCCTTCTGCAAGTGCATTTGCTGGGATGCTATATACCTGCATAACGATTCTCTGAAGTATCGATTCAACCCACTGATCGGGTCTAGTTTTTTTTTTTAATTGTTTCGCTAATTTAATACAATCCAATAGCAGAGTTGGAAGGGACCTTGTAGGTCTTCTAGTCCAACCCCCTGCGTGGGCAGGAGCCCTATACCATTTCAGACAAATGGCTATCTAACATCTTTTTAAAGACTTCCAGGGTTGGGGCATTCACAATTTCTGGAGGCAAGCTGTTCCAGAGGTTAATTGTTCTAATTGTCAGGAAATTTCTCCTCAGTTCTAAGTTGCTTCTCTCCTTGATTAGTTTCCACCCATTGCTTCTTGTCCTGCCCCCAGATGCCTTGGAGAATAGTTTGACTCCCTCTTCTTTGTGGCACCCTCTGAGATATCGGAATACTGCTATCATGTCTCCCCTGGTCCTTCTCTTCATCAAACTAGACATACCCAGCTCCTGCAGCCGTTCTTCATATGTTTTAGTCTCCAGTCCCCTAATCATCTTGGTTGCTCTTCTCTGCACTCTTTCCAGAGTCTCCACGTCTTTGCCTGATATGATTCCCTGGATTAATGCTAGGCATGGTTTTTTTTGCTGTGATTTCTTTAATTAACCCAAAATAGCTATGACAAAGTAGTATACAAAGACATAAAAGCTAAATTTGCAGACTGCAAAAACTCATCAGCTAAAACTGCAGGAACATAGCTATGAGAACCAAACAATAGTCCTCATACAGGTCGTCCTCAACTTATAACAATTCATGTAGTGACCGTTCAATGTTAACAACAGCATTGGAAAGAAGTGACTTAAGGCCATTTTTCACACTTACGACCATTGCAGCATCCCCGCGGTCATGTGATCAAAACTCAGGTGCTTGGTAACTGACTCATATTTATGACGGTCGCAGTGTCCCGGGGTCAAGAGATTCGCTTTTACGACCTTCTGACAACAAAGTCAGTGGGGACGCCAGATTCACTTAACAACCATTTTACTAATGACAGTGATTTGCTTAACAACTGTGGCACCAAAGGTCGTAAACCCGGGCAAAATTCACTTAACAAATGTTTCACGGAGCAAGAAAAATGCTCGATTGTGGCCGTACGTTGAGGACTACCTGTACTACTGCGCAAGGTGTTTTGGATCCTGATTAAAAAATTATGAAATGCGTTCAGAGCCGATGATGAGTAGAGTGGTACCTCCTTCCCTCTTTTTTCCCTCTACAGGATAAAAGTTCCTTAATGATGGCGACGCAAGATATGAGCATGCATATGGAGGAGGTTGTCGTGGTAACCACACCGGATAATGTGGTGGATGGCAGCGGTGTGGAGGAAGTGAAGACCGTCCTAGTTACCACCAACCTGTCTCAGCATGGGTGAGTCAAAAGATGAACTCTTTAGCTGGTGGGATGGATGGATTCACAAGTGGAGCTACTCTAGTGGTGTAGCTAGAATATTAGGTGCCTGGGGCAAATCATCATTTAATGTCCCTCTCCTTCATTGTTGAGATCCGGTAGTAGTCAAGACATCAGGCTAGGAGACTGTCTCGCCTTAGGCATGAAAGGGGCTGGGAGATTTTTGGCCAGTCAGCCAAGAGGTGGGGAGTTCTAGTCCAACCTTAATCATGAAACCAACTGGCTGACTTTGGGCCAGTCATGGTGAGTTCTAGTCCTGTCTTAGGCATGAAAGCTGTTTGGGTGACTTCAATCCCCAGGAGATGGTGAGTTCTAGTCCTGCCTTGAACACCCTTTGGATGGTGTGGGAGTAGGAATGGATTTCCAGAGGAAAAAACTGCAGGCTACAGGAAGCATTTGCCCCACTCAGGTGACCCTGGGGGTACAGGCAAGCCTCCAAGTGGCCTCAACGACTCTATCAAAGGATGCAAATGACCAGCTGTCTGCAAGGGATATAAATCCTTCCGTTTCCCACCATCCAGTCAGAGCTGAAGAAGCTTCTTGGATGAGGAGCGAAAGGTCTTCAAAGAAAAAAAACAAGGAAGTCCAGTTGCCTCTTGAAAAAAGCATCTGATTTGGATGACAGAATCCATGACTACAGGCTACCAACCACAGTGATTCATTTAACAACTGAGGCAAAAAAGGCCATAAATATGACAAAATATTTCACAACAACTGAGATTTTGGGCTCAATTGTGGTCATAAGTCAAGGATTACCTGTATATTTGTTGCTTCAGTTCCTTCAATATAATGTCTCAGATTTGGATTGGCAAACATTTTCCTCAGTGATGGATTAAAAACAGTTTTAGGAAGCGAAGCTGTTTCGTCAGTATTTTCTTCTCTAAGTGTGACTTCCTGGCAGAAAATCTTGTCCTAGAAACAGCCCACACCAAGGCCCGACTAAAACTCCATCTCCCACTTTCTAGCCTGGGGGGCCTTAATGACTAGACCCATCTAGATTTATAAAGCTCGCCTGCTATGATTTTCAGCAGAGCTTCGAAAACTGAAGATCCCTGATGCCTTACATGAGCTTTGATTTACAGAAGCCAGTTGGAAAATCAGAATAAAAAGACAAAGAGACCAGTTATACGCAGGAAGCCAATCTTGTCTGTCGCTAAACCCTACAGATTAGCTCTGGATTGGATCCTTTTAGTGCCAGAAATATGGGATGCGTAAAGAACCGTCAAGTGGAAGCAGAAAATCTGGATGGATCTATTTCTTTCTCATCTTTGTTTCATGAGAGACGTTTGCAACACTTCTGTTTTTCTATTAAAAAAAAGTGTTAACTTTTTCAGAGAGAGGTTCATTACTCAGAGAAATCCACCTAATCCTTCAATTAAACCCTTTTTCGTGTGGGCTGTTTCTATGACAGCCTTTTTGGCAACAACAAAAAAAACCGTTTGGAACTTAAATCTCTTTCAAAAGCAAGTTGCAAAAGTTTGTGGCACTAGCTGGAAATTGCAGCTGACTTCACCCAAGCCTGCCATATGGAAAAAAAATGAGCTGTCAAGCACACTAAGTAGATACACACGCTTAATAAAGTATCCCAAACACTACAATTACCCTAATTATTTCTCGTCTTATTTCTGCGATGGTGCCTACGTAAGGCGCTCCCAGAAAGCCTAAAAGAAACATTTTGCTTTAATCTGAACTAGCGGCATCTTAAAAATCTTTGGGAAGTGCCAGGCCTTTCCTCTTCCAAGCTAAGAGACCTGTTTGACTAGCAGTTGAGCAAGAAAAGGATATTCCTGTGTCTTGGTTTGCAGGCAGAGTTGCACCTCTGTGTCCTTGTCATAAACCTGAAACATCATCCTGGCAATGAAACGGATGGTGGCTTTGGCAGACAAAGCAAGTTAGCGTCACATACGGGAGGATCGTGCTGTAATCTGCAGCTGGCAGATGCTGAGAGGAGGATGGGGCCTCTGTGCTTATGTCAGGTTTTGTCTTTAGGCAGCCAGATGATAAAAGACGCAGCTGCCTGTTTCTCTCTATCCACTCTGTGTTTTTTTAAAGAGGCCAGGAGCTTTTGAGTATCCTACATATCGATGTTTATGCATCCTTGATAATGGAGAAGGTACTTTGCTTTTTAACAGGAAGAAACACAAAAGGATATGCCAAAGACAAGCTCAAGATCCCCAAAATGATCTTGACAGACTTGAACACTGGGCCCTATCTTAAGAAAACGAAATTCAGCGTAGATAAAAGTAAGGTTTTAACACTCGGGCAAGAAAAAACCCAAGTTTATATAGGTATAGATTAGATAAGATCCAGGATGGCGAACCTCTTTGGCCTCAGTTGCCAAAAGCACGCACGCATGCGCTATTGTGTGTGCTCATGTGCCCACCCCCATAATTTAATGCCCCCCGCACCATGCCCCCTGCACATACGCACGTGACACACACACACCGCTGCTCTGCGCATGGCTTTCTTGGACCCTAGGGAGGGCGAAAACGGCTTCCCCCGCCCCTCGGAAGGCCCTCCGGAGGCCAGAAACAGCCCATCTTCCGACTTCTGGTGGTCTGGTAGGTCCGTTTTTTACCCTCCCCAGACTCCAGAGGCTTTCTAGGAGCCTGGGGAGGGCGAAAAATGGGCCAACACGCAAACCAGAAGTTCAGGAATGGACTTCCAGGTTGCCCAGGCTGAAAATCAGTTGGAGCTGACAGGGCAACACCTCACGTGCCCTCAGAAATGGCTCCACATGCCACCTGTGGCAAGCGTGCCATAGGTTTGCCATCACGGGACTAGGTGAAACGTGGCTTAATGTATCACCGTATCCCTTCAGGAAGTACAGAGGGATTTAAATGACTGTATGACTTTCCTTATCGCATATTTATTAAATTTATGATGCTGCCCGTCTCACTGTCAAGCGCCTCCCCCTCACGTTTTGATCAGTGGGAAAGCTGCTGCAACAGTCGCAAATACAACTGGTCATAAATTTATTTTTATTTATTTTATTTATTTATTTAATTAGATTTATACCCCGCCCTTCTCTAAAGAGGACCCAAGGCAGTGCACAGGAATTTAAAAATACATACAAAATGTCACAATACAAAATTTAAAAGCTTATTAAATACCCATCCTGCGCTAAAAACCAATTAAAATCCCCAATATTAAAACTGTCTAAAATAGTCACAGCGGAGGTTACGCTAGGCCGTAAATGATTGTTTTCAGCGCCATCGTAACTTTGAACTTTGTTATTAAACTAGTGGTCGTACGCAGTCATATGAAAAAGAAAGTACAGTGATCCCTCGTTTTTTGCGGTTAATGGGGACCGGAACCTTCCGCAAAAACTGAAAAACCGTGAAGTAGGATTCGCACCGGAAACTTGAGTTGGTGGACATCGTTTAAAGCAAGCACTAGGGGGCGCTTGCCTCCTACCGATGCATTTTTTTTCTATTCTGTATTTTTGAAAAACCCGCGAAGCACTGAAGCCGCGAAACATGAAGCCGCGAAAAACGAGGGATCACTGTACAGGTCGTCCTTGAGTTACGAGCACAATTGAGCCCAGGATTTCTGTTGCTAAGTGAAGCATTTTGTTAGGTGAGTTTGTCCCATCTTACGACTTTTCTCGCCGCAGTTGGTAAGTGAATCATTGCGTTTGTTAAATTAATAGCACGGTTGTTAAGGGAAACTGCCTTCCCCCATTAACTTTGCTTGCCAAAAGGTTGCAAGAGGGGATAACGTGACCCTGGGACACTGCAACCATCGTAAGTATGAACCGCTTGCCAAGCAACTGAATTCTGATCACATGACCATGGAGATGCTGCCATGATCGTAAGTGTGTGAAAAACGTTTATAAGTCCTGTTAAGAGTAGACTCCTAGTGTTGGGTAGGCAATATATAATACCATGATGACAAATGGTTTTTGTTGCTTGAGATGTTTGAATGCAATTAGAGCCTGTAATTATCTTGGCAATAAGAGGAAGTCAGGAGAGCTCATTCTCTCTCTCTCTGCTGATTGCTCTCTACTTCATTGCTCCCTGATTGCTCGACCATGGCTGACTGTTTGAAGAAGGAAGAAGGCAGAATCATGAATTGCGACTGTAAGCAATAGTTTATTTGTTAAGGACTTTATTTGACTCACTATCCACTATCACTGCTTGTGAAGCTGTAGTTTATTTTTACAACACCAGTAAAGCTACTTGGTTTTTTTTGTTTTTTTTAAATTTATTTTATTAAATTTATACCCCGCCCTTCTCCTTGTTAGGACCCAGGGCGGCGCACAGGGATGTTAAAATACATACAAAGTATATAAAATATATAAAATTTAAAATACTTATTCTAATAAATAAACCCTGCACTAAAAACCGAATTAAAATCCCAAGTTTAAAAACTATCTAATAGTCAGTATGGAGGTTACGCTAGGCCGGCTAGATGAAATAGGTGTGTCTTCAGACACTTGCGGAAGAGGCGGAGGTCGGAGATGGTGCGGAGTTCAGGGGGTAAGTCGTTCCAGAGGGCTGGGCCCGCCACAGAGAAGGCTCTCCCCCTGGGTGTCGCCAGTCGCCATTGTCCAGCCGACAGCACCCTGAGGAGGCCCTCTCTGTGGGAGCGTATCGGTCTAAGGGATGTATGGGGCAAGAGGCGGTCTCGCATATAACTATGCCCCGAGCCATGGAGCGCTTTAAAGATGGTCGTTAAAACCTTTTTTACTAGCAGTGTCTGAGATGCTATTTGTGTGTTTACTAGCAACGTTCCTCTAGCTGCACATTCCGTTGCACAACTTTCTATCTCCCAAAGGAGAGATCCCCAACATCCCTTTTTTCAATGCCGTTGTAACTTTGAACGGTTGCTAAATGGACTGTCGTGTCCAGGACTGCTTGCACCCTCTCTTCGAGTTCTGTGGTTTTACATAATCAGAGCGTAGTAAACAAAAAAAACCCTCACCTGGTCCTTAGCAGTTCTGATAAGTTATAACTTACAAGTTCTTATTACCTATTACGCCACGTCCTTAAAAGAAAGGCAACATGGAGAAGCCAAGTCAAATTTCTAGAGGAAAAGGGATAAAAGGAGCCATTTCACCGACATTGTTTATTCACCGTTTGTCCTTTCCCCCCCCCCCCCCCTTTCTCTCTCTCTCTCTCTCTCTCTCCCCCTCTGACCAGCAGTGACCTCAACGAAGACACCCTGGAGACGGAAAATGCGGCTGCCGCAGCTGCTGCAGCTTTCACCGCCTCTACCCATCTGAAGGAAACCTTTTTAGGTAAGGGTGTGGAATCAGGCAATTGGCATCCTCCAGACCAGCTGGGAGGGGGAAGGTTTTAGTTGAGAAGACATTAGGGTGAGGATGTTGGATGGCCATTTGTCTGGGGCGGTGGAGGGCTTCCTGTCTGGATGGGGGGGTGGGGGCGGGTTGGACTTGAGGACCTCCAAGGTCCCTTCCAACTCTGCTATTGTATTATTGTATTAGCCCTGGGCAGGGAGAGCTGGGCCTTTCAAAGCTGATTGAAGGCAATTCAGTTCAGATGGGTGTTAGCATGCCACCCCCTCTCTTCCTATATCCCTCCCTCCTATCACTCCTTCCATCTATCTCTCATTCTGCCTTTCCTTCCTTCCTTCCTCCTCTCTTCCCTTCCTCCCTCCCATCACTCCTTCCTTCCCTCTTTCCATCTTCCCTCCCTCCCTTCTTCCCTTACTTTCATCTCTCCTTCCTTTCCTTCTTCCTTCCCTCCACCCACCCACCCATCTCTTTCTTCTCAATTTCCTTCATGCCTCCACCCTTCCTTCCTCCCATCTTTCCTTCTTCCCATCGCTTCTTCCAGTCCTCTCTCTTTCTGTCTATTCACTCACTCACTTCCTTCCTCTTTCCTTTACTTCCTTCCTTCCTCCTCTCTTCCCTTCCTCCCTCCCATCACTCCTTCCTTCCTTCCCTCTTTCCGTCTTCCCTCCCTCCCTTCTTCCCTTCCTCTCATCTCTCCTTCCTTTCCTTCTTCCTTCCTTCCTTCCCTCCATCCACCCACCCATCTCTTTCTTCTCCGTTTCCTTCATCCCTCCACCCTTCCTTCCTCCTATCTTTCCTTATTCCCATCACCCCTTCCATCCATCTCTGTTTCTGTCTAGTCACTCACTTCCCTTTCCTTTCCTTCCCTTTCCTTCCCTTTCCTTCCCTTTCCTTTCCTTTCCTTTCCTTCCCTTTCCTTTCCTTTCCTTTCCAGGAGTATATTTCTGTTCAGACAATTTGTGTGAGAGAAAGAGGGTGAAGACAGGCTCCTTCCTAATAGCTCAAAAATGTAGGTAGCAGTCAGCTACAGTTTGGTAAGATTCTGTCTGCAGGTGTGAAACAATAAAGAACTCAGTTTGGAAAAACCGCCACGAGTCTTTCTTGATTTGTGGAGCCTGACAGTTGTATTTGCAGAGTTACAATACAATACAGTAGCAGAGTTGGAAGGGACCTTGGAGGTCTTCTAGTCCAACCCCCTGCCTAGGCAGGAAACCCAACACCACTTCAGACGAATGGCTATCCAACATCTTCTTGAAGACTTCCAGTGTTGGGGCATTCACAACTTCTGGAGGCAACTTCTGTTCCACTGATTGATTGTTCTCACTGTCAGGAAATTCCTCCTCAGTTCTAAGTTGCTCTCTCCTTGATTAGTTTCCACCCATTGCTTCTTGTTCTGCCCTCTGGTGCTTTGGAGAATAGCTTGACTCCCTCTTCTTTGGGGCAACCCCTGAGATATTGGAAGGCTGCTATCATGTCTCCCCTAGTCCTTCTTTTCATTAAACCAGACATACCCAGTTCCTGCAACCGTTGTTCAGATGTTACGTCTGACTTGTTTTATTTCTGTTGTCATCGTATAGCCTATCCTTTCTCAGAGAGCTCAGGGCACAGCAGTACAGTACAGTAATCCTTGACCTATGACCACAATTGAGCCCAAAAGTTAGGCTGCTAAGCAAGGCAGTTATTGAGTGAGTTTTGCCCCATTTTACGACCTTTTTTGCCACAGTTGCTAAATGAATCGCATGGTTGTTAAGCGAATCTGGCTTCCCCATTGACTTTACTTGTCAGAAGGTCGCAAAAGGGGGATCACATGACTCCGGGACACTGCAACCGCCATAAATCTGAAAAATGGTCATAAGTCACTGTTTTCAGTGCCATTGTAACTACAAATGGCCACTAAAAATGGTTGTGAGTCAAGGACTACCTGTATTTTCCAGATTTTATCCCCACAACGGTCCAAAGATACCCACTAAGCTCACATTTAAGCTCCCCCAGCCTGTCTTGGGGCGACCCACTGACAGCTCTAAAATGCGACAACAGGCTGTTGAGAAATGGCTGAAGTTGTTTGTTTGTGTGTTTCCCTTGTGTCTTGCTTTCTACCTGTAAAGTAAAAAGACAAAAACTTACAACTTAACCAATTAAACTCCTCCCCACTCGATTCTCAAAATCATTCTGATGGAGAGACAGCACTGAGACTGCATTTTATTTGGCTTTCATTTAGGGCAGGAGTAGTCAACCTTTTTATACCTACCGCCCACTTTTGTATCTCTCTTAGTAGTAACATTGTCTAACCCAATGTTACTACTACTCAATGTTTGGACTCTGTGCCTATATTGACTATATATAAAGTAATTCTCTTGAATAGGAATCAAATAAACACAAAGAAATTATTTTATAATTACTTTATTATGAAATAATAAAGTATTTTATAATTGTTCATATTTCTGTTTACTTACTCAGTGCGAAACCTGGGCCTGTTTGGCTGAACACAAAGCTGATATTCTGGCAGGAATTTTTCCCACGGCACACCAGACAATATCTCACGGCACACTAGTGTGCCACGGCACTCTAACCGCCCACCGGTTTCACAATCATGGTGATTTATAAAGTAGGGAAGTCAATTAAATTAAAAAAAAGGAAAGTGCTTCAGTATCGGACAAAACCCCTCCCGCCCACCATGAAAGCTGGAACGCCCACTAGTGGGCAGTAGGGACCAGGCTGACTACCACTGATTTAGGGCAATACCCAAACCTGGCTATTCCAGCTTCTTTAACAAACCATGGTTTGAAAGGGCCCCCATTACTATGAACAGGACTTCATAGATGGGGGAAAGGATGTGAAAATACGGGTAACACCTTTCCAGCCTTTAACCTTAAGCATCGCCGCCATCCGTCGTTGGTGGCTGTGTAATCGTTTTCTTTTTTTTATTTGAAAAAAGTTTTATTGGTTTTAACAATTTATATCAGTAGATAAGGTATTAGATAATATTTGGAGCTTCCACATCGGGTTTGATGACCGTCTCCGAGTCTTCATACATATTCCATTAAAAAGAAATTATTAAAAGGAAGGGGTACATACATTTTAAAATCATAAATTTTCATATTGTTTTATACATTCAATTACTTTGTATTGAGATTCGTACAGGAATTACCATCATAAAAAAAAAATATAACAAATTATTTTTGCGATCTGAGCCTCTTTGCTATAGTCTCCTCCTCCTCCCCCCCACCAGCAGGCGGACCCGTGGCCCCTCCCGTTCCCATCTCACCATCATCCAGGATTGAGGAGTGTTTTTTAAGAAAATTATGCGCCTCTTCAACTGTTTTGATTCTAACTCTTCCTCCCTCCCAGAATACCAGCATCCCTTCAGGCATCAACCATTTGAGGCTGTGTAATCGTTTTCTAATTAAAAATTATCTTTGATTCCTCACCTTGAAGTGAAGATGGCGGAAGGAGAGGAGTGCCTGGAAGCTGAGGTGGCTTATCCCATCACCTGTGGTGACAGCAAAGCGAACCTCATATGGCGGAAGTTTGTTTGCCCGGGCATCAACGTGAAGTGCGTGCAGGTGAGATTACTATAATGAGTCATCGTCATACAGTCGGCCAGATGTTCAGACCGGATCTGGCTTTTTTGGCCACCTCTCAAGTCCTTCCCAAGTACCTGGAATCGGCAAATGTGGATGTTGGATGGTGTTATAGATATCACTATAATGGTTGTCGCACAGTCGGCCAGATGTTTAGTCCAGATTTGGCACTTTTATCTGCTTCTTGGGTGTTCCCCAAGGACCTGGGATAGGCACACATTGTTACTTGATGGTGTTAAAGGCAGCGTCATTGGAAGTTGTAAGCTGTTGCAAGTAAAGCTGCCTTTTGCAAGTGACCGATGGGGATTTTGTCAATGCCGAGGGTGTTCAAGTGGTGTTCCAGATGTTTTGGGATTGCCCCCAAGGCACCTACCATTATTGGTAGTATTGTTGTTTTCCTTTGCCCCAGTCATTTTACTTGTATTTGCAAGTCTTGGTATTTTGTGATTTTCTCCGATTCTTTGTCTTCTATCTCCAAGTACTGCCACTTCCGCTATACAGATTTCATTGTCTTGTCAATAGTTAAGTCTGGGGCTGTTCTGTGGCAGGTGCTTATCTAAACTCCCATTATTATTGTTAAATATGCATGGTTGCCCATCTTAAAATAACTCTGGGCGGGTTATAACATCATAAAAGCAGAAGTACAAAGCATTAAGTATAAGTATAATCTTCATTGTCATTGTACTTAAATACAACGAAATTGGTTTTAACCTCACTGGTGCAAAATTATAGCAGAAATGAAAAAAGAAAGAAAAGGGGGGGGAAAACCTAGCGGGTGCATGGAGTGATTGTGGTTGTATTTAAAAATCTGACAGCCCAAGGATAGTTTGTTCCTATTTGTTTGGCTGGCTATACTTTGGTATCTTCTGCCTGATGTAGGAAGTGCAAAGAGACACTGACCAGGGTGTGAATCATCTCTTGAGTATCTTCCTTACTCTGCTAAAGCAGCGACATCTGGCCATGTCATCCAGTGGTGTCAGAGGTCAACCAATGGGTTTCTTGTGCCGAATTGATCCCTCTCTGTAGTGCCTTCCTGTCCGCAGCTGTTAAACCAGCATACCATACTGTCATGCAGCATGTATGGTGGACCGATAGAAAGAGGTCATCAGCCGTTGTGCCACCTGATTTTTTTCCACAGGACTCTAAGGAAATGATTACATTAAATATTTAAATCAACAGAAATTAGATAAGTTAGAAACCAGAATACAATGGACTGGGGGGAGGGGAATCTTTGTCGTAGTCCAGTGACAACCTCCAGCATATTAACCTTTTCAAGATTGTTCTTAAAAGCAATAGAAAACAAGACAGGGCTGTGTGCCTCCATGCACCCCACCTTCACACATTGTGGGTGCTCCAGCATTGGAGGGATTGGGCAGCCCACTTGTCTGAAATGTTGTAGAGTCTCCTGCTTGAGCAGGGGGTTGGACTAGAAGACCTCCCAGGCCCCTTCCAATTCTGTTGTTCTGTTATTCGTGGACTGAAGTTCAAATTCTGAACCAGATCTGGCATCCCCAGTCTATCAGACACTGGGGGCCAGATCTGGAGGGCGAGGGTGGGAGTTTAGGGTTAGAGCCAATGAGAAGCAGTGCTCTTTCCCCGATTCAGTCTCTATTCTCCCTCTGTCAGTGTGATGCAGCCCTGAGCCTTCCTGTTCTCCCAGTGTGATCTTTGTACTCTGTCCCATAAGAGATGCTTCCCACGTTGGGACTTTAGCCAGGGGTGGGCTTCAAAAACTTTAGCAAGGGGTTCTCTGCCCAGTTGCTGGATGGGCATGGCCATGGTGGGCGTGGCTTAGTAGGCATCCTGCCTCATACATCCTCACGGCTGATTTGCTCCCACAGAGAGGGACTTCTCCGGGTGCCGTCCACTAGACTTTGTCAGCGGGCGACGCCCAGGGGAAGGGCTCTCTCTGTGGTGGGCCCAGCCCTCTGGAACGACCTTTCCCCCGACATTAGAACGACCACGGACCTCCGCTCCTTCCGTCTAAAATTAAAAACATATCTTTTCTGTCTGGCCGGCCTAGGATAGTCTCTCTGTCTATGGGGTATTATTTAATTGGGAATATTATTTTAGTTTAACTTAGTTTTAATGGGGATTTTTAGCACAGGTATAGGTTTAATTTGTTTTTAAATGTTTCTATATTTGCTGTTTTTTATTCTTCCTGTGCACCGCCCCGAGTCCCTATGGGGAGAGGGAGCGGTCTACAAGTATTAAATATTATATTATTATTATTATGGCGGGAAGTAGGAGGGACGGGTTTTTTGCCCTCTCCGGGCTCCGGAGGGTTTTTCTCGAGCCTCCGGGAGATGGAAAAGTGCCTCCCCAGACTCCGGAGGCCCTCTGGAGGCCTTCCTGAATTTCCGGTAGGCCTGTTTTTCACCCTCACTGAGCCTCCATGCGCGCCCTGCACTTACCTGCATCCAAAACGGGCCACGGGGAGGGGCGGGGCCAGCCAGGAGTGGAATTTGGGGGGTCTCCGAACTGCACAGCATCTTAGCTAGAGGTTCTCCAGAACCCCCAGCAGCCCACCACTGACTAGCACCGTGATGGTGAACCTATGGCATGTGTGCCACAGGTGGCACACGGAGCCATTTGTCAGGGCACACAAGGTGTTGCCCTGTCAGCTGGCCAGGGCACATGTGCGTGCTGGCGAGCTGATTTCGAGGCTTTTGAAGCCATTTTTCTCCTTCCCCAGGCTTTTTATAAAGCCTTTGGAGCCTGGAGAGGGCGAAAAAAGCATGCCAAAAATGGGGGTGTGGAGTGCTGGTCGTGTGCAAAGCATTATGGGTGTGGCACACCCGCACACGACACCCCCCCCTGCGCTCCCCCCATTTTTGGCACGCAATCCAAAAAAAGCTTGCCATCACTGGGACTAGCATGTTATCAGCCAAGGTGGCACAATGGTTAGAGTGCAGTACTGCAAGCTACTTCAGCTGACTGCTAGCTGCAGTTGGGCAGTTCGAATCCATCCTTTCGAGGTGGGTCAAATGAGGACCCAGATTGTTGGGGGCCAAGAGGCTGACTCTGTAAATCGCTTAGAGAGGGCTGGAAAGCACTGTGAAGTGGTGTATAAGTCAAAGTGCTTTTGCTATTCTGGCAGAGTCTGTGGAAGCCACCCAGGGAGGCCGTGGCCATCCTTTTGAGATAGTCCAGGCAGGAAGCACACCCAGATGACCTAATTCTATTTTATTGTAAAGTTACACCAACAGAATCTCACAGGTCTGAATGTCCATCTCTTCCCCCTCACCTTTACAGCCCAAGAAACTAGGAAGGTTCTCTTCTGAGATGGTTGCCAGGCCTTTATTCCTTCTGTGGGCTCAGCTGCCTCTTATCTGATAATTGACGGCTATGCGGCTCTTCCTCCTCTCTCCCAAGGCCCTCTCTGCCTGTCCCTACTTTTGTATCTCTCTCTCTTCGTTGCAGTATGACAATCATTTGATAAGTCCTAAGGAATTTGTGCATTTGGCTGGCAAGTCCACCCTGAAGGACTGGAAGAGGGCCATCCGTATGAATGGGATCATGCTACGGTAAATCACTACTTATTGCAAACTCCACGTCATGTTTGAACCACTTCACTTCTGAAGCATTTGAAAACTTAAACTTGCCCAAGAACCGGATGGAGGGATGGGTGAGAAGAAACGCAGATGATCCAAGAATAGACCACGTGAGCTAAGAATCCACCAAGGTCACCATTGCAGGTGTCCGACAAAGAAACGAACTTTTCTCAAAACAAAAGTCCGATTCATAATTGGACAGCGTGACCACTACGGGTGGGACCGGAGGGAGACCATTATTTAACTATGTAGCATTGCGCAGGAAAACATCAGAGCTGGTTGTATTTCTTCAGTGCCAAAATGGTGTATCCAATAAAATTTTGCTTTTGGGATCACAAAGTTCCAGAGAGTGTCTACTTTTCTTGGGTTCGCTAGTCGGACCATTGACACTCCATGCCCTTCTAGACCCGATGATGTCACCTAATTGGCTAAAGAAATCATCATCATCTTTTAACAACCCCATAATCCCTTGGAGTCTGGGCAACTGAATGGAGCTAGCAGAGTGTTTACCGGCCAGATGCCCTTCTTGTCGCCAGTGAGGAGTTATATTCAGCAGATATATTTCTCATTGTGCCCAGAGAGAGAAATATCTGCCGCTACCTAGGTTCGAACTCACAGGCTCCTGATTGTGATGCAAGAGCTCCCCCTCTAGGCCACCGCACCACACTGTAGTTAGGTAAAGAAACGTCTGTGAGAAAACTACCAAGCTCAGAGAACGCCAAGGGCCCCATGGTTCAACCCTGAGCTACAAATACTCTTTTCTATCATTTCAGGAAAATCATGGATTCAGGGAAGCTGGATTTCTACGAGCACACAAAAGTTTGCTCGAATACCTGCCGCAGCACTAAAATCGATCTGACCGGAGCCAGAGTCTCTCTCAGCAGCCAGACTTCATCAGAGTACATGCCTCTTACTCCAGCCTCTGCAGATGGTATGTAGGGAAGCAAAACCCAAGAACAGACCTCACTGGACACTGCAACGGCAGTTTTAATTTCCACAAGCCATTCACCCAGTGGTGATATTCAGCCGGTTCGCTCTGGTTTGTGTGAACTGGTTGTTAAACCACGACCACCCGCTATCAAAGTGGATCCTGGGCGCTGCGCTGTGCTGCAATGGAGAAACGGGCAGCGGAGGAAGCTGGCAGGAGGGAAGGGGAAGGCTGCTTTCCCTCTTTCTTCTCCCTCTTCCTCCTCCTCCTCATGCCAGCTGCTCCATTGCCCGTTTTACCATTGGAGCGCAGCAGCCAGGATCCACTTTGATAGCAGGGGTAATTTAACAACCGGTTCGCCTCTGGTCAGGTTGGGCCTAACCTCCCACGACAGCCAACCTGACCTTGGGCGAACCGGTTGTTAAATTATTTGAAACCCACCACTGTTCACCGTTTCTTTTAAAAAAACACTGAGTTCTTTTTCTGCCTGGTTCAAACTTCTATAGATATTCAACAATTAACACCAGAAACGGCTGCCTGCTGCAGTTTGGAGGACTTGCTGTCTGAACCAGAAGCTCTGCAACTTGAAGATGTGAGGACTTCAACTCCCAGAATTCCCAGAAATGGGGAATTCTGGGAGTTGAAGTCCGCACATCTTCAAGTCCTCAAGGTTGAGAAGCACTGTTCTGAACCCCTTTCAACTCCTCCTAAAGCACTGCCAGCTGGTGTGTTCAAATACTCTTTGACTTCACCAGGTTCCTCCCTCCGCTGTGTTTATGTGGGCATTTTCAACATGTTGTGTCTTTAGGTGAATTCATAGGTAAAGGAGAAATAGGAGTCTATTGAGAGCTCCACCTAGTTTTTTCAGAGTCTGTTAACGGCTTTTTGATTCATTATACATGTGAGACAAGAAACTTCAAATAGGCTTTGTTCTCTGTCTGTAATCTTTAATTTTGGCTACTTTTTATCTTGCTCCTTGACAGGTCTATCTTCCAAATCCAGCCATTGATGATAGGCTAAATATGTCACACAGCAATATGTCAAAATACCTCCGATTTTCTTTAAGGTTTTTTGTCTGAATTATTTACACTTTCTGACAGATGAAAGTTTCAAAGGCAGCAAGATTTCCCTGCGTCTAGTGCAGGGGTCTCCAACCTTGGCAACGTTAAGACTTGTGGACTTCAACTCCCAGAGTTCCTCAGCCAGCAAAGCTGGGAGTTGAAGTCCGTAAGTCTTAACGTTGCCAAGATTGGAGACCCCTGAACCAGTCAGTATTTTCAGCCTAGCGGGGGGTGGGGGGGTGTTGTAATCACCTTGTAATAAATCACAAGTTAACATTGCAGGTGTGCGTGAAGTAATACACCTGAGCAATCGCTGAAAATGCTTTGGAGAATATGCTTTGGACCTTCTATATAGGAAGAGCCTCTTGCTAATATTTATTAAGGCAGCTCAACATCTGCCACTCTTTTACATTAGCCCCTAGAGAGAGCTCACACAGCTATAAGTTCACTTATGAAAGCTAATTTGATTTCTAAGCAGTGTCTTACTTTCCAGGATCATATGGAAGCCTTTAAAAAAAAAACCCACCTACTTCAAATAACAACAGAAAGGTACTACTTTCACATGAGGTCCAATGGGATTCTTCCAAATTATTTTCAAAATCTGCATGGTGTCAACTCTCCGTGTTGTCATGGGGGCAGAATGAGTGGGAGTAAATTCCCCCGTACTGTCAGCTGGAATGGGATCTCAGATTACTGCTGCCAGTTGGGAGGGGTGTATCTATTGGGTAACGTGATTTATGACACAGACTGAGGGGAGGGAAGGAACAGGGGTAAAGTTCAGAACCGGATAAACAAAGCAAAGATTTGACTGCTGAACAAATCTTCCCTAATGAAGCGATCAATAAATCATTGGTTTTTGTATTAAAACATCGGCTCAATTATTAGGGCATCGTTAGGAAACATGGCACATGGCTTAATTAAACAAACATGGCCTCCAAATCTTTGAGCATGTTAATCCTGGTTTTAGAAATGTTTCATGGAGAACAGGGCTTTCTGATTTTGCTCTGGCCGTATCATCCAAGGTATAAGAAAACTGAGAATGTTTCGTTTTTTTTTAAATCGGAGTAAGAGAGTTAAGGGTCAAATGATCATTGTTGCTCAATTTTAATTGCAGTCAATGGATCTCCTGCCACCATCACCATAGAAGCCTGTGACGATTCCACCGAGTGGACAACGACTATTGGAGGTAAAAAGCGTGTAGGCTCTGCCCTTAGACCCTCCCACAGGATGTTCAGTGCAAAACCTGAAAGGCTTTAAAGAAACCCCCCGCAGATGTGGTCATTTCCTATAGGCAGGGCCTCAGAGCAATAGAAGAGCTTGAAAGGGAATAGTAATGAGGATACAAACTTGTTGATTAGTAGAAATATCTGTTTTCTGTAACACACATATATTATGCCTTGTAACATAAGCTTACATGCTGTAAGTTCCTTTCCCTCCCTGAAACTGATTTCCTGTGGCACTGTTATTGGGGTCTGTAGGATATCTGGCGAATGTCAGGGCCTGTGATCCTTGTCATTTGAACCCTTATCCATCTGCAATCTATGGGCATAGAACATATCCCGGAATTGAGCTATAAACAGCTGTAAAGCTGACATCCATTGATATATTCCCCCCTTTCTGCCTGAGAATGTATGCCACCTTTGATCTGTGCCTTTCACAACAGGGGGCCAATTGGCCAAAGCCAGGGTGTTATTTCAAGATTTCTCTAAGAAGGAGATGAGCCTTCTCTGAGGAGCAGTTCTTCCTTGCATATCCTTGGGGGTATGCTGGGAACAACTGACGATCATGTCTTTTAAACTTTGATCAAAGATTAAATGCTGATTGTTATTCAAGCCTCCGTTTAAGTCTCATGTTTGGCTCTTTGTGACTTGAATGCTTTCTAAAACGCCTATGGGTCTCAATGTATTCTCAAACCTTACAATGTGGTTTCTCCGAGGTATCTACATGTGGCTTCCCATAGAGCCGAACCCCTTTGAGATTCGGCAGGCCTTCAACACAGTGGACTTGAGTTACAAGCTCTTGCAGCAAGTGTTGAGGACAAAGTTTTGGCATGGAGAGAGATTCCTCTGAAGAGATGCTGATCCTGGGAAATTGTTTTACTTTTACTCTCTCACTACCCTGTCTTAAAAGTCAGGTCTCACAGGGAATGTACCCACGTTTTATTTATTTATTCAATATATGTGCAACCCATCTCCCTGTCCAAGGCAACTCTGGGTGATTTGAAATAGAGTTAAAAACAGGAATATAAAAACAATTATGAATATTAAAACTAATTACATTGGCAAAAGATTAGATACAGGCACCGTAGTCCTTGACTTACGACCACAATGGAGGCCAAATCTTCCATTGCTAAGTGAGAGAGTTGTTAAATGAAGTTTTCCCTGCTTTGCAACCTTTCTTGCCATAGTTGGTGAACGACTCACTGCAGTTGCTAAGTTAGTAATACCAATGTTAAGTGGTAAAATAGTTGGTAACATAGGACATAGTCACACGGTGAGCCACTTAATGACTGTCATGACTTACATCTGGAATGTACCATTTCTGGAATATGATTATGGGCTGTAATGAGGAGGCAGCTTTTTGGGTTCCCTCAGCTACCTGTCTCCATGGAGATTGCCAGTCATCCAGGTCATGGTTGTCCCAGTGGTGCTTTTTCAAGAGGCAACTAGACTGTCTTTGTTTTTTCTGGAAGACGTTTCACTTCTCACCCAAGAAGCTTCTTCGGTTCTGCCTGAATGGCAGAGGATGGAAGGATTTATATTCCTTGCAGCGCTCTGGTTGTTAGTAGTCTCTCTGAGGATCCTTGAGATCACTTGGAAGCGCTCAGAGACACCTGAATAGTGCAAATGGGGTGGAGCCTTCTTGCTGAAAGGACTGTGTCGTAAACAGGAGATAGGTGAGGTCGTATCCCTCCTCCTCTATTGAGCGAGGGCTGTCCAACTTTAATACAGGTGGCCTCTTTGACCCCTCTGGTCTCTCTGTCCAGAATGTGGATTTTGCCATCTTCGAAAGAAAAGAGCTAACCATTGGCCTGATGATTGCAAGGAATATGCAGTTAATCCCCAAGTTATGACAGTTCACCTAGTGACCATTCAAAGTTGCACGATAACGCCCCCCAAGTGTTTACGACAAAGTCCTGAAATTATGAATGTTGCGGCACCACGGCAGTCGTTCGCCCTTACAAACGACTGCATAGGCGCTGATCTCGGACCACTTTAGGAGCCCATTCTCTGCAAAAGTGAATGAGTGCCTGAGGTCTCTCGAGATCAAACCCCCCGCCCCCCAAATATTTCACTCTTGGCGTGAAAAGCATTTGCAAGATGACCAGATTCTAGGATCGAAATCATTCTGCTCGTTTCACCCTCAAAGGAAAAGAAACCGCAGCAGAGGGGAAACAGGCAAGGCGGGCCTTGCGTGGCAGGATGGGCGGTGGGGCGCATGAGATATCTCAGTGGGTCAGGGAGAACTTGGATGGCCTGTTCCATCGCTAGCCTGAGATACCTCGTGCACCAATAATCGGCACATTCGATTAGCAAATGTCTGGGCTAAAGCAGGGAGTGATTACGTTCAGGTTTCGTGATTCACTCCTAGAATCCTCAAGTTATGAATGGAATTGGCAGGCTCTTATTCATTCATAACTCGAGCGTTACCTGTAAATCCTTCCGTTCCCCACCAATCGGTCAGAACCAAAGAACATTTTTGGATGAGAAGCCAAGTGAAGGAAAGCCAGGGAAGTCCAGTTGTCTCTTGGGAGGAGGTGGGGGGAGAAGCACCTTTGGGTTGTCCAGACGTCTCTCCTTTTCGACTTCAGATGACGCATTCACCTTCTGGCGAGGCCTGAGAGACGCCGGGCTGCTGGAGGAAGTGGTGCAGGAATTCAGTGTGGAATTCATGGAAGCCATGAAAGGCCTGCAGCAAAGAATCCAGGAACTCCCTTTGCAGCTGAACGGTGAGACCCAAATATCGCCATGCTTTTTTACCTTGCAAAGAATTTTTTTTTTATGAATACGTTTAAATACAGTAGTGGCATAATCAAAGTTAGAATAGGGATGGAAACTAAAGAGAGGTGGATTAATAAAATGCAATTTTTTATATAATAAGGAGAAATAATAATAGAAGAAATTAGATTTTGAATGATAGTATTACCGTATTTTTGGAGTATAAGATGAACCGAGTATAAGACACACCAAGATTTTGAAGAGGTAAATTTTTTAAAAACGTTTTTGCACTCTGCAGACCTCCCAAGCCCTTTGCACACCTCATCTTTTGTGAAAAATGGGGCATGCAGAGAGTTTGAGAGGCCTGCAAAGTACTCCTGGGAGCTTGGGGGGAGGCAAAAACCGGCCCATTTTTTGCCAAAAACAGGCAGGAGGCTTGTAGAGTGCTCCTGGGGGCTGGAGGAGCAAAAACAAGCAAACAATGGCCCATTTTTTTGTGGAAAATGGCCCATTATCTCCTAAAAAAACAGCATGCATAGCCTTTAGGAGGCTTGTAGAGTGCTCATGGGGGCTGGGGGGAGGGGGGCAACAATGAGCAAAAAACAGCCTCGTTTTCCCCCCCTCCCCCTTGATATATATGATGCTTTATAGCAGGGGTCCCCAACCTTTGCAACTTTTAGTCTGAAGGACTTCAGCTCCCAGAATTCTCCAGCCAGCTTTGCTGAAGTCCTTCAGACTTAAAGTTGCAAAGGTTGGAGATCCCTGCTTTATAGAGTATGAAAAGTAAAATAATTATTTCACTTTCCCGCTTCAAGAAAGCTTAAAATTGAAGCGCTAAGGCAGCTATACATTTGCTTCGTTTTGAAGGAGGAATTGGAGGCCTGGGGCCTAGATAAATGAGAATTTTCCTTTCCTTCCACCACTGCAAATAATATAGATGGGTGGATTTGTGGATAGGTTTATATAAAATAAGGGTCACGGTGGCTCAGTGGGTAAGACGTTGAGCTTGTCAATCAGAAAGGTCAGCAGTTTGGCACTTCGAATCCCTAGCGCTGCGTAATTGAGTGAACATCCGTTTCTCGTCCCAGCTTCTACCGACCTAGCAGTTCGAAAGCAAGTAGAAAAATAGGGACCGCCTTGGGTGGGAAGGGAACAACGCTCCGTGCGTTTTCGGTGTAGTGTCATGCCGGGCACATGACCACGGAGACGTCTTCGGACAGCGCTGGCTCTTGGGCTTTGAAACGGAGGTGAGCACCGCCCCCTAGAGTCGGGAACGACTGGCACATATGTGGGAGGAGAACCTTTACCAAATGCCTTCTGTCGGCCATTAGGATGTTCTGTTTTTCTCATCCTGTGTTTCCATTAGATGCCATCCTGCTGAACAACACAGTCCAGAATTTTGGCATGCTCGACCTGGTGAAGAAAGTTTTGGCCAGCCACAAGTGCCAAATGGACCGTTCCAGAAAGCAATACACCCGAGACTTAGCAGGTACTGTCTCTTTGTTCTATTTCTCTCCTTCTGCTCACCCGGTAAGGTACAGATAGTCCTCAACTTACAACCTCAACTGAGCCTCCGAAGTTCCATTGCTAAGCAAGACAGTTGTTAAGCCAGCCTTGCTGCAGCGATTCGCTTAATGGCTGTAGCAAGAAGGTCCTTGAATGGGGCAAAATTCACTTCAGTGTCTCGCTAAGCAACAGAAATGTTGGACTCTCTTGAGGTCGTAAGTTAAGGGCTACCTGTAGTAACACCACCTCTCTTAGATGCATTTCCAAAGCCCCCGAAGGCCAGAGAAGGAATCATGGATGGAAACTGACCGAGGGGAGGTTCAACCTAGAAATAAGGAGGAATTTCCTGACAGTCAGAACCGTCAACCCAGGGAACAGAAGTTGCCTTCAGAAGTTGTGGGAGCTTCATCCCTGGAAGCTTTCAAGAAGAGACTGGGCTGCCATCTGTCAGAAATGGTGTAGGGCCTCCTGCTTGGGTAGGGGGGTTGGACTAGATGACCTACAAGGTCCCTCCCAACTTTTGTTATTCTATTATTATTGTGTTATTCAGAGGTTGTGAGAGCTTCATCTCTGGAGGCTTTCAAGGATAGACTGGACTGCCATCTGTCAGAAATGGTGTAGGGCCTCCTGCTTGGGTAGGGGGGTTGGACTAGATGACCTACAAGGTCCCTCCCAACTCTGATTATCTGCAAACCTGTAATATCTAAGCAATCAACCAATGGAAGAGAAGTTGCCTTCGGAAGTTGTGGGAACTTCATCACTGGAGGCTTTCAAGAAGAGACCGGACTGCCATCTGTCAGAAACGGTGTAGGGTCTCCTGCTTGGGCTGGGGGTTGGACTAGATGACCCGCAAGGTCCCTTCCAACTCTGTTAATCTGTTAAAGATGCTGTGCAGCAGAAGGTGTAAGGGGTGGGTGGGTGGGGTGAGGCCATGTCCAATCTAGCTTACACTTTTGACTTGGCCAGCATCCTGCCAGCTACCCGTGGCCTTAATCGTCTTCTCTCCCGTTGCCTTTTTCCGTCTCCAGCTCTGGAGCAGCAGTGTGACGAGCACCGCAAGAGAGCCAAGGAGCTGAAGCACAAATCCCAGCACCTCAACAACGTCCTCATGACTTTGACACCTGTCCCCATCCCCTCTCCTCTGAAACGGCCCAGGCTGACCCGGGCCACTTCAGGACCCCCGGCCATCACCTCCCAAGTCCTGACTCAGTCGGCTCAGATCGCCCTGGCGCCAGGCGTGCCCATCACCCAGCTGGCCGGTCTGCCCATCGGCAAAGTGCTCTCGGCCCTCCCGGCATCGGCATTCGGAAAGGCCACCGCCCAGGTGACGTCAGCCGGCTCTCCCGCCTCCTCGCTGCTGGGCGGATACACCATCTTGGCGGCGGCGGGCTCCGCCTTCCCCAACGCGGTGGAAATCCACCCCGAAGCCTCCAACCTGACCGTCTTGAGCACCGCGGCCATCCAGGACAGCAGTACGGTGGTCAAAGTGGTGAGCCCTTTCCAGCTGCTGACACTGCCAGGGCTCGGCACGGCCATCCAGAACGTGACGCAGCTGTCTTCCGGGGGCAGCACCATCCTGGCTTTGCCATCCAGTGTGATGGAAGGCGCTTCGGCCATGGAAGAGCACACGACCATCGAGGTAACCACCGTGCCGGACGAGCCTCAGCAGAAATGAAACGTGGACGTTGGTCCATTTTGGGGTGGGGGGGAGTGCTCCGGGGCTTACGTACCCATCCCTCGGGTGAGAAGACGGAGACGACGACAAAGAAGAAGAAGAGAGTGCTGGGAAAAGAGAGAGAGAGGGAAAACGGATCGGCGGATGGCAGAATAGGGAGGTTGAAATCTTAAAAAAGAGAAGAAAGATGAAGAGAGAAGACGAAATGAAGAGAGAACATCGTTGACGGGGCAGGAAAAAGACCCCCTGTTCTTGGGATCCATTAAAAGCTACAATCTTTGTGCACCCCCACCCCAGCTTGTAAGTACTACCCCCATCTCTAGCCAGCTCTGGGGAAGCGAGGCAGCTGAGACAGGTTTCGAAGAATGAAACAATTGACCCAAACCTTGCAGGCCAAAGGATTTGGCAACGAGGCAGGATTATTTTAAGTATTTCCAGCCTGGCAGAAGTGGGGGTCCCAACGCAGGCAATCGCCCGCATGTTGGGTTAGGGAGACGGTGGACTGTTTCTCTGCCAGGATGGAGGAAGAGGAGAGCGCGGGAGGGAATCTGGCCTTTGGACGTGGGCGAAATGGAGAATAGGCCAAAGGCGGACGGGAAGGGGAATAGCGGCTGAAAAAATGGGAAAGTAGGAGGCTTGGAAGGGAGACAGGAGGAGTTCCGTGGTGGGCAGAGTCCATTCCCAGTTCAAGAGCACCAATTCGCCCCAGGCTTGCATCTCAGCCTGAGGAGGAAGGTCTGGCCAAAACTGCGGAAGGTGGACCACCTGTGTTGGATTTTACTTCCCTCCCACCAAAGCAGTTATGTCCTCCATGGCTACCGAGCCTGATCCTCCCCACCCCACCAGTGTTTCTGCCAAAACCAAGGGTGACAAATAGGAGCTCCCGATTGTTCCAGCTGACTTGAGGGACTTGATACTTGACGCGAGAAGAATCATCGGTCGGAAGCTACGAGGGCTCGGATTCTCGCCGTGTGTGAGTTTGGGCCGATCAGAAACGGCGGGATCAAGACTCTTGGGTAACATTAAAATCTTGGGTTTTTTTTCAAGCTTGGCCGGGTCATTGTGGCTTCTTACCCTGTTCCCGGGCTGTGGGCATAGAGGTTTGGCAACCTTAAGTTCACGGATTCGAGGCTGTAATACAGGGGTGTCCAAGCTTGCCAGCTTTAAGTCTTGTGGACTTCAACTCCCAGAGCTCCCCAGCCAGCTGGGGAACTCTGGGAGTTGAAGTCCACAAGTCTTAAAGCTGGCAAGTTTGGACACCCCTGCTCTAATAGGTTTGTCTCAACTCCCCCCCCCCCCCCCCAAGCCAACTGGAAACTCACCGTTTACAGCTGAGAGCAAGTTTTCCTTCAACCTTGGCGAGTTTAAGATGGGTGGCCTTCATGCTGGCTGGGGAATCCTGGGAATTGAAGTCCACCCATCTTAAAGTGGTTTGAGAAACACTGGCTTCGATTCTCCTGTAAATTAAGCCAACATCTTCAAATTTGTATGCTCATAATACTTAACCTATACATAACCCAACATCCAGTGGTGGGTTACAGCCAGTACACCCTGGTACGGGTGTACCGGTGCCCGCTGGGGGCACCAGGTACCGTTCTGGTATGGTGCTTCAGAGGGCCCACCCATCTGCCCCCCCCCCCTTACCTGTATTTGACCTATTTGGGCATGCGCACGGAGCATACGTCGCCTGCGCGATGCTCTGCTGAGCAGCTGGAGCATCGCGACTGGTGGATGCATATAGTGGACACCCGACCCCATCGCAGCACACCCGTTGCAACGGGATCTGAAAGCCACCACTGCCAACATCCTACTGACTTGCAACATCATGCAAGATTCAGAAAGAAGGCCTTGTTTGCAGAAAGTCACACTTTCCAGCTTGGGCATTTCCCAAGCTGGAAATACACACACTCACACACAAGATACCTAAAGTCTCCTTTTTGTAATATTGCAGGGGTGTCAAACTCAAGGTGCTTAGATCTGGCCCATGGGGCCATCTTGGAAACAGCAACGGACTGGCCTGCGGTGCCTCTGCCAGTAAAAATGGAGCGGAGGCGGGCCGCATGTGGCCCAGCCGAGCTGTGTTTTAGGCTGCAACAGCCTCCTGCCAGCGAAAATGGAGCTCATTAGGGCTATGTGCGGCCTTCCTGTGCTCCATGTTTGCTCGCAGAGTGCTTGGACCACCACAGGTGCCCCTGACATGTGTGACGTTGAGCTGGCCATGCCCATCTTGGCCACGCCTCCCCGAAGTCAAACACAACCCTGATGCAGCCCTCAATGAAATTGAGTTTTGTCAGTTTGTTGCAGCAATCGCATCCAGAAAGCACACACAGGTAAGTGATTCAGCCGGATTCATGAACTTCTCTTTATACACAATATAACACATGAAGTAAATCTACAATACCAAAAGCAGGTTTTCCCAACATGGTAGCAAATACAAGCAAACACAAGCAGAGGACAGAACAGTTTTCAGTTTAAGTTCAGAGCAGCAGAGTAGTTTAGAGCTCAGCGCAAACTCAGAGCTGCAGAGCTAAGCCACGCCCAGGCTCCTTGCTGCCTCCTTGTTGCTTACACAGCAAATACTGTTTCAGTTTCCGAAAAGCCCACCTTTGCTGACCTAGTTGCTATGCCTAGTCCCCATTGGCTGGCCTGTTGCCATGTCTATTCCAGTCTATGAACATTCATACTCTGACAAGTTTGACACTCCTGCAATATTGGAATGTCAGTGGACTCCGTTCCAAAATGTTGGCCTGTGTGGTGGTCTCCACATTTTCTGGCATAGTGTGGTTAGTATCTTCAGAGGTTCTATTATTATTATTATTATTATTATTATTATTTAGATTTTTATACCGCCCTTCTCCCTTTTGGGACTCTGTCATCTGCTAGGTTTCTGTCTTATTTCGTTGGGTCTTGGAGCCTTCTGACTTCATGAGGAGTATTGTAGAGTTGTGATATAATTTACTTTTCTAATAGTGTACCAGAAGTTCCTGCAATTGAGGAAATAAGGTAGCCCTCGACTTACAGCAGCACTGAAAAAGTGACTTGTGGCCATTTTCCACACTTGCAACCTTTGTAGCAGCCCCAGGATCATGTGATCAAGATTCAGATGCTTGGCAACTGGTTCATATTTATGACCATTGCTGTGTCTCAAGTCACATGATCCCCCCCGCCCTTTTGCGACCTTTCAATAAGCAAAATTAATGGGGAAATCAGGTTCACTTAACAACCAGGGTAGTAACTTACCCATTGCAGCAATTCACTTAACAACCGCGGCAAGAAATGTCATAAAATGGGGCAAAACTTACTTAATAAACGTCTCACTTATCTGCAATAATTCACTGATTCACTTAACTGCAATAATTCACTTAACTGCATGATTCACTTAACAACTGCATGATTGGCTTAACTGTAGCAATTCACTTAACAACTGCAGTAATTCACATCTGTGGCAAAAGTCATAAAATGGGGCATGATTCACTTAATGCCTTATTTAGCAATGCAAACATTGGACCCAATAATGGTCATAAATCAAGACTACCTGTATACGTTTTTAATTTTAATCATCTTGGATTAAGTTACTACCTATACATACAGGAGGTGTCCTTTAGCATTCCAATTTAGGCTGGAGATCTTGTAGTAGATGCTTTCTTTTTTTCATTTCCCGTTTTCTTCCTCAGTGTCTTTTCTGCTTATTTTACTATCTCACACAATCAGATGAAAGAAAGATTTATTGTCAAAAAAAGATAATATTTGGGTCGGAATGGTGTTCTCTGCCCTACAGCCACTAGGTGGGGGATTGAGATGCATTAGAAAGCAGCAGGATTTTTAAAAAGAACTTGAAATAGTTTCTGAATGAATTTAAAAATCTCAGCGCTAACAGGCAACTCAACGCTGTCGAATTAGTGAGCAGAAATTCTTTTTTCAGCGTTGAAAACAGAATGGACCCGAGAAAGGACAATTCCAAGGAAACGAAGGCAACAATACAAGCAAAAATTCTTACTTTAAGATCAGAGGTTTATTGTTTCTAATAATTTGGAACATTAGAAATGAAAGATATAATAGCAGTAATACACTGCATTAACATATTAATGCAGAGGGCCGATGAGAAATAGCAAGTCCTACAAGGACTGCTATAAATCAGAGAGCCCCAATCCGATCTTGACCCCCATCCTTTATACTGTTACAATACAATACAATACAATACAATACAATACAATACAATACAATACAATACAATACAATACAATACAATACAATAGCAGAGTTGGAAGGGACCTTGGAGGTCATTTAGTCCAACTCCCTGCCTAGGCAGGAAACCCTATACCATTTCAGACAAATGGCTATCCAACATCTTCTTGAAGACTTGCAGTGTTGAGGCATTCACAACTTCTGGAGGCAATTTCTGTTCCACTGGTTAATTGTTCTCACTGTCAGGAAATTCCTCCTCTGTTCTAAGTTGCTTCTGTCCTTGATTAGTTTCCATCCATTGCTTCTTGTTCTACCCTCAGGTGCCTTGGAGAACAGCTTGACTCCCTCTTCTTTGGGGCAACCCCTGAGATATTGGAAGACTGCTATCATGTCTCCCCTGGTCATTCTTTTTATTAAACTCGACATACCCAGTTCCTGCAACCGTTCCTCATATGTTTTAGTCTCCAGTCCCCTCATCCTCTTTGTTGCTCTTCTCTGCACTCTTTCTAGAGTCTCAGCATCTTTTCTACATCGTGGTGACCAAAACTGGATGCAAATATTCCCAGTGTGGCCTTCCCAAGGCCTTATAAAGCGGCATTAACCCTTCAGGTGATCTTGATTCCATCCCTCTGTTGATGCAGCCTAGAACTGTGTTGGCTTTTTTGGCAGCTGCTGCCCACGGCTGGCTCCTATTTCAACGGTCGTCCACTAGGACTCCAAGATCCCTCTCACAGTTGCTACTATTGAGCAAGGTACCACCTATACTGTCCCTGGGCATTTCATTCTGCTAACCACATGCATGGTTCACAAGTTCACTAACGGTCACTATCCGTGAACACCTGTGTACATTGCTTTCAATTCCTCATTTCCCACAGTTTTATTCTTTCTGTTTTAAACAAATCCATATATGTGCATATTTTAGAAAAACGTATTTCACAGTAGCAGTTCAGCAGGGTTACAAATATTTCTGGTAAATTTTGAAGTGATCCTATCTGAAAACTTTGGTTCATATCTTTTTCTTCTAAGGTCTTCTATCATCCATAGGACTTATTGAATCTAATAGATCAATCTATATAAATAAAAATTTAAAATAGTTTGTGCAAAATCACTAATCTCAGAAAGCACTGCACCAATCGCCACCAAATTTTCACACAATGTTGCTAAGAAAGGGAGTAACAATCATACATACATTTTGTGTGACTGGCACACGTGTGTCATGTGCAAGCAGCACAAACATAAAAGGTACGCACTTCTTAGGTTTTCACCTCCCTGTAGCTCCTCCCACACGCCCCTCACATTTCCAACGGTCGTTTCCTCAGCAACCGAATAAGCCTCCAACGTTCCACACTGTATGGAGGCCTACTAGGCCCAAAACAAGGTGCAGAGGATAGCACACTCCCAGGTGGCCCATAGAGGGATAGAGAGAGAGAGGGAAAAATACAGGTAGGTAGAGGGAGAGAGGGAGAAATACAGGAGGTAGGTAGGTTGGGGGTTATACGGTGGTTGTGTGTACATGTTTGTGTGTGCAGATGTAGATCTACACACAGATTGGTTGGCCATTTAACCAGACTGGGCCACAGCAACGTGTGGCCGGGTACAGCTAGTAGGCTACATTTATTAGTTCTCACAGACAGATCTAGCTCAAAAGTTAGGCTTTTCAACTCTTCCTCCTATTCAAATGAAGACAATTTACTTCAGCATCTTGGGAGGATGCATCTTCGTGATGTCACTTCCATTTCAGCATTGTGGTGGCGCAGTGGTTAGAGGGCAGTACTGCAAGCCACTTCTGCAGACTGCCGGCTGCCTGCAATTTGGCAGTTGGAATCTCACCAGGCTGAAGGTTGACCCATTTTTCCATTCTTCCAAAGTGGGTAAAATGAGGACCCAGATTGTTGGGGGCAAGAGGCTGACTCTGTAAACTGCTTAGAGAGGGCTGTCAAGCACTGAAAAGCAGTATATAAGTCTAAATGCTATTGCTATCACAGATACATGTGTGAAGATCCCAGAAGAAAACCTAACAAATTTACTAGCCTCAAGACAAGGTTCAAAAGAAATCCAATCATTTATTAGGATTAACATCCTGGCGTCTCTTTGTTGCAGCTCAAACTACCATTCATCTAATGGTGTCTGCACTTTACCCCTGTATCCCCCTCCCCTCTGCCTGGTAATAAATCACATTAGCCAATTAGCATCGTAATTGAATCTATCCATGCGCATTACAGGCCAGCTTGGAATTTCCCACTGACCACAGGAATGTTTGGAATTCACACATCTATATGTCATGATAAAGAGTCATGGTGATGCTTTTGTGAGTTGACCACATGCTTCATAGAGGCAATACAGGTAGTCCTCAATGACCACAATTGAGCCCAACATTTTTGTTGCTAAACGAGACACTTGTTAAGTGAGTTTTGTCCCATTTTACGACTTTTCTTGCCACAGTTGTTAAGTGAATCGCAGGAGTTGTTAAGTTAATAACCTGGCTGTTAAAGTGAATTTGACTTCCTCCTTGACTTTGCTCGGGTGGAAAGTTACAAAAAGTGACACACACACACACGGGATATTGCAACTGTCATAAATACATGCCAGTTGCCAACCATCCAAATTTTGATCACGTGACCATGGGGGAAGCTGCGATGGTCGTAGGTGTAAAAAAAAATGGACATAAGCCACTTATTTTCAGTGCTGTTGTAACTTTGAACGGGCACTAAACGAATGGCTGTAAGTCAAGGACTGCCGATACAAGAGGGCTACAGGGGAAAAACACCTCTCGACTCGACTACTGTAATGCTCTCTACATGGGGCTTCCCTTGAGGTGCACCCGAAAGCTGCAGCTAGTCCAGAACGCAGCCACGCGGGTGATCACGGGAGCTCCTAGAGACTCCCACATAACACCGATCCTGCGCGAGCTGCACTGGCTTCCTGTGGTCTTTCGGGTGCGCTTCAAGATCTTGACGACCATCTTTAAAGCGCTCCATGGCTCGGGGCCTAGTTATATGCGAGACCGCCTCCTGCCCCATACATCCCTCAGACCGATACGTTCCCACAGAGAGGGCCTCCTCAGGGTGCCGTCAGCTGGACAATGCCGACTGGTGACACCCAGGGGGAGAGCCTTCTCTGTGGCTGGGCCAGCCCTCTGGAACGACTTACCCCCTGAACTCCACACCATCTCCGACCTCCGCCTCTTCCGCAAGTGTCTGAAGACACATTTATTCCATCTAGCCGGCCTAGCGTAACCTCCATTACTGACTATTAGACAGTTTTAAATTTGGGATTTTTAATTCGGTTTTTAGCACAGGGTTTTACTAGAATAAGTTTTTTAAATTTTATATGTTTTGTATGTATTTTAACATTCCTGTGCACCGCCCTGGGTCCGTTTGGAGAAGGGCGGGATATAAATGTAATAAAATAAAAAATAAAATAAATAAAAAATAAATGTAATGGGACAACTAGGCAATTGTGGGTGTGGAAGTTGTCAGGGTTCCAAAAAACACCCCCAACAAAATATAACTCCTAGGCTTGTGTTTCCTCAAAAGTTCCACTTTATTAGAGATGCCATGTTGGCACATCTGGGAAATCCGAATCCGAAAGCTTCCAGTTTTCCCACCCAGTTGAAAGTTCAAGATCTTGCCCCAACACCCACAAGTCCATCCCATAGTCCAGTCTGCCATTGCCAGATTCCTCCCATCCGGTTCCAGCCAGGTGCAGAGACAAAGATGACCTTGACTTTACGAGAAAGAATGTTGTTATGGCTACATATCACCCAACTCCATACAATCCCCCCTCCCATTTTCCTACAGTAAAAAATGTGGTGGGCCTGAAGTCCAAAAAGAAAAGATGGCTTGCAGGCATGACAGAATTCCACACACAGACTAGGTTAGACCTGTAACCAAGATACTCTGTAGTCAACCTCGCCAAAATTGCTCCATGGGAGTGAAAATACCCCTTTTGTCAGGGTTCTGACCGATGGCGCAATTAACTCATGAGCCTCCAGCCAGGGGTCAAAAGAAATCCAGTTATTTATTAGGAGCAACATGTCAGCATGTACCTGAGTGAAGTCAGCTTTGCCCCACGTGATTTACGGCCCAACTATGACCCTGTTTCCCCCTCCTTCCAGGGTGTGTCATAAATCACATTCTTCAACGGGAGCACTTTCACGGGCTGTAGAAAACGCGCCTTTCTGGCTGGCTCTGGTAACCTGGGATACAGCCTTGGGAAAGGTATGCGTGGAATGTGCTTCTGGTGGCGGCTGCCGAGCTGCTCCGTCAGTTCTCCCCCCCTCCCGCCTATGGCAACTCAAGAGCAGGCCAGGAATGCTTCCAGGACAGTCCATTTGTGTTGGTGGGTCCCATAGCCAAAATGATACTTGGGAGGTCTGTACAGCTAGTCCTCAATAACAGTTGACTCATATTTATGACACATGCAGTGTCCCGGGGGGATCCCATGATCCCTCTTTGGTGAACTTCTGACCAGCAATGTCCATGGGGAAGCCAGATTCACCATCCTACTAACTTAACAACTGCATCGATCCACTTAACAACTGTGGCAGAGAAAGGTGGTAAAATGGGCCAAAATTAACTTAACACATGTCTCACATTCTGTGCTCTATATTGTGGTCGTAAGTCGCGGGCCACCTGCAATCCTTTTTAGACCAAGGGTTTCGACCCTGTCGTCTTTTAAATTCTTAGGAGTGCTTATTAGCCAAGATCTCACCTGGAAAAAGAACACGTCTCTGGTGATTGGAAAAGCTCAACAGAGACTTCATTTCCTTAGAGTCCTGCGGAAAAATCAGGTGGAACAACGGCTGATGACCTCTTTCTATCGGTCCATCATAGAAAGTGTCCTCACATATTGTATCACAGTGTGGTATGCTGGTTTAACAGTTGCGGAGAGGAAGGCACTACAGAGAGTGATCAATTCGGCACAAGAAACCATCGGTTGCCCTCTGACATCACTGGATAACATCGCCAGATCTCGCTGCTTTAGCAGAGCAAGGAAGATTCTCAAAGATGATTCACACCCTGGTTGGTATCTCTTTGCCCTTCTACCATCAGGCAGAAGATATCAAAGTATAGCCAGCCGAACAAACAGGTTTAAAGATAGCTTCTATCCTTGGGCTGTGAGACTTTTAAATTCAACCGCAATCACTCCATGCACATGCTAGTTTTTCTTTCTTTTTTCTTTTCTCTTTTTTGTTTCTGTTATAATTTTGCACCAGTGAAGTTAAAACCAATTTCATTGTAATTTTTACAACGACAATAAAGATTATTATTATTATTGTTATTGTTATTGTTATTGTTATTGTTATTATTATTATTATTAACTCTATCAAGAAGTCAAAGGATTGTCCATCGTTGCAAGGTTTCACCTCTCTGGGACTCCTTATCAGCTCGTCAAGATAAAATCTGGGTAGATCCTGTTGCTCAACCAACAGATCGAATCCTGAAGCATAACTCCCCACCGGGGACTGACGCCCCTCGGAAGGGGCAAATTAACCACTTAAAAGTCTTCCTTGCTCGCATTGGGTGGGAATTGATACACTCGATCAAATAATTTCCTTGAATGAATTCTGTGTAGCAACGTCCCAAAGGTGCTTTTTTTAGGAGGCAACTGGAATTTTCGGTTTCTTTCTTTTGAAGACGTTTCGCTTCTCATCCAAGGAGCTTCTTCAGCTCTGACTGGAAGGTGGGGAATGGAAGGATGGATACTCCTTGCGGACAACTGGTCGTTTGCATCCTTTTGGAGGGTCCTTGAGGCCACTTGGAGGTTCACCTGTGTCCTCAGGGTCACCTGAGTGGTGCTAATGGTTCCTGTAGTCTGCAAATTTTCCCCCTTTGGAAATCCATTCCTACTCCCACCCCATTCCAAGGCTCTTCATCCCAAATTGTACAGCTAAAAGTCAGTGGAGATTCGGTCTTCCAGGTCATGGTGATCCCTGTTAGGATATTCAGCCTTATATTGGATTGATAATATATATGAGCCTATGTTCTTAAGGAGTTATGTAGCTTTAAGAACTGTGTTCGAATTCTGATTGGCTGTGCTTCTCAGCTCTACCATAAAAGAAGCTCAGGAACACAGTCCATTCCCTTTTCAATTCCATTCCTGTTCTTACTGTTTGCTGCTGAGAAGATTGAAGACTGAAGTATTTGTTTTGCATCACCGTAAGATAACTCTGTTTGCTGAAGGACTGTTATTATTTTGAGAAGTTAGTATATACGAGACCGCCTCCTGCCCCATACATCTCTCCGTCCGGTCCGCTCCCACAGAGCGGGCCTACTCCGGGTGCGGTCGGCTGGGCAATGCCGGCTGGCGACACCCAGGGGAAGAGCCTTCTCTGTGGCGGGCCCGGCCCTCTGGAACGACCTACCCCCCGACCTTCGCACTACCTCGGACCTCCGCCTCTTCCGCCAACGTCTTAAGACGTACTTATTCCAACAAGCCGGCCTAGGATAGCCCCCCGCGTCTGACTTTTAAATATAAATTATAATTTGGTTACGGTTTTAACAATGGGTTTTAGCACGGGTGAATTAATTTAATATATTTTTAATTGATGTATATTGTATTTATGGTTTTATATAATGCCTGTGCGCCGCCCTGGGTCCTAACAAGGAGAAGGGCGGGGTATAAATTTAATAAAATACAAATACAAATCACTGGTCGTAAGAAGCATTTTAGTTGCTACAAAGTAAAGACTATTTATTTTCTTACTATCACTGTTTTAGAGTTTGTTTGTGGTTAAAGCAACGTATCTCTTTAACTGTCCGGTGTATTACACTATTCCGCATTTATTTCTAAACACTGGTTACGGGACCAGAGTTGTAACAATCCCAAAGCGGCTTTTTTCAGGAGGTAACTGGACTTTCTTGGGTTTTTTTCTTTTCTCTTGAAGGCGTCTTCAAAAGAAAAAAACCAGAAAGTCCTGAAAAATGCCCCTTTGGGACCACCATAACCTGGACAACTGAGAATCTCTACAGACTGTGTAGCAATGGCACCCAACACCGCCAGTTTAGCAACCATTCAAAATTACACCAGGGCTGGAAAAAAAAAGTGATTCGTGACTGGTCCTTGAATGACGACTTGTTGCGGTTGTCGTCCCCACAGTCACACGATCAAACTCCGGGCCTTCGGCAACTAGCATGCATTTACAATGGTTCTGCAACAACCCAGGATCGCATGATTGCCCATTTGCCGCCTTCCCAGAGGGATTCCGATGAGCAACATCAACGGGGGAAACCCGGCTTCGTTTAACAAACCCTGTGATTTGCTTAACCACGGCGGCAAAATGCTCCTAAAATCAGGTGCCACTCAATTAGCAACCAAATTGCTTAAGGCAGGGGTCTCCAACCTTTGCAACTTTAAGTCTGAAGGACTTCAGCTCCCAGAATCCTGGAGAAGTCTGGGAGCTGAAGTCCTTCAGACTTAAAGTTGCAAAGGTTGGAGACCCCTGGGTTAGAGTTGTTGAGCTTTGCTGGCTGGAGAAGTCTGGGAGCTGAAGTCCTTCAGACTTAAAGTTGCAAAGATTGGAGACCTCTGGGTTAGAGTTGTTGAGCTTTGCTGGCTGGAGAAGTCTGGGAGCTGACGTCCTTCAGACTTAAAGTTGCAAAGGTTGGAGACCCCTGAGATAGAGTTGTTGAGCTTTGCTGGCTGGAGAAGTCTGGGAGCTGAAGTCCTTCAGACTTAAAGTTGCAAAGGTTGGAGACCTCTGGGTTAGAGTTGTTGAGCTTTGCTGGCTGGAGAATTCTGGGAGCTGAAGTCCTTCAGACTTAAAGTTGCAAAGGTTGGAGACCCCTGGGTTAGAGTTGTTGAGCTTTGCTGGCTGGAGAAGTCTGGGAGCTGAAGTCCTTCAGACTTAAAGTTGCAAAGGTTGGAGACCCCTGGGTTAGAGTTGTTGAGCTTTGCTGGCTGGAGAAGTCTGGGAGCTGAAGTCCTTCAGACTTAAAGTTGCAAAGGTTGGAGACCCCTGCCTTAAGGTGGTGGAAGTTACATTCCCAAGTGTAGGTTGCAACTCGAGGATAATTTCCCTGGGAGAAAAATGCAAATGGTTACTCTGGTAACTATATAGAGTTGCTTTAAATGAAGGTCAGCATCAGGGATGACTAATCGGAGTTCATTGGTAACCTAATCCGCAACACAAATTGCAATCATCCCACCTTGGCAAAGGATGATTGTGGGCAACTGCTACGTCCTTTGCTGATTTCCAAGGAAGGGGGAAGGCATGGTTTCTGATGTTGCTTCCTCTCCTGGCTACCACAACGTTCCTCTTCCTCAAATCGGTGTCCAGCAGAAAGGGAAGTATCCAAAGGGTGCCCAACCAACAACCGGGGCATTGACCAAGGCTGACTTCAACAAAACTCATTTTGGATTCATTCAGGGAATATACGTCCACCACATTCAAGCAATTTCAAAGAATGAAATAAGATTGGTTTGGCATGATCTGTTTTGAACAAGCCGTGCTGGCTCCTAGCTATAACTTTTATGCAGAATGGGATGGGAATGGGAATAGAACAACAGAACGGAAATAGAATTAGAATTAGAATAGTATAAGGATAGTATAAGGATAGTGTAAGAATAGAATAGAATAGTAAAAGAATAGAATTTGAATAGAATAAGAATAGAATAGTATAAGAATAAAATAGAATAAGAATAAATTTTGAATAGAATAAGAATAGAATAAGAATATGATAGTATAAGAATAGAATAAGAATAGAATAGTATTAGAATAGAATAAGAATAGAATGAGAATAGAATAAGAATAGAATAGTATAAGAATAGAATAGAATAAAAATAGAATAAGAATAGAATAAGAATAGAATAGAATAAGAATTTGAATAGAATAAGAATAGAATAGTATAAGAATAGAATAAGAATAGAATAGTATAAGAATAGAATAGTATAAGAATAGAATAAGAATAGAATAGTATAAGAATAGAATAAGAATAGAATAGAATAAGAATAGAATAGTATAAGAATAGAATAAGAATAGAATAGTATAAGAATAGAATAAGAATAGAATAGTATAAGAATAGAATAAGAATAGAATATAGTATAAGAATAGTATAAGAATAGAATAGTATAAGAATAGAATAAGAGTGGGATAAGATAGGATAGAACAGAACAACAGAACAGAACAGAACAGTTCTGTTGTCACTTTGAATGTACACTAATTGGCAAACATTGAATGAAATTTTGTTCCATACGGCTCTTAAAGGGTCACCATCTCCAAGTTTAAACTACATAAATATTAGATAAATAAATACTAAATTATGTATATGCCCACATATATGACACAGAGAAACAACTCTAGTTTGGATGTATACATCAGTGGTGAGTTGCCAACCGGTTTATTACCGATTTGCTCGTGCTCACGCACGTGTGCTCATGCCCACGCACGTGTGCAATGCTTCTGCAGCATCCCAGTGGGTCAGTGGAGCCTCCCTGCCGTCGCCACTACCGGACCGGACCAGCAGCAACCCCCCTCTAGTATACATGTTTACATTTGTTTCTAGATGTTCACAGAGTTGGGGTTTTTTTATTATTGTTTCCAGTATTTTCCCAGGTATTGATGTTAGGCGGATTGGTCTGTAGTTTCCTGGGTCTGTTTCTCTTCCTTTTTTTGAATTTGGGAACCACATCAGCTCTTTTCCAATCCTCTGGTAGTTCCCGGATGCTTTTAAAGATACGGTACAGTGGTTCTGAGATGACATCTGCCAGAACTCTGGGATGTAACCCACCAGGTCCCTGTGATTTATATTCATCAAGACCAGACAGGTGTTCTCTTACCATTTTCTTGCTTGTTTTAGTTCTGATTTCTAGTCTGTCTTTTATAGCAGGGATCCCCAACCCCCAGGCCGTGGACTGGGACCGGTCCGTGGCTTGATAGTAACTGGGCCGGAGTGAGCGGCGGAAAGAATAGCACAACTCTTAGGAAAGTGTAAGCAAACGCTCCACTATCCTGGCGGCTGGCCGGGGCACTTCCCGGGGCAGGATGGGGGCAACGGGCTGCATTGGGGGGATTCGAGGCACCACCCTGCCCTGCGCGGGGGGAAGGGGCTGCTCGGCCCTCCTGCCCGGGACGCAGCCCGTCCTTCCCTGCCCCAGCTGAGGATCCTTTGCCCAGGACCCCTGGCAGCTTTCCCGCCCGGTTGCACGCAAGGCGCCCTCCCCGGGTCGCATTTCAATGAGACATGGGTTCCCGCCTCGGGTTCGTGACCGCCGAACGCACGCGGGGCCCACGTGGCTCGACTCACCAACTGGAGGCTCCCACCGGTCCGCGGAATTTTTTTTACATGAAACTGGTCCCTGGTGCCAAAAAGGTTGGGGACCCCTGTTTTACAGTTATGTTTTTGGTAGATTGGGCTACAATTTCTTTTTGTGTGAAGATTGATGCAAAAAATGAGTTAAGCAGCTCTGTTTTCTCTTTGCTGCCTGTTAGTTCCTTGCCCTCTTCTCTCTTTAGTGAACTCACTTTTTACTTGACTTTTTTCTTGTTATTTATATGTTGAAAGAAACTTTTTTAAAAAAATTATCTTCAATTTTTGTTGGAAGTCTTCGTTCATTCTGAGCCTTCTCTTTCCTGATTTTATCTTTGCAGATTCGGGCTATCTGCTGATATTCTGCCTTAGTTGTGTGTCCCTCTTTCCATTTTTTTTGTACTAGTCCTTTTTGTCTTTTAGTTTATCAGAAAGATGCTTGTGCAGCCATGCTGGTTTCTTCTTGGATTTCTTGTTTTTCTTTTTCAGTGGCATTGTGCTGGACTGGGCTTTTATGATCACATTTTTCAGTGTTTCCCATGCTTCTTGAGTTGTTTTCCCCTTAAGGATTTCTATCATTGGATTTTTTTTCTTTGGCTCTCTCTGAGTTGTTAAAATCAGCTCTTTTAAAGTTTAAGACACTGGTATATTCTATTGCTTGTGTTTGCATTATATTAAATTCCAGTATGACGTGGTCACTTTCACCCAAAGTTCCAGCAACTTCAATTCCCTCTATCACTTCTCTATTAGTAAGAATTGGGTCCAGTATAGCTTTTCCTCTAGTTCCTCCCTCTACGTTTTTTTTCAGTGCCATAGTAACTTTGAACGGTCACTAAACGAACCGCTGTAAGTCGAGGGCCACCTGTATTTTAGGTAGGTTGACCCTTGCTATCGGCCTAGAATTTACCTTGAGTTTTAGCCTTGGCTACCTGATCTTGCTTCAAAAGGTTGCTTTTGAGTGGCAGCCACATACATGAATTGCACCAGAAAATGCCGGCTTTAATCTACTCTAGATAAGATTATATTCCATTCACATCTACCCCTGTGACCTCTCAGCGAGTCTCTTGTTTACTTCTCAAACAGGAGCAAGTCCTTTCCATCTTTTAGCCCAAGCTCCAAATCAGATTTGGAGAACTTTGGACTCCTACTCCAGTGGTGGGTTTCTGCAGGCTCGCACCTACTCGCGAGAGCCGGTTGGTGAAATTTAGAGAACCGATGAGAGGAGGTTCCACCTGCATACCTGGAAGTAAATCTGGCCCACCGCTGCCAGTGACTCAACGGGAAGGAAAGGAAAGGAAAGGAAAGGAAGGAAGAAAGAAAGAAAGAAAGAAAGAAAGAAAGAAAGAAAGAAAGAAAGAAAGAAAGAAAGAAAGAAAGAAAGAAAGAATTTATCATCACAATTGAGTCCAAAATTTTGGTTGCTAAGCAAGAGCGTTGTTAAATGAGTTTCACCACATTTTGAAAGGTGGCCACTCCCACCCTGTCACATGACTGCCAAGCCACACCCACAAAATAGGCCACACCTACAGAGTAGGTTCTAAAAAAATTGAAACCCACCACTGTCCTACTCACTGGAACTATTCTCATTGTACAGGATTATGCATTTGGAGGCAAAAAGGTACATATACACACATACATATAACACCTGTCTGCAAACTAGAATCAAAATGCAGGACCCAAAATTAAAAATCAAGGCTCACTGCTCACTGGGGGAGGTGCATAAGAATAATGGGAAACACACCCTATAAACAAGGAGATGCGCCTGTTTTTATATTAGTAACGGTATCCGCTTATCTTCACTACCGGTTTGGTAGTGGGAACATGCGCAGGAGGTCCTTGATGACGTCTGTGTGGGTGGATGGAGCCTCACGCCACCTCCACTGCCGTTTGGCCCAAACCGTTGCAAACTGGAAGAATACCACCTCTGATTTATAGCAATAGCACTTATATATCGCTTCGCAGGACTTGATCGCCCTCTCTAAGTGGTTTACAGAGTCAGCCTCTTTTTCCC
Organism: Rhabdophis nuchalis; assembly: GCA_039707465.1. Taxonomy (NCBI): domain Eukaryota; kingdom Metazoa; phylum Chordata; class Lepidosauria; order Squamata; family Natricidae; genus Rhabdophis; species Rhabdophis nuchalis. The sequence goes on along the minus strand of CM077644.1, from coordinate 6,173,633 downwards.
CAACAATTGGGGTCCTCATTTTAATGACCTAGGAAGGATGGAAGACCAACTTGAGCTGGTCAGGATCAAACGTCTGCCAGTGGAAAGACAGAGACAGAAACAGTGAGAGATTGAAGCAGAGAAAGAGAGACAGAGAGAGGGATGAAGCATAGAAGGAAGAAAGGAAGGAAGGAAGGAAGGAAGGAAGGAAGGAAGGAAGGAGAGAGCGCAAGAGAGCGCAATAGCAATTACACTTATATACTGCTTCACAGGCCTTTACAGCCCTGTAATAATATAATATTTATATTATTATATCTATATAAATAAAAATGTATCAAGAGTTTGTTCAAAATCGCTAATCTCCGAAAGTACTGCACCGATCGCTTCCAAATTTTCACACAATGTTCCTTTCGAATACGGCACCAATGATATATATAGATGTATATAGATAGATTGTGTAGATGTCACACCTGTGCCAGGTACACGCAACGGAAATGTAAAAAAGGTATGTAGATGGATAGAGAGAGAGCAGTGGGCCACAGGTATTATGTCATCCTTTATGACATAAAATACTCTGTCCATAAGATTCAAGGAGAAATATAGTAGGTAGGTAGGTAGGTAGGCAGCTATAGGGATAGAGAGAGGGAGGGAGAAATGCAGTAGATAGGTAGGGAGGTAGGGAGAGGGAGAGAGAGAGGGAGAAATCCAGTAGGTAGGTAGGTAGAAGGAGAGAGGGAGAAATAAGGTAGGTAGGTAGGTAGGTAGGTAGGTGGGTAGGTAGGTAGAGGGAGAGAGGGAGAAATAAGGTAGGTAGGTAGGTAGGTAGGTAGGTAGGTAGGTAGGTAGGTAGAGGGATGGAGAGGGAGAAATACAGTAGGTAGGTTGGGGGTTATACGGTGGTTGTGTGTACGTGTTTGTGTGTGCAGGTGTAAATCTACACACAGATTGGTTGGCCATTTAACCAGACTGGGTCACAGCAACACATGGCTGGGAACGGCTAGTTAATAATATAAATAATGTCTAATAATCAGCCTATTTCCCTCCAACAATCTGGGTCCTCATTTTACTGACCTCGGATGGATAGAAGGCCGAGTCATCCTTGAGCCTGATGGGGATTGAACTGCGGGCTATCTACAAGAACAATGGCCAATCACCAGGAGATGGTGAGTTCTAGTCCTGCCTTAGGCATGAAAGCTGGCTGGGTGATTAGGCCAGTCCCCCTCCCTCAGACCCAACCCACAGGGTTGTTGTGTGGAAAATAGAAGGAAAGTTTGTTATGCTTTCTGCCTTGATTTACCTATAATGTAATACTTGTAATGTAATAAAGGTAGGGTGAAAATGGAATAAATAAATCCAGCAGGCTAATGGACGTTAGCCAGGGACATTATTTTATATCGGGTATTTTCTACGTTCACACAGCAGTCTTAACCAGGACAGATTTAAAGCCTGACCGTTTAACCATTTTGACCAGCATACCAATTCAATGTTATTTATTACTACTCTATATGGGTCTCCATAGCCATAACTTAGAATTCAATTTATAGTACAAAGCAAGAAAACAAATGGAACTGGAAATGAAATAATGAATTAAAGGGCACAATTTTATAAGATGGAATCAGCCTGGGCATATGTCACTTCAAATTAGGATGGGGGGGGGAGGATAATGTGTCCTGCGTTGTTGAGAAGGACCAGGGGAGACATGATAGCAGTGTTCCGACATCTCAGAGGGTGCCACAAAGAAGAGGGAGTCAAGCTATTCTCCAAGGCACCTGAGGGCAGAACAAGGAGCAATGGGTGGAAACTAATCAAGGACAGAAGCAACCTGGAACTGAGGAGGAATTTCCTGACGGAACAATTAGTCAGTGGAACAGCTTGTCTCCAGAAGTTGTGAATGCCCCAACACTGGAGGTTTTTAAGAAAAGATTGGACAACCATTTGTCTGAAGTAGTGTAAGGTTTCCTGCCTGAGCAGGGGGTTGGGCTGGAGGACCTCCAAGATCCCTTTCAAATCTGTAATTCTGTTATACTCCCTTCTGAGATTCTGCCTCTGGAAGCAAAATTAATTCAAAGTCCCATTTAGCATTCAAAAAGGTCTCCGGTTACCTCCAAAGGGCTCAGAAAACCCACTAAGTTTTAAGTCATTCGAATTGCTAATTGATAAGATATTCAGAATTGCTAAGATATTTGAAATCCTCCCCCCTCCCGCCATAATAATATAATAATAAATTTATTTATTTTTATTTATTTTATTAAATTTATACCCCGCCCTTCTCCTTGTTAGGACCCAGGGCGGCGCACAGGGATGTTAAAATACATACAAAATATATAAAATATATAAAATTTAAAATACTTATTCTAATAAATAAACCCTGCGCTAAAAACCGAATTAAAATCCCAAGTTTAAAAACTATCTAATAGTCAGTATGGAGGTTACGCTAGGCCGGCTAGATGAAATAGGTGTGTCTTCAGACACTTGCGGAATAATAATAATAATAATAATAATAATAATAATAATAATAATAATAATAATAATAATTATTATTATTATTATTATTATTATTATTATTATTTAATTTATAACCCACTCTCTCTCCCCAAAGGGACTCGAGGCGGGGCACAGGGAAATTAAAAATACATATAAAAACCACAAACAATACAGTATTAAAAAGAATTAAACTAAAACCCTGCGCTAAACTCCCATGTTAAAACGAAGACAAACCCCTAAAAAACCCTAAAAACAGTTAAGCTATCCCAGACCGGCCAAACATCTTGTCTTCCCTGCCCTTTCTCATCCCAATTTAAACTCCACTCCAGTCTAGTTTCTTTTTCCTTGAATCTGATGAAATGCCCTGTAATAAAAAAAAAAAAATGTAATGAAAGCAAATATGAACAAGCAATTCCTGCCTTACCAAAGTTGGCAGAAGTTATAGGTGATTCATCACTGGAGGTTTTCAACAATTTTGACAGCCATTTGTCCAGCATGGGCAAGGGGATGGACTAGAACAGGGGTCCCCAACCTTTTTGGCACCAGGGACCTGTTTCATGTTAAAAAAAATTCCGCGGACCAGTGGCCATGGCTTGGCTGGCATAGAGGGGGAGGGGGGAAGGGGGAACAGGCGGCGCATGCGTGCGCAGGGATGTGTGTGAGTCGGCTCTCCTGCCCTGGTGTGTGCTCTGCCCAGGGGGCTGCCCCCTCCTCCCTCCTCCTCCTCTCCAGCCCTTTCTAAGAGTTGCGCCGCTCACTGCGGCCCGGTTCCTATCAAGCCATGGACCGGCACCCGTCCGCGGCCCGGGGGTTGGGGACCTTTGGACTAGACCACCTCCAAGGTCCCTTCCAACTCTTGTTGTTATGTTATTCCTCTCCTTATTTTATTACACACACTAACAATTCCCCATCACTGGAGGTTTTCAAGAAGAGATTAAACAACCATTCGTTTGAAATGGTATAGGGTTTCCTGCTTGAAAAGGGGGGGTCAGACTAGAAGACCTCCAAGCTCCCTTCCACCTCTATTATTCTGTTAAACTCCCTTCTGCCACTGAAAGGAACATTAAATCAAAGTCAGATTTAGTATTCAAAATGTTTCAGTTTTATCTCCAAAGGTCTTTAAAAACCCAATAAGTTTTAAGACAATAGAATTGCTAATTGATAAGATGTTCAAAATTCTCACACTCTTTTAGACCTCCAAGGTCCCTTCCAACTCTTGTTGTTATGTTATTCCTCTCCTTACTTTATTACACACCCTAACAATGCTCCATCACTGGAGGTTTCCAAGAACTAAATAAATAAATAAACAGACTGGATAGCCCTTTGTCTGAAATAGTATAGGATTTCCTGCTTGAAAGGGGGGTGGGTGGGTGGACTAGAAGACCTCCAAGGTCCCTTCCCAACATCTGTTATTCTCTAAATTCTCTCCTGGGCTACCTCCTCTGAAAGCAAAATTAAATTGAAAATCCCATTTAGCATCCAAAAGAAAATCCAAGACGTTTTAAGACTTTAGAATTGCTAATTGATAAGATATTAAAAATCGCTATGGGCCATCTCGTCTTCTCCGTTCTTTACCCATCCCAATGTAAACCCCATCCCAGTCCCTGCATCTCATGCAATGCCCTGTCACTCATAAAATGAAGAAACCTCTGCTTGAGCTGAAGGTTGGACTAGAAGACCTCCAAGGTCCCTTCCATCTCTGGTATTCTGTCATTTATGGCTCAGTGCAGTAAGCCACGATTCTTCTCCCCACCCCCCAATTCTTCCCTGGTACATGTGTGTGTATGTGAAGGCAACATCTGTCAGTCACTCATAAAAAGAACAAACCTCTGCTTGAGCTGAGGGTTGGACTAGAAGACCTCCAAGGTCCCTTCCAACTCTTGTTATTCTATAAGGGTCTCCTGTTTGAGCAGGGGGTAGGACTGGAAGACCTCCAAGGTCCCTTCCAACTCTTGTTATTCTGTCATTCTGTAAAGGTCTCCTGCTTGAGCAAGAGGGCTGGGCTAGAAGACCTCCAAGGTCCCTTCCAACTCTTGTTATTCTGTAATTCTGTAAGGGTCTCCTGCTTGAGCAGAGGGCTGGACTAGAAGACCTCCAAGGTCCCTTCCAACTCTTGTCATTCTGTCACTCTGTAAGGGTGTCCTGCTTGAGCAAGAGGGCTGGACTAGAAGACCTCCAAGGTCCCTTCCAACTCTTGTTATTCTGTCATTCTGTAAGGGTCTCCTGCTTGAGCAAGAGGGCTGGACTAGAAGACCTCCAAGGCCCCTTCCAACTCTTGTCATTCTGTAAGGGTCTCCTGCTTGAGCAGGGGGCTGGACTAGAAGACCTCCAAGGTCCCTTCCAACTCTTGTTATTCTGTCATTCTGTAAGGATCTCCTGCTTAAGCAGGGGGCTGGACTAGAAGACCTCCAAGGTCCCTTCCAACTCTTGTTATTCTGTCATTCTGTAAGGGTCTCCTGCTTGAGCAAGAGGGCTGGACTAGAAGACCTCCAAGGCCCCTTCCAACTCTTGTCATTCTGTCATTCTGTAAGGGTCTCCTGCTTGAGCAGGGGGCTGGACTAGAAGACCTCCAAGGTCCCTTCCAACTCTTGTTATTCTGTCATTCTGTAAGGATCTCCTGCTTAAGCAGGGGGCTGGACTAGAAGACCTCCAAGGTCCCTTCCAACTCTTGTCATTCTGTCATTCTGTAAGGGTCTCCTGCTTGAGCAACAGGGCTGGACTAGAAGACCTCCAAGGTCCCTTCCAACTCTTGTTATTCTATAAGGGTCTCCTGTTTGAGCAGGGGGTAGGACTGGAAGACCTCCAAGGTCCTTTCCAACTCTTGTTATTCTGTCATTCTGTAAGGGTCTCCTGCTTGAGCAACAGGGCTGGACTAGAAGACCTCCAAGGTCCCTTCCAACTCTTGTTATTCTGTCACTCTGTAAGGGTCTCCTGCTTGAGCAACAGGGCTGGACTAGAAGACCTCCAAGGTCCCTTCCAACTCTTGTTATTCTGTCATTCTGTAAGGGTCTCCTGCTTGAGCAACAGGGCTGGACTAGAAGACCTCCAAGGTCCCTTCCAACTCTTGTTATTCTGTCATTCTGTAAGGGTCTCCTGCTTGAGCAACAGGGCTGGACTAGAAGACCTCCAAGGTCCCTTCCAACTCTTGTCATTCTGTCATTCTGTAAGGGTCTCCTGCTTGAGCAACAGGGCTGGACTAGAAGACCTCCAAGGTCCCTTCCAACTCTTGTTATTCTATAAGGGTCTCCTGTTTGAGCAGGGGGTTGGACTAGAAGACCTCCAAGGTCCCTTCCAACTCTTGTCATTCTGTCATTCTGTAAGGGTCTCCTGCTTGAGCAGAGGGCTGGACTAGAAGACCTCCAAGGTCCCTTCCAACTCTTGTCATTCTGTCACTCTGTAAGGGTCTCCTGCTTGAGCAAGAGGGCTGGACTAGAAGACCTCCAAGGTCCCTTCCAACTCTTCTGTATTTCTGTGTAAGGTCTCCTGCTTGAGCAGAGGACTGGACTAGAAGACCTCCAAGGTCCCTTCCAACTCTTGTCATTCTGTCACTCTGTAAGGGTCTCCTGCTTGAGCAACAGGGCTGGACTAGAAGACCTCCAAGGTCCCTTCCAACTCTTGTCATTCTGTCATTCTGTAAGGGTCTCCTGCTTGAGCAACAGGGCTGGACTAGAAGACCTCCAAGGTCCCTTCCAACTCTTGTTATTCTATAAGGGTCTCCTGTTTGAGCAGGGGGTTGGACTAGAAGACCTCCAAGGTCCCTTCCAACTCTTGTCATTCTGTCATTCTGTAAGGGTCTCCTGCTTGAGCAGAGGGCTGGACTAGAAGACCTCCAAGGTCCCTTCCAACTCTTGTCATTCTGTCACTCTGTAAGGGTCTCCTGCTTGAGCAAGAGGGCTGGACTAGAAGACCTCCAAGGTCCCTTCCAACTCTTCTGTATTTCTGTGTAAGGTCTCCTGCTTGAGCAGAGGACTGGACTAGAAGACCTCCAAGGTCCCTTCCAACTCTTGTCATTCTGTCACTCTGTAAGGGTGTCCTGCTTGAGCAAGAGGGCTGGACTAGAAGACCTCCAAGGTCCCTTCCAACTCTTGTTATTCTGTCATTCTGTAAGGGTGTCCTGCTTGAGCAAGAGGGCTGGACTAGAAGACCTCCAAGGTCCCTTCCAACTCTTTTGTATTTCTGTGTAAGGTCTCCTGCTTGAGCAGAGGGCTGGACTAGAAGACCTCCAAGGTCCCTTCCAACTCTTGTCATTCTGTCACTCTGTAAGGGTCTCCTGCTTGAGCAAGAGGGCTGGACTAGAAGACCTCCAAGGTCCCTTCCAACTCTTGTTATTCTGTCATTCTGTAAGGGTCTCCTGCTTGAGCAAGAGGGCTGGACTAGAAGACCTCCAAGGTCCCTTCCAACTCTTGTTATTCTGTCATTCTGTAAGGGTCTCCTACTTGAGCAGAGGGCTGGACTAGAAGACCTCCAAGGTCCCTTCCAACTCTTGTCATTCTGTCATTCTGTAAGGGTCTCCTGCTTGAGCAGAGGGCTGGACTAGAAGACCTCCAAGGTCCCTTCCAACTCTTGTCATTCTGTCATTCTGTAAGGGTCTCCTGCTTGAGCAACAGGGCTGGACTAGAAGACCTCCAAGGTCCCTTCCAACTCTTGTTATTCTGTCATTCTGTAAGGGTCTCCTGCTTGAGCAGAGGGTTGGACTAGAAGACCTCCAAGGTCCCTTCCAACTCTTGTCATTCTGTCATTCTGTAAGGGTCTCCTGCTTGAGCAGAGGGCTGGACTAGAAGACCTCCAAGGTCCCTTCCAACTCTTGTCATTCTGTCATTCTGTAAGGGTCTCCTGCTTGAGCAACAGGGCTGGACTAGAAGACCTCCAAGGTCCCTTCCAACTCTTGTTATTCTATAAGGGTCTCCTGTTTGAGCAGGGGGTAGGACTAGAAGACCTCCAAGGTCCCTTCCAACTCTTGTCATTCTGTCACTCTGTAAGGGTCTCCTGCTTGAGCAAGAGGGCTGGACTAGAAGACCTCCAAGGTCCCTTCCATCTCTGGTATTCTGTCATGCATGAGCCACGATTCTTCTCCCCCACCCCTCATTTCTTCCCTGTGTGTGGACAACATCTGCCAGTCTCGGGGCTTTACACGTGTCATATCGGAAAAGCAGCCTCTGATGAAAGGCTGATGAATAAGCCTTTAAAAAAAAATAATTGCGTGGTTGAGAACTATAGGCTATTTGGCTCGGAAGGAGAGGAAAAAAAAAAAAAACTCGCCTAGAAACAGGCAAGGCTCAGCCTATCCGGGGCGGCGAAGCCCGAAACTCGTGATGAATTGACGAAAGGAAAGAAAGAGAAATGGAAAGCGAAACTTAAGGGGTTGTTGGTGTTTTTTTTGCATCGGCAGCTGGTCCCCCCCCCCCCCCCTTGTTTTGATTTCCACCCTGCAAGGCGAGCTTTTGCTCTGGAGTAACCCTCTTGACTCAGCCCGTCTTGCAAAACCCAGGCAGCGACAAAGGATCAGGCTTTCACCGGCACAGCCACGTTGGAGAAAGAGATTGGAGGTCCCAGGCACGAAGCACGTTGCTTCTTATAAATGTATATAAATGCCGGCCGCTAAAATCAAAATCTTCCTGCGTCTTTGGGGGGTGGAAAACTGAACAGAATTTAGCCAGAGAATCTAATGTAATCTATTCTGTTCTCCTTCCTTCCCTCCCGCTATCCATCCATCCCTCTATCCTCGTTCTATCTCTCTCTCTTTCTCTCTCTAATCTCTGTCTCTAATTATTTATCTATCATCTATTATATTTATCTAATCTATCTGTCATCTACCAATCTATCATCTCTATTTATCTCTCTCTCTCTCTCCCATATGCCTATAGACTTGCAAAATCCAATTAAGGGTCTTGTTTATTTATTATTCAATAATATCCAGAAATCCATATTGTTTCCTCTCTCTCTCTCTCTCTCTCTCTCTCTCTCTCTTACTTCCCATATGCATATCGACTTGCAAAATCCAAATTAAGGGTCTTGTGTATTTATTATTCAATAATATCCAGAAATCCATAGTTTCCTCTTTCTCTCTCTCTCTCTCTCTCTCTCTCTCTCTTACTTTCCCATATGCATATAGACTTGCAAAATCCAATTAAGGATTTTGTTTATTTATTATTCAATAATATCCAGAAATCCATAGTTTCCTCTTTCTCTCTCTCTCTCTCTCTTACTTTCCCATATGCCTATAGACTTGCAAAATCCAATTAAGGGTTTTGTTTATTTATTATTCAATAATATCCAGAAATCCATAGTTTCCTCTTTCTCTCTCTCTCTCTCTTACTTTCCCATATGCATATAGACTTGCAAAATCCAATTAAGGGTCTTGTTTATTTATTATTCAATAATATCCAGAAATCCATATTGTTTCCTCTTTCTCTCTCTCTCTCTCTCTTTCTCTCGCTCTCTCTCTCTCTCTTACTTTCCCATATGCCTATAGACTTGCAAAATCCAATTAAGGGTTTTGTTTATTTATTATTCAATAATATTCAGAAATCCATATTGTTTCCTCTTTCTCTCTCTCTCTCTCTTTCTCTCTCTCTCTCTCTCTCTCTCTCTTACTTTCCCATATGCCTATAGACTTGCAAAATCCAATTAAGGGTTTTGTTTATTTATTATTCAATAATATCCAGAAATCCATATTGTTTCCTCTCTCTTTCTCTCCCTCATGGAGATCTTGGATCCTTTCTTAACAGACAGTAAAGGACACCAGAAAATCCAGCATATAAAACAAAGAAAAGGCAAAATAAATGCCCATCAACTAAGCCATTTCTTTTCTGCTAGGCTTAATAACTAAACTTTGCAAAATCGTTTCTTTGTTTATTATATGTTTATTTTTATATGTTTATATATCATATGTTTGTTTATTAATTCCATTTTTATGGCCATCCATCTCAGGAAGTGACTCTGGGCAGTGTACCCTCTCAACAAGTAAATTAAAAACAAATTTCCATCATAAATACAAAAGTTAAAATATACACAGGCCACCAAGAGGATGTTGCAATCCATGGCTGTTACCACAATGAGACAGCACAAGGGCATGTGAATTTATTAGCAGCCAGCAGGAAATCGCCATAGTCATTTCATTTTTAGTTGTTTAGCTTTCGTTTTTTCCTTCAGAAAACTTTTATGCTAAATCCCCCTCGGCAGCTCCCAGCAACAGTCCATAAAACCAGAATATTTTTTTTTTTTAAATAACAACACAATATCCTATATTCCAATGTATTAGAATGTACAACATTAAACATGAAAACGAAAATTCTTCTGGGGAATAATGGATAGACAATTAGAAAATAATTATGGAAGATTTTTTAAATATATAAAATAAAACTTCGGTGAGATTATTAAAGGCACAAAAATGGAAAGACTTTGAGATACTGTATGCATCACGGAAGAATGGCTGGTGAAGATTACAGAATGAGCACAGATGGCAGAATTGAATTTGATTAGAAAAGTGGCAATAGACACATTTGTTAGTGAGCTGAAACCCCTGATAGGCTTTTGGGGTGAACAAAGGGGGGGGAAATGAACTTGTGAGTTACAGGTTTGATGATTAGAAAGGACAGACAATGGAAGGAAGGAAATTATGCTGCAGTTTTGGAGAAACAGGGAAAAATACAAATATACTTCGAAATGCTGTTAAGAAAACTGAAAGTTGCTTCTTTGAAACTTTTCATTTTCATTTTATTATATTTATATCCCGCCCTTCTCCACAGAGGACCCAGGGCGGCGCACAGGAAGTTTAAAAATATACAAACATACAAAAAATAAATACATAATTTAAAATATATATTAAATTACCTGATCCTATGCTAAAACCAAATTATTAAAACCCAATTTAAAAACTTTCTAAAAGTCCCCGTGGGAGGTTAGGCTAGGCCGGCTTGTTGAAAGAAATATGTCTTTAGACATTGGCGGATGAGGCGGAGGTCGGTGATGGTGCGTAATTCAGGGGGTAGGTCGTTCCACAGGGCAGGGTCCGCCACAGAGAAGGCTCTTCCCCTGGGTGTCGCCAGTCGGCATTGTCCGGCCGACGGCACCCTGAGAAGGCCCTCTCTGTGGGAGCGTATCGGCCGAAGGGATGTATGGGGCAGGAGGCGGTCTCGCATATAACTAGGCCCCGAGCCATGGAGCGCTTTGAAGATGGTCGTCAAAACCATTTTTATTTTCTTTCTTTCTGTTCTATTTCTCTCTTTGCACTTTTTATTAACTTATTGTTTTTTTTTCCTTTACTTTTCTCTTTCCAAGTTTGTGTCATTTTTATTCTTTAAATTTATGTGTGGGTGTATAAAACGTCACATATATATATATACTTACTCCCCTGGCTCAGCTGATATAGGAGGAGAACCTGTGGCTCAGTGGCTAATACAACTGCCTAATATGTAATACAGGCCAGGTTCGAATCCCAGTAAGGGCATGGCTAGCTGATGAGAGCTAAATAGCTGGAAATCGGTACGATCGCTTCGCATGATCAAATCGAAATCAAATCAAAATTTAATTTGTAGACCGCTCCCTCTCCCCGAGGGGACTCGGGGCGGTGCACAGGAGGTTAAAAACGTACAAACATGAAAACATTATAAATATATAAAATCAAATTAAACAATTAAGTCCCTGCGCTAAAAACCTAAAATCCTTAAAAACTAAACCCCTTAAAAACCCAGTTAAAACAATTTGAATATTCAGATTAAGGCTGGAAAGGTAGATTAGGCCAGGCCGGCCTGCTGGAAGAAATGAGTCTTAAGCTTTTGGTGGAAGGAGCGGAGGTCCGAGGTTGTTCTGAGCTCGGGGGGGGGGGGGGTAGGTCGTTCCATAGGGTTGGGCCCACGACAGAGAAGGCCCTTCCCCTGGGAGTCGCCCGCTGGCATTGCCTAGTGGACGGCACCCGGAGAAGCCCCTCTCTGTGGGAGCGAATTGGTCGAAGGGATGTATGGGGCAGGATGCGATCTCGCAGATCTTAATTCTATCCCTCTGTCGATGAAACCTAGGACTGCATCTGCTTTTTGGGCAGCGGCGGCACACGGCTGGCTCACCCTTAAACACCCCCAAGGGTTTCCAAATGCCAGCTTGGTATTAAACTCATAGATGTCTAGAAACCTGAGAAGTCATCGCAACCATTCAATCCCAAAGCCCAAATTCTTGGGTGGGTCTGCACTTAGCTTGAACGAGGCCAAGTGAAACGGGAAGAAAGCTCATTCACTCGAAGATGGGTTTCGCCCCCTATCAAGCCTTCTTGTTCAGCGATAATACAATAATACAATAGCAGAGTTGGAAGGGACCTTGGAGGTCATCTAGCCCAACTCCCTGCCTAGGCAGGAAGCCCTATATCATTTCAGACAAATGACAGATGTTTTTCAAACACATAGAAGGAAGTGGCCGATGGATGCATCATCTCTGAGCCTTGGCGAAATATTTCCTGATTCCTCTTAGGTATACGAATTGGGTGGCATCGAGCCGTGAAGTTCTTTAAAAGTGTTTTGTTTTCATTTCGGGGTTGCTTTCCATGCCTTGCTTTTCTAAAATCCTGGGTATTCACACTATTTCAGTGTTGGTCAACTTTGGCAGCATTAAAGACATGTGTGGACTTCAACTGGCTTGGCGGGGGAATTCTGGGAATCGAAGTCCACGCACGCCTTCTTGCTGCCAAAGTTAACAGACACTGCTCTATATATCTGCAATGCTAGTGTGTCGCTTTAACTCTCCTCCCTCATCCTAGGGTCTCTTACAATACAATACAATACAATAGCAGAGTTGGAAGGGACCTTGTAGGTCTTCTAGTCCAACCCCCTGCATGGGCAGGAACCTTATACCATTTCAGACAAATGGCTGTCTAACATCTTTTTAAAGACTTCCAGGGTTGGGGCATTCACAACTGCTGGAGGCAAGCTGTTCCAGAGGTTAATTGTTCTAACTGTCAGGAAATTTCTCCTTAGTTCCAAGTTGCTTCTCTCCTTGATCAGTTTCCACCCATTGCTTCTTGTCCTGCCCCCGGGTGCCTTGGAGAAAAGTTTGACTCCCTCTTCTTTGTGGCACCCTCTGAGATATCGGAACACTGCTATCGTGTCTCCCCTGGTCCTTCTCTTCATCAAACTAGACATACCCAGCTCCTGCAGCCGTTCTTCGTATGTCTTAGTCTCCAGTCCTCTAATCATCTTGGTTGCTCTTCTTTGCACTCTTTCCAGAGTCTCCACGTCTTTTCTACATCGTGGCGACCAAAACTGTATGCAGTATTCCAAGTGTGGCCTTACCAAGGCACTATACAGTGGCATTAACACTTCACGCGATCTAGATTCTATCCCTCTGTTGATGCAGCCTAGAACTGTGTTGGCTTTTTTGGCAGCTGCTGCACACTGCTGGCTCATATTTAAATGGTTGTCCACTAGGATTCCAAGATCCCTCTCACAGTTGCTACTATTGAGCAAGGTACCACCTATACTGTACTTGTGCATTTGGTTTTTCTTGCCTATATGTAGGACCTTACTTTTTTCACAATTGAATTTCATTTTATTAGACAGTGCCCAATGTTCAAGTTTGTCTAGATCCTTCTGTATCTTAAGCCTATCTTCCACACCCCTTCCCCATAGTCTAGTTCTAAATAGGGTACCGATAAAATGGGGAAGGGGAAACTCCTTGCAGGAAAAGGGGGTAACCCCATGCAGATAAATCACAATGGGTATATATCTGGGTCTCATAATATGTGCCGATGGAAAAAGAGACGTAGTTAATTTCTTCCAAGGAGAAATGCAAGAAGAATTTGACATGAATTGGCTTCTAGATTGGAGATCTTGCATCATAACTTGGAGGCAGCTTGTGGTGGTGGTTAAGGCACAAGACTACAAACTAGGCGATGGTGAATTCTAGTTCACCACCACCACCACCCGTGAGAAATATAGACCAGGGACATCCACAATTGTGTTGTTGTTGTACTCTTTACATGCTCTTCTAGCCAGTAAGCTTTGACATTAATTTACTCGGCGCAAATGTAGAGAAAAATTACAATCAGCTTGTGCGTCTGATGAAATGGGCCGTTGGCCTGGAGCAGGAGTCTCCAACCTTTGCAACTTTAAGTCTGAAGGACTTCAGCTCCCAGACTTCTCCAGCCAGCTTTGCTGGAGAAGTCTCCAGCCAGCTTTGCTGGTGAAGTCTGGGAGCTGAAGTCCTTCAGACTTAAAGTTGCAAAGGTTGGAGACCCCTGAGATAGAGTTGTTGAGCTTTGCTGGCTGGAGAAGTCTGGGAGCTGAAGTCCTTCAGACTTAACGTTGCCAAGGTTGGAGACCCTTGGCCTGGAGGGTCTTTGTGTGTGGTTCCTCTTTCCCCCAAATTATAGTTCCTTCCGTTTCAGGATGAGAGGAATTGGGGCTGTGGGAAATGGGGAACTGCAGTGTAGCAACATGTACGGAAACAGAGATGTTGAACGTCCGATTGACGTTCATGGCCATGGGAGGAACGAAAGGGCTTTGAGTTTGCTAGGCTCTACATTCTAATAAACCTTTGGATTCTAAAGTGAGATGTTTTGTGGCGTGTGGTCTTTTCACTTTCTACAATGCACAATTTTGCTATTAATCGGGTATTCCCCATGAGACACTTTAGGCATGAAAGCTGGCTGGGTGATTTTGGGCCAATCACCAGGAGACAGAGAGTTCTATTCCCGTCTTGGATATGAAAGCCAGGTGGGTGGCTTTGGGCCAATCACCAGGAGACAGAGTTCTAGTCCCGCCTTAGGCATGGAAGCCAGGCAGGTGACTTTGGGCTAATCACCAGGAGACAGTGAGTTCTAGTCCTGCCTTAGGCATGAAATCCAGGTGGGTGACTTTGAGCCAATCACCGGGAGACAGTGAGTTCTAGTCCCGCCTTAGGCACGAAAGCCAGGTGGGTGACTTTGGGCCAATCACCAGGAGACAGTGAGTTCTAGTCCCGCCTTAGGCACGAAAGCCAGGTGGGTGACTTTGAGCCAATCACCGGGAGACAGTGAGTTCTAGTCCCGCCTTAGGCACGAAAGCCAGGTGGGTGACTTTGGGCCAATCACCGGGAGACAGTGAGTTCTAGTCCCGCCTTAGGCACGAAAGCCAGGTGGGTGACTTTGAGCCAATCACCGGGAGACAGTGAGTTCTAGTCCCGCCTTAGGCACGAAAGCCAGGTGGGTGACTTTGAGCCAATCACCGGGAGACAGTGAGTTCTAGTCCTGCCTTAGGCACGAAAGCCAGGTGGGTGACTTTGGGCCAATCACCGGGAGACAGTGAGTTCTAGTCCCGCCTTAGGCACGAAAGCCAGGTGGGTGACTTTGAGCCAATCACCGGGAGACAGTGAGTTCTAGTCCCGCCTTAGGCACGAAAGCCAGGTGGGTGACTTTGAGCCAATCACCGGGAGACAGTGAGTTCTAGTCCCGCCTTAGGCACGAAAGCCAGGTGGGTGACTTTGAGCCAATCACCGGGAGACAGTGAGTTCTAGTCCCGCCTTAGGCACGAAAGCCAGGTGGGTGACTTTGGGCCAATCACCAGGAGACAGTGAGTTCTAGTCCCGCCTTAGGCACGAAAGCCAGGTGGGTGACTTTGAGCCAATCACCGGGAGACAGTGAGTTCTAGTCCCGCCTTAGGCACGAAAGCCAGGTGGGTGACTTTGAGCCAATCACCGGGAGACAGTGAGTTCTAGTCCCGCCTTAGGCACGAAAGCCAGGTGGGTGACTTTGAGCCAATCACCGGGAGACAGTGAGTTCTAGTCCCGCCTTAGGCACGAAAGCCAGGTGGGTGACTTTGAGCCAATCACCGGGAGACAGTGAGTTCTAGTCCCGCCTTAGGCACGAAAGCCAGGTGGGTGACTTTGAGCCAATCACCGGGAGACAGTGAGTTCTAGTCCCGCCTTAGGCACGAAAGCCAGGTGGGTGACTTTGGGCCAATCACCGGGAGACAGTGAGTTCTAGTCCCGCCTTAGGCACGAAAGCCAGGTGGGTGACTTTGGGCCAATCACCGGGAGACAGTGAGTTCTAGTCCCGCCTTAGGCACGAAAGCCAGGTGGGTGACTTTGAGCCAATCACCGGGAGACAGTGAGTTCTAGTCCCGCCTTAGGCACGAAAGCCAGGTGGGTGACTTTGAGCCAATCACCGGGAGACAGTGAGTTCTAGTCCTGCCTTAGGCACGAAAGCAAGATTTTGGGCAGTCTTCCTCTCACAGACCCAGCGCAATTCACAAGGTTGTTGTGTTGTGGGGACAATAGGAGGTGGAAGGTGTATTAGGTTCTCTGCCTGGAGTTATTTATAAAAACAATAATGATGGGATATAAAATAAATAAATCTGAAATTCTGTGTAAAATGGCTTCTTCTTTGGAAAGGGTGAGGATGACACAGAGACAACTATGACGAATAGAAACCAATCTAACTTGTGGGGTTTTCCCCTTGCCAGCAAATGAAACCAAAATGAGAAAGAAAATCCATCCAGGGAAATGGGGAATATATTTAAACATTTGTGATCTCAAGCAAATAATCAGTCCTAATTTTTTTTTTAGCGATCTCCTTATGCAACCCAGTCAGGAAATAACAGTTTGATCCCATTGTCTCTCCTTTACATTTACATTTTACATTTTATTTATATTTATATCCCGCCCTTCTCCATGGTGGACCCAGGGCGGCGCACAGGAAATTTAAAAACATACAAAATACAAAAAATGAATACATAATTTAAAATATATATTAAACTATATCCCATGCTAAAAGCCAAATTTTAAAATTTTCCGGCGCCCCGGTTCAGCCAGATTATTCCAACTCTGGCCATTGGGGGTGAAACACCGGCCCCCGTGGAGAGGGCGCGCAATTTGGGTGTCCTCCTGGATTCCCGGCTGTCTATGGAAGATCATGTGGCAGCCGTGGCCAGGGGGGCGTTTCATCAGGTTCGCCTGATGCTCCAATTGCGCCCCTTACTGGACCGGGGTGCCTTACGCACAGTCACTCAAGCACTCGTCACCTCTCGACTCGACTACTGTAATGCTCTCTACATGGGGCTTCCCTTGAGGTGCACCCGAAAGCTGCAGCTAGTCCAGAACGCAGCCGCGCGGGTGATTACGGGAGCGCCTAGACACTCCCACATAACACCTATCCTGCGCGAGCTGCACTGGCTTCCTGTGGTCTTTCGGATGCGCTTCAAGGTTTTAACGACCATCTTCAAAGCGCTCCATGGCTCGGGGCCTAGTTGTATGCGAGACCGCCTCCTGCCCCATACATCCCTCAGACCGATACGCTCCCACAGAGAGGGCCTCCTCAGGGTGCCGTCGGCTGGACAATGCCGACTGGCGACACCCAGGGGGAGAGCCTTCTCTGTGGCGGGCCCTGCCCTTTGGAATGACCTACCCCCTGAACTCCGCACCATCTCCGACCTCCGCCTCTTCCGCAAGTGTCTGAAGACACATCTATTTCATCTAGCCGGCCTAGCGTAACCTCCATACTGACTATTAGATAGTTTTTAAACTTGGGATTTTAATTTGGTTTTTAGCGCAGGGTTTATTTATTAAAATAAGTATTTAAAATTTCATATATTTTATATATTTTGTATGTATTTTAACATCCCTGTGCGCCGCCCTGGGTCCTAACAAGGAGAAGGGCGGGGTATAAATTTAATAAAATAAATAAATAAATAAATAAATAAATAAAATACCCAATTTAAAACTTTCTAAAAGTCCCCGTGGGAGGTTAGGCTAGGCTGGCTTGTTGGAACAGGTATGTCTTTAGACATTGGCGGAAGAGGCGGAGGTCGGTGAGAAAAAGAAAAATGGAAGGTCACTTTCTTTGTCTGAATTGCCCTATGTGGCTTGTGTTGAAAACAGCACAAAAGCTCGGCCTTCTGCAAAAGTGGAACAGAAGTTGCCTCCAGAAGTTGTGAATGCCCCAACACTGCAAGTCTTTAAGAAGATGTTGGATAGCCATTTGTCTGGAACGGTATAGGGCTTCCTGCCTATGCAGGGGGTTGGACTAGAAGACCTCCCAGGTCCCTTCCAACTCTGCTATTGTATTGTATTAGTATTATTTTGCCATCTTCTGACCAGCAAAGTCAATGGGGAAGCTCGATTCACTTAACAACCGTGTGACTAACTTAAGAACTGGATTTTTCTTAAGAACTGTGGCAGGAAAGGTAAAACTCACTTAACAAAAGGGTCGCTTAGCAGAACAGGAATTTCCAGCTCAATTGTGGTCGTAAAGCCAGGACTCTCTGCATTGCATTGTTGTTTATATGCACAGGTTGAAACGGAAACACAGCGTAGAATAGAACAAAATAGAATAGAATATAATAACAGAGTTGGAAGGGACCTTGGAGGTCTTCTAGTCCAGCCCCCTGCTGAGGCAGGAAACCCTACACCACTTCAGACAAATGGTCGTGCAGTCACTTCTTAAAACCTTCCCGTGTTGGAGGATTCAAGTGACAGCCGTGGCCAGGAGGGCGTTTTACCAGGTTCTCCTGGTACGCCAGTTGCGCCCCCTATTGGATCGGGATGCCCTTTGCACGGTCACTCATGCTCTCGTGACATCCCGACTGGACTACTGCAATTCTCTCTACATGGGGCGCCCCCTGAGGTGCACCTGAAGACTTCAGCTTGTCCAGAATGCAGCCGCGCGAGCAATAATGGGAACCTCGAGGTTTACCCACGTAACACCGCTCTTGCGCGAGCTGCACTGGCTACCTGTCGTCTTTCGGGTGCGCGTCAAGGTGTTAGTTACCATCTTTAAAGCGCTCCATGGCACGGGACCTAGTTATCTGCGGGATCGGATCCTGCCCCATACATCCCTGCGGCCGATTCGCTCCCACAGAGAGGGACTTCTCCGGGTGCCGTCCACTAGGCTATGCCAGCGGGCGACGCCCAGGGGAAGGGCCTTCTCTGTGGCGGGCCCAGCCCTCTGGAACGACCTTCCCCCCGAAATTAGAACAACTACGGACCTCCGCTCCTTCCGTCAAAAACTTAAAACACACTTTTTCTGCTTGGCCGGCCTAGGTTAGTCTTCAAAAAAATCGTTTTTTTAATAGGGCTTAGGGGATTTTAGTTAATTTTAAAATTGGGGATTTTAGCGCAGGGATAATCATTGTTTAATTTGCCTTTTATTAATCTATTTATGTATATTTATTGGTATTTTTAATTTCCCTGTGCACCGCTCCGAGTCCCTTTGGGGAGAGGAAGCGGTCTATAAATAAAATGTATTAATTATTATTATTATTATTATTATTATTATTATTATTATTATTATTATTATTATTATTATTATTATTATTATTATTATTATTATTATTATTATTATTATTATTATTCACAACATCCCTCTTAGCTGCGGAAGTTGCTGAAAGTTACAAAACAGCTGTGACAAGACCAGAGGGGAGGAATACACAAAGTTGTGGTGGTTTTAGGCGTTTCATAACTATAATCTGAGCTGGTTCAGCAGCAGATGGAAATTCTTTATTAGTTCAAAGGTGAGCTAATAAAACAACAAAACAAACTAACCACCAAAACCGGAAACTGGAAAAAAAAAACAAAAAAAACCCCACGAGCAGAAATGGAAATGGAAATAGAAACAGAAACACCCACCCACACCCCAGCAATCAAGATTGGTAGGAAGAAAGAAAAGGGGCTACAAAAATCTTATTTTGCAAAGAGTTGCGTGAAAACGGTGATCCGTCCACTAGGGAGGCCTGCCGCAATGAAACAAAGCAGACGGTTTGGTTGTGCAAATACGAAAGGTAGAACCCCACTTGCAACCACAATTCAACCCGAGGCTGCGACGCCAGGCAGTCCTTAAATGAGCTTTGCCCCGTTCTACGACCGTTTCTGCCACAGGTGTCCAGCCACGCGCAGCGGTCATGAAATGAGTCGTGCAGTCGTTAAGCAGATCTGGCTTTCCACCCCACTGTTGGAAGCTGGCTGGGAAGGTTATACGTGGTGATCACATGACCCTGGGACAGTGGAATGGTCCACTTGAAGGTAAGGTTGGCTGATGCCGGCTGGGGGATTCTGGGAGTTGAAGTCCACTTATATCTTCAAGTTCCCCAGTTGGAAATACTCTGTCCTAGGGAATGCTTAAGCAATCAATTCCAAAGCTGGAAAATCTGTCTAACCGCAGTGTTTCTCAACCTTGGGGACTTTAAGTCCTGTGGACTTCAACTCCCAGAATCCCCCAGCCAGCACAGCTGGCTGGGGAATTCTGGGAGTTGAAGTCCACAGGACTTAAAGTCCCCAAGGTTGAGAAACACTGGTCTAATGCCTATTGTCACCTTCACCCCCCACCCCCCTCAATGCTGATTGATTGAAGTAGGGCTGGCTGGGGAATTCTGGGCATTGAAGTCCACCCATCCTCAAGTCACCAAGCTTTGAGAAATGGGTTGGAGACTCCAAGAACCATGGTGGGCAGCCACTTACCCTCATCCCATCATCCTTGGCAGCCGAACCTAAGGGAATTCTTGGCTTTTTCAATTTTTAAAAATGTAAAAGTCCATCCAGAGTCACCTCAATGAGTTGGGCGAGTATAGAAAAGGAAGGAAGGAAGGAAGAGAGGAAGGAAGGAAGGAAGATGTCAATTTGCAACAGTTCATTTAGTGGCCGTTCCAAGTTAGAACAGCATTGGAAAAAGAGGGACTTACGACTGTTTTTCACACTTATGACCATTGCAGCATCCCTTGGTCTAAATCTGACACTTGGCAACTGACATATTTATGACGGTTATAGCGCCCAGGGTCACGTGATCCCCTTCTGCGACCTTCTGACCAGCCAAGTCAATGAGGAAGCCAGATTCACTTAACAACCGTGTGACTAACTCAAGAACGGAAGGGATTTTCTTAAGAACTGTGGCAGGAAAGGCCGTAAAATGGGTCTAAACTCAACTTAGCAAAAGTGTCACTTATCTCACTTATCAACAGTTTTCTGGCCCAATTGTGGTCGTAAGTCGAGGACTACTGGTGCAGGGTCTCCTGCTTGAGCAGGGGGCTGGACTAGAGGACCTCCAAGGTCCCTTCCAGCTCTTGTTATTCTGTCATTCTGTAAGGGTCTCCTGCTTGAGCAAGGGGTTGGACTAGAAGACCTCCAAGGTCCCTTCCAACTCTTGTTATTCTGTAACTCCGTAAGGGTCTCCTGCTTGAGCAAGGGGTTGGACTAGAAGACCTCCAAGGTCCCTTCCAGCTCTTGTTATTCTGTCATTCTGTAAGGGTCTCCTGCTTGAGCAGGGGGCTGGACTAGAAGACCTCCAAGGTTCCTTCCAACTCTTGTTATTCTGTGGAGGGTCCTCCCTCTCTGAGCGTGCCCACATCGTCCTCCTCCCCCTGGCCCTTTCCTTGCACCCCACTTTGGGGACCCTGCTGGAGGGCCACGGCCACAGGGGGATGCTGGAGAGGGGGGCGCCTCAGGTCCAGCTCAGCAAAGAGGGGTGACAACTGGCTGGTTGGCCATCCCTTCTCCTCCTCTTCCTCCTGGTCCTTTCCTTCTTTGTACACCACTTTGGACCCCTTGTGGGGGAGCTTGTGGGGGAAGGAGAGGGAGACCTGCAGGAGGAAGAAGAGGGGCACGCTGGGCACAGCTGGGCAGGGGGCACCCCTTCGCCTAGCCTTTTCCTTCCTTGTGCACCACTTCGGACAGCCTGCTGTGGGCACAAGGGGACATGAAGGAGGAGGGGGCACCGCTGGTCGGGGTGGGGGGGAGACAGTCACCTGACTGCCCCCCCTACTTTCCTGCCTTCCTTGTTCAACAGTTCAAACCCCTGGGGGGGGGGGGTGTTGGATAAGAATAGGGGGGGGTATGCTCAAGGTGGGCAGGGTGTCCTGCTGGGCCAATGGGGGGGAAACAGCTGGATGCCCCCCTCCCCAACTCCTCCTCCTCCTGGTCCTTTCCTTCCTTTTTGGATCCTTGGAGGATTCTTTGGGGGGGGGGCATAGAGGGGGGGAGATGATGGAGGCTGCGGGTCAAATGAAAGGGGGGGGGGGAAGACAGCCGGCCAGCCTCCCCTCTTTCTCTTGGCCTTCTTTCCTCCCCCCACCACTTTGAAACCCTCCCACCCCCCAGGTATGGGAGGTTTGGGGGGGGGTCGCAGTGAGAATACTGGCGGTGGGGCTCAAGCAGGGCAGACGGTCACATAACGCCCCCCTCCTGCTCCTTCTTGGCGCATCACTTCGGACCCCTGGGGGGGGGGAATTTGGGGAGGGGGATGCTGGCGGTGGGGGCTCCAGCAGGGCAGGCGGTAACAGAATGCCCCCCCCCCCACTTCTGCCCCGTTCCTTCTTGGCGCATCCCTTCGGACCCCCTCGGGGTGGGGTGGAGGGAATCTTTGGGGAGGGGGCGCAGGGGGGATGCTGGCGGTTGGGGCGCCGCAGTCGGGCCAAGCATGGGGAGGGCAACCGACTGCGGCCCCTCCCTCTCCTCCCCCGGGTACTTTCCTTCCCGGCGCCCCCGGGGGGGGAGATCTTCGGGGGTCGCTGTGGGCGGGGCCGGGCAGGCGAAGCACAGGGGGCGGGCACAGCTGGCCGCCCGCCCCTCCCACTCCTCCTCCTCCTCCTCCTCCCGGGCTGGAGCCGCGCCTGATGTAATTTCCGAGCAAGCCGCGCGCAAAGGCCCCGAAAACGAAACTGGGCGCCGCCGCTCAAAAGCGCACCGGCGGGCACCGCTGCAATCATTCGGCGGGCAGGCTCCGCTCCTCGCATCGCTCGCTTCCCGGAGCCCCCCTCACCTCCCACCCCGCGGTTAGGTAAGCACAGCCGTCCGCCGCCGGGTCTCCCCTGCACGGGGAAGGGGAAAGAAGGCAGGAGCCGCCTCCGCTTCGCTTCGCTTCGCTCCGGGAAAGTTGGGAAAAGGCGCCCAGCCGCCACAGTGGGGGAGTGGGGGTGAAAAAGGGAGAAGGGGCGATGGGGTCGTGGAAGAGGAGGGTGGAGGGCTCCGATCGGATCCCACCCTCCTCCTCCTCTCCCACGTGGACGGATTGGGCCACCGAGGCCGGAGTGGGGAGTATGGGGGTCGGTATCGGCTGCGGAAGATGCGCCTTGGAGGGGTCTTGCAGGGGGGGGACCCCAGACTTAGTCCGATCCCGAGGAGCTCCCCCCCCCCTCCCAAGAAAAGAACCGAGCGATCCAAGGATGCTGGGGTGATGGGGGTGGGTGAGAGCGGACGGGAGCGATCTCCTGAAGATCCGGCCGATCGCCGCCGCCCTGCTGCCCTGGGGGGAACTACAGTTCCCATCAGCCCCAGCTGGAAACGGCCACGGAGGAGGGAGACACTGGCAGTGATGGCGGGGGAGGGGAGGGGGGGAGAAAATCTCCCGATGGCCGGCTGGTCATTTAAAAGGCGCCTTTGCTTTGGATGGGGAAGAAGGGAAGGGCTCTTCAAAGCATCTTTCCTGGAGGAAGGAGGGAGGGAGGGAGGGAGGGAGGGAGGGGAGGGGCAGACACAGGAGCCCAGCCCTTCCCTCTCCCCCCCCCCCCTTCGCGGAGTTTTGCAATTTCGGGCTGAAACTTCCTCCCTTGGAAGGGGGGGCGTTTCGCCCACTTTGGGGATGTCCCTGGGAAGAGGCGCACGGGGCGCTCCTGGCACCCGAAAGACGCGTTTCTATCTCGGGTGGAAAGACACCCCCACCACCACCACATATGCTTCCTCCTTGGGTCGGACTACAAGTCCCATTTCTGCCGGGCAAGCCGGAGCAGCAGCTGCGCTGGGATGTCTGTACCCGTGGAATTGCCATCTCCGTGGAAGTGGGTGGGGGGGGAAGCAATTTGGGCTGGGGGTGACTTTTGGGGACGACCTGTCCCGTTGGGTTGAGTTGAAGCAAGGCACCTCCCAAAAAGTGGGATAGACCCGGAGTATGTAAAGAATCCCAAGCTGGAAGGGACCTTGGAGGTCTTCTAGTCTGTCCCCTGCCCAAACCTGGAGCTTGGGACAACTTAATACAATCATACAGTAGCAGAGTTGGAAGGGACCTTGGAGGTCTTCTAGTCCAACCCCCTGCCTAGGCAGGAAGCTCTATACTACGTTTCAGTACAAAAACAAACTTTTCAGTAGAAAAACAAACATTTTGGGTGGTTTATTTGTTTGTATCTTGCCTTTATTATTTAAAAAAAAAAATAGCTCAAGGCAGGGAACATATCCAATTCACCTTCCTTCTCCTATTTGCCTCCACAACAACAACCCTGCGAGGTGAGTTGGACTGAGAGAGAGGGAGGGACTGGCCCAAACTCACCTATCTGGATTTCATACTTAAGGGTAGGACTAGCACTCAAGAGACTCCTGCTTGATTGGCCCAAAGTCACCCAGTCGGCTTTCATGGCTAAGGCAGGACTTGAACTCAGAGTCTCCTGCTTTCCAGCCTGGTGCCTTGACCATTAGACCAAACGTCCGGCTTTCTCTCTCCAAGTCTTCTCGGTATTCCTGACATGGGGCAGATTATTGTTCCTCCTGTCCTCCTGAAATTTAATCTCATCCTCTGAAGACTTCAAGGCCTTTATGTGGGAAGAGGAGCATTTGAGTTACGCATTTCCTTTTGCCGAGACAAACAATCCAGCCGGGAGAGATAAGGATGGGGGTTTAAGCCTCGGGCTAAACCATAATGGGATCTGCAGAATGCAAGCCCAGCCAATTGTAGTTTCTTCAATAAGCTGGTTTCCCCTTCCATTGACTTAGTGGGGTCGGCCAGCCCAGGCAGAGTGGTGAAAAATCAAAAGATCAGTGTCCTCCCATGGCTGGTGCCCATAGTAACTTTAATACCAGTGGTATTAACACAGGCGCCTGGCTCAGTAGTAGCAACTGTGAGAGGGATCTTGGAGTCTTGGTGGAAGACCATTCAAATAGGAGCCAGCCTTGGGCAGCAGCTGCCCAAAAAGCCAACACAGTTCTAGGCTGCATCAAGAGAGGGAGAGAGAATCCAGATCACGTGAAGGGTTGATATCACTTTATCAGGCCTTGGGAAGGCCACACTTGGAATATTTGCATCCAGTTTTGGTCGCCACGATGTAAAAAAGATGTGGAGACTCTAGAAAGAGTGCAGAGAAGAGCAACAAAGAGGACTAGGAGACTGGAGACTAAGACATCTGAAGAACGGTTGCAGGAACTGGGTAGGGCTAGTTTAATAAAAAGAAGGACTAGGGGAGACATGATAGCAGTCTTCCAATATCTCAGGGGCTGCCACAAAGAAGAGGGAGTCAAGCTATTCTCCAAGGCACCTGAGGGCAGGACAAGAAGCAATGGGTGGAAACTAATCAAGGAGAGAAGCAACTTAGAACTGAGGAGAAATTTCCTGACAGTGAGAACAATTAATCAGTGGAACTGCTTGCCTCCAGAAGTTGTGAATGCCCCAACACTGGAAGTTTTTAAGAAGAGATTGGACAACCGTTTGTCTGAAGTGGTCTAAGGGTTTCCTGCCTAGGCAGGGGGTTGGACTAGAAGACCTCCAAGGTCCCTTCCAACTCTGCTGTTGTATTGTGTTGTATTGTAAATGTTCTGGGGTCTCCTGCAAGGATGGAGGTAAGTTTGCAGAAGGAGGAGAAAAAGGAGACAGACTTTAGGGTCCATAGTGGTCTCTGAGCTTGGTTGTTTTCTTGCAGACATTTCATTACCCAACTAGGTAACATCATCAGTGCTAGGTTAGCTCTCTCTGTGACTTGTCCTCTCTGCATTGGTGGAAATGGTCTTGGTTCTTTAATTAGACAGTTGTTTATTGTTTGTTTCTCTTGTTTGTTGGCCTAATGTTATTGTTGGTGTTAATCTCAGTTCATCTGAATCTTGATTGCTGGTAAGGAAGGGTTTTGGTCCTTGTGTTTCCTTTTTGGCTTTCTGATGGTCTCTCTTGAATGGTATGTAGATGTTTACTGTATGTGCTTGTTGGTAGCTGATTTGTCTGAATGCCAAGCTTCCAGGAATTCTCTCTAACATATTTTGGACTTGGCTAAGTCTAGGATGTTCACCATTTCCCCGATTGAAACGATGGTTAAATCTGCCAATGTGTTGTGAAATTAAGGTGATTCCATCATGTCTTCTGAAGAGGAGTGGCATGATAGCAATCTTCCAGTATTTGAGAGATTGCCCCAAAGAGGAGGGGGTCAAGCTCTTCTCCAAAGCACCTGAGGGCAGGACAAGAAGCAATGGGTGGAAACCGATCAAGGAGAGAAGCAACAAAGTAGAAATTTCCTGATAGAAGAATTAATCACAGGAGCAACGCCTTCAGACATTGTGGGTGTGCCATCATTGGAATTTCCAAGAAGAGATAGGATAAGTATTTATCTGAAGTGGTATAGGGTTTCCTGTGTGAGCAGGGGGTTGGACTAGAAGACCTCCAAGGTCCCTTCCAACTATGTTATTTTGATTGCTAGTTAGTGTTCATAGATGCACTGCATTCATATGCATAAGTAAAGGATCTCAATGTATGATCTTCTTATAGAATACAGTTGGAAGGGACCTTAGAGGTCTTCTAGTCCAACTTCCTGATCAAACAGGAGACCCTGTACCATTTCAGTTAAGGGGTTGTCCAATCTCTTCTTCAAAGCCTCCAGTGATGGAGAGCCTACAACCTCTGGAGGCAAGCAGTTCCACCGGTTAATTATTCTCACTGTTAGGAAGTTTCTCCTTAATTCCAGGTTGTTTCTCTTCTTGATTACTGATAATTTCCATTCGTTAATTCTTGTCCTGCCCTCTGCTGCTTTGGAAAATAAGTTGACCCCCTTTTCATTGTGCCAGACCCTCAAATACTGGAATGCTGCTATCATGTCCCCCCTAGTCCAGGGGTCTGCAAAGTCGGCTCTTTTAAGACTGGTGGACTTCAACTCCCAGAATGCATAGCTGGCTGGGGAACTCTGGGAGTTGAAGTCCACCAGTCTTAAAAGAGCCGACTTTGCAGACCCCTGCCCTAGTCCTTCTTTTGTCTAGACTAGCCAAACCCAAATTCCTCAGCCTTTCTTCATATGGTTTAGTCTCCAGGTCTTTAACCATCCTAGTTGCTCTTCTATTCACTCTCAACTTGTTCACAAGAGAACCATCCTAGTTGCTCTTCTATTCACTCTCAACGTCTTCACAAGAGACGCCTAGAGAGCAGATGGAAATCTTCTCGCTCCGAAGCCGACCGAACACTGGTGAGAGACCATATTAGGACTTACTTAGTGGCGATAAGAGTGGCCAAACGTGAGTGTTGTGCCACTCTTATTGCATCCGCAGATAACCGCCCTGCTGCCCTGTTTGGGGTGACCCGCTCCCTCCTTCAACAGAGGCCGCGGGAAGCCCCTTTACAGGGTCGAGCAGAGGAATTTGGGATTTATCTGCAGGAGAAAATCACTCGGATTCGGAACGAGCTACCCTCCATCGACAGTGGCCCAGTCGAGTGGGCCGAGGCTGTTCTTGTGACACCATCTTGGGAGGAGTTTGATTTTGTTACCACCGAGGATATGGACAAGTTGTCAAAGAGACTTAGGGCTACCACATGTTTATTGGACCCGTGTCCCTCCTGGCTTGTACTGGCATCCTGGGAGACGACACGAGGCTGGCTCCAGGGCATTGTCAACGCATCTTTGAGTGAGGGGTCCTTGCCTGCCGTCTTGAAAGAGGCGGTAGTAAGGCCCCTCCTCAAGAAGCCGTCCCTGGATCCAGCATTATTAGAGAACTATCGTCCCGTCTCCAACCTCCACTTTCTAGTGAAGGTTGTTGAAAGTGTGGTGGCTCAACAGTTTCCGCGACACTTGGAGGAAGTTGATTATCTAGACCCGCGCCAGTCCGGCTTCCGACCCGGGCATAGCACCGAGACGGCATTGGTCGCGTTGGTTGATGAGCTCTGGAGGGCGCGGGATAGAGGATATTCCTCTATCCTAGTCCTATTAGACCTCTCAGCGGCTTTTGATACCATCGACCATGGTATCCTATTGCGCCGACTGGGGGGGTTGGGGCTGGGAGGCACCGTTTTGCGGTGGTTCTCGTCCTACCTCTCTGGTCGGTCGCAATATGTGTTGACAGGGGGGCAGAGGTCGGCCTCGAGACCCCTCATATGTGGGGTTCCTCAGGGGTCGGTCCTCTCGCCCCTCCTATTCAACACATATATGAAGCCGCTGGGTGAGATCATCCGTGGTTTTGGGGTGGGATATCATCTGTACGCTGATGATACTCAGTTGTACATATCCACCCCAGACCACCCCAACGATGCCGTCGAGGTTATGTCCCGGTGCTTGGAAGCCGTACGGATCTGGATGGGTGGTAACAAACTCAATCTCAACCCGTCCAAGACAGAGTGGCTGTGGCTTCCGGCGCCCCGGTTCAGCCAGATTATTCCAACTCTGGCCATTGGGGGCGAAACACCGGCCCCCGTGGAGAGGGCGCGCAATTTGGGTGTCCTCCTGGATTCCCGGCTGTCTATGGAAGATCATGTGGCAGCCGTGGCCAGGGGGGCGTTTCATCAGGTTCACCTGATGCGCCAATTGCGCCCCTTACTGGACCGGGGTGCCTTACGCACAGTCACTCAAGCACTCGTCACCTCTCGACTCGACTACTGTAATGCTCTCTACATGGGGCTTCCCTTGAGGTGCACCCGAAAGCTGCAGCTAGTCCAGAACGCAGCCGCACGGGTGATTACGGGAGCGCCTAGACACTCCCACATAACACCTATCCTGCGCGAGCTGCACTGGCTTCCTGTGGTCTTTCGGGTGCGCTTCAAGGTTTTAACGACCATCTTTAAAGCGCTCCATGGCTCGGGGCCTAGTTATATGCGAGACCGCCTCCTGCCCCATACATCCCTCAGACCGATACGCTGCCACAGAGAGGGCCTCCTCAGGGTGCCGTCGGCTGGACAATGCCGACTGGCGACACCCAGGGGAAGAGCCTTCTCTGTGGCGGGCCCAGCCCTCTGGAACGACTTACCCCCCGAACTCCGCACCATCTCCGACCTCCGCCTCTTCCGCAAGTGTCTGAAGACACACCTATTTCATCTAGCCGGCCTAGCGTAACCTCCATACTGACTATTAGATAGTTTTTAAACTTGGGATTTTAATTCGGTTTTTAGCGCAGGGTTTATTTATTAGAATAAGTATTTTAAATTTCATATATTTTATATATTTTGTATGTATTTTAACATCCCTGTGCGCCGCCCTGGGTCCTAACAAGGAGAAGGGCGGGGTATAAATTTAATAAAATAAAAAAAATAAAAAAATAAACTTCTCTTTTTTGTAATGTGGTAAGCAGATTATAAGCAAGTGAGCTCAGTTTACTTTTTCTGCCTGGTTTGTTTATTTATTTATATCCTGCTTTTATTATTTTTACAATTAATTCAAGGTGGCAAACATATCCCAACACACTTTCCCTATCCTATTTTCTCACAACAACCACCTTCTGGCATGGGTTGAAATGAGAGATCTTTCTACTTTGGCACCTTAGCTAGAATAGGATTAGTATAGAATAACAGATTGGAAGGAACCTTGGAGGTCTTCTAGTCCAACCCCCTGCTGAGGCAGGAAACCCTACACCACTTCAGACAAATGGTTATCCAACTTCTTCTTAAAAACTTCCTGTGTTACAATATTCATAAATTCTGTAAGCAAGCCGTTCCACTGGTTAATTGTTCTCACTGTCAGGAAATTTCTCCTTAATTCTAGACCTATTCCAACAAGCTGGCCTAGCATAATCACCCGATATGGACTTTTTATTAGCTATAAATTTTAACTAGAGGATTTTAATATGTTTTCAGCACGGAGTAACTTAAGTTTAATAAGGTTTTAATAATGGTGTGTTTATGTATGTATTGATTTTTAATTTTCCTGTGCGCTGCCCTGGGTCCTTTTGTAGGAGAAGGGCGGGGTAGTTTGTGAATGCTAGACCCTCAAAAGAAAAATATTTCCCATTGCAAATCCATGGGATTGTTCTAACAACAGACTTTGGCATTATATCTCTGTACATCAGCTTGATATAATTGATTTGGTTCCTCTAAGAACTGATTTTCCTACATTATTCAGTTTAGTGTCTAAACTGCCTTGGATTTCTTCCAGTACATGCTGCAAGGCCATTGAAATTGACCAAATGATGTCAAACTGGGAGCTGATTGATTGATTGATTATGTGTCATTAAGTCTGTTGACTCTTAATGACCACATTGTTAGATTTCCTCCAAAAAGATCTGTACTGAATCCAGTTTTGGTGACCACGATACACACAAAAAATGTGGAGGCTCTAGAAAGGGCAGAGAAGACCAGCAAAGGCCGGCCTGGCCTAAAGAAATCCGATTGTAGCCTGTAGCATAAATTGAGATAGTAGGGAATAGTTTTAAGGGTTTTAAGGTTTTAAAGTTTTAAGAATCTTAGCGCAGGATAATTTATTTAATTTAATTTTAAATATTGTTATTGTTGTATTTATATATGTTTTTTAAGTCCTGTGCACCGCCCCGAGTCCTTGCGGGGAGAGGGAGCGGTCTATAAATTAAATAAATAATAATAAATATGATTAGGGAGTTGGCTAAAACATACAAAGTACAGTTGCAGAAATTGGGTATGCCTAGTTTAATGAGAAGAAGGACTAGGGGGGACGGGACATGATAGCAGTCTTCCAATATCTCAGGGGCTACCCCAAAGAAGAGGGTGTCAAGCTGTTCTCCAAAGCACCTGAGGACAGGACAAGAAGCAACGGATGGAAACTAATCAAGGAGAGAAACAACCTAGAACTAAGGACAAATTTCCTGACATTGAGAACAATTAATTAGTGGAACAATTAATTGTTGAGGCTGTTTAGTGGAACAATTAATTGCCTCCAGAAGTTGTGAATGCTCCGACAGTGGAGGCTTTCAAGAAGAGACCGGACAGCCATTTGTCTGGGATGGTATATAGAGCCACCTGTTTGAAAAGAGGGTTGGATTAGAAGACCTCCGAGGTCTCTTTCGGCCCTGGGTGTCCCTAACCTGATCTTCTAGGTCTGAAGGTCACGTGATTCCCTTTTGAAACCTCCGTGCAGCAAAGTTGATGGGGAAGCCCGATTCACTTAACAGCTGTGCTACTAACCTTCAGACATTTTGGCCTCCATTGTGCTCTGATGTCTAGGACTTCATGTGGGTGGAAAAGGATCTAATAACTCTTGATTTTTTTGCGGTTGTTGACTCTGCTTCTTTTCTACCTAAAGCATATTGTTTTTCCTGCTTGTTTCTGAAATCACCAGTTTGTTTGGGTTGGGCTTGGTAGGAAAGATCAAAAGATCCTCCTTCCCCAAAACATTTAGTATCTGTAAGGAACTGTTATTTTAGCTTCACGGACATTTTGCAATCAGTTTCTAGACTACGAGGGGTAATGAAAACAATGCTTGCTCTGATGAAACTCCAAAGGCAGTCCTGGGATAAGGCAACCACCTAGAAAAAGGGATTTTTTGTGTAAATGATGCGTATGTTAATATGTATGTGTATAGGTATATACAGTATATGTGTATGTTTATCTATGTATATACATATACTGTATATACTTGTGTCACAACACCCTGGTAAGCCCCAATTAAGGGAGGAAGCAAAGCTGCTTTCCTTTTCTGTCTTTCGGCTCATCACAAGAGACCATGCAGACAGAAAGCTATTTGTTTCGTTGCCTTTTGTTTCCATTTGTGTTCATGTTTGTGCTGATTAATAAATAAACAAAGGAGACTAGTATAGATCTATTTCAAGCTATTTAGCTCTCATCAGCTAGCCATGCCCTTACTAGGATTTGAACTGGGGCTGTATTACATGTTAGGCAGATGTTTTAGCCACTAAGCCACCAGGTTCTCCTCCTGATCAGCTGAGCCAGGGGAATAAGTATATACTTGTGTCACAACACCCTGGTAAGCCCCAATTAAGGGGGGAAGCAAGGTGCTTTCCTTTTCTGTCTATCGGCTCATCACAAGAGACCATGTACATACACAAGAGTATATGTATATAGATATATAAATAAATGTACACAGAAACACACCCATCCACCAACACCCAACTCGCTGGCTTGACACAAAGCTGATACAAAGGTGACTAGCTAGCCAACAACTGAAAGAAACTGTGCAAAATAGCATGGAAAGCTCCTCCCTATAAAGTTGCCAAGAGTTGAACATGGCTGAATGGTTAACATTTATCTATCCATCCTCTGTCCACCCACCCACCCTCTGTCTGTCTGTCTGTCTGTCTATCCCTCTCTTTACATCCATCCTCCATCCATCATCTATCTATCTATCTATCTATCTATCTATCTATCTATCTATCTATCTATCTATCTATCTATCTATCTATCTATCTATCTATCTATCTATCTATCTATCTATCTATCTATCTATCTATCTATCTATCTATCTATCTATCTATCTATCTATCTATCTATCTATCTATCTACCTACCTACCTACCTACCTACCTACCTACCCACCTACCCACCCGTTTTCTTTCATTTTTTGTTTATTTTTAGTAATTCAAAAACTCCTGTACTTTATTTTGAATTTCTGACTCTCTAACCTAACCACCAACCCTAATCTCTAACCCTAATCTAACCCCTAACCATTAACTGCAACCTTTTTTATGACTTTGTTTTCGTACTTTGCCTAAATAGTTCTAGTCATAATGCCTAGCTATAATATACAATGCCTAGGGAGCGAATAGTAGCATATTAAAATAACACAGTCGTTTCATTAGGTTTCTAGGCATCCTATAAGCCTCATATGTTGCCAGTAACGCATATACTATATAATAATATATACAATTTGCTGATTATGAAGAATGAAGGTGGATTGATCTTTTGAGTGGGCTTAGGGCAGGGGTGGGAAACTATGGCCCTTTTATGACTTGTGGACTTCAACTCCCCGAATCCCTGAGCTGGCCATGCCTCACCTGTGACTTAGAGGATGACTCATGGGGCTTGTGAGCAAGTAAAAATGTATTGTTTAAGTTGTGGCCTTAAACACAGGATCCCCCTGCGTTCTTTTTCTGGGTAGAATAAAGTCTATTGGCACAAGTAGTCCTCGACTTACAACAGTTTTCTAAGTGGCCTTTTGAAGTTATAACTGAAAAAAGTGACTTTGGAGCTTGACAGATTGAGTCCAATTGCAGCAGTTAGTTTTTTAAAAAGGCTTGTAAAAAGTCCTTGACTTTTACAAACATTCATTTAGTGACCGTTCGAAGGTATTTATTTATTTATTATTATTATTTTATTATTATTTTAATTTATAAACCGCACCCTCTCCCCGAAGGGACTCGGGGTGGTGCACAGGAAATTAAAAAGCATATAAACACAACAATATAAATATTTAAAACCCAATTAAATAAACTAACCCTGCGCTAAAATCTTAAAATCCGTAAAACTATTTCCCCTTAAAGTCCCAATTAAAACAATTTAAACTTCAGACTGAAGGCTGGCGAGGTAGATTAGGCCAAGCCATATAACTGTTGTCCCGAAAACTGGGCTCTTGCTTGGTGTCAAAGCCGATAAGTCACCGGACACAAGGTGTGATATAGGATTATACTTTTATTTGAAAAGCTAACCAAAGGGCCCAGATTACAGTCTTACAGCAATTTTTATAGTCAAAAGGGATGGTTGCATCGAACCCTTCCCCTAATAATGCATGCATAACAGATAATATGGTTAATTGGATTTCAGCCCCTTAAACCCTTATGCTTTTTATGCTAAATAGCTAAATGTCACACCACCTGTTTTTCACCCCAGGTCGCAGGTATCTTGCAAAGTGTGCCAGCTATGTGGCTTTGGTTTTTTTTTCTTATGTGAGCTATTCTTGTTCCTAATATCCTGGCTAGTGGTTATCTAACACGTCAGGTGCAAACTTCTGTCTCGCTACGAAGGTGCAACCCCTCCCCTCTATTGCAGAGCAGAATTGAGGATTACCTATATATGATTTTTTTTCCTGCAGCTTTTAATTTTTGTTTAACTCTGGGACTAAATTATATTTTTTTGCTTTGGCAAAATTTGCATTTTGACTCCTCGCAAAAGCATATGAACCACTTAGACCAAAATTAAAATGTATATATCTTTTTTCTGGTAGCTTTTTAATTTTCGTTTTTAAACTAGGACTTAATTATCTTTCTTGCATTTGCAAAATTTACATTTTGGCTGCCCATGAAAGCATATTAGCCACTTAGATCAAAGGGATAAAGTATAGTTTTCATTTTTCGTGGCTGCTCTTAATGTTTTTTTTAAGTAGGACTGAATCACTTTTTTCAAAGTTTGCATTTTGACTGCGTCCACGAACATGTGAGCCATTTAGAAGAAGTTAAAATATATATCATTTTTTTCCTACCTGATTTTATTTTATTTTTTTAACTAGGACAGAATGTTGAGATCAGTTTATAGATAAGATATGGGAGGAAGTGGTGGGGTGACTTTTTTATCTTTTTATATAAGCTTTTGTGTGATCAAGGTACCGTCCCTGCCAGATAAGCTTTGATATTCAAATTGAGAAGAGGTGAAACAAAGATGATAAGAAATTCATTTTGGGGATATCATTTGAAAGGCTTAAAAGATTAGGCTGCTGTTTCTACTAGCTCCTAATGGAGATTTTAAATGACGAGGTTTTCAAGATTGTTTATACACATAGTCATCGGCTTACGACCACAATTGAGCCCAAAATTTCTGTTGTTAAGTGAGTTTTGCCCTATTTTACAAACTTTCTTGCCACTGTGGGTCAGTGAATCACCAAGTTTGTTAAGTTAGTAACACCGTTGTTAAGTGAATTGGGTTGTCCCATTGACTTTGCTCGCCAGAAGATCGTAAAAAGTGATCACCTGATCTTGGGGCAAAGCAGTGGTCATAAGTATGAACCAGTTGCCAAGCATCTGAATTTCGATCAAATGATCATGGGGATGCTACAAAGTGTGAAAAATGGTCCTAAGTCACTTTTTTCAGTGCTGTTGTAACTTTGAACGGTCACTAAACGAACTGTTGCAAGTTGAGGACTGGCTGTATATATGAGATAAAATGGAAAGGAGAATTTTGTTGCTTGGAATTTTAGAGAAATTGACAATACACAACTTACAAGTTTAAAGGAAAGAAATATGAAACTGACCTTGTTTAAAGTTTATGTATGTGTGTATGTACAGATAATCCCCGAATTACAACCATTTGTTTAGTGACCGTTTGAAATTACAACAAACAATGTACAATATACAAACCAATTATCCAATCCCTGGATAATTTTCCTATATTGCAGTGATGGCGAACCTTTTTTGGCTCGCGTGCCAAAAGCGGGGGGGGGGGCGCAGGGGGGTTGTGCGTGGCCGTGCCACATCCAGAATGCTATGTGCGTGACCCCCTGCTTTTGGTGCGCTTTTTTCGCCCTGCCCAGGCTCCAGAGGCTTTCTAGGAGCCTGGGGAGGGTGAAAACAGCCTCCCCCCTCCATCTCCAGAGGCTTCAGGAGCTTCCCTGAAGCCTCCAGAGGGCCAAAAACAGCCTCAAAAGAAGGCCTAAAACAGCTGGCCAGCGCACACATGCACACTGCAGCTGACAGGGCAACGTCTCGCGTGCCCTAAGAAATGGCTCCACGTGCCACCTGTGGCACCCGTGCCATAGGTTCGCCATCACTGCTATATTGGATTTTGCAAAAGCAGCTTGTTAAGGCTTTAAAGAATTTTGTCAGAAGGAACAAAGGAAAGATGAAATTAAACATTTTAAGACATTGTTCATAAGGACTAGAGATCAAGAATGTTAAAGGAAAAGGAATTGGTTTGTTTGATCAAGAATAATGGAATGGGATATGAGAAGACAAGATCCTCGTATTTTAAGAGAAATGATAAGTTACTAAAATTGTTTATATGTGTTGTACCAAGCAGGGGCATTTATATTTCCGTTTTTTTTTACATATTCTTATATGTTCTTTATTTTCTACTTTTTCTATGTTGTTTTTCCTTTCTTCACCCTTTTTTTAGTTTGCATTAATTTTTTTAGAAATATCACTTTTACTAAAAACAATAATTTAAAAAAAAAACACAGGCATCAGAGAAGTGTTAACACTGACATCCTGGGGTTGCTTGTTAGTGATATAAATTTAATAAATAAAAATAAATACATGCAATAAGGGAATAAATTTAATAAACGAATAAAAGTCTTAAATACACAAATTTAACATTGTAAGCTGCCCAGAGTCAGCTTGTGGTGAGATGGGAGGCAAATACAAATAATGAAATTATTTATGAAACCTATTTATGTATTGCATCTATTTATTATTTATTTATTACATAATAAATTGATGTAATGCATAAATAGGTTTCATAAATAATTTCATAAATAAAACTCTATAGGGCAGTGTTCTACCATGGGATGGACAAGGTTGGCTTCAAAAACATCAGACATAAAGTACACTCACATATTTTGCGCAGGAGTTCAGAGTGCACACTTTCATCATGTCATTTTTTAAAAAAATATATGCCATTGTGCATTATACAGATAGTCCCAGACTTACAACGACTCATTTAGTAAGCAAAGTTAGAAAGGCACTGAGAAAAGAGACTCATGACCATTTTCCACAGTTACGATCTTTGCAGCGTCCTCATGGTTCATGTGATCAAAATTCAGGGCAGTTGGCAACTGACTCGAATTTATGACAGTTGCAGTGTCCCGGGGTCACAGGATCCCCTTTTTGCCACCTTCTGACGAGCAGAGTCAATGGGGAATCCAGATCCACTTACCAACCCTGTTACTAATTTAGCAACTGCAGTGATTCACTTAACAACTGTGGCATGAAAAGTCGTAAATTGGAGCAAAGCTCACTCAACAAATGTCTCACTTAGCAACATAAATTCTGGGCTCAATTATTTATTTTATTTATTTATTTTATTAAATTTATACCCCGCCCTTCTCCTTGTTTTAGGACCCAGGGCGGCGCACAGGCATTATATAAAACCATAATTACAGTATACATCTATTAAAAATATATTAAATTAACTCACCCGTGCTAAAACCCGTTATTAAAACCATAGCCAAATTATAATTTATATTTAAAAAGTCAGAAGCGGGGGGCTATCCTAGGCCGGCTTGTTGGAATAAGTACGTCTTAAGACGTTGGCGGAAGAGGCGGAGGTCCGAGGTAGTGCGAAGGTCGGGGGGTAGGTCGTTCCAGAGGGCCGGGCCCGCCACAGAGAAGGCTCTTCCTCTGGGTGTCGCCAGCCGGCATTGCCCAGCCGACGGCACCCGGAGAAGGCCCGCTCTGTGGGAGCGGACCGGACGAAGGGATGGCCGTATTATGGCCGTAAATCGAGGACTACCTGTAGTGACCTGCACTGTAAAGATGCCAAGTCTGTAAAGGTCATTATAAAAGGGATGGAAGGGACCTTGGAGGTCTTCTAGTCCAACCCCCTGCTCAAGAAGAAAAACCTTATACAATTTCTTCAGTCTCTTCTTAAAAACCTCCAGTGTTGGTGCATCTACAACCTTCCATTGATTCATGGTTCTAACTGTTTGAAGCTGTAAGGATTTATTTGATATGTTAGAATTTGATATCTTGAGTCTGGTTAGTTTTTAAAAAGGCTCTTACAGGAAGTCCCATTCGTTTAGTGACCGTTCAAAGTTACAATGGCAATGAAAAAAGTGACTTATGACTATTTTCCACACTTATGACCGTTGTGCCATCCCCATGGATCCTACGCTTGTCAATTGACTCATATTTAAGATGGTTGCAGTGTCCCGGGGTCATCTGATCCCCTTTTGCAACCATCTGACCAACAGTCAATGAGGAAGCCAGATTCACTTAACCATGTCACTAACTGAACAACTGCAGGGATCTATTTAACAACTGTCACAAGAAAGGTCATAAAAAGCGGCAAAAGTCACTTAACAACTGTCCAGCTTAGCAACAGAAGTTTGGGGTTCAATTGTTGGCCGTAAGTCAAGGGCCACCGGTATATCCATGAAGTGGATCTAACTTCACAGGAAACGAATGAAATTCCGAGTGTTTTCATCACAAAATCCCCCTTCTCGTTTCCTAAAACCTTCTGCTGCTCTTTTGGGCTGTTGCATCATTGCTGATTTCTATTTGCTTCTCACCTTACTGCGGCGGGGATTTTCGGTATGAGGGAGATAACAAATTTTGGAGTGGCTTCTATTGAATCAGGACTTCTTACACATCTCCAGCAATTGGCTGGCTGTGTTTGCATAGTTCGCTTCTGTATCTTTCCAAGGTCCACCCGTGGTGTTTATACACGGTCAACCTTCTTTCTTTTAGTTTAAACAATTGTGCAAAGTCCTGTTCTATGGCTTTAGCTTAGGGGACAAAGATCAAGACAGGGCTAATTTAGAAGTTAGGATGAGTAGCAAGCTGGCAAGGTGGTTTTCTAGGAAGACAGTTTCTTAAATAATAATGAGTATTATTAGTATTACCCTGTTTCCCTGAACATGACTTCCCCGGATAATAAGCCCTTATTGTGCTTTTCGGCACTTGCGCTAAAATAAGCCCTTTCCCGAAAATAAGCCCTCCCTGAAAATATTGCAACACGGCAGCAGCCATGAGGTGCCAGCTCCTGCACCTAAAAATATTACCTTGTTGCGGATATCTCCGTTAGGAGACATAGAGTTGTGCAACGGAATTTGCAGCAAGAGAAACGTTGCTAGAGATTCACACTAATAGTCGCAGACACTGATGGTAAAAACAAGTAGACTTTACTTGTGGTGAAAAATAAACTACTTCATCACAAACAGTGATAATCTTGAATCAAAATACAGTCTATAACTC